>CM055898.1:23628838-24262588 GCA_029582155.1 Panopea generosa
TGACCATGCATGGAATTGTTCAATATTCTCCAAACAGAAATCCCATGCACAGTTTCATCTCATACTCTCTGAACTATACAATCATGTACCTATTCACCCGTTGCTCTATGAGAGAATATAACTATTGTACTTCATCTGCACTGTGCAATCAAAGGATGCTGTTACTTCAACTTGTCGCGAAAAAGAATTTTAGATTTGTTCTTCATTAATCATTAATGTAAGCATGACATTATTTAACACAAAGGTAACCAGAGTCATCCTGTGTATGCCTGGCCCAATTAGCTCAGTTGTAAGCGTGCCTGATTATTAATCCAGGGGGGATTTCAAATCCCTGTGCTCCGTGATGACTGAGATACAACCATTGCATCTCATTACCATTCGTCTCTCATCACTGTTTCAAGTGGGAAAATTATCAGTTACTTACGGAGATGGAAAGTGCTAGAGTACTGGTTAATCTTCCAGGATCCCAAGAAACAGTGGTAAGGTTAAAAATATGTTATAGGTTAAAAATAGGTTAACAATGAGCTAAAAATAATGGATTTGGTGTTGACAAATATCAAACTTGACCTGTATTTCATAATTATACAGCTATACACCAATTATATATATATATATAAACTCTTTCATGAGTTATTAATTGAAAACCAATATGAGGGATGCACGCATGCATGCATTCACAGATGAATAGATGGACAGGGATAACATTCAATGCCCAATCACCATTCTTTGAAGGGCAGGGTGATAAAAGAACATGAAATTGTATTAAGTTACATGACTACATAAATTTTCCTTTTAAAAAAACAATAAATTTAAACAAGTTTTTTAAAAATATATATTTTGAAATAAGTTTTTTTTTCTCACACACACACACACCTTTTCACTAAGTCCATAGACAGCAATATGTAAAAAAGGAGATGCCATGATGAAAAGCAAATTCCAACCTTCCTTCCCTTCAGGGAACCTTAGCCCTTAACTTTTGAATTTTATATTCATTTTAACAAGCCAAAGACCCACAAATCAAGTCACTGTACACTCTTACTTATGCTCCCTTAAGTGAGAGGACAATTTCGCCTTCCATATTAACTGTGTTCAAACCTGCAGTCCAATCTGGGTCAACATAGTTTGCAAATGAGAAATGCGTCCACAGGACATGGATGACCACACTATAACTACATTCATTAATTTTACCAATAATCTGACTGACATTGGCATATATCAAACTTGCCCAGTGTTTTATAATTATACAGTTACACATCAAATATTAAATACAAAGTACCTTTCAGGAGTTGATTACAAAACAATTTGAGGGACTGATGGACAGAAGGACTCACAAACAAATAATAATACTTGATATGCCTTCAACATTCTGCAAATGGTGGGCATATAAAAGAATGTTTGACATGAAAAGTAAGCAAAGAGTTTAACAGAACAGTCTGATTAAAAAACGTACAAATAATTCATATTAGTTTCTATCTAAAACTTCAAACGTAACATAGCGAGAATAACATGTCTGCTAGATAATCAAGATTTCAAAGATAGAAGTAATTTTAATGGTGTAATTAAAACAACTAGTTGATAAAACATGGTATACACATAAAATGGTTTTTGAATCATTTCAATCTCTGTTGGAGCCATTACGACATGTTTTGGTCTAGAAATGTCATGCAATGTCGGGTAAAGGTAATGAAAAACATTTAAAATTCAGACAGACAAATGACACTGATCACGATTTCTTCTTTCATTACTTCGATCCATTATGAATTCATTGTCAATAAGGCCATTATAAATAAATTGCTAGATTACCATCTAAATCTTTCTTCAAAACGGGAAAGGCGGGAGGATTTTATTTTTTATTTTAAAAATTTTTGATGTTTTTTTTTTTATTTATTTATTTTTTTTGTTACGAAAATAAAAAGGGTCGGAGCAGCATGAAAATTAGGGGAGGGGCAGGGACGATAATCTAGTAATTATTTTATTATGGCCTAATAGGAAATTTTCTGCATCAAAGAAAAATATTTAAAGAGGTCTCATCTATATCACTTACATTTTTCCGATCTTAGCAGTAAAACTGCACTTCTATATCAAACATATATGAAGGATATTCTGTCTAATGACTGTGTATTAACAAATTCCTCATAATAAAGATAGACTACAGGGCCAGAATCAACCATTATCTTCAAAGCCAACCTTCCTCTTGTGATTCAATACTCTTTCCATCATTAATTTTACTAAACAGAATGATGCATCTTTAATATACACTTAGTTAACCGTTACTTTACTTAACATGTAGATTTCTGCAGCCATTAGGTCTCACGACAGTTTTTTCTTTGTTTTATATAAAATGGGTCTAGGATTTCCATTGTAAAAATAATATCCCACATAGAATTTTTTTAAGTACTTAATTTCCATAGCAGGAATGTATCACCACATCTAAATGCACAAAAACTGTAAGTTGACCAGTTTGCTTTTTGTTGGTTTTTTTAAGAGGGTGCAATGACACCTTAAGACTTTTTAAAAATTCCTTAAATGCTCATAAATACATGCAATCCTATAAAAGTCACTTTTTTAGCACGAGTGATGTCTTATTGCAGTATATGTTATGCCAGCTTTTGTTCTACTCATCTGCAGCAAGAAATCACAACCACTTTAAACCATTTTGAAAATATTTCAAACTAAATTACATAGGACTTTTTTAAGCATAAGACTCATGTTACCGTGGGAAAAAAGTGGCACAACTGTGTAGTAAGACGTTACCATTGAGACATGGTGGTAAGAGTTGAATGCCTGAGAGCTGCTGTCAATCAAACAAGTCAATAATCCGACCACAACCTATACTGGTTGATCCTCCACCATTTTCATTAGACATGCTAATGATGTCTCAGTAAACTCTACATTATATTTACTTGGACAAACAATACCATGTGGCCAGTAGGTGGCAGTAGTCGCTCACACTTCAGGTCAACTGGTTGCTCAATAGAGGTGACCTCTTACACAGGTTTGATTGTATTTGCATATTTATCATTATATAAATCATAATATAAACTGTCATTTTTTTCTCAATATAAAAGCACACAAGAATTTATTCTAATGACTTTCCACCATTATGTCTTTCTCCCATCCATCTAGATAAACAAAGCTAGAATTTGGAATTATTCCCAATCTTGGTCAAAAACATAATTTTCAAATCAGATTTTATTTTTTTTTTTTTTTTGTAATTTTATTATAAAACATAATCTACCGGTATGTCATGATTTGTTTGCGAAATTTAAAGATACTTTTTCGACTGTGACAGCATGCACATTTGTCAAATTCTCTCAAACATCACATCCTGACATGTTGATTGCATCTATCACTGCTTTTAATTGCTCTATGCTGACAAACACAAATAACTTTACTCGGTAGGTAACAAAAACTCTCAATTTATTGTAGTATTTTCCCAAGTAATCAACATCTTTTTTTTCCAAATTTAACAGTTGTGTAGTAATAATAAACCAATTTATGGCATCATCAATTAGAAAGTAATACAGCCCCTTTTTGCACCTTAATTAAATATAATGATTGATAGTTTCTTCTTTTATTTGACACAAACAAACATGATAATATTGAAAAATTATGATAATTCATTCACACATTTTCCCCAAGATGCCGTGAATTTTTTTAACAAATCAATCGGTATCCATCTAAATAAATTTCAGTCTAATCCATATGAAGCAGCAGACTAAAGAAGTGGTCAAACTGACTGGTCAACACAGGTGACCTCTTAATGGTGAAACTGAAGCCATGACAAGGGCTTCATGGAAGAGTAGTTAGTAATTAATATGTCACCCTCTGTACTACTATCATTATTAGTAGTAGTGTGATGGACTAAACATACTATACAAGACAAACTCAAAACACACAAAGAAGGTATATAGGCCGTTTTTGCTAGCCCTTGAAATATGAAATTTAACACATACACTGTTAATAAAAATGTTCCTATTTTGGAAAAGAGGGAGGTATAAGATTGATCTCAGTATAATATACTTCAAAATTGCCCTGTGTCCCTTTAATGAGAGTCGTAGCACTAATTTACAATAATATATATTTCATATTTGTGTTTATCCATCCAGTCACAAGTATATCTGCAGGGACACAAAACAGTTCTATGTTTGATCCTATCTTTCTTCAACTGACGCCTCTTAGTATTCATTAAAAATGCCTTTGAAATGTCAAAACAGATTAATCGATGCCATTATATATTGGAACATCAATCATAGACAATCTGTTATTGATTTTTTGCTTTCTTCAGAATCACGTTTCTATCAATCAATTACAGGTACTCGAGTCATAGAAAGTGCCCCATCTCAAGTAACGAGTACAAAAAATATTCACGTCATGCCACACACTTCCTTGAAACCTTTATCATAATATTCTGACTGAAAACTAATCTATGGTAATCATTGCCTGGAAATAGATTGCATGCTATATGTGCACAAATATGGTAATTGCCATTCTAATTTTACATAAACCTCAATATAACAAAAGTACTATTCTCTAATTTATACTAATTCATTCCAGCGTGATGGGAAGTAAGCAGAGAGATTCTGTAAATCACTATTGATTCCATTTCCGTGGGACAGACTTAAATAATACTGTGAAAGCATTCATTTTCATGGGGTACTAATTTTTGTTGATTTTCGTTACATCCGAGCTGCATAGCATTTACCTCTACATAAAAGGTAGACCTACCTTTTCCAGCTAGGTCTATATGTTATCAGATAGTTTCTGTTTAGTGTGCACATTTAGCTATTAGATCTATTGAAAGTAAAGTCTATTGCTAAGAATAAACTGTTTCCTAGAAGAATATGTTAATTACAATAGTAGACGATCCATTTTACGCCATTGTGACATATTTTACAAGCACTGTTTCAAGTAGCTATTTTCAAAAGAGAAAATATGCGTGCAAATAAATATGATACATTAACTATGATTTAATTAAAAAATAGCCTATTAGACTTTTGTGTTTTTATTTCTTTTTTGTTGATGAGGCATAAATATTTCTAACGTGTGAATTTGCGTTGGTCTCAAACTTCAATTTGTGACACGTCCTCTCCAATTGTTGTTTTAATAACAGTTTGATCAAACACCAAAGTGCCGACTAATTGACACTTCTCCCTACGATTACCCCATGTTGCAAAGAGCATTTATTACCTTACTGCCTGTGTAGGTACAGACAGTGACATAATACGGGTACAGGTCAATAATTAAAACCAGATATGTAATAGAAATATTCAAATTCAAAGATTGCACTGAAACATTTTTTTCCTAAAATTCATTTTCAATGAATATCATTGAACCAAAAACAACGAAAATTAATACCAACGAAAAAAATTAATGATATCACAGTATTTTATTTACCATCCATGAAGGACATCCCCAATATTACATCTAGTCCCTCTTTATATATACAAAACACAAACTTTATTTGAGTGTCCAGAACCTTCATGAAAGAAAAGCACAATTTGACTTACCTGGACGGAGGCTGTGAGAGGACATACACTGGCCAGGTACTGGACTGTCTCTAGGTGTTGACCTAGTTTGTAGTGGTGACCTTTACCCTGACTATATAGCCACTCGGCCTTAAGTCTGAAATAAAGAACAAATACAATCAACTGAAGTTTATTTCTCCAATATTCTCATCTTACAATAGTGCTGGAATAAAGCCTAAATTATTTATCACCCTCACTAGGGGTGGTGGGGAGATCTACTGTTGGTCTGTCTGTCCATTGTCTGTCATAAAATCTTGTTCGCAGAACACTTTCTTTGGTCTGATTAACCTGAAACTTGTTGGGAAGGATCAGTGTATGGTCTAGTTATGCAAATCCTATTTGTGTTCTGGTCTGACATTTTCTTACTGAGATACATCCCTTTGAATTTTCACTAACAAAAATCTTGTCTGCGCTTTTTCTTTTGCACCAACAATGACATTGCAAAGAGACATGCTGTGATGGAGCCATATGAGTCCCATTTGTGCATATCCCTTCTGGGTTCTGGTTCCATGATTTTTGGCCAAGTAACAGCCTTTTTCAATGTTGACTGAAGAATAGCATATGACTTCTTCTCCTGGACAATCAGCTGGGAAGTTTTTTCAATACTGAATACAGTAAAACTTGTAAAAGCAACCACCTCTATTAAGCAGCCACTTGTCATAAGCAGCAACATTTGTTATTTCCCAATTATATGCTTTCAGAGAAAATTAACCTGCATTAAACAACAACCTGTTTTAAAAGGTCACTTTTGCTCCTTTCCTTGACTGGCTGCTTAAGACAGGTTTGACTGTATATATTTTTTATCCCAGATCTGCTATTATTTTAACGAGTCATATATTTTATAAAATCAGTTAATTGTGAATAAGTGATGACAGTGTTGGTCTAGAATTGAAATAAAAAAAATAGTTGTACATATCACTTAACTTCCAGTTCAATGATTTTTTACCCAGTTCCAACCCTTTTGAATGTTGTAATGAATAATCTTCTTTGTGTTTCTTCTTGTGAACCATCAGTTATCGTGGACCACCCGTTGGAATCGTAATGGCAGAATCATTATTGTGGATCACCCGTTGGAAATCGTTATTGCAGAATCGTTATTGTGAACCATCCGTTAGAATCGTTATTGCAAAATCGGTATTGGGAACCATCTGTTGGAATTGTAATGGCAGAATTGGTATTGCGGACCATCAGTAGGAATTGTTATTGCAGAATCAGTATTGCGGATCATCTGTTGGAATTGTTATTGCAGAATCAGTATTGCGGCCCATCCGTTGGAATCGTAATGGCAGAATCAATATTGTGGATCATCTGCTGGAATAGTTATTGCAGAATCAGTATTGCAGCCCATCCGTTGGAATCGGTATTGCAGAATCGATATTGTGGACCACCTGTTGGAATCCTAATGGCAGAATCGGTATTGCGAACCATCCGTTGGAATTGTTTTTGCAGAATCAGTATCGCGGATCATCTGTGTGAATTATTATTGCAAAATCGGTATTGCGGACTATCTGTTTGAATCGTTATTGCAGAATCTGCATGGAATCGGTTTTGATGAATCGGTATTGCGAACCATCCGTTGGAATTGAAATAGCAGAATCAGTATTGCGGACCATCTGTAGGAATTGTTATTGCAGAATCAGTATTGCGGCCCATCCGTTGGAATCGTTATTGCAGAATAGGTGAGGCGAACCATCTGTTGGAATCGGTATTGCAGAATCGGTATTGTGGACCATCTGTTGGAATTATAATGGCAGAATCGGTATTGCAAACCATCCGTTGGAATCGTAATGGCAGAATCTATATTGCCAACCATCCGTTGGAATTCTTATGGCAGAATCGGTATTGTGGATCAGCCATTGGAATCGTAATGGCAGAATTAGTATTGTGGACCATCCGTTGGAATTGTTATTGCAGAATCAGTATTGTGGACCATCCGTTGGAATTGTTATTGCAGAATTGGTATTGCCGACCATCCGTTGGAATAGTTATTGTGGATACAGTTTAACAACAAACCAGATTTTTTTCCAAAAAACTTTTCATTCATGCTTTTAAAATATATCAATGTGTCAAAACGACAGTTTGGAGATATCTTTAAAAATTGAAATAAATGACAATGACCATCAATGAAAACATTTGCTTGCAACTTAATCAGAGAACTGCTGAATAATTTGCTTATGCAAAAGTAACTTGAAATCCAAGAACTCTTTCAACTCAAAAAGTTAACATCACACAAACAAAAGCATCATTGTCTGACAGCTGTGCAACAAACTGTTCCTTGACATGATAAGATACCAGAAAAATCAACATTAAATAGATCATTGATAACATTTTAATGAGCAAATGCCACTTGCATGCATCCACTTTACAACAAGTTCGTATATCTCAGGTTTGAATTATTGACATTGGTTTAATGGCATTTGTGAGTTTGCTTTTTTTTAAATGCTGTTAACCCTGCAGAACGAACCATAAATAAATGACACTTTGATGAGATAATTTAATTTCCTGTATTTTAAACCATAGTCACCCTGCATTTAATGGATATATGCAGTTTTATGGAAAGACACCTAAACATTGCTGGGGTTCATATATATTAACATGCAGAGATATTTAAATAAAGAACTGTGGTACATACATAATTTTTGAACCTACCGGTATTTAGAAGAATTCTAATATTAAAGCAAATATTTCACCTCATAGCATATTGTACACAAATCTGAACATTAAGGAAAATTAAAGGTCAAGGCCATTTTGTGGTAAGAGCTACCTACTGATAATAGAAGTTAAGCAACCACTCAAAGTAAAGGACAAAACTGGGAGTTTATACACAAAGGATGACATGTGATACAGCATACAAAGGTGAATATAGTATCACAAACACACAGATCAGATTTTGACATACTTTGTCATGGGGACACCATTTTCAGTGTAAATTGACCTAGCTGCATCTCCCCCTCTAGATCCCTTTATGAAAAATGATACGCTGTTTTCATTGGCTCTACATACAAGCATTGTTGGGATGTAATCATAAAATTCATTTAAACAATTTTCGTTGAAACTGCTTTGCAAACTAGATCATATTATAATTTATTCAAAATTTCATTCAATGCATAATCACAATCTTGACTAAACTGAACTGAACAGCTAACCTGGCACCCAACATTTTATGTATCTTACATTTTATGTATTTTCTTAAACAGTCTTAATACAATTTCCTTGAAATTTGGACTTTAATAAGTAGAAACATAAGCCTATATAAAACCCAAATATCAATACTGTTGATGTGGTATACACGTTTTAATAACGTTACTCGACATATCGAAAATGATTTGAAAATACAAAAGTGGCTGTTAGCTATTCTGTTCAGTATGCATTTATTTCCAAGTATAATCACATCTCTTCATTCTGAGGTTGTGAATCTTAGTCTTCACATATATTATTCTGCTTTCTCATCAAACTTCTAGTTTCCAAATCACCACAGTACACAATCTTTTTAATCATACTGTACAAAAACATTAATATAAATTCCTGTTTTGTTTATTTAAATGCACTATCAATTGGAATGTTTAAGAACAACCTGACAGCCTGGTTCGGTGGTAGAGCATCAAACCCAGGATTGGAAGGTCATGGGTTCGATCTTCTATCCTGACCATGTGTTGTGTGTCTTTGAAAAACTTAATAGGAATGTGGTATGTTAAAGTATTTATTCTATCCGAGAAAATATCAAGAGAGTTTTGTTGAAAAACTTTTCACAAACAAATGAAATAAAAAGTTTTTTAAAAAAAATGAGATGCCTTCATGGTGCGGCGGTCTAAGTGTCACCTCAAGATCACTTACTTCTCACCACTGAGGTTGTAGGTCTGAGTCCCGCTTGGTCCAAAGAAGGTTTGTAAGTAGTTTTCAGAAGGATGGTGGTTTGATTCATTACAAGGTCTTTCTCCACCAATAAAACTGGATATGCCACATTTTGAAACATGTTGAAAATGGTGTTAAACAACATTTTAAAAAAAAGAAGACAGTTTCGCCAACATGTATTTATGCAGCTTATTAGAACACCTGATTGCTTATCTATTGGCTGCACAATGTCTTAAAATCTCTACAATTACATTACTTACGTTTCTTTCTCTGTAACATTATATCCATCCAAAATCTCCAAACCAGGACACCAGTTGACAACATATGGGCGATAATCAAATCCTCTTTCACAGAATTAAGGAAAAACGGCAAACAAAACATGTACAAATTGAAATGTAAAGTATTAAACATTGCTTTCGACAATATTTCAGTCATACGATGACATTATTTATTTCTGGTCACTTTACTGCACCGTCATCATGACACAGCATGCTGCATCAACATGGACTGATACTTTGCTAAGTTAAAGTATATAGACAATGACTGAACCAGTCCACAACTATTTTTCTCATAATGCTTGGTGTCAAGTAATAAACATATTTAAGCAACACTCAATGCTTTCAGCAGTATCACACACATATTTCAGTACCAAATAAGTGAGAAATAATTCAAACAAAAAAGTTGAATGTTCGAGAAACATATCAGATGGGGAAGGAATGGATAAATGGCATTACTTGATGCCTGCCCGGCTCCATTGGTGGGGCCATAAATAACAACAATGAAAGGATACGGCACTGACGCTGTCATCAGAACACAAGGGTTATTCATTACAGACAATTGCTGTAGCTCTGGTAAACATGACAGGAATGACACCTGAAATGGAACAACATTCTCAATCTAGCATTTTACAAAGGCTATCAATTACAATAGAATTAACAGATGATAGAATTAACATTTTAGTCTAGCACATTACAAAGACTATCAATAACAATAGAACTCACAGATGATAGAATTAACATTTTAATCGAGCACTTTACAAAGGCTATCGATTACAAAAGAATTCACAGATGATAGAATAAACATTTTAATCTAGCACTTTACAAAGGCTATCAATTACAAAAGAATTCCCAGATGATAGAATTAACATTTTAATCTAGCACTTTACAAAGGCAATCAATTAAAATAGAATTCCCAGATGATGGAATAAACATTTAAATCTAGCACTTTACAAAGGCTATCAATTACAATAGAATTCACAGATGATAGAATAAACATTTTAATCTAGCACTTTACAAAGGCTATCAATTACAATAGAATTCCCAGATGATAGAATTAACATTTTAATCTAGCACTTTACAAAGGCTATCAATTACAATAGAATTCCCAGATGATAGAATTAACATTTTAATCAAGCACTTTACAAAGGCAATCAATTAAAATAGAATTCCCAGATGATGGAATAAACATTTAAATCTAGCACTTTACAAAGGCTATCAATTACATTAGAATTCACAGATGATAGAATTAACATTTTAATCTAGCACTTTACAAAGGCTATCAATTACAATAGAATTCCCAGATGATGGAATAAACATTTTAATCCAGAACTTTACAAAGGCTATCAATTACAATATAATGCACAGATGATAAAATAAACATTTTAATCTAGCATTTTACAAAGGCTATCAATTACAATAGAATTAACAGATGATAGAATTAACATTTTAATTTAGCACTTTACAAAGGCTATCAATCACAATATAATTCACAGATGATAGAATTAACATTTTAATCTAGCACTTTACAAAGGCTATCAATTACAACAGAATTCACAGATGATAGAATAAACATTTTAATCTAGCACTTTACCAAGGCTATCAATTACAATAGAACTCACAGATGATAGAATTAACATTTCAATCGAGCACTTTTCAAAGGCTATCAATTACAATAGAATTCACAGATGATAGAATTAACATTTTAATCTAGCACTTTACAAAGGCTATCAATTACAAAAGAATTCACAGATGATAGAATAAACAATTTAATCTAGCACTTTACAAAGGCTTTCAATTACAATAGAATTCACAGATGATAGAATTAACATTTTAATCTAGCACTTTACAAAGTCTATCAATTACAATAGAATTCACAGATGATAGAATTAACATTTTAATCTAGCACTTTTCAAAGGCTATCAATTACAATAGAATTCACAGATGATAGAATTAACATTTTAATCTAGCACTTTTCAAAGGCTATCAATTACAATAGAATTCACAGATGATAGAATTAACATTTTAATCTAGTACTTCATTTAATTTATACTAATTTAATTTAGTTTGTTTGCAGTGAAAGCTCAGAGCTTATATGAACCATTCTCGAGTACGCTTCCTGGGTATAACCAGCACTGAGTGTTGCTTTATGAAAGAAAGGGCGAGAGCAGTATCGAAACCCGCCAACCTCTAACATGAGCAGCCAACACTATATTCATTACACTATCGCTTAAATTACAATAGGACTACCATTTACCCCTCCCCCTCCTCAAGGGTGTTTATAAATATTAGTAAAAGAAATCTTACTGGACATGAAAGGGAATGCTATTGGAATGATCAAAGATATATCAGATATACTGTCTCCACGTTTATCACCATGCTTCCAGATAATACTGCAACTCTTAATGGCCTGTAGAATATTCAATATACCCTTTACTTAAACTCCTGTAATTGTCCCATTAACCATTTATCTCAATGAGTATCCATTCTTGGTTTCATTTGTCTAATGTCTAAAACATTCACCTTGTTCAGAAAGATGGATTTTGTCATCAACCAGAGCCTGCGTTTTTTTCACCACGTAATCTGTAGTTTTTGCATGTCTGAATTCAGTACAAAACCTGAGTGCCTGCCTCACAGGTCTTGTACAGGACATAATGAGGCTGTCATTTTCATAATTTTAATCAACCTGTATTAAGCAACCACCTGTCTTAAAGGGTCATTTTTGCTCTTGATTGGCTGCTTAAGGTAGGTTAGACTGTTTCATTCATCGATGTTTTGATGAATCAGTTGAAAATTTCAACTTGAGTGCATACTATAGCTCAAGCTGAGATGTCTATGGAGCCAATTACAAGGAGAAATATCTGAATATGACATAATGCAGAATACATACCTCATTTATATCTGCGATCTCATTCTCTGCCAAGGAGAAGATACTAATAGACTTGGGCAGGAAATGGGGCGCTGTTCTCAACGTGGTTATTATGTTTCCGTGTAGCAGTAATGTCTGAAATAAATCACATATAAAAGCTGTAATGGACGATACCAGAGTGTCACATAAACGTTATTACATAAAAAAGGAGAAATAATGGTCCTAATCAATGCATCGCAGGAGTCTCCAAGTCTCAAAGTGTAATTAAATAAAAACTAAGGAAGGAAATTTTTCAAATTTTTGCCATGTGTGTACATGAACATAGGTTCCTCCTCTATGGACAAGTGGTCTATAAGGCGCTGTCTCAAGGTCACTCAACTATCATAGCTGATTTTATTGGTGTAAGACCAGCTTGGTCCAAAAACTTTATGTTGGTAAAGTTTGCCAGCGGAAGGACAGTGGTTCTACTCAGATTGATTTTGAGATCTTACTCCGCCAAAAAAACTGGATATGCCATGTGTAGCCTGTGAAATGCTGAAAATGACTCTTAAACCCATTTCCAAAATTGGCATTTTGATATATATCCACTTTTAAACTATTGGAATGGTGTTTGGCACATGGGTAATGAAAAAAGGCTGCTTGAATAAGATACAAATTTAGAGAAATTGACAGCACCATTTCAAAATGCCACTGGCTTTTTTTAATAGTTAAATCATTAAATTGTTTTTTAAGATGATGCATTGACATATTCAATTAAAAAAAATATACATAACTGAAACATTCATTCCTTTATACATGTATATTCAAAAACTGTACAACCAGATTTGAAATTAAAATTTATATAAATAATTGTATAACAAAAGTTCAAAAATCACTCTTTATTCAATTTCAGCCACCAAGCCTTTATCAAAAAATGTCATTTATTAAAGTCATTAATAAAGCTATGTCATAATCCATTTTAACAACATTTGAAAACTTGATAAAGAGTGATTTTTTACTTTTTGATATATATGTACTTCAATGAGGCAGATATTAGAATGAAAATATAAATAATTATATATCAAAGGGAGACTTTGTTCTTAATCTGTGACGCAAATAGATGCCTCGGTGCAGTTTACAAGTACATATTCCGATGTAACATTTAGTTCCATAAACCACATTGCAGAAATTACTTATAATCAGCTCAGGTATTTCAAATTCAATTTAAAAGGAACTCATTATGTTTTTTCCAATTATTGCAGACTTTGACGCAATGATTTAAATGAGTGAAACATGCTCAGCTGACATAAAGCTAATTCTTCAGGGAAATACATTCTTTATTACATCTACTAAGCTGGATGTAATTCTATTTTAATTGCATTTCCATGGAGACAGTCCTGCAGTTTATTATCACTCATTAAAAAGAGAACACTGCACAGGTTCCAGCAACTATTTCATAAATCAAATAAAATAATGAGCAAAAGCAACATTTTCAAATTGCAGTGCCATCAACCAACCTATCTTAAATTATATTTACCAGTAAATCCTGTCTTACGGATGGTTGCACACATTGGTGTTTACAAGGAAATATCAATATCGAACATTCAAGTAGGATTGATTGAGTGTGTAATATTTAAAATGCTTCCAATCAATCAACACATCTGCCATGATCATCATTACAATCATCAGCATCATTACAGTCAACAGCATCATCATTACAATCATAAGCATCATCATTACAGTCATCAGCATCATCATTTCAATCATCAGCTTCATTACAATCATCAACATCATCATTAGTCATCCACATCATCATTACATTCATCAGCATCACCATTACAGTCATCAGCGTCATCATTTCAATCATCAGCATCATTACAATCATCCGCATCATCATTACAGTCATCAGCATCATCATAACAATCATCAGCATCATCATTTCAATCATCAGCATTGTTACAATCATCAGCATCATTACAGTCATCAGCATCATCATTACAGTCATCAGCAGTATCATTTCAATCATCAGCATCATTACAATCATCAGCATCATTACAGTCATCAGCATCATCATTACAATCATCAGCATCATCATAAGTCATCAGCATCATTACAAGCATCAGCATCACCATTACAGTCATCAGCATCATCATTACAGTCATCAGCATCATCATTTCAATCATCAGCATCATTACAATCATCAGCATCATTACAGTCATCAGCATCATCATTTCAATCATCAGCATCATTACAATCATCAGCATCATCATTACAGTCATCAGCATCATCATTTCAATCATCAGCATCATTTAAATCATCCATATCATCATTACAATCATCATTACAGTCATCAGCATCATTACAATCATCAGCATCATCATTACAGTCATCAGAATCATCATTACAGTCATCAGCATTATCATTACAATCATCAGCATCATCATTACAGTCATCAGCATCATTATTACAATCATCAGCATCATCATTACATTAGCATTATAACAATCATCAGCATCATCATTGCTCTCATCAGCATCATCATTACAATCATCAGTATCATCATAACAATCATCAGAATCATCATTACAATCATCAGCATCATTATTGCAATCATCAGCATCATCATTACAATCATCAGCATCATTATTACAATCATCAGCATCATCATTAATCATTAATCACCTTGAGAACATTGAGATGATGTATATCTCCCAGCTGCGAGATGTTGTTGTCAGATAAATCTAGATGTTTCAAGTTCACATTGCTACTCAAATTGTCCATAGCCTGTAAAGAAATAACAACCATTATAAATTTCATAGCAGAAACATACAGGTGAAATTAATCGAAATATCATCCAGAGATCTAATTCATCAAAATAAAAATTAAATTTAATTTCCTATCAATTTTGAAAGTCGTACTAGCACCAATAATACTTCCAATTCCCTTTTTACAATAAACAATAGTAAATTATTGTATTATGTGAGTATAAATGTAACTCACAGATATTTCTATTGTCCATTAACATAAACATTAATATACCCAAAATTGATTTCATTTTACCTGTCAGATGTGTTAGTTAATTTTTGGCTTCCCCCCATAAATTACTTAAAAAGCTGTTTTTCTTAAACAACAAAGTTTATCAGGCAGCTAAATTGTTTAATGTACATTACCGTATCAACTCTCCAAATACTTTGATTATTAAATGATAGTGTTCGTACAAGCTTTGGCAATTTTGCTACATTAACAGTGGCCCAGATACGGTGAGTGTGGACATATTTTACCCTTATGGTGTAGGTGTAAGCCCGTCATTGATTTTTGTTCGCTATTCTATAGAAAATAAAAAAAGTTTACATGCACGTCATTCATTAAAGGACCTAAACTAAAAAAGCAAAACTTTCATTTTATTGTTTGTCTACCTCTGCACTAGCAAAATATGGTGAGAAAAGTAGGGGTCAGAGTTTGTTCAGTCTGTACACTGTTGACAAAGTGAAAGTAGACTTCTGAAATCATGTTTTCATACCCCAATTTCCAAGCATCAATTTTTTTTTCTAAATTCACAATTCAAACATGACAATACTCTCAAAACGTTCAAAATACATCAATAATGCCATTAAAATAAAAAATGACCATTAAAATAATGAACATGTATTTTTGAATACGAAGAAACAAAGATTATTTATAATCGCCATTATGCGACTACCCCCGGGAAGCATTTCCTGTTTCCAAATTATGCCTTCAGCTAAATACCCCGTAGTTTTAAAAAATAGAGGTAAATTTACCCCTTATGATTAAAGGTAGGGGATAAAATTAGTCCTCCCCCAAAAACATTCTAAACCTGGTTTAAAATATATGATTTTATATTGTGGGCCTGTGTGTCTAGATAGAGACTGTAATTGTAAATAACCTCATCTAATAATATTATGTAAATAAGTAAAGTTTTTAACTGAAGTAAATGAACATTATCCTGTTATTAAAAACAATAACTGAGGAACTTATTAACAGAATTATTGGCATGTAGGCATTACATGGACAGTTGCACCAGGACATTCAATGGAAAATTTCATGATATGTTAACTGGATGTTTAATCACATACCTTAAGTTGGTTTATTAAGTCATCTCATGACTGTGGTAATATCATCTGAAATACTTAAACTACTTTTATGCTTTTTTCATCAGTTACACAGAAGTTTCAAACAATGAAATTCACCTTTTAATGGACTTTATATTTCCAGATGAAAAACTTAGGAGCCAGGAGGAGTTATAAAACACATATTATTATAATAAAATAAATTTCAATGCAATATGAATGCTTCTGCTACTGCTGCTGCTGCTGCTGCTGCTGTTGCTGATGAACCTGCTGCTGTACGTGAGCCTGTTCTACCTACCTTAATACTGTTTCCTGACAGGTTCAGCCAAGCCAGTTCTGTCAGTTCTTTCACACCTGTAGAACAATAACAAGAATTAATAGTGATGGTCACACAGAAAGTGGAAATGGAAAACTTATTTGCTAATTCCTTGAAATAGCATCAATTTATTGTCTGACCATGGACCTGGGACCCCTTTCACTAAACTTGGTAAGTCTTAAGATTTTCGTACAAACAAATTGTGACACCTAGTAATGTTTCGCCAAATTTGCATTTTTTAAAAAGACTACAAATTACCTGGCTTACGATAGTTGACAAAACGATGTAAGTGAATTTCGTGATTTCAAATTTTACACTGAGAATTTTGCTGACTTACGAACGTTAGTGAAACAGGCAGATTTATGTAAATATCCCATACATGGTCGATGTGGAAACTTGAAAAAATAAAAAATTCTAAATCCTAAATTCCCTGATACATTAATTGATAATAGTCTGCTGTGCAGTCCCAATAAATATCTATCATACTTCAATTGTTAGTAGTGGAAAGATTTATTTAGTGCCAGATATAGGAAACTACATGAAATAAAACTTCTAAATTCACTGACAGCAGACATTTACATTTATATTGATGTTGTCTGCTGCACTGCATAGATGACAAATTATATAGGTGTCTCCTGTAGACTCATCCTCATTGAATTAATAGTTCTGGAAGCATCCAATTAATGTTAGATTAATAGTTTATGTCGAACTATATTGGAGATGAGCAATAGATAGTGTTGACAGTTTTGTGGCATGTGGAGAAATTATTCCTGAAATTACTCATGAAATTGTCCGATTAATTTTAATGCATTTGATAACAGACCTTAACTTCTGGAATAAAAAGGCATTTTCCTTTCAACTCCATCAAAACTGTGGATAAGTACCATAATTACAGAAAACTGGAGCGTAATCGTGGCAACATTATTGACATTTAAATGATTATAGATGCACACTATGTATTGCGAGGCATGAAACCTAGTACAAGAGTATAAATGTGTTATCAGTATGTATAAATTAAGGCAGATACTGTGTTTTAACATATATTGTATACTTGAAAAACAGTAATCACCCATTTTTGTTTTTTGGATTTTGTACTCTCATTAATTTACCTATTATCGAAATCACTTTGAGGAATATCATCAACCGAGGATTGACTGAATTATAATTTTGGACCTTGTATAAGTGTTTTATTCTTTGGAAATCTTTTAGAAATGTAGTGAAGTAAAAAAATAAGTGAAGTGAAGGTACATTCAAAGCTGCACTAATGGTCACCTTTAGAGTCTCACTCAAGCAACCACAATTATCATCTACCTGAAACTTGTATTCAGCTACAACACTTGTGCTGGGTGCCATAGTGCAATCCCCAGCTCAACCAAAACACCTCTTAATCCTTTACTTCATATAGACTCCTTTGGACACCTAATATAGATGCCTTTGAATACCTTTAATATAGAAGGCTTTTGAATTATTGAGTGAATTATGTTTAAATTAACTGACAGAGTGGAAAACAGTGCAGGAAGTGTTCAGATTGCTTGTTAAGAAAGGCCTTCTGTGATTGGTGTGGGAAAATGCGTATCTATGGAGTAAAGGGTTAAATACAATACTCAGTACTGGTTCTACCCAAGAAGCGAACTCGAGAGCAGCTCATAATTATATATAGTATTAAACTAAACACCTATTTTGAAAAGGCCTATGCTCTTTCCTGTAGCCGGATGCAGCAAGAAATGTAAATACCCCTGAATGTAAAGATGTATTTGTAACTTTATTGAAGGTTTTTAAACAAATAAAAAAAAGCATGACCTTAAAATTTGAGCTATAGACCAGGATCTGGAATGAATAGAGTACTTAGCAGACATATTTTCTATATAAACATGTACATAGAAAATGTCTTTTTCATATGTTTGATCTCTAAGTATGTGACCTTGATCTTTGAGCTACAAACCTTGGTCTAGCAGATAACAGCAAACAACAGGTCATGTCATGGTGTCCAATTGTGCCATATTAATTTAAAAGACTGGACACGGATGCCGAACCAATAAAGTAGTTAGACACTGCAGTAACAATGCGCTACAAGAATATGTTTTATAGTGTAGGGTTAGACCCTGATCAAATGAATGAATGAAAGAATATATGAATGAATGAATGAATGAATGAATGAATGAATGAATGAATGAACGAACGAACGAACGAACGGGTGTTTACAGTACTTTAACACATTATTGATTATTTTGTGTGCAGAGTAAATAATACACTACTACTTAACCATGAACCATGAAATATTACAAAAATATATGATGCTCTTCCATAAAACAACTTTTACAGGTTTATATTGGCATTATCAGCTTGTGGTAATGAATTACAATAATGGCCAGCATTAAAATCTCATTCTCCCCAGACCGATCTGTCACACAAGGATTTATAACTGTCAATGCAATATAACTGAAGACCAACCACAGCTTCATGGCTGTAAATGATCCAATTATAAACATTGGGGAGGTGATATAACTCTTTTAAGTGAATTTTATAGTCTTGTACAGATCTATATCATAAAAAAACACTTGATGGTGGATTTCATTTTGACACTTTTTGTGACTTAGTATATACTCCATGCTAAATTGAGTACTGCCGAATGTTTCTAATGAGCTCATTAAATGCATTCAGTGGAAGAATAGCTCCATTACAAATTAAAAGACAGAAACAAATATTAACAAGAGGTTGCCACTAATGTGAACATATCCCAACCACCTTGTTAACCCTTAGAGGCATTTTCAGAGAAGTGGATTTAAATTATGCAAAATGAAAAAGTCGCTGAGCACAGAAATCACATGTAAATGCTGCAAACTAAAATATGTAGCCAGCTGTAATATGACACATTGTCTTGCTCCAGTGAGCACTACCGTGATGTTCTAAATTGAAACATTAATATGTAAGTTAAACCCCAAAATAAAATCTTTGGCGGACAGACCAGACTTAATCGCAAGACACATTGTCTTGGGCTGGTTAGCCGAAGAGCAGCAGACAGACAGAGCTGTGACCTTGACCTTTAATGAACAGACCCAAGTCAGTCGCATGACACATCGTCTTGTCCTAGTGAACATTTGTGCCAAGTTATTTAAAAAATCAATCACAACTAAAGAAGATACAGTCCAGACATACGAAACACATTGTATACATTGGATTTCAAACTATTGACCTTGAGCTATGACCTTGATGAACAGACCCAAGTCATTTGCATGACACTTTGTCTTGTCCTAGTGAAAGTTTGTGCTAATTTATAAAAAAAAATTCCAATCACAACTTAAGAAGATAAGGTCCAGACAGCAGTGGACAGACTGAGCTGTGACCTTGACCTTTGATGAACAGACCCAAATCCAAGACCCAAATTCCAATCACAACTGAAGGAAATATGATGAGGACAGCAGGGGACACACAGCACCAGCCCAATTCTATTTCCCCGGCTCCACTCATAGCGCTCCACTCTATGAGCGATGGTGGGAGATAATATTAGTTACAGGAATAGAATGCTATCAAAATTGTTTTTAGTGTTTTAATTTTCATGTTGCTGTTCTTTCACTGAAACTGCAAAAAATACTGACAAATTAAGTACCTGTGAATGAGTTTAAGAAAAATGACAATATAAACATTCTTTATTGGCAGTAGTCAATTTAGCACAAGCAGACCTTGATTCTAAATATTAGGCACCGGTAAGTGGGTTGTCCTTATAAGAGAAGGAAGATATACAGATGAAGTCAAAATAAACTTACTACTCAGAAATTAAAAAGTAATGGAGCTTCTGTATGATGGAAATGCAGATTGAGAGCTCTCTGCTTTTTTTTTCCATAGGTTGCAGGGATCATTCTGAAAATTCAATGGGCCATCAGGTGGGGGGTATGGGGGCTGCCTAGGTAAAGGGGCAGCACCATGTAGGGGGTTCCAGGGGGGGCAACACTCCCCTGCCGAAAATGCATTTCAGCAATAATTAAGGCACTTAGATTGCAGTTTTTATAATCATGGCCACAGAGCCATGAACTTTTCAAATGTTTAAAAATTATTTCAACATTTTATATATCAGCTGAGCTATATGTTTAGCATTTCTAAGCATTATACTCTTTGGAAAACAAAACTTTGTTGTTGTTTTCTTTTTCCCAAAAGCATTTCTTTTCTGGTTCAAAGATAACTCATTTTAGAGTAATGTTACCTTAATACAAAAACATTATAATGGTAACTTAACACAAATTAATTAAATTTCTGAAATTACATAATCATTTTTCAAAATGAATATAATTTTCTAAAATTTTATTTTATTTTTTTCCATAACATTTTAAATGTCCGTTAAAGAAACATTAACGCTGCCGGGAATTTGCCATAAAACTTGGACCGGCCGAAGTTAAAACTGGTATTTAAATGTCGCGAAATTTTTTTCAGATAGGCCTAGAGTAAGTCGTCCGTACATTGTAAACACATTTTTTTGAGTTTCACGATTTCCACATTTCATCTTTCTATAGAAACAACCTAAAACTGGGTATATATCAGTGCTATTGTTGTAGCGTATGTTTGTTTTCACTGATGTTGTCTTCAAACTACAATATTACTTCGCGGAAAATTATGATTTTTAACCAAAAATGCACAGAAATATGCAAGCGTCTTCTTAGGATCATGATTGAAATGCAAAATGCGAAAAACACCGAGAGGTACCAATTGCACTGAAAACTGACGAAAAACACCGAGGATTACCGAATTTAATTAAAAGACGTTATTAACCAACAAGAAACATGACATGCTGGGACCTTTGAAAGGTAAGGATCATACTGAAATTGAATGCACCAATTCGGCACACACCAAACATTTTAGTGCGCCATCTGGAATTTTAATGGGTGTATGGCGCAATGGCGCAGCCCAAAATGATCCCTGAGGTTGTTCAGAAATAAATGACAGGGAGCATAAAAAGACCTTCACATATTAAATAGGTCAAGAAAACCAAACCAGACAGAAGGCCTACATTCATCATCACTTCATCTGTTAATTATCATCCTACTTCACTAAACCAGCTCCTATTGTCATATAATAAATAATAAAACAAGTTGAAAGTAGGCCTGTAATTCAGTACTGACTCATCCGTTACCATACTAAACAAATGTTTCCTGGGCAGACATTGCAGCAGATGTAATTACTGACCTTGGAGCTACTGTTTAATTATCAGATAACATTTGATTGATTAAAATCCAACTTAATGTGTCTGCTGTCACATATGTACACAAAAATGTCATCTGCCTATTTCTGCAGAATCCCAAATATAGTTATGTATACCATCAGCAATTTTCATTGAAAACGAAATATTTAGTCAGTTTTTGTTTATTTGTTTCTGACAACTGGTGGGGATGGTATCAGTATGTATGAATATACAATGCAGTGTGAGGTCATCCTTAACCCTTTACTCCATATAGATGCGTTTTCCCGCACCAATCACAGAAGACCTTTGAAAACAGTGCAGGAAGAGTTCAGATTGCTCGTAACGAGCAATCTGAACACTTCCTGCACTGTTTTCCATTGTCAGTTAATATAAACATAATTCACCCATTAATTCAAAAGCCTTCTATATTAGAGGTCTACATTAAAGGTGTCCAAAGGCATCTATATGAAGTAAAGGGTTAAAAAAAATGCTTGTTTGCTGCACTCCAACCAAGTATTTCTCAGTTGGATAGGCAGCTTGCTATTTATTTTTTTCCCCAGAATTTATTTTGTCATTTTAAAAAAAAATGGACAGATATGATGAAAAAAAATTGAGAGAGAAGGTCGGAGCACTGCAAACAATTATTTTTAAGGATGGTCTTATTGTCCTATCATTTAGTGGCTGTCAATTTGACTTTTTTATGATTTGTAGAACCATATTTATTTATTAAAATGAATACAGAGTGGGTCATCGTAGCTGTGTTTAAAAATTTAAATAATTGATACAAGTAACTGATGTTTAGGTTGTAATTTCATCTTATATTAACAAAGGGCTATTGACACAGTGTATAATGTAAATGTATGTGTGAATATGGAACAATTTTCCATTTGTGTGAAAAGTTTTTTTTTTCTTTTACACAATTTTATTTTAGCTTGATTGTGAATTACTCTCAAACCAGTTTCCTGAGTAGAAACATTAGTTGGTGTTGTCTCTGAGAGGTCAACAGGTCGAAACTGGGATTATAACTGCAACCTCTCACATGAGGGACCAACATCCTATCTAACACAACACCACATGTTTGCAGCAAACATGTGTTCAAATTATAGTCAATACTCCAACGCCAGACAGGGTTGTATCCCACGGATAATTTGGTGGAGATACTTAAAACCTTAAAATCACACACATGCAAACATTAAAATTCCAAAAGAAGGTATGGTTCACCAACCCACTCCACTGTAAGTTCCTACTCTGGTATTTCACGCAAATGCAACAAAGGCGGGGTCTACTTACCTTCTATAGCAATGATGCTGTTTTGTGGCAGATTTAGCACCGTCAAATGTCGTAGTTTTCCTACTCCGCTCATGTGAACTAATCTGTTGCTTTTCAGGGATAACTGTAAAAGAAACGGAATATTAGGAATAACTAATTACATAGAGCAGCACGGATGAATGTAAAAGAAAGCAAATATCAGGGATAAATGTAACACGGAACAAATAGCAAGTTCAATGTAAAAGAAAGCAAATAACAGGGATAAATGTAAATGGGATGGGAGCAAACAACAAGTTCAATGTAAAAGAAAGCAAATATCAGGGATAAATGTAAATGGGAGCAAACAGCATGGTTAATGTAAAAGAAAGCAAATATCAGGATAAATGTAAATGGGAGTAAACAGCAAGATCAATGTAAAAGAAATAAAACAGATGGGACAAATATAAAAGGGAGCAAACAGTAAGTTCAATGTAAAAGAAAGCAAACAGATGGGACAAATGTAAAAGGGAGCTTACAGCAAGATCAATGTAAAAGAAAGCAAACAGATGAGACAAATGTAAAAGGGCACAAACAGCAACTTCAATGCAAAAGAAAGCAAACAGATGGGACAAATGTAAATGGGAGCAAACAGCAAGATCAATGTAAAAGAAAGCAAACATATTAGACAAATGTAAAAGGGAGCAAACACCAAGTTCAATGTAAAATAACCAAACAGATTGGACAAATGTAAAAGAGAGCAAACATCAAGTTCAATGTAAAAGAAAGCAAACAGATAGGACAAATATAAAAGGGAGCAAACAGCAAGATCAATATAAAAGAAAGCAAACAGAAACAGCAAGTTCAATGTAAATGAAAGCAAACAGATGGGACAAATGTAAAAGGGAGCAAACAGCAAGTTCAATCTAAAAGAAAGCAAATAGATGGGACAAATGTAAAAAGGAGCAAACAGTAAAATCAATGTAAAAGAAAGCAAACAGATGGGACAAATATAAAAGGGAGCAAACAGCAAGTTAAATGTAAAAGAAAGCAAACAGATGGGATCAATGAAAAAGAAAGCAAATAAAAGGGATACATGTAAATGAAAGCAAACAGCTGGGATAACTGTGCACATCGCATAAGATCTTCTGGCCTATGGCCAGTATAACTAAACAAGAGGGCCAAGATGGCCCTATATCACTCACCTGACTGACCTTGAGTTGCCCAACTTAAGTAGATTATATAATACATGTACACTCCGAATTCCAGAAAGATGAGATGGGCAAGTAATTAGAATTTTGATTTGTTTTGAAGATGTAACAGATGTGTAGAAGAGTTCAAACTTGGTAGAGGTTCACCCATGGTAAATGTCAGAGAAATTACATCAAAATCAAGTCAATAGATTCTGACAAGAAGGCTTTTGAAGTTTTTACTATAGCTGCCTATACTTTTGGAGACTGTTCCAAACCTAAGTCTTCAAACTAAGATAAAAATCCAGTTCCAGCACAAAACTAACCTGTTATTTTTTAAGAACAGTTTCAAACTAAAGCATCGGACTAAACTATTGTGCACGAAACAATCCACAGTTCCAGCACAATAAATATTCCTAGGAGTTTCAAACACAAGCCTTCCATAAGCCTATCGCTTGCAAGAATCTTTGTCGCAGTGCACTCTCCCCAAAAAACAATTAAGCTCCTCCTCCGAGATTTCAAGTACACTTTGACACTGAAAATGTCAAGTAGACTTCTTGCTGTGAAGAAACTAGCTAAAAATATGGTATTGCTTTATCATGAAGCAGTAAACCATCTCTGTCTGAACCATAAAAACTCTATATTCAGAAAATCACCTATTTTAAAATGGTTCATGATTTATGAATAATATTTCAATCATTGATTATAATTGTATAATTCATCTTTTTGTGAAGAATTATCTTTTAAAACTTACATCTGGTATAATATTGTATAATAATAGCCAAAAAAATATTTATTGAACAGTTTATTACCTCTTTTTATAATCATTGCTATATACAGACATTTATGCTATAAAACAAGAGATTAATTTGACATAAAACTAACCCCACCCCCTGGCGGCCATGTTTTTTGACGAATCAAGATGGCTTGAACAAACTTGGTAGAGAGTCACCCAAGGAACATTTCTGTGAAATTATTTTAAAATGGAGCCAGTTGTTTCTGACAAGATGATTCTTTAAGTTTTTACTATAGCTTATATAGTAAACTAACCCCACTGGTCGCCATGTTTTAAAACAATAAAGATGGCTTGAACAACTTGGTAGAGGGTCACCCAAGGAACATTTCTGTGAAATTATTTTAAAATCGAGTCAGTAGTTTCTGACAATAAGATTTTTTAAGTTTTTACTAATTAAACTTGCCCCGCCCCTTGGGGCCATGTTTTTTTGATGAATCAAAATGGCTTGAACAAACTTGGTAGAGAGTCACCCAAGAAACATTACTGTGAAGTTATATCAAAATTGGCCCAGTGGTGTCAGAGGAGAAATTGTTAAAAGCTAGAAGTTAACGATGGACGATAGACGACGGACACCATGCGATCACAAAACTCACCTGTGAGCCTTTGGCTCAGGTGAGCTAAAAAGCTGTTTTGCACTTCCCATCCCAGGATTTTGGTGGGCAGAACGGTTGCTTTGAGATTTTTTTTTGGAAAAAAGTGAAATTCCCTAGAAATATTAAAATTCAAAACAAGAGCACTACAAGCGGGTGAAGATGCCTGTCTTTTTATTGTCTATAATATGTTGCAAAAGTATGAAAGTATGGCAATGTAAACTTCACCTTCAGTAATACAGTTAAAAAAACTTGTTTAGTGTGTAATATGTCAGATAATTACAGGAAGAACTTTTCAAAAAGAAAATTCCGTGTTTTGAAATAGGGAAAAAGCTGATCTAAACATTAAACTTTAACCAGATGATGATGCTGATGATGATGACAACAATGATTCCAACACTAGGGTCATCACAACACTCTTCATTTTTTTTTCGAAAAAACAAGCTATAAATAGAAATAGGAGATTAAATTTGGAGGTAGGTTCTTTTTTCATGGGTTGGAAAATAGTAAAGAAAGTTTTAGCATTTTTATATAAAATCAAACATAAAGCAAGCTGTCTTTATCTGATAGACAACAATTTTGATCAATATGGAAAATAAAAATAAAAAAAAACAACAACACATACATGTCACCTAATCAGAAAGTTACCATCTACAACATGAAATATGAAGGAAAAGAAGGAGAGCAGTACAAAGATATAACACAACCCTGATTAATGAACAAACCCATTATGTCTTCAAAATTACACGCTGTAATCAAATTTTTATAGCCAATAATTGTTATCATATTTCCGAAAAACCTCAGCATGGTCGTTACATGGTGAAACTAATAGCCGTGGTCATAACATTTAAAATTGATTATTGAGAAGATAAAAAAGAACAGAGGAAATTGCCTTTCTGTATAGTGAAACATAAAGTAGGCATAATTATTCACATTCTGTTTCTCTTCTTAATTCAGTGGGTAATTATAGCTAGCGTGCCACAGGGTTGTTCAAAAGGTATGAGTCAGGCTCTAGTTTGCATGCTATTCACGTGTCATTTTCTTTCTTTTTTTTAAATGCACACACGTAAGTTTATCATAATGTCTCCCAGCCGCATTGCACATTTCTGTATAAAAAAGTGAAAAGAGATGTTTACACATATAATTTACAGTAACTGTCAAGGGAAGATAATTAAGGGGATGACTATTTGTCTTTAATAGGATTCAGATAGCAGTGGAGAAAGTGGTCCAGTAACAGAGCATCAAATTCAGTACTGATGTTTGTGGGTTTGATCCCCCACCACGGTCATGTGTAATGCCCTTGAGTAAGACATTATACTAAGTATATACTAAATACTGGTTCTGCCTAGGAAGACTTCGAGTGCGGTACATGGTAAGACTGTAACACAATTGATGTAAAATAAATATAAGTTTAAACTATATCTGAAGTTGCGAGTTTGAGCCCAAATTGGATTCAATAAGATTTATTTGAGGTATCCTCCAGCACTCATTTTATCCGAATACCCAGAAGCTCATGGGACTGCTACAGTAGGATTAATTACTCAACCAAATATTATCACAATTAACTCTGGAAAACATAATTGCTACTGGTGTAAAACTATACGACTTCAATTTACACAAACTGAAAACCAATATCACTGAGGAATGAAATTGTCAACAGTCTAAAATTTTAATAGAATCAATATTTGAGTATCTGAAAGTCACGTAAACAAAGTGTGGACATTTTTAGTATAATATCTTAAACTTGCATGAAGTTCTCCAAGAAAGGCAGTTTGATTTTCAGCAATTTGGATAAAGTTTCATTCATCTTTATTTCTGAAAAGTATACATATGTACCGTATTTCTCCTAATTAATGTGCAAGGGTGTGTCACATTAGAGCCCAAAATAAGCATTTTTTTTTAATTTTCAAAAAAAAGACATAGATACAACATCATATTTTGTAGCAAAATGTTTCAAATTGGTATAAAATAAATAACATTGAAATCAACGATATTTATGTGGATAAAAACATCAGTTTGCAGCAATTGTTATTCAGTCTTTACTGGTCCCAATTGCAGCACAAATCAGTTAAGTTGGGTATGCGAAATACCGTATATATACCTGATGCAAATATGAAACTAAAATACTCCAGTGTGTTATAATAATGCAGGCCCTAAATTTCATATATATTTTGGAAAAGTGACATACCAGAACTCAGGTAAATGGTTAAAGAGCATCATTTTTTTTCAGATTTGTGGACATCTGCGACAAAAAATATTAAATTTTCATTTTTATCATTTTCATTAGTATCCAAAAACTACCAAATTATATAGATCTCTAAAGATTTTATTTACTCATAATATTTTCAAAAATGTGCACCACATCCGATATATATATTAAATATATTACATATTTTATCAAAACTTAACAATTGTTCTAAAAAAAAAATAGTTTAGATTAAGCATAATAAATTAATTGATCATCATCCCTGCCTGTCCCCTAAAAAAATTTTTTTATATGTAAAAAACATCAAACATTTTAAAAATGAAAATATAAAATAAAAAAATAAAATCCTCCAACCCTCCCTGTTTTTTAAGAAAAATTTGGATGATAATCTAGCAATTAATTTATAATGGCCTTATAATAAAACACGAAAATGGCAAACACATTCTGTTATATAAAGTTTGTTTTACATTATTAAAACATGTTGAGTGGGTGGTCCAGCAATAGAGCATCAGACCCCCAGTGGTCCAGCAGTAGAGCATCAGACCCCCAAGAGTCGTGGGTTATGATCATCCGTTGTCCAGCAGTTGAGCACCAGACCCCCAAGAGTCATGGGTTTAATTCTCCGTGGTCCAGCAGTTGAGCACCAGACCCCCAAGAGTCATGGGTTTAATTCTCCGTGGTCCAGCAGTTGAGCACCAGACCCCCAAGAGTCATGGGTTTAATTCTCCGTGGTCCAGCAGTTGAGCACCAGACCCCCAAGAGTCATGGGTTTAATTCTCCGTGGTCCAGCAGTAGAGCATCAGACCCCCAAGAGTCGTGGGTTATGATCATCCGTTGTCCAGCAGTTGAGCACCAGACCCCCAAGAGTCATGGGTTTAATTCTCCGTGGTCCAGCAGTAGAGCATCAGACCCCCAAGAGTCATGGGTTTAATTCTCCGTGGTCCAGCAGTAGAGCATCAGACCCCCAAGAGTCGTGGGTTATGATCATCCGTTGTCCAGCAGTTGAGCACCAGACCCCCAAGAGTCATGGGTTTAATTCTCCGTGGTCCAGCAGTAGAGCATCAGACCCCCAAGAGTCATGGGTTTGATCCTCCGTGGTCCAGCAGTAGAGCATCAGACCCCCAAGAGTTGTGGGTTTTAATCCTCCGTGGTCCAGCAGTTGAGCACCAGACCCCCAAGAGTCATGGGTTTAATTCTCCGTGGTCCAGCAGTAGAGCATCAGACCCCCAAGAGTCGTGGGTTATGATCATCCGTTGTCCAGCAGTTGAGCACCAGACCCCCAAGAGTCATGGGTTTAATTCTCCGTGGTCCAGCAGTTGAGCACCAGACCCCCAAGAGTCATGGGTTTGATTCTCCGTGGTCCAGCAGTTGAGCACCAGACCCCCAAGAGTCATGGGTTTAATTCTCCGTGGTCCAGCAGTAGAGCATCAGACCCCCAAGAGTCATGGGTTTGATCCTCCGTGGTCCAGCAGTAGAGCATCAGACCCCCAAGAGTTGTGGGTTTTAATCCTCCGTGGTCCAGCAGTTGAGCACCAGACCCCCAAGAGTCATGGGTTTAATTCTCCGTGGTCCAGCAGTAGAGCATCAGACCCCCAAGAGTCATGGGTTTAATTCTCCGTGGTCCAGCAGTAGAGCATCAGACCCCCAAGAGTCGTGGGTTATGATCATCCGTTGTCCAGCAGTTGAGCACCAGACCCCCAAGAGTCATGGGTTTAATTCTCCGTGGTCCAGCAGTAGAGCACAAGACCCCCAAGAGTCGTGGGTTATGATCCTCCGTGGTCCAGCAGTAGAGCATCAGACCCCCAAGAGTCATGGGTTTGATCCTCTGCATTGACTATGTGTGGTGTCCTTGAGTAAGACATTTTATCTGCATAAGCTTAGTACTGATTCTACCCAGGATGATTTCAAGCTTGATTTGTACGTATAAGTTGTAATAATTTGTTTCGCAATCGAGGTAAAATAAATAAGTTTACTGTATCAAAACATGAAAACGGCAAACACACAGTGAAATTGAGAGTAAACTGTGTCTCAGTAACCCACAAGGGTACTGTGCCAAATCAGCCAGGTTGCAAGTTGGTTATAATTACCCTCATTTAAGATTTAAGATTTGACAAATGGGGTGTTATGTAGTTTTGCTCTACTTTTATGAATATAAAACAGGCGTGAACTCAGCCATGTAGTGCAACTGTTTGTAAAATTAACACTGAAAAATTGTGTTCAGATCATAAAGATTTATTATAATTAGTACATGTGATTATATCACCAATACTTTTCTGTTTAAACACACTAGGCCATTATAAACTGATAACTATAACTTATTGTTATGTCTCATGCAGACCATAAATGTCTGTCAATAGCTATACATAGCTAGTGTATATAGTGTTATGTCTCATGTAGACTATAAATGTCAGTCAATAGCTAAACATAGCCAGTGCTTATTGTGTTATGTCTCATACCCACTATAAATGTCGGTCAATTGCTATACATAGCTAGTGTTTATTGTGTTATGTCTCATGCAGACCATAAATGTTGGTCAATAGCTATGCATAGCTAATGTTTATTGTGTTATGTCTCATGTTGACTATAAATGCCTGTCAATAGCTACACATAGCTAGTGTTTGTTGTGTTATGTCTCATGCAGACTATAAATAATATTTTGTATCTTGTCTCTGGTTGTATCTTGTAACATGTTCTGACAATTATCACTGAAAAGTGTTTTTAGGCAGAATTATTACCAAGAGGTCATATTTGCAATATTGCTGTTTTCTTCTAACATCCCATGCATGGTAACATTGGATAATTGTGGCTCATGAATAATTCATCTTGCTCACAGACATGGCCGTGATGGGGATAAAACACACCACCAAAACTTGGTAAGATGCTCTCTCAGAAGACCATTAGCTCACCTGAAGTAATTTTCAGTTTAGAAAAAAATTATTTACAACAGTCGGTCGGACAGAAAAGTTACTGTTGTTTGTCATGTTTATTCATGTTATATTGATAATTCACTGTTGGTGGAAGCACTATCTGCATGTTATCAGTCTTACTGTGACAACATCAAGTTTGAACACATACACTGTTGGAATATCACTGACCTGTCTGAGGTGGGGGCATGTCTCCAGGTTTTCTACCCTCGTGATGCTATTTCTGTCAGCAATAAGTGCCGTAGGGGTCTCACCAACAGGAATCTCCAGTCTTGTGAGGCTCCTGTCCGACAGATCCAGGAGGCTCCCCTCCATTTCTGAAATACATGGAAATGAATCATGTAATAGATTATGTAACATCCCGTAACTTGCTCAATTTGTATAATAGAATATTCCATTCTTGTCTTATAGACTATTCCATTAATGCTTTTTGTCCATGTGGCGTAGTTTGTCAAAGTAAATACAATGTAATACAATGTAGTGTTTACTTAGAATCTATTCGCTTGTCTAAGGAAAAGAGCTGCCATGGCAATAATATGGATCACTCATTGGATTACTGACTTGTTTATTGAAAGCCCTTTTTCAGGTCAATGGATATACATTCATTACCCTGGAATTATTTCTATCCTATTGATAGAAATATACCCTTTTCTTATATATAATCACAAATATGCGAAATATGATGCCCTTAATCTATTTATAGGAGTTATGCCCCTTTCCAAAATAAAAATTAAATAAAAGAGTCATATAATCCAATATTCTAATTTCATATTTGTATCAAGTCCTATATATAATCATCAGAAATAGAGCCAAGTGAAACTTTGTTCAAAACTGCTATGTTTCCCTTTATTTTACTTTTAAGTTTACCCAGATTCCTTTATTTAGATTTTTACTTTTAAGTTAATCAGTACCCAGACTGCTTTATTTTACTTTTACGTTTACTCAGATTGCTTTATTGTTTCATTTTGAAAATCATGTTTATCAGATGACTGCATGTTGTCTGTCTAATAAGTGCAAAAAGGTGTCACCTGCACATGAAATGTAGTTTTTCATGACTAACATACAAATGTTTCAAGAACCAATACACATTGTCTGTCAAGAGCTAATGTAACTCAAACATCAATACAGCTAATGTCAAAAACTGGAAGTTTTCTTTTCACCACTTACCAATCTCTTCAGAGAGCAAACAGTTTGTCCCCCCGCCAGGTGTGTCAGATCAGTTCAATATAAACAGACTTTAGAACTTAATAATAAATGCAATCAAATACCCAGTTAGCTATTTTACATTAGAAATGCCAGATTGAAGTACAAATATCATAAACACAGAAAGTAATGTAAGCAAATAAGAGCCCACAAATATCCTACTTGACCCCAAAGTGACCCTACCCCAACAGATAGACAGGAATAAATAACTGTATTAATGACAAATGTAAATAAAATCCATAACAAAAGACAATAAAATAAAACACATATAAAATATGTCCATGAATGTGTTAAACGTACATTATTGTAAAGAGCAAATTAACTGTACAAACTCAACGATTATCCAAATAAAGGGTATGGTGACCTCAGAAAGAAACATTATTCCCCATGTCAATCAAAACTTCAATCAGTAGAATCAGAGGAATACTGTTTCAGAGGAAAAGGCAACAAATAAAATTAATACAATACTATCATTCTCAAATTATTACAAAAAGATGCCAAGTGTATATTAAGTAAAAAAGTACATAGCATTTTCTTGCACTAATGAGGCATACATGTGAAATGTGAGTAAAATAAGCCAGAGGCTTTTATACAAGATGAACTTTTTGCAGAATTCATAGGAGAGTATATTGATTGAATGAATATTTAGCATTATTTTTATGCCATCTGGTGGCTAACAGACGATCAGTTAACCTAACCACCGTTTCCTGCGATCCTGAAATGTTAACCAGAACTCGAACGTACCCTATCTCCGCAAGTAACTGATAACTTTCTCACTTGAATCAGCGTTGAGAGATGAATGATAATGAGATACAATGTCATATATCAATCATCACAGAGACTGTTGCTGGGCAAGGATTCAAACTCCTGGATTGATAGTCAGACAGTCACATGTAACTGACTGAGCTAATCGGGTCTGGCTGTATAGGAGAGTATCCTAATCATGAGTTTGTTGAATCTATATCCAAATCTGTCTCTCATTCATTAGGCCATAATAAATAAATTCTATAAAATGGAAATATCATAATAAGCCATGATATGAAAGAAAATCATTTAAAGATCAAAAAGTTTAAAATGCGGCACCATTTTGGCAAATTACTGTTCCATTGTCAACAAAATAAAAATGTTACAACAAAATTATTATGTCAGTGCAGGTCAAAAAATTGGAGACAGGCATGTGTGATTAAAATCTAAATCTGAATCCACATGTTTATTATCATTTGTTTTAGAGGAGACTTGCCTCTTGCAGAGCTCCTACCTTCTAGTATATTGCTCATGACCACAGGCTTGTCAAATCTGACTGCCCATCCTGGCATGCCTTATAAACCTCGACATCTCATGTTTGAAGTAGGTCATAATCGTGTAACAGACAAGGTGGAAGAAAGCCAAGATGACCCACCAGTTTAGCTTTTCTGGACTTTGGCCAGTGGAGCAACATCAACTATAAAGACAGCCATACCAAATCATGGCCTACTGTATAGCAATGACAACAGCTATTACAATATGTAGGAGTAGAAAAAATGCAGTCAACTCAATATTTTGCCAAGTTTTTTTGTTATAAATCATTCTGTAAAAAAAATATCATTTCTTTTGAACCTTAAGTAAGTACATGCAGTTTTTGTTGGTAAACCATACCAATTTTACGATAAATAGGTGATAAAATACTTTGCTTTAACCTTTGAGCCCATTGTATGAAGTTATGAACGGTTCATTATTATCATATTACAGTTTTACATAAATATATCATAACAATATTTTATTCATTGCCAAAAAATTAACTAAACACAAATCAGATGAAATATTCCCCTGTAGAACATAATCTATCCTACAAATGACTATAAATAAGTTGAATTAAAAACAATTTGAAGACTACAATCTGTATTATCATGTACATGTACCAGGGCTTCTAAAATTCCAAAATGCAAATCGGTCCTTGGTTTTTATTGCCATAAGAATCGCTACTGTAACAATCGTATACCCGATATAGCCTTTCGGTTTGCCTCTAGTCGATGCCACATTCAATGCTTTGAACTTTGTTAGAAGCACTTTTTATTGAATGTGACATTTAAACAGCATTATTTTCGCTAAACTAAATATAAATATATGTAAATTTGCGTACAACCACTTTCAACTCTGTCTCCTATTACATTATTATCAATTAATTAACTGTGCATCGGCTAACATCAAAGGGATATTGTATGGGTGAAACATACATGATTTCAAGTCCTTGAAAGTGACATGTTTATGCCGTTTCTTTTTGAAAATTGAAGCATGTTTTAGGATTGCAAAGTTAGTAATATGGAGAAAATATATCAAATTAATTGATAAGACATATAACCGGTATAGAAATTTTATATTAATTATTTAGTTACATTGTTGATGCACAGATCTGCTGTACTTTGTGGACATCCATTTTTCCAAACGTCATGACTAACGCAAAAAATTCTGGTCCGACATCAAAATAAAATCGGTCCAGGTTTGATCACTTTCCTTAATTAATGTCATCAATATTATAATTAAAGTCACTGTTAAAAACTCAAACAAACAAGTAAAACTGCGCGTTTTTATTAAATATTTTAATGACGCAAGCAATTTTCTGTCAGAAAGTCCCAGCTTTAACCACTTGGAAAAAGAAACAGCAAAGCAAACACATTGCGGCAAGCTGTATATCAAATAAATTACAAAAGCAAAACCGGTTTGATGAACTGATAAAGGTGGCTGATCACACATTGAAGGTATGTTATGTAGCGATAGACTCCTCTGAAAAATTCCCCTACTATCCGTAATGGCGTAGTCAAAATTTACCTCCTTTAGCACAGCGTGACAAAACAATCGAATGTTATTGCCACAAGGTGTATTTCACAGCTTATAGTAAAGCATGATAAGGGTAAATTATATGTCTGATAGAAAATATCTGGACTGATTTTTTATTAAATTTTGAAATGAAAACAAGTTTTGAACAGTAAAAATCGGTCCAAAAACAAAAAAACTGGTGATTTTAGAAGCTCTGACATGTACATGTATGTGTTTGATGTATGTGTTTGGATTACAGATTCAATGTGAAGTTTCAATCTCCAGATATATTTTACAAAGAACAGGTGCTTGATATTTTACAATTGGTTTTGGATCAGGCCCAGTTAACGCAGTTGACAATGCATCTGAATGCCAAGGGGTAGTGAGTACCTGCCCAAGAAACTTTATTTTATGCATAGCCACAGTCTCTGTAATGATTGCATGGTCAAGAACTTTGTTCTTCAGCCACGAGTCTCCCATCTGTAAATATGTTGGAAAGTTATCAGTGACTTGCAGACATTAGCTGTGTCTAGTACTAGTTAGCCACCTAGTAGATCCATGGAATGATGGTGAGGTGTACTGACTGTTGCTATACAACAGAAATACTGTTAAATTGATCTTGTAATGTATACCTTTAATAATGCAGGTCATTAGAAACTTTTATCAATTGTCACAGAAATTGACCATGTAATATTTGAAATGTATATACAAACAGGACACATATGTGCCACTATACATGATAAATATTTCTTTGCAATCACGTGTAAAATCAATGTACATATATGAATTTAAATAAATGAGTAGTAAAAAGGACACCAAGGTGAAATATGAGTGAAATTTTGCATTTAATACAAGGCATAAGTTCCCTTTGAGGTCACTCATTGTTTCTTAGTCAATTAATAATCAACTACAATTACTCTGCCCATAACCGTATTTCAGTGGCAGGTATAGAAATTGTACAGTTTAAGCCATTAGCTGTACATGTTTGAAGTTGTCCATTGTTGTTAACTCATCCATAATTGTGCTTATACATTTAAATTCGACGCAGTAGGAGGTTAATCACTATCGGGTAATGTCTTTGTACGAATAATTAATTTGAGAGTTCTATAAATTGTCAAGAGATCAATCAATGCACTATCACACTCTCTACTTCACCACTCTCAATACTTGAATAAAGATATATTTGAAACATACATAGTAGAAATGTAGCAGACAGTTAGAAGGTTGGTTGACCATGCATTTACTGTCCTCGACTTTCAGTTCATTTGCCCAAAGTAGCACATCAGACTACCAATCCAGGCGAATCTCTGCCTGGCCAGTCTCTGTGATGATTGATATGAGGACATTGCATCTCATTGTCCTTTGTTTCTCACCTCTATTTCAAATAGGAAAATTATCAGTTAGTTGTGATGATGGGCTGTGCTCGAGTACCGGTTAACTTTAAAAGGTCCCAGGAAAGAGTGGTTAGGTTAATTGATCATCTGTTAGCCCTCGATGGCATAAACATGAAGCTGAATGTTCAAACATTTACTAAATTTCTGTGAAAGATTCTTTCATTTTTGTTTTGGAACATGGCATTATCATTATTTTAGGAGGGGTGTAATTAGGAAGTGCCAGACTAGATTATTATAACTAGACCCTGATCAGGTTACAAGTTACTGGCATGCTCAACTAGTTGCTTATTTATCTAACTTCCATTGTGAAACAAATTTTTAACTTAAACTGCTCATGGTATCCATCCTCCGCAAATAACTGGCAAACTTTCTCACATAAAGTTTTTGGATCAAGCTAGGCTCAAACCTATGACCTTAGCAATGAGAGGGAAGTCACTCAGGTCTTGAGACCATTCAACCACAGAGGACCTCCCTTTACTGATAAAATTACAATGTACATGTATGTATAAAAACTAAATGTACCTTCAACTTTGAAATTATAATCTTTATTTGAAAAAATTTGTCGACCTTTTATACTGACCATACTTTTTTTATAAACATGATATGAATGAAAGAAAATTTAGTGTAAATCAAACTACTTCCACATAATTTCTTAATTCACCATTTTTTAACCCTTTACTTCATATAGATGCCTTTGGACACCTCTAATATTGAAAGAATTAATTCACCACTTATCAGCAATGGGTGAATTATGTTTATATTAACTGACAGAGTGGAAAACAGTGCAGGAAGTGTTCAGATTGCTTGTTACGAGCAATCTGAACTCTTCCTGCACTGTTTTCATAGGCCTTCTGTGATTGGTGCGGGAAAACGCGTCTCTATGGAGTAATGGGTTAAATGAGTACAGTGTCATAAACAGTTTCTTAAAACTGTTCGCTATTGTTCTGACCAATATACCATTCAGTTTATTAAGGTTAGCTAACACAGTAAACATTTGTTGTTAGTGAAAGCAGCTCTGTTTATAATGGGTCAGAGGACTGTCATATTGGTCCAAGTCAGCAGGCCACAGAGCAATGACTGTCTGAAGACTAGTAACTGGTCAAATGTAAAATCACTTAATAAAATAAATTATATTTTTATTAACTAATATATGGAAGTACACGGAGTTGTGCTGGTACAGTTCCATTTGACACAATCTACCATAATTGTCTCACAAATACATAGTACAACTACCTGAAAGTTTGGCAGTTGGCAAGTTTCATAAAAAAATAAAAGGCGGGGAGGGAGGGGATCCTAATTGGTTGGATGTTATACAGGGGAAGCATTTACATCTGGGGGAATATGGTATTGAACCAGTTCAGTTCATATTGGCCCATTTCACAGTGACAAGGCAGATACAATAGAGTTAATGAATAGCAATTGTTATATGAATGCCTTATACATATAGTCTATACATACACATAAAGTCACATAATAATACATTAAGAATGCCAGAGAACCTTTACCGTTCAAAAGCACAGCCGAATCTGCAAAATAATCCCAAAATTAGCCATGAAATTTAAAACATGAAGAATGATGTTAGTAAGCCATCAAATACCCAGGTTACTAATGATGAAACAATTGCCTTAATTAAAGCTTAATCAGAGCAATATCAATTGTTTTATATCATTCATCAGCAAATTTTAGGAAAAAATCAAGAAACAAATACCAAAATCATTATGTGAAAATAAGAACTTACGTAAATTCTTCTGTTTTATTTTCATTCTACGATCTGCAGAAGATTTCATTCATAAAATATAATTTGACATCTATTAAAGAATCCCATCACAATCACTGGTAAATTTTTAATTTTGCAACAAAAAAAAAAGCTATCATATCTTTTAAATAATAATAATAATCTCCAAACATTAAAATCAAACCAAAAAGGAGAAACTTTTTATTGAAAATAGATCAATGTTTGCCCAGATCACCATTGTTGTCAAATATGACAAAGAACTGCTGTTATTCATGAATCAACAGGTGACATATATTGCGTGCATCAAATGTATATTTATTTTCACTGGCAAATTCCCAAGTCTGTATTTACAATTTTGCTGGCATGCAGCCATTTCAACTAATTGATCAATGCTACCCATACAATGATCTCTTCATGAAACTGCAATACCACCGAGAGATAAAGAGTTATGTATCCTTTTAACCAGTCGCACCACAGACGAGTTGTAACTTATTGTAAAGTAAATGTAAAGTGGACCAAAATACTAAAACAAAAGAAGCGAGAGCAAGTAAAAAATCGCCGTGATACAGCTATATCAGATTTTTCTCTATTCATGGTGAAAATCAGTTACTGCCCCCAATGACCTCTGTCTTAAATTGTTTATTAAAAGTGTATGCAATAATTAGTTAAAGAAAGCATATCATGATTTTTAAAATTTTTGAAATTGGAAAGAGACTTTTTTTAACCTTAAAGCTCAATCTAATTTTGTTTTCATATCGTTTACAAAGCAATGGTAGATGATATTATCATATTAAGACTTTTTGCATGTTTCTAAATAAAAAAATGTGCAAAATATATCAAGATGTGAATACAGATTATTTTGAAGGCTGACAGAGATTTTGACAAATATTTTATGACTTAAATGACACAATCATAAAATAAGAAACTAAACATCTTGAGTTTACTTAAGACTACTGTGTCAATAAAATTTTTGTCATTACCGGTACTAACAATATAGATGTAAATGTTTAAAATTTATTTCATCAGATGCACACATTTGACATCATTTTCAACAGTCGTCCAGTTATACCACAGCTGTGTCTACTTCAGACAGATGTACAGTACTGTCACACTGATAGTACCATGTTGTAGACATCACATGGTACTTCACCCGCTCGCATGGAATTGTCATAAGCAAAGAACAACCATCACAAAAAAAAATCATTTGCTGTTTTCAGAATCATGATTTCACATGGCAATAATAATGTGGTTTGTTTGAAAATGTGGGACATTAAATTGGAAGTGATAAGAAAGGTATAGGTAAGGCCCTTTTGCATGTGTAGGCAACCAGCAAAACTGACTGTTAGCATTTTAATTTCAGGTACAAATAAAGTGCAGTAAGCACCATTGGTACGACCTCTGGCCTGAAACACCACTGTCTTCATTTTTAATGCAGGACAAACCAATGCATTTATTATTCAGTACTTACTTTTTGAATGGGGAATAAACCACAAACTGAAATAATGTTGAAAAAAGGCACAAAAACTCGAAACGAACATCTATGTAACAGAGCAAGAAAATCATGAAGCCAGTCCAGGACTCAAACTTAGGTGCTAGATCTCTCTAAACTAATCTAATTATGATTTCAATACCTAGCATTCAAACATGTACAATGTATGCCATATCGGTTTTATTGCTGCTACATGTTACATAAGGTATTTTCGTAAACCATATAATTTTTTTTTTAAGTATTGATATATTCCATGTCTAGTTTATTGGTTAATCAAAGGGTTTATTTATATACATTGTACTAATATAACATCAGATTAATAGCTACAACCCAATGATGCAGACTTAATCATTTGTGTATATTAACAACCACATGTAGCTACAGTACTAGCAGGCTGGAACCAATATTCCCGTACAAAACAACTCGTAGGTAAAATCAATATGGTTAGATGCAGTCGATAACTGCTCCTGAATGATTTATAAGTAGAAGACATGAATTACAGTCAAACCGGCCACAAGTCAATCCGGCCCCAAAAGAGTCAATGCGGCCACAAAAAATAGTCAAACCAGCAACACAATTTTTTAGTATGACCAAACCAGCCACAATATTGGTCAAACCGGTCACATTATTGGTCAAAACGGCCACAGATATTTTTTTTTTGTTGATAATTTTTGTAAATTTTTATTTATGTTTGTTTGGGTTTTTTTTGGAATTTTACGATAATAAGCAATTTACCTAATCAAACAATGCACTAAATAAAAGATTTAATGTTTTATAGTTTGTGACGTTGGAATGTATAAAATACGTTAATTTTTTTTGTTAGCTGACAATTTTATATGTTTGTTTGTAGTAATTCTACGATAATAAGTCATTTATATAATAATTCATTGTGCTAATTAAAAGAAATTGTATTTGTCGCTAACCTAATCAAGCAATGTACTAATTAACTTATGATTTATCGGTTGCGCTGCATGCGATAAACATAACAGTTAATCAAAGGTGTTTATGGTTCTTTAATTTTTCTTTTATCGGGTTCCACCTTTAATGAAATTCAAATAGTTTGTGAAAAGTGATAATTTGCTTAAATTATCTGCAAGCACAAACTGACCACAAACTTAGTAAACATTTTAAGTATAAATACTATGCGCTGGTTGCACTGTCCACAAAACAATCTTAAATGTTGATAAAGTATTGTGTTATTGATACTCAGTGTCTTGTCTTTTAATATATTAAGATTAAATTGAACCAAATTATTAGTGTTCGTTGCATTGTGTCAATGTTGTGGACTCTTCTTAAATTATTCATCGAAAAACTGTCAACAAATTTATGTCAAACACGAGTTGTTTGGATCCACTTCAAAGGCGGTATATCATAATGTACCCCTATGCGCCGCAGGGCACCAGTCTGTGTAAACTCTAATCCGTATCAGTAGAAGCATGCTGAAGCGTGCCGAATCATTGATAAACAATGGATGAACAACACAGGGCTATTTTGACTAATTGGCATCTGTTTTTTTCACGGTTTAGTGGCCGACCAGTAAAAAGGGCAGCAGGGCGCACAGAAGGGAAAAAAGGGCGAAAAAAGGGCAGGGCGGCGCGCCACCCCATCCCGCTCTAGAATAATCACTAATATTGTTTGTTTGCTCCCTCACTCCCTCCCTACCTGTACCCATCAAAAATTCTGCCTGCCATATACCCCTGAATAAACGCAAATGGGGACAATGCATTTAGTAATGTGGCATTTATTCAAATTTTGAATGTTTAATGCATGACAAAATTGAGCCATATTTCTATTTCTCTACAAAAATTCGGTGTTTTTTTCTCTATGAGTTAAATTTTTCTTGTTTCTTATCCGTATGTTTCATATGTTCAGAAATAATGTCATGTTTGGTTTATACAACTTAATTTAGCTTGACAGAGAAGAAAGCTCAGAGTATATAAGAGTTTGTATTGGGATAGAAACAGTACTGGGAGACTAACGAGTTAAGTGTGTGGGATCAAACCAGCAACATCTGGCAGTCAACTCTCTATCCACATCAGTATGCTCTGCTTAATGATTTAATGTCATTCTTCTGATAATAATACAACATACTTTATTGTTGATAACTTCCCCTGGTGGCATTACTTTTTGGAAGGACGGGGAGGATTGTTGCTCTATTAACGCCCCACACCTTCAAAAAAGATTACATTGTAAGTATGGCTTTTGTTGCTGTTTTTCAGTGAGGTGGCATGTTTACTGGAGGTGGAGCGTTTATTCTCACTTTCTGCTTTTTTTGTTTCCCTTTTCAAAATGCTTTTTTTCTAACAAGTTCATCCTAACCAGAACTGAAAATATCTTATAAAAGCTTCTCACCCACCCTTTCCAACATTTTTTAAATGAATGCTTAAAATCAAAGAACTATTGAGGTCAGTTTCTTAAAATTTGCTCATCTTGAACTTTCCCATCCTTTTAGTGCCCTGACCCTATTCCCCTAAAAGGGTGTAACAGTCTCTGCTAATGATATTAATAAATATATCAATATAGCTTGTCAAAACAGATAATTTCACAATTTACATGTATACATTGTTGGCTTTAAATACCTACATAAAACTGAGTTATTAAATAAAAATGTACTCATTTACTCACCAGCAAGTGATAAATTGTTTTCTGATGTTAACAAATTCATTTTCTGTAGACCATTTTTTACTTGCATTTTTTTCAAGATGCACACACTGTCAGTTATCCATTTTTGCACTTTTTATAAGTCACTTTCCATGTAGTGGTGGAACTAATGTTTTGAATTGAAAAAAAAATCACCCTCACAGTTTATTCTCTATATCTGAACTGTTCATTAACTTTAGACTTCTGAGTCTGAATCTCAATGGTTATGATGTAATGGCTTTAAGTTTAAACTATTCTGTTTTTTATTTCTTAGCTTGATTGCAAAGAAAGCTCATAACCAATATATATAGTTCATTAAGTTTTGTTTGTTTGATTGAATATTAAGCATCATTTTTATGCCATCAAAGGCCAAGAGACGTTCAGTGAACCTGACCACTATTTCCTGGGATCCTGGAATGTAAACCAGTACTCCTCAACAACCATCTCTGTAAGTAACTGTTACCTTTCCCACTGAATCAGTGGTGAGAGACATTGAAAATGACATACAATGTTTAATATCAATTTTCACAGAGACTGAGGTCAGTTGAGGATTCAAACTCACAACCCCTGGATTGATTTTCAGACCTCTACCTACTGAACTAATCTTGCCTGGCTACATTCAGTGAGTACCATAAAAATAAAAATTGTGAAAGAAACAATTTTAATGACATGCATAGCATAATTCTCATTTTCAAAGCAAGAGTAACTTATCTATACTGCATACAATCATATGCTCAGCAGTTGCATTGAAAAATTTAATAAAAAACTGTTATATTATTTTATATAATAAGCCTTATATATGACTAATGGAGGTTAGCTGTCCAACACACTATGACACTAATTGACAAGCTCTTATAATTAAAGAGTGTGGCATTATTCATTCTCTGCCAAAAGATTTTGGAAACATATATACATAGAACATATAGTCATATTTGTATTAAATATCTTTTAATTAGAGTATATTTATTAATGATTAGATAGCAACAAGCTTGAGAGAACATGATCTGATGATGGAAAGAACCTAGTTTACATTAGCAACCTTAGGAAAGATGCTTTATTTTATGGAAATCGTTCTATACCATCAAATGTTTTTATCCACTTATCCAAAATATATCCTTTAATCGAAACTTAAGCGATAATAAGGTCAGAGGCGTATAAGCTGATTAATAATAACAAAAACATGCTCAATCATGTTTCAAAACAAACCTTCGGCCGCCATTTTCTTAGTTGACACAAATTAGGTTTGTAAGGAGCAATTTGATTGGTCACTTCAGCCCATTTTTTTAAAAAGATTATTTTTATGTTAAAAAAACCTTTACTACCGTCAATCTTATTTGAAATATTAAACTCAGAAAAAAGTATTTTCTACAGCAAAAATTAGACCACTGAGACAATAAAATTTTAAGCAAAATACAAATTCATGCAAAACTAAATTAGAGCACGAATAAGAAAAGTCCAGATAAAGGAATCGGCAAAGCAAGGAATTTGAGATAAATACGCCCTATCTTTGTTTCCTGGTTATATTTAATCCAATATAAGACTTATTTTCTTTCTTTTTTTTGTATTTTTCGTTTTGGATGTATTTTTTATATTATTAGAAATACTGCTGTGTGTTTGAAGTGTGAAGAAGGGGAGCTAATTTAAATAAGGAAATTTGATGATGGGCGGTGTATCATGCGCTCCCTTATTGAACTAGTACAAATTTTAGCGATACCGGAAGGTAACTTTTTAAATATATCATTAAATGCATAACTTAAATGTAAGTCCGTGTTATATGTAATGAAATCTGAAATATTTATGTTTAAATTAATTCAATTCAATTCTTTATTCATGATTCAGGCCTCTGCCATACACACTACATATACAGTATAATATCACATTATTTAAACGTGATTTGAAATTTCAGTATTTTTACATTACATTCAAAAACATTTAAATACACATTCAAATACAGTCGAATACAAAGACCTTAACATTATACAAGGAATTGTATAGAGAGATTTCTATACAAGTCTTTGTCATATACAGTAAACTTTGACCAAGCTATTAGCTTCTTTTGATGAAAGCATAATAAAGAAACATGGCTACATTATGCCTGGAAAATGGTCACTTTAACCACTGTCGTTGGTTCGCATAAACAATGTGACGGCTTCCGGCGGCACATTTAACAAGTAAAAACCGTCGAAATTACGGTTAAGTGATAATATTCTTTCCCTAATTATTTTATAGTGACACAATTTATTGGAAATCGGGGAATGTTGTTCGACCCGTCTGCTGTCTTAGTTTATTCCCTGTAAGTAGAATTAACAATGATTGAGGAATATTTGAGATATTTGCTTCATAGACGAGGAAATCGTCGGATAATGTGACATTTTACAAGCTAAAATCAGTCAAAAGCAAAATAACTCTACCATGGATATACTTTCAATATACCTAAACCGTCTTCAAAATTGCAAAATAAAGTTGAAAGGGAATGGCCGTATCTAATGTTGAGAGAAGTTGAGGTCAGTCCATTCTGCCTTAAATTGTATATGACTTATATGCATGATATATATTTGTAATATGTGTTTATACGGCAATAAAATGTTTAAACCAACTAGATAACTGACTAATGAAATACAAACCGTCATAATTAAAACCGTTAACATTATCAATAGCTGTTGCATTATAAGTGTACTTCTCGACTCTTGCTTTTAAAAACGACAATTTTTTTTTCTTTTTATTCACGTTCAATATCCATGTTATACAGAAGGTGCGTACCTGCCTAAAGGCGAGTACGCAGCGGAGTCCACACCATTTTGAAGAAGAAGAAAAGACTCCTTGTACATATTTATATCGGCCTACTCTACTATTGTGAGTTCACTCGAAGTGCTAGAGCACGAAAGAGACTCCAAGGCGCGCATTTACAGGCGTAGCATCTTGAAGTTTGACATCATTGTTTCGCTAGTAGATGTTAAATTTGTACTGAAGGGTGTGATGCCTCTCAACAAACTGTTGCAGTCAAAGTGCAACGATTTGGTTGAAGCGGCGAAGGAGGGCAGTGTGCTTATCACACAGATTCGTGCCTAAAGAGCGGATGATGCTGTATGAGACGATGATGCTGTATGAGTTCTACTAGAATGTCAATGGCTGAAGTATACGAGGTCGAACCTCCGAAGTCTAAAACAGCTCAGCACCGGCAACATCGTAGGAACGTCCAAGCTGACTGTCTGCGTGTGGTGGAAGCGTGCTCTGTACTACCCGTTCCTAGACTATCTTGTGACAGAGCCCGAGGATACTCATAGAGAGTACTCATATCACATGACCGCTTCCTTGCCCAGTACCTGATCCTTAGTATGTTGTATCAGCTGACAGACAACAGGAGGACGTTGTCTTTGATGCATTATTTACTGACCTCAGCGGTGACCGTGAGAGCTTCCAACGTAACGTGTCTTGATAGAAGATCAGGTGCTTTTTAGAAGATGATAAGCCATCTGACTTGAAGAGCACTATAATACTGACGAACAAGGCCCTCTATCCTGATATCCTGTCTGCTTTTACTTATAACCATACCCGTATCCGTGCTGCAGCCAGTGTCTTGATGGAAATCCAGACGGTCCCTAGAAGATGATAAGCCATCTGACTTGAAGAGCACTATAATCGTGACAAACAAGGCCCTTTATCCTGTCTGCTTGTACTTATAACCATACCCGTATCCGTGCTGCAGCCAGTGTCTTGATGGAAGGCCAGACGGTCCCTAGAAGATGATAAGCCTTCTGACTTGGAGGGCACTATAACCGTGACAAACAAGGCCCTCTATCCTGATATCCTGTCTGCTTGTACTAATAACCATACCCATATCTATGCTGCAGCCATTGTCTTGATAGAAGGCCAGACGGTCTCTAGATGATGATAAACCTTCTGACTTGGATGATAAACAAGACCCTGATATCCTTACCTGTCTGGTTGTATTTATAACAATGCCCGTAGCCAGTGTGTAAAGTTTTTTCAGTGACATGCTTAGAGTGAAGAATTATCTGAGGTCTACCATGACATCTGAATATCTTTCTGGACTAGCCATGCCACATAGTTACAGACATGAGCAGATTGACATTCAGAATGTAATTACAAAATCTGCCGGTAACAAAGCTTTGAAATTAGTTTATACTAATTTAATTTAGCTCACAGAAAGCTCAGAGCTTATATGAACTGCTCTCGAGTCCGCTTCTTGTTTTGTATTAATTTGTTGTTGTAAGAAGCATCGGGTTGAGCTGGGGATCGAATCTGCAATCTCTGCCATGAGCAGCCAATAGTCTATCCATTACACTACCGCCCCGCCCGGAAATTAGACTTCATCTAGAATCAGGGACGCTCACTTGAGTATAAATTGTGTATATGTGAAGACAGTCTTACTATTCTAACGTCGATGAGGTAATATGGATATTTCTTTTTGCATGGCCACGGTAATACGTACTTTAAAAAAATCCCGAATTTTCTATGTCGTATTCAGGAGATAGGTATTGTTGCGATTTTTATGTGATTTTGTTCAGGCGGTCATTAAAGAAAACGTCATCTACCTTCAAAAATGTTTAACTTGTATTGTTATTATAACTATTTTGTTTAAAAACGAGATTACCCTTACAACTAAATTATGGCGCTCAATGTGATGGAGACCGCGTCGTGGTCTAGTGGTAGAGAGTCCGCCTCGCATGCAGAAGGTCGTGGGATCAATCCCCATCATACCAAAGACTTTAAAAATGGTACTAGAAGCTTCCTCACTTGACGCTCAGCATTTACAGGAGAGTTCTTGGTCTGGTCGACCCGGTGTCAGTTTAATGTGACTGGGTGGGGTATCATACCATGTGTCTGCGGCATGATACTCCAGTGTGACAGCGCTTAGAATACTGTCTCAACGTGACTGAAAAATTGTTGAATGCGACGTTAAACACCATAGAACAACATCAATGTGATGGATTGATCACACAGCATTGTTTAGTGTTACAAGTTTCTATAGCTAATTCTAAATCACTTTCGAATCCGCTTCCTGGGTAGAAAACAATACTAAAGATTTTTTTGCAGTTTATAAGAGGCAATCAAATTCCTGGTTGGGACGGGCTCGAACTGGCGACTTTCGGAACGTAGGTTCGTGAATTCACTTCAATATAGCCTGAGTACGCGCCTGTACACTATTTGAATAGTAAATCTAACTGCTTTCGTAAACCATTAATATTATCTGAAATTAATATTTTTGAAATAGCACGGATGTCGACCACACTTCAAACAGTTGTAGATATAAAATGGTCTCCAGGAAAAAGTTGACAAATTAGAGGCAGACAACTTGTCGTTAATTGCAGACAACCGTGAGTTGAAGGAACGCGTCATCACACTAGAAAGGCAGGCTGATGCTGCGGAGCAGTATAGCAGACGGAATTGCCTTAGAATCTCTGGTATCCCTGAGTCAGCATCTGAAGACACGTACACGTACGTGGTTGACATCTGCAAGGCATTTATTTGGACGTGGATCGTAAAGATATTCACCGTTCACGTCGCGTTGGTCGACCTTCATCCTTCAACAAGAAACCCAGAGCCATCATCGTCAAGTTTGCAACTTACAGATCTAGACGTGCTCTTTACAAGGCAAAGACCAACTTAAAGAACAAAAACTTTAAAGGAATCTTTGTTAACGAAGATCTTACCCGTGCCCGCTCTTCTGTTTTCTTCAATGCTAGATCTCTTGTTAAGGAGGGTAAAATGTCTATTTATTTCCTAATATTTTGCTTGTCTCCTGATTCATCATCTGATCGCATGGTTTTCATTGTTTCTATTTTTGTTTTTTTAAATAGTTTTTTCTTTGGGACGTTCTGATTTTTTGCATGGACATCACGGGAGACGGCTTGACCTCCAAACTTATGGATGCATTTATAGAAATCTCATTTTTTGTCTTTAACGATTGACGTCTTGCTTGTGTCGGATCTGTTTCTACTTTACCTCTCTTAATTACATGATTTGTTTAAAAACATACTCTGACACTCTGATCAATGTTAAATTCAAATTTTCGACCGTACTGCAGCTCATCATTTTACTGTTTGTTTACAATTCCTTAGTCTGCATCATATCTCTTTATACTGACTTTCATCGTCACTCTGCGATTGTACATCCCTTAAGGCGTATAAAACTGGGTAATACATTTGAAGATAATATGGTTTTCTCAACGTATTTCATTAGATCTGTTTTCTCCATTACGTTAATAACATGGATCATTATTTTACTGTTGCTTTGCGGAGATATTCATCCTTATCCAGGTCCTGTAGAACTCCAACAAACAGTTCATTCTCATTTTCTTCAACTTTTTCAGATAGTTTAGAAGCATTAGACTTGTCATATATTTTTCTCTCGTTCACTTTAATGTTCAGAGTATCAAATCTAAACTAAATACAACTTATACCGAATTATATGGGTTTGATATTCTAACTTTCTATGAAACTTGGCTTAACAACTCTGTTGTGTCAGCTGAAGTAAAATTTTCATCGTTTCATAACCCAGTAAGAACAGATCACATTGGAGATTGTCATGGAGGTGTTTTTTTATGTATATTTAAGAAACACTTCATTAAGACCTCGAAATCAATCGTCTATAATGTATTTGGGTGGAAATATCGCTTAAACACAAACATATACGATTAGGAGTATTTAACAGACCTCCAAACACTGACTCTTTTTATAATAATCTAATTGATGACTCTTTAAATCTAGCTTTTGATACCGGTATATAAAGATATAATTGTTACTGGTCATTCAAACTGTAATATGCTTAATAATGTTTCATCGCGTAATCTAAGCAATATTGTCAACAGTTGGGTCTGTTTCAATCCATTAATGAACCAACACACTTTACAGAACATTCATCATTCTTTCTCTTCCCAGCTTGTATTTATTATACATACCAGTATTAATACTATGAAAATATATAATTAATATTTGTTCATTATTTTTTTCATTATATTTTTTTTCTTTGTTTCTAAAACATATTATATCTAATAGCTTTAATTAAAAAAAAGAGTATTCTTATCCAGCCATGAGTTCTTTAGATAAAGTTGATACCTATTTTAGCGCACTTAAAATAACAATAAAAACTCTAATATTGTCAATAATCTGCCAAATTTTGTACACATTTTACACATGTCATGGAGAAGAACTTTATAAGAACTTTATAAGATTATATCTTCCGTTCTAATCCATATTTGTATTTATGTTGATTTCTATGTATGTATACCTGAATTGAATAAATATGTTTAAACCAAATACGTCTTATTTTTTTATAAACACTTGCAAGTAAATCATTTTATAGCATAAACAGAGTAAAGATGTCAACCGCACCATATTAGTAGATTCAAATTTAGATGACCACCCTCGAAAAACATGCTGTTTACAAGCATCATAATATATTTTATCACAATTAAAACAGTAAAATGCTTCTTCAGTTCTGTGTTTTATCTATATTAAATCTCATAATTATTATATAAATAAAATCAGATGTTTTTTTGTTTTTAAAAAAGTACTTGGGGTCAGTGACTTAATTACAGAGACTGGCATGCTATTATCAATATCAACATACTCTGCTTTGGATGTATTGGTTGTTGGTGTTCCGCGATCCTTTTAAACTATCAAGAACATATTAATATTATGTCTATTTGTCGACACAAGCACTTGTGTTATGGTGAATAGTTTTGTTTCGCGATCATTTTCATACACTCATAAATACAAGACACAAGATACAAGAAATTTTATTTTGTGTCGGATTTACAAATATAAAACACTAGCTGTAAAGCAATTTGCCGACATATATCTAAATGTGTATTTATGCTTCGTAATTATTTCATCCGATCATGCACTTGAGTAAATTTGTTGTTTCGCGATCATATTAAAACAAATATATAATCTCCACCTGTCTCAGGGTGTATAAATCGCCGAACTTCTTATACATTCTGTATATTCACATAGAGCAGTGGTTGGTAACTCACATTGCAAATTGCCGATCAGGCGATCAGAAGTAGACTCCCGTGACAAGAATTATAATGCTTTTGTTCATTTTCCGACCAACACTATTTTTTCCCTGTGAACAGGTTCTCATATCAAAACAAACAGGTTCCATTAAAATAAAAAAGAAATATTTTTCCATATATTTTGCACTTCTACTGCTGAAGAATGGTGGAATTGGCCGAGTACATACAACTGAATGGGACATTTTTACGATAATTTCCGCCAACGATGTAGCTGTTTTACCAATTAGAATTACTAATTAGTAAATATAACCCTAGATCTAAAACATAATGTATTCACGTGTAAGAGAGGCATCGGCCGTTATAAATGCATGAAATGTCGCGAGTAATATTTATTTCCACAATAGTAAATTTTATAGAACATTACAGTAAATAAGTTTAAAAATATATAAGGTAAGTTTCAAGACATTTCCCCAGATATTTTCTTATTGAATATGCAACTGGAAATGCATAATGATTTATACACGGTAATTACTATTAAACACACCACATTTGCCTTTCCCCTGCAGCCAGAATTTGACCGGATAAGCTTGAACCTGATCGGGTTTTGGTATCACTCATGCATTTAATACCCGGTGCGCAGTTCTTATTTACTTTCTTACATTCACTCAAATATTGCATATTACACAATTTAATAATCATATTTGGTACAAACTCTACTTTACAACTTCATTCTCTCTAATAGCCACCTCCTTTATAAGACCTAATGTCTCTCTCTCTCTCTCTCTCTCTCTCTCTCTCTCTCTCTCTCTCCCTGTTCTGACTCTTACGTCGTACTCTTGATGTAGATCCAGAGGCGTATGTTAATATGTCTCTGGTTGGGAGTTGACTTTCAAGCTGGACATTTCTTGCAAGTGTGCGCTCTCGGACTGTCTAGTTTTGTTTTATTATGTTTTGTCTTGTTTATATGTTTTCTTATCTCTCGGATGGGCCTTCTGTTTTCTTGTCACCGACTGCTTGGTGTTTATTTATTCATACATTGTGTTAAATGGTTATTAGTATATTAGAGATCAACACGGAAACTGTGATTCTGATACTGGGTTTCTAGCCATTTAAATATTATTACTCTAGAAATTAATAGGTATCACAAATCTAATGAATTAAAAAAATGGTCAAAGAATGATGTTTTTCTTTATAATGGCAGATCTTGAACCATTGAAGAATTTGAGTCCTCACATACGCTTTTTTTTTCATTATGTTTTGGACATAACTGTCAAAGGTGTCCCCTAGGATATGTATATATAGAACACACACCATATATTTGATAGAAGCTTGATGATAGAAAAATTATTCAAAGGTCAAAGGTCTATCAGTACACATGTTACAATAAAACCATACATAAGATGTCAATGACGAGTTCAGTACATAATACAAAGTGTACAGTAATAATCATTCAACTTTTCTCAATATAAAATTCCGTTATCATTGTAAATATGATGCTGATTATAACGTTATAATGATGAAGATGATGATGATGAATATGCTGCTGCTGATGATGATGTCGGCGATGATAATGATGGTGATGATGTGATGATGATGATGATGATGATGATGATGATGATGATGATGATGATGATGATATTAAAATCTAGATCATGTTAATATCCTCATATTTTATTCGTGTTCATTTTACCTCTTTCTTCCTTTTCCGGTTTTCAAGATGAAGTATGTTATTTGTTGTGAAATTCGAAGAAAAATCTTTAAACATCTACCAAATTGCAACCCCTTTTACCTATATAAAATTACCAGCCATGTTATATTATATTTATTTACCTATTAATACATTGATTTTATTTCAGGATCGAACTTTGCTCGTTCAGCGGGTTTAAAATATACCCTGGCCATGGCAAAAAGGTGGTCAAAACCGATGGACGGGTAAGTAAAGTGCTTATTAAGCTCTTTTGTGTTAATACACTGAAGTGATAATTTGTAAAGAATGTAACACTGTCAATCAACTACATGAGATTGAGCAAAGTATTCTTAAACAAAACGAAAATAGAAGTATAATTGGCATTTTTTCAATAGATCAAATTACTGACTTTTCTTGTGTCTTGGCAGAACATTGGAACTGTGCAGGTGTTTCACAGATATGTTTATGATTGTCAAAGATTTTGGCCATAATGTTCCAATTAAATTTGGCAACAGTGATTGAAGCGCTCGAACCGTATTGAGCAAATATTGGGTTTTAATTCTTTAATTGGTGAGAGAAGTGGAAGTTCTGGAATAATGTCAAACAATTGCTTCAATTGTAATAATTGAAATGTTCAATAAGGTTAAAATACATCGTTTAATGAACTGTTTTTAATACACTGGTCAGAACTGTTGTGATACACTGGTTAATTTCATCATACTTAGGTATTCGGGAAATCTCGTGAGATGTTACAAATATTATGTTTCCTGTGTTTGTTTTCTTGGGTTGTTGGTTGGAGGTTTTATAACACTACAAAATACATGGTTCCTATTCATTTCCTGTACATGGATAGAAATTATATCGTAATGTAGATATGATGAAAATAAATAAAATTCTAAAGTTCTGTCTTTTTTTTTAAAGGTAACGGGAGGGCCCATGAATATGTAGAATCGAAGTAAGAAAAAGATTATTCCTTGTACAAAATAAATCTGGTTCGGATGTTTGCAGCTGACATTAGTTGTATTGTTAAATTGAGCAAGTGAAAACAAAACAAAAGCTATTCTTTATTATCCATCAAAACGTCAGGGGTGTAGTTGCTTTCTTTTCATACAAGACCCTTGATTTTTACTTGATATGAAAATAGTGGGAATTGATGTTTCTGTGTTGAAAATTCAACAGTGAGTGGAACAGCACCATTTAATCATTTCCTAATTGATATGTATGTACAATGTTATAAATCTTATTTGTTGTAGGTTTACCAGTTTGTTAATGCTAAATCGGAGCGGTCCCATTTAATGAAGAGAAACCCGCGTAAAATCAACTGGACTGTTTTATACAGACGAAAATACAAGAAGGGTCAGTCTGAGGAGATTACCAAAAAGAGGACACGAAAAACAACAAAATTCCAGCGTGCTATCACCGGGGCTACTCTCAATGACATCATGGCCAAGAGAAATCAGAAGCCTGAAGTCAGAAAGGCACAGAGAGAACAAGCCATCCGGTACCTTTTATGTTAATTGTTATTTTGAAAACTCCAAATATTGTTTGAAATAAGATAAAGAATGTGAATAACCAATTCAAAAGAATGGAAAATTTACTCTTTTAATTCTATCATTCAGGTTTTTCATTAAGCGAAAATAAATCTGTAAATATTTTGTTCATTGGAGTGATTTGAAGACTTTTTTTTATTTTTAAGTGGCTGCTGATTACCAAACTCTATGTAAATGTATACATGCTCAATTATGGTAGTTTTTAATACCGTGAAATGACAGCTGACACTTGGCACATATGTTTGATTTTAAATACCTACCTAAGTTAGAGTTTGAGCCAGATTTAATTATGACTGGCCACAATTGATTGTTAGCGGGACAAGTCTCGTGTTGATTGCTTTAAATTATTAGTTACCGTAATGGTACCTAAAATTTTGCAAGGAGGCTGGAATCCAGTCTATCTGATGATTGGTATGATATTGCATCACATCGTTTTTTTCCAACCGCTGGGATAAAGTTATAGTATATGTGTGTTTGAGTACTGGTTAGGTTAACTGATTGTTTGTTAGGCTTCAATTGCATAAATAGGCCTAATATTCAAACAAACAGATTACCTTGAATAAAAATGGAAATCTTAAATACTAGCATATAATGTGCATTTCTTTCGGAGTATCTTAAAAGTTGGGGAAAATATACAGTGTTTTCTCCATTTTTTTCTTGCGTTTTTGACAGAATTGATGTCATTTGATGCAATCAAGTTTGTTCATTGCGTCCACTATGATGCAACCGTAGAAATACAGAAATTCAAATTACGCATATTTATTTTGCTAAGTTGGTTTCAGAGTTATTTTTCCAATGTTAGCTGTTTTGACGGATCACATGGTATGATTCAGGGAATTCCTGGTCACGCGGTTCTACTAGGTTATATAAACGCTTTAATTGGTTATTAACGCTATTTTGATGCAATCGCATAGACGATTATTATCTCGTACATAATTTCCCGCGAAGCAATATATTATAGTTTGAAGAAAACATCTTTAAAAAAACAAACGCTGCAACAATAGCATTGATATTTACCCGCTTAAGGTTGTTTGTATGTAAAGATGAAATGTGGAAACCGTGTAACTTTTAAAAAAAATATTTAAAATGTACAGACGATACTCTTGTCTGAAAAACGTTTTATTTTATGGGTGACATTTTAATACCGGTTTAAACATCTGCCAGTCTATGTTTTATGGTGGTATTCCTGGTGCCGTTTATTTTCTTTAACAGACGTTTCAAAGGTTAAAGAAAGAAAAAACTTTTAGAAAGTTATATTCATTTTGAAAAATGATTACATACATTCAGAAATTTAATAAATTTTTGATAAGTTACCATTAAAATGTTTTAATATTATTTTTTAAGGTAGCATTACTCTAAAATGAGTCTAGCTAAGAGCAAGAAGAGAAATGCTTTTGGGAAAATGAAAACAACAAAGTTTTGTTTTCCAAGGAGTATAAAGCTTAATTAAGCTAAACATGTAGCTCAGCTGAAATTTATATAAAATATTGAAATCAATAAGTTCAGTGATTTTCATTAAAATAGTTAGGGCCATGATGATTGGGCTGGGGCCATGCCCTTTGAAAAGTTCATGACCCTGTGACTATGATCATAAGAATAGGCATTTGGTAGAAAAAGACTAGTTTCAAGTTGTTGTAACTTGTTGCCGGAAGTGAAACATTCATTTGAAGTTTAATTGTTTTAAAGTTGTAAACTTAAGTTGCAGTTTTGATTTTGAAATTTGTGTGAAACAGGAAGTAAAACTGTTTTAGTAAAATATATCTTTTTAACCTCTATAAATCAAGTTGATTATTTTTAAAACAAGTCGAACTGATGACCCTCAGATTTTTTGGTCAGTGGGTCAATGATCCCCCCAAAAAATTGGAGCTGGAGAAAACACTGAATTTAAATGTCAGAGAAAAAATGATAATTCTCTTCGCTTTATAATTATTATAATTTCATTATATTGTATTCCTTGTGAATGTGTTATTTATACAATGGTACACAGTTTTTATCTAAACATGTTTATTCAATATTACTTATGTTTCTTCTTACAGAGCTGCTAAAGAAAAGACAAAGGCTAAAGATGCCCAAAAGAAGGCACAAAAGGTAAGTGTACAATTTCTTTGTTTTATTGTACCATCTTCATCACTGGCAAGCAGTTACAGTATTAAATCTTGGTATTTTTAATGATGTGCATTCCTGGATTTTTTCCTTGAAATTTATTTAGTCTGCTACCCTTATGCCTGCATCCCATTAGAGCAATAAGGTATCAGTTGAAATAAGAACGCACTCGGTACCTTATTGCACCGATGGGGTGAAGGGGGGCAATTGGAGCCTTGAGAATTAAAACTGAAATCTTAAGTTTTGTAAGCACAAGTTATGGGTAAGAGATGTGATTAACACTTTCTCTTAAATAATCTTGTAAATTGTTCAGTAAACTGAGTATTTACTTGTTATAATAATAATATTTTGATTTTAATTTTATATTTTGATTTATAAGTTTTTTGAATTTAAGCCATGTTGAAATAGGCTGAGAGAAAAAAAACTGCATTCCAAGCTAATGTAATACAAAGTCAAATTTATGTAAGTGTTGAAATGAATACAATTGAACGTGCTACAAACAGGTTACTTTAACTAGGCAGAAAACCTACCTACCTTCTTTTTAAGGCCCAACTAGAAATGCACATCATTTTTTGGCCCATAAAGCAATTGCGAATTTAACTGTTTTAACATTACAAAACCTTCTTTTTATCATGAGTTGGTTAAATGAATAGAGTTATTTTAGTTCTGTTTCAGTATATATTGGTTTTTGGTTCATATAGGCCGCATTCCTATCATACGTCGTAATTTTCCTCTACAGCAAGGCAATACAATAAAGTAAGTTAATTTTGTGAGTTACTTTTTGCAGGCTACCCTCAAGTCCAGTGGACCAAAACAGAAGGCTGCCAAGCAGATGCAAACAAAGGCACCAAGAGTAGGCGGGAAGCGATAATTTATTGTACTGCTAAAGAAATAAACTTGAAAATTAATACAGTCATTGTTGCCATATAAAGTCCCAAAATTTACTCAAGTTTTGTCTAATTGTGTGTTTAAAGACCTAACAAAATTTTCATCAAAATGCTTTTTGTGATACGTCTAAACAATGAACATTTTGTCTAGAAAATTCTGATAATAGTTTCCTTGCAAACACTTTGATTTCTTCATATCTTTCTATAAAAGACTATTTTAAGCTTATCTGAGCAAAGCTTAAGGCGTGTTATTCTGGTGGCTCTGTGTTGAACGTCTTTTAAGGTTGTTTATTGCATTTTCATCTATCTTGGACAAAAACAGTGTACTCTTGCCCTTGAGTCATTAACATTTAAATTATTTGACCTTGCATTGCATTAATAGCACATGCATTTTTCATAAGATTTTGAACACTTGCACACCATGACAATCTCCTGAATTGATTATCGTATCGTGTATAGAGTTTTTGCTTGTGTGCACACATGCACCAGCATTATTAGATTTTCACTGCTTGCAAGTAATTTATGGCCATTATTTACATTGTATTTACTACGAGTAGTTGGTAGCATTGGAGAATTTTTCAGTTCTAAATGCTAATTCGGTTACAAGCAGTCCGACTTACTCAAGTAACCAAGTCAACTGAACATATGGCCATTATAAATCGATTGCTATATTCTCAAGCAGTTTATTTATAGGGCCAATGTGCAGGAATGGTTGATTTTCTTTCAGTTATGACATTACGTGTTTGTAACTATATAAAGTTACTGAATGCAGCCGACTAAGTAGGCAAAAAACGCATTTTATTTAGTGGCATAGAAATAAGAAAAACAAGTTGCCATTAATTTCTAAAAGCATATATTTTCTTGATCTTTCTTTTACTATAGTCAACAGGATTAACACAAAATATCACAGAAGTGGACAAACCATCTAAAATACAGTTTCAATAAATAACATATTTTCTATGAACATCCATCGTCGGAGTGAATAATCGTCTAACAAAGTGCAAGATCCCCCAACCAAATACACGATATTATTTCAATGCACTAAGCAATGCCTTGATTTTAAATTGTTGCCTTCCTATTTGATCATTAAGATCTTCATAAAGTTTGTGTTTTGATCTTGAAGCTAATATCTATAAATTATTTTATTCGGACAATTCCCATTTTGAAAAGTCTGTCAGACAGTATATAAGACAAGACTGCATATACAATTAAATGGCCGTTTTGACATGTCTCGCAAAATACTTTGGTCAGAGGATCAGGTGATACATGATCAATTTTTAAAACCAATACAAACATTTTTCTATAACTTTGGAACATGCACAAATGACAACTAAATATTTTATAAAAGAAAGACTTGTCTATCAATTAACAATAATATAAGCATATTAATAAAAGACTTTAGTACAGTAAAATGTGATATAAATAACAATTTTGGATGGAATGTAGAATGGACGGAATGTACAAAGTAAAATATAAAATTTATATATTTGTCCCAATGGAGGATTATCTGTTAAATACTATAATATTTTGTTAAGATTTCTAATAAGTCTGAGATAAGCAGCTTTATAACAAGTTTGCGAAACAATAATGAAAAATATTGGTGGAACCGATGGATGCTCCTCAAGTTAGTGTTTGACTCTGTACCATATTCCCTTGGTGCTGATGGCTACTTGGTTGAAAAATACCAAACTGCATAGCAGGAACAATATGTCACTGCACTTGACAGAACTCATTCGCAAATCATTGAACTGGAACAAAATGACAATATGTGCATATCCTAGCCAGTTTCACAAAATTAAAACCAGAGGTTGTAGCGTAATAGCTTCATGAAGACAATATGCACATTTCCACTTGGTAGTCATGCATCCTAGCAAGTTTCATTAAATTCCAACCAGAGATTGTAGAGAAATAGAGCAGAGAAAAGTTTGGTCACAGACAGAATGAAAGGGCCACAACTCTGTGAAAAATCATCGAACTGGAACACAAATGTAGTAAATTTCACAAAACCCCAACAGGAGGTTGTAGAGAAATAGTGTGGACAATAATTTGGTCACAGAATCAATGAAAGGGCCATAACTCTGTGAAAATCATTAAACCAAAACACAAAGACATAATGCACATCTCCACTTGGTAGTGATGCTTCCCAGCAAGTTTCATAAAATTCATCGTGGGGTTGTAGAGAAATAGCACGAACAAGAATTTGGTCACAAGACTCAATTAAAGGGCCATAACTCCGTGAAAAATCATCGAATCGGACACAGATATTATGCGCATCTCCACTTGGGAGTGATGCATCCTAGCAAGTTTCATAAAATTCCAACCAGAGGTTGTAAAGAAAAAGCCCGGACAAGAATTTGGTGACGCATGGACGAAGCGGCAACTATATGCTTCCCCCCATTTGGGGGAGCATATTAAACTAGTATAAATCTGGGACATTACAGTTTATATAAATTTATAAACATGTCTGATTAAGACAGGGTATTTAACAGAATGATAAAACAGTGATGTATACAGGCAATGAACAATTTCATAAACCAGTACCGTAATAAAATGTATTACAAACTTTCATGGCTGTTGAGGTTGAGGCGGTTGTGCTGATTTTTGTTCGAATGCATTCCTACCAGAAAGTGCTGGATATGGTTGGAATCTCAATCGTAAACTTATAGTGTAATACCACCAAGACTTCTTTGCAAACCCAAGAATTGATTTTTTTAGGGTGATTATTATGTTGTATGTGCATAATATTGATGAATTGCAGAAAAAAACCCAGCAAACTTAAAATCTAGAGTAGACCCTTATAAGCAATGGTTTAACTTGGGTGGTGTGTGAACTAGTAATATTTAGTTCTGTTTAAACACGATTTCGTTTTCTGGTAGATGTATCAAACATGGTTTTACAAGCAAACATGACTAGAGATAATGGACAATTCCTCTGTACAATTCATTTCCCGTAGACGTTCATAATTTTACATAACTTTCAAAGTAATTGAAACTTTTATTTTCATTGATACTTAACCTAGCCACAATAATCATGCCCATTTATTTTAACCAAATGGAAGTATGGGTGTAGAAGTCATTTAATGAACGAAAATTAAAAAGAAAAAGTTCTGTTATTGTTACATTAGATGGATTTAAAATCCAACCACATTTCTGTTTGGTAATAGTAAATGCAGATTATTTTAAAATCTTAACATGATTATTGACAGGAGCTGAAACAAACCTCAACAAATTTATAAACATCAAACCTTACATGAAATATATTTTGATAATTTTTTCATAACTGAATGCTTACCAAACACAAGAATGATTGCCAAAAAATCCCAATATGTCTATGTTGACATTAGAAACAATGGTATTGATTCAAACATTAAACACATGTGTTTATGAAACTATTGCTTATCCTAACAGTAGAGTAACACTGGCATGTGCTTTAATACTGTAACAGAGACTTTTTTTACATAAAACACAAAGACATTGGTAAATAAACTAATGATAGTAGAATAATAACTTGGAATAAAGAGGTAAGAGTTCTAGATTCCAACCCATGTTTGTTGTAGTAGTGAGGTAGGTATGCAGAAGCAACTATTAAACATTTCTAGAAAAATTGCAACAACATTCGCCAAAAAATTGCAGAAGAAGATGAAATTTGTATTGAAATAATGATGTTTGCAAAATTGAAAAGTAAAAAAAACAAATTTAATTTGTAATTGGAATAATTTGTGAAAATGATTCCAACTATCTATGGCCTAACTGATGACAAAAATACAAAAGCAATGAAGTTTTTAACCGAAATAATATATGAAACGTTTCAAGTACAATGTCATGTACTAATATATATCGACAATTTGTTGTGTTAATGAGCAAGATATTTTATCCACAAAATAGCAAGTATTGGTTTTACCCAGAACGATGTCAAGAATTGTAAGAATTCGTTTAACACAATGTATTGTTCATTTCAACAACAGTTGTTTCAGCTTTACACATGAATCATGTTTATAGTAAAACATACATGTACTCCCATCTTGTTGCCATACAAAAATAATTATCCTTAGCTACTCCATTCCAAATAATGTTAAGCTACATGTTTTACAGGGACATGGCAATGTTGAACCTGATTTACTTGTGTTCTGTATCACAGCAAAACTGTGAACTATTAACAATATAGAAATTAATAAACAAGTTGTAAATAAAACTATCAGTAAGACTAGTCAGGAATATGTGAGTATAATAAAAGTAATTAAGATACATATTGACACATACTTGGAATCTGTTTAATCCTACCAATGAAAAGACGAGGCTATGTAAATATATTTTACACTCTTAAGACCACAAATGCATGATTTAGAATGGCTTTTAACCATTTAGAAGAGTTGTGTCCCTTTTCGCAACAGAAGCAAAAAGTAAGAGTGTACATTACATTCTTCAGATAATGACAGATGTAGCGCCCAGTGACTATTCATCAAACTTGCTGCGTCCCTTTTATATAACATATTTTGGTATAAATAAGGCCATTATAAATTAATTGCTAGATTACCATCCAAATTTTTCTTTAAAGGGAGAGGGTGGAAAGATTATTTTTTTATTTTTTATGTTTTTATGAAAATAAAAACGGTTGTGGCGACATGAAAATAAGGGGGCGAGCGGGAATGATAATGTAGCAATGAATTTATTATGGCCTAAACAACAAGAGGGCCTGAGGATGCTCTACTGACTCATAGTGGCCATAGCACTTTTTGAAATTCTACTATGCAATAGAAACATCGGGGCGGGGTCATTTTAACTGTAGGGACACCATTTGAACAAATCTAACAAAACTATAGTTGGTCATCATTACCACGTAAACATTTTGAAAATCTGTTAGACCGTTCATGAGAAGAATTTTTAAGTTTTGGACTATTTTTAGTAACGGTGGCCATCTTGAATTTTAGATAAAAAAATATTTTGTATAGTCTCATATGCAATAGAAACATCCATGTGAAGTTTCAGTTTAATTGGCCTAGTGCTTTCAGAATAAATAAAAAAAAAAGAGAATTTTCTGTTTTCCCACAGTATCCCTATGTAAAATTCTAAGTCCCCTTACAGGGCCCCTATATATTTTAGCCCCTAAATTCTTATCTGCAATCAAACCCCTACACATAGGGATAATTTATATCAAATATGTACAAATCTGACATACCGGTTCTTAAGAAACAATTTTACTAATTCCCAATTTGTACCCTTTTGGGGCCCCTCCTGACCCCTTAAGACATAGGAACCCAGTCATTTTTACAAATCTTAACCTCCTTCACCTAACAATGCTTAACTGAAGATATAGGCAAAATCATTTCCATTTAAAAAAAATATATATATATTATATTGACATGTGTCCCCTAATTGAACTCTCGGGGCAGTGTCATATTTAACCCTAGTGACACCATTTGAACAAATCTAACAATACTATAGTTGGTCATCATTACTACATAAACATTTTGTAAATCTGCTGAGCCGTTCATGAGAAGAAGATTTTTTAAGTTTTGAACTATTTTTAGTAACGGTGGCCATCTGGGATTTCAGATAGAAAAAAAAAATGCTTCTGTATAGTCTCCTATGCAATAGAAACACCCATGTGAAGTTTAAGTTTAATTGGCCTAGTGGTTTCAGAGAAAGTGCTGCTAACAGACAACGGACGACAGACAACGCGCCATCGCATAAGCACTTCTGGCCTTTGGCCAGTAGAGCTAAAAAATTGAGCAAGTTTACATGCATTTGATTTGCTCCCTTCATGGAAGTCTATTTACTTCCTTCTATCTTTATACAGAGAAATGAATCCACATAATTAATCTATGTTTTCATAATATCCATGTAAACAATTCATTTGTCTCGGCCATCTTCAAATGAAATAAAAATTAAGGAAACTGTATATGTTCAAATGCTAATATGAAGTTATTCCAGATGATAAAAGTACAAACTACATAAAATAATCTGGAATACAAAAATGTTTAAAGCTTCTATCTTTTGCACCTACAGATCTTTAGAGAAAAATTATTGCACAAAATCTCTAAAAATGTTTAATTTAAATATAACATATACAATAACACAATCTGAACATAATATAACAGGATCAATGCTTAATATAAGCACTGCTGCTAAAGTAAAAAATGGGCGACAAAGTTCCATGTCCAGAGAGAGCAATTATTACATGAACAATTGACCTGATGCGAGAACGACTATCGCTACACCCACTGACCACATGGCATTGTTTGTCCAAGTAAATACAATGTAGTGTTTAGTTTGCTTGTCCAAGGAAAATGGTGGCTTAACAAACAATATTGATCACTGATCGGATAAATAACTAGTTTGACTGACGGTCAGTATCGGGTCATTGAATACATGAATTTTTTTTAAAACTTATTTACTAGTGCCTTGATCTGGGAATACAACTTTTCATGTGACAATTACATGAAATAATCTTCTAAATAAAGTTGATCAGTCAAGAAATGTCAATATATTTTTTACTCATCCAGGCTCTGTGTTTAACTTCTATAAAATATTTTCATTATCACAAACAATTATACAATGGCATCATGAGGATTTTTATCCCATTTTATAAGAGTTGCCCAAACCAATAACTGTTTAGACCACAACCAAGGTTTAAATGTGAACCAAATATCAGTGATTTATTTTGACATATGCTACCAATAAATCATTTGCATAATTGTAACATTATTTGATCTTATGTATTGAACATTTGTGGTAACATTAAAAATAAAGTATTTATAAATATTGTCCTAAAGGATAGTTTGTAAAAAGAGAATAATTATTATAATCATTGTTTGGTTTATATCTAACAGGGCATACAACTGACCTAAATATCACAGTCGTTTTATCATTCAAATTGTGCAACAAAACAAGCAGCATGGCACTTTGTGTTGATGGTCAGTCAGACACATAGTACAGTAACATGACATGACTACAGAACTGTTGGTTTCTTATACAAAACTTGCAGTTAAGTCTAATGAATACAGGAACAAACTGAGACTCTTTCAAGTAAATATATACTGTAATTTATAAGATTTTTTATTTCCTATGCAATCACCCAACTTAAAAGTCCCTTTCTCAGTTGCCCCGAGTGATTGCCTAAGTATGGAAAAAAAATGTGTCTTATCATCTTGCCATATCTTTCTGCCTATTGCAATTACAAACATACCACTTAGTGTCTTATCATCTTGCCATATTATTCTGCCTGTTGCAATTACAAACATACCACTTAGTGTCTTATCATCTTTCTGTTTAATGTATTTACAAATGTGTCTTACAACCCTTCTATTTCTAATCACAAACCATGCTTCTTGACTTATGCAACATCTTTCAGCATTTGCAAATATACTTGGCAAAAAAAGTTCTAGACCAAGGGGTATGCTCATCAATATTTCTGCCTACTGTTTATGGAATGAAATATTAATTTACTGTTTAGGAAAATGATTTCATTGCAGTTATTTCCGTAAAAATATCAAAACGAACAATTACAATTTACATGATAAAATGTTTCGTTAAGTGCCGTATGGGTAAACTATTACATATCGAGACACCTTGCAAATTTAGTAGGGCACAATTATCTTAGAAAAATAGATAACCATACTTGTGCATTCAGTTAGATTTGCCAAAGCAAAACAAAGTTGAACATCTTGGTTGGCCAGGAATGTCACTTGTCGTGCAGTGAATACATGTGGGATGTACTGGGTCGTGATGTTGCCAGACACATTAACCATGTTGGCAGTTCTGGAACGCCATCAGCAGATGTAATGGCTTAAGATAGCAAGAGCAACCATTAGGAAACTTCTTTTCTACTGGAAACCAGACTTAGGACATCACAATAATGGTGCCCACAAACATTACTGAATGTTCCAACATTTGATGGAGACCCCTAGTGTGTCTTGTAACGAAAATCAATATGAATACAATATGTATTCCGTTACAACAAATAAAAGAAATGATAATTACCTTCAATTTGTTAAATCATTTATTAAATTTTTAGTAAGTAGTTGGTCTTGAACATTTTTTATCGAGTATATATTACAAAACTTTCTAAATGGCAACCATGCTGCTTGAAACTTGCAACATATTTCTGCCTATTGCATTGCATTTACAAGTATGCCTTAATATTTCTAACCGTTGTACTTGAAACTTGCAACATATTTCTGCCTATTGCATTGCATTTACAAGTATGCCTTAACTTTTCTAACCGTTGTACTTGAAACTTGCAACATATTTCTGCCTATTGCATTGCATTTACAAGTATGCCTTAATATTTCTAACCGTTGTACTTGAAACTTGCAACATATTTCTGCCTATTGCATTGCATTTACAAGTATGCCTTAATATTTCTAACCGTTGTACTTGAAACTTGCAACATATTTCTGCCTATTGCATTGCATTTACAAGTATGCCTTAACTTTTCTAACCGTTGTACTTGAAACTTGCAACATATTTCTGCCTATTGCATTGCATTTACAAGTATGCCTTAATATTTCTAACCATTGTACTTGAAACTTGCAACATATTTCTGCCTATTGCATTGCATTTACAAGTATGCCTTAACTTTTCTAACCGTTGTACTTGAAACTTGCAACATATTTCTGCCTATTGCATTGCATTTACAAGTATGCCTTAATATTTCTAACCGTTGTACTTGAAACTTGCAACATATTTCTGCCTATTGCATTGCATTTACAAGTATACCTTAATATTTCTAACCATTGTACTTGAAACTTGCAACATATTTCATTATTACCCTACTAATAACTACCATCAACCATCCCACTTGCTAGAAACATCTACCTGCCTATTGCTTTTATATTCAACAACTTAGCAAGTAAGGAAGATCAACCATTAACTGAGCAACCAAGGAGCATCTAATCTCTTCACCTTTTGTTGGAGCAGCATGTGAAAGGTTTCTAAAATCTATTTCAAAATGATCCCACATTCCTTTTCTCTATGTTGCAATGAGGAATTTTTTTATCTCTGCGTTTAATGCTTCCTCAACATCACTGTTGCCGACGTGTGTTCCGATTCAGTGTAGCTGATGTAATTCTTAATCGGCCCTTGTTGTTTGATGCTTCGATTACCCTTCTCTGTGATATAGGTGTATGACCTTTAAACCCACCGACCTGAAAAAGGACATGATTTGTTTTGTTAAATAACAAGTTAATAATCCAGTCACATTATTTTATAATTGATATCCTGTACTAATATTTAAACAAAATATGCAGCAAGAAAATCGTGTAAAATCCAGTAAGATGCTTGTACCTCAAAAGTGATCACATAATTTGTAAGACAAAACTTCAACATAGTATAATTTTATATAATTTTCATAGTAAATTAACGTAGATATAAACCTGATTTTATCATTCTTAGTAAATTTTCCTTCTTTGCATATTGGGACTTTCACATTTAATCATACCTGCACTATAATATATTTTTTTGTGATCAAGGAAACTGAAAAAATCAGTTTTTTGCAGAATCAGTAAACCATGGTTAATGTCTTGGACCTAGGTTTGGTAGATATGATTCTATTTGAAAGTTTGAAGATTCTGTTAATTTCTAACAAATATAGATTTACTGAACCATTTATATAAATGAATATTCAATAACATGTTGGGATAGCCATCTAAAAGCCGAACATGTAGAAATGAATCTTTTATCCATTCTGATAAGCAATTTTGTAATTTTTCAAACTGTTTATATCATTTTATAAACAATTTTTGTAAACATTGTAATACTATGAAGATCGTGTTTTGTCATAAGTTTTAATTCTGTCAAAATGTTCAATATGCACCCCTCATTCTAACAAATGAATAAGATATATTTTTTCTAGACAAGATTTTGATAAACTTTGTTCTTTAACCTATTGTTTGGGCCGCTTGTTTCAGCCATAGATTTTGTTGGGTTTTTTTTTTTTGAGAAAATCATACATTGTGTATCAGTTAAACAGTCTTTTAGTGGTGTGTCAAATGCCTATAATAAAAAAACTGAAGATTTTATCACAATATTTTACACCTATCAGATAATAGTGCAAGATATCTAAATGTTGGCTGTTTTGGCCAAGCTAAATTTGCACTGATTTTCCCCCATTTAAAAGTTTTTCTGCAAAATTTGTTGCTCTTTAAAAGCAAAACATTTATATTTACCATTTAAAGTTTGATTTCTCAATATCTAAAGTGTATATTACATACCACAGAAATTATATTTACAAAAAAGTCCAATTCACACGATAACGGCATTTGTCATTGTTGATTCATTTTTTAACAAATCAAGTTAAATATTTAGCCGCACCAATATCAAATGTGTGTCTAATCCCATGCCCTAAACAATACCATGAATACATTCCTGCAGGTTCCATCCATAAATAAACTTCTCTGAAGCCCACACTTTGTATAATGTGTATTATAAGGCACTCAGTACAGGAAATGCATGTTTGTGATGTAAGCATGTAACAATCAGGTACATATATTTTAATTAGGAGCTAGGTTAATGTTTAATTCTGTAAATACATGCACAAGATATCCGCAGTGCTGAATGCAAAACCCATGTTGGGCAAAGTAATTCAAATGTTATTATACATGCATTTTACATGCAGTTAAATGTCACTTTTAACACAAAGCAATTCTGTACATTCTTGAATATATTTTTAATATTACAATAAATATGACAAGCAACACAAACTTTGAAAATAAAATTCAAAGAAGAATTTGAAGGAAAATAAAACTTTTTTTATTTCATTACTATGGAATGAGAACAGTTATAATTATGGGCAATATAACAAACACAGAATGTTGAACTTCCTCGTCAATAGGTATTGATACAATTTCATATAACTGTTGAGCACATTTTGTAATGGGACTTAACGTCATTTCCAACAAATTACAGGTTCTGTATGACAAAACCAATTTTCTTGGATAAGACATCTGAGTAGAATCACCTTCTTTCCGCAAGTAATTAGCAAACAGCTGGACTTGGACCCATGACCTCAGGGGTGAGAGGTAAGTATAGTTCAACTATTTAACCATGGGAGGGGGGTCTGGTTGAGCACATTAAAGATGACTCTCATATGAAACCTCTATATGACAACCATAAACAAAGAGATTTTTAGCAGTATAACATTATTATGTACAGGCCACAAATGATCAAAATGAGATTTTTTTTTTTAATTTGATTTAACGCAATTTTCAACACATATATATGGCATATCTAGTTTTAATGTTGGAGGAAGACCCCAGTATGAATCTGAGTGGAACCACCGTCCTTCCGCAAGTAACTGGCAAACTTTCTCACAAAGTTTTTTGGAGTTAGAACCCACGACCTAAGCAGTGATCTTGAGACAATTTGTAGGACCATTCAGTCACAGAAGATCCCCACCCCACTAGAAAGAGTACAAACAGACTTTATCACATCATAAGATGTACTGTCAATTCAAAGTCAGTGGATAATTGGACAAATTCCTCAATAAGAAGTATAGGTTAAGTGGGTAATTCCCCTTTCCGAACAATTCATACATGTTACTGAGTAGTAGTTCCTATACCTGTCTTAGTTTAAATTAATGTTACTTTGATTGTGTAACAAGTAATTACTTAGACAAATCAAGCTCTAAGTCTTCCTGGGTAAGAACCAGTTCTAAGCATATGCAGAAAAACATGTCTTGCTTAAGGGCACCACACATAGCCGTGGGTGAAGATCAAACCCATAACCCTCAGATCCTGGTTTGATGCTCTGGACCACCCACTCCACAAATGCCTGTCTTACCTGTATTGATGACAAAAAGTCGATTATATGTGTTCAACCATTCTCAAATAAACAAAAACAGACTGTTGGTTCGAACATCTTTCACAATTATTGTTTTGACAGTCAACTTTAACCTTTTGAAAAAAACAACAGTGGTCAGACTAGTGCTTATTCCATTACATTAACATGGTTAAAATGAAGTAATATGCCTCCTATTTAAACCACGGATGCCCCCATTTGTAGTTATTTTATTCAACTTCATACAATGATAACACATACGTGTATGTACAAATTTCATATATATATATAATATATTGGTAGTTATAAAGCTGAAATAGGAAAGGGTCATTAAGAGTTATGCAGGTAAAGTACACAGGATACAAATTATGATCACTTCAAATCAGGTTTTGAAGTAAGAGAAAGCAGTATTTAAAGGCAAACAGTGGTGAGAAAGTGATTTGATTTATGAATAAATTACACAAACATCAATATGTGCTTTTACAGTTGCCAGTGCTGGCCATTGATTGGTAGCAGATTCCATCCCAACCCAAACTCATTTTTTGTATCATTAATATTGTGAACACAATAGAAACAAAATAGTTTTATTGATTTCTGTGACATTCCTATGCTATACACTACACAGATCTACATTGTTTCCCCAGAAAAATTGGTTATAATGTTGTCTGGTATATCTTTCTTACATGTTTATTTGCATAATATATGCTGTCAGATTGACAAAACATTGTTTAGTTTTGAGAAAGAAATAATCAATTAAGAACATGATTCTAGATTTTGTTTAACTGGTTATTGCTACTTTTAACTACATAAATTAATTAATAACTAATAAAAGGATACCCTGGAAGCAAAGAATGCAACCAAGAAAAGAGAATAGCAGACTCGTTGTTAATGTTTCTGTTCATGAGAGACCAGGAAATATGTGACTGCTCTCATGTCATCAGGCTTACTGGTAAGCAGTGTTCTATTTTCATGAAACATTGAATAGGTCCAGGTCTCGGTTTCACGAAAATACTTTTGAATTGAAATTAAGCACACTATTAAGTTTAAGTAAAATAACAGACTGATTCATAAAACTGGGGCCAGAACTCCAAAATACCAAAAAATACTTTAATTAAATACTAGTAGTGGGCAACCCGATACATTGTATATAGTTTCAAAAAATAAACACAAGACCAGTTCATATTTCCAAGTGAAGTTTAGTCCTAGTACACCAGTTTATCACATAATTCATGGGGACAGGAATGTGATATTAACCATGTGCTATGCGCTCAATGTTCATATAACTTGGCTTGTGTATGTAAAGTGCAAAGTTATTTTCGGAATGAGCCCAACATCAAAATGATGTTAAATGATGTTAAATTGTGACGTAAATTTTATGTGACGATTGGTGGAAAACAATTTATATATATGTATATTGTAAGTGTTATCTATATCAATTTTTCTTGCTTCTTATAGAATTGTCCTAAAAATAAATGATATATGAACCATTTTTCTGAATTATGTGGTAAAAAGAATCCCACAAGTGTTAATTATTTATTCAATTTATTTATCATTAAGGACATAATGTTCGGTAGTCTCACATAATATTTTTTATCCAGTTCGTTTAATATATTCCATAATAAATGAGCACTTGTGCAAGATCCCCTGTATATTAAATATTGGTACAGATATTGGTGCAAATTGGCATGAGGAGAGAGTTTAAGCAGGTTCTGTGAGTGAGATTAGTAGAGATGACTTGGTATCAAACTGTATATATACGTCTCACGCCTTACCCTTCACAAGTACGTTACTAAGTTAGGAAACTGAAACAAATATAACATGACTACAAATTGTGTCACACACAGAGTGCTTGCCAACTCTATTTCTACATATACAATGTATGCATGCATCGGTAATTCCAAAATCTTACAATAAAGTCAATGATCAATGTTCATACAGCAAAAAGCACAAAAAAGCAAACTAGAGCAGATATTAAAAAACTTTCAGCCATACAATATAATCTGTAAACTTTGGAACCTATACTTGGTATGGAATGTTTTTTTCCAGTTTCCTAACACAATTTTATTATGTTAATTACTTTAAGTAAATTCTGTACAAACAAGAAACTTTTTTCTTCAGTTGTAATTTATATTAATATCATTTAAATATCACTTTTGAAAAGTGCTGACGGACAATAAATTTAATCAAGAAATTGACACGTAAATTGCTACTGAGTTTTCACAAAAGCTTAAAATAGGCATTCTGAGTGATATTCGTATTTTAACAATTTACATTATCAAAACAAAATGTATCAAAACAAAATGTAAACACTTTATTAAAATGGGTTTATTTATAACTGAAATTGCCTCCTAAAAAAAAATCATAGTTTATTTAATAATGTAATAAATTTGTTTACAGACTGAAGCAAAAAAATTTTTTAGAATAAAAATGTAACTCAAACAATGACCCAGTAATAGTCTGTGTGGAAATATAAAGGAGTGTAATGCACACACGGTAACATGTAAGGTACTGTATTATTGAAATAAATAATTTTATATATTCATATTGCATTTCTTACAAGTATATTGTAAGTGACCACCATATACAAAATGTGAATACTACAAGGACATTATCACAGTAGTTGTGGTGCAAGAAAAAGACAAGAGCACTAATATTTCACATCCATATCTAATAAACCAACAGTTCTAAATTCAAAATAATTTTCCATTAACACTGAAGTTTTTTAATTGTATATCTGAAACTATACTCTGATCCCCAATTTTTATTTGAATATAACACTAATATACCACGCTGTTAAGTTTTAAATTGTGCACCTATTAAAACTGCAGTATCTGAATATACCACTAATATACCACGCTGTTAAGTTTTAAATAGAGCACCTATTAAAACTGCAGTATCTGAATATACCACCAATATACCACGCTGTTAAGTTTTAAATAGTGCACCTATTAAAACTGCAGTATCTGAATATAACACTAATATACCTTGCTGTTAAGTTTTAAATTGTGATCCATTTAAAAGTGGATTCGAAATAAATTATAATAATGCTATTACATTATATGTTTAACATACACATGTACACATTTTCAAATGATGGTTTCTAAATATAAGAATTGATCAATTGTGCACCCATTCAATGCTGTGATTGTTTCTAAATATAAGAATTGATCAATTGTGCACCCATTCATTGCTGTGATTGTTCCTTAATATAAGAATTGATCAATTGTGCACCCATTCAATGCTGTGATTGTTTCTAAATATAGCAATTGATCAATTGTGCACCCATTCAATGCTGTGATTGTTTCTAAATATAGCAATTGATCAATTGTGCACCCATTCAATGCTGTGATTGTTTCTAAATATAACAATTGATCAATTGTGCACCCATTCAATGCTGTGATTGTTTCTAAACACTAGTATAAAGCAGATATCTACCACACAGTATATTGAAATATGCACCAATCAAAACAGAGTCTGAATACATCAACTTATGATAACTTACACCACATTGTCTAGCACCATCTCTGAAAAGTACAGCAACTTGTTCAGCATAGAACTTTTTTCCCTTACAAACACTTCCTAAATAAATTCTAAAAAAAATCAGCTTATTTACTTAACTGTCACAGCATGTGACTTAATTTCCATGCAGACCCCTAGTTGCTCAAGAAGTCAAGTACTGATCTGGGTCTAAGGTCTTCCTGGTTTAGAAAATAGTATCATGGAATAGAACAGCAATGCAAGCATTAATTAAAAGGACCTTCAATATTTTCTGTAAAAAAGATGATATAATGCATTTATATTGTGACAACAGCACAGTAGACATTAAAGTCTTAAGTGATAAAAAAACAACAATGATAATTATAATGCCATTAAAATACTTAATGTACTGAATGGAAATAAATTGACAACAAAAGCAAAATATAATTAACTGACAGAAGAGCAAAATATAATAAATTGACAATAAAAGTAAAATATAATGAATTGACAGTAGAGGCAAAATATAATAAATTGACAATAGAAGCAAAATATAATATAAAATTGACAATAGAAGCAAAATATAATAAATTGACAGCAATAAATTGACAGTAGAAGCAAAATATAACAAGAAAATATCGGTGGAGCCGATGGATGCTCCCCAAGTGAGTGTTTGACTCTGTGCCATATTCCCTTAGTGCTGATGGCTACTTGGTTGAAAAATACCAAACTGCATAGCAGGAACAATATGTGGCTCTGCACTTGACAGAACTCATTCGCAATTCATTGAACTGGAACAAAATGACAATATGTACATATCCTAGCTAGTTTTACAAAATTAAAACCATAGGTTGTAGCAAAATAGCGTCATGAAGACAATATGCACATCTCCGCTTGGTAATCATGTATCCTAGCAAGTTTCATGAAATTCCAACCAGAGGTTGTAGAGAAATAGAGCGGAGAATAGTTTGGTCACAGATAGAATGAAAGGGCCACAACTCTGTGAAAAATCATCGAACTGGGACACAAACATAGCAAATTTCATAAAATTCCAACCTGAGGTTGTAGAGAAATAGCTCGGACAATAATTTGGTCACAGACTCAATGAAAGGGCCATAACTTCGTGAAAAATCATCAAACTGGAACACAAATACAATATGCGCATCTCCACTTAGTAGTGATGCATCCTAGCAAGTTTCATAAAATTCCACCATGGGGTTGTAGAGAAATAGCGCAGACAAGAATTTGGTCACAGACTCAATGAAAGGGTCATAACTCCGTGAAAAATCATCGAACCGGAACACAAAGATATTATGCACATCTCCACTTGGTAGTGATGCATCCTAGCAAGTTTCATAAAATTCCAACATTGGGTTGTAGAGAAATAGCAGTGACAAGAATTTGGTCACAGACAAAATCATAACTCCGTGAAAAATCATCGAACCAAAACACAAAGATATTATGCACATCTGCACTTCGTAATGATGCATCCTAGCAAGTTTCATAAAATTCCAACCTGAGGTTGTAGAGAAATAGCCCGGACAAGAATTTGGTCACAGACTCAATTAAAGGGCCATAACTCCGTGAAAAATCATCAAACTGGAACACAAAGACATTATGCACATCTCCACTTGGTAGTGATGCATCCTAGCAAGTTTCCTAAAATTCCAACATTGGGTTGTAGAGAAAAAGCCCGGACAAGAATTTGGTCACAGACAAAATCAAAGGGCCATAACTCCGTGAAAAATCATCAAATCGGAACACGCACGAACGAAGCGGTGACTATATGCTTCCCCCCTTTGGAGAAGCATAATAAATTGACAGTAGAAGCAAAATATATATAATTGACAGTAGAATCAAAATATAATAAATTGACAATAGAAGCAAAATATAATAAATTGACAATAGAAGCAAAATATAACAAATTGACAGTAGAATCAAAATATAATAAACTGACAATAGAAGCAAAATATAATAAATTGATAATAGAAGCAAAATAAAATAAATTGACAATAGAAGCAAAATATAACATACAAAGCCAAATAAAATGGTGAAAATTTGTTGTCTTTTTCATTAATATGCAGTAATGCGGAATGCCATATACAACTGAATAACTTCCATCCCTTCGGACAATGCATTTTGCAAAAGGGAGGGTTGGGGGACATTTATTTGGGTCCAAGAAATAAATTTTTTTTTTTTTTTTTTATAAATGAAGTGTGTAAAATTCCATAAAACACAGAGGCAGTAATGAGGCATTTATTCAACTTTAGAATGATGAAAACAGACTTCAAATTTTTGTGTTTTATCTGGATTTAAGTTGTTCAAACCATGGATAGTTTAAACCTAGGTTTTACATCCATTGTTAGAAACACAATGACATGATTTCACAATCCAAAATGTATATGAATACAATAACTATTTTCTGTGCTGGTCCATTTAATATACAGGGACTTATCCCAGGGATAAACAAACCAAGCTTTGAATAACTCAGCCCAGAGGGTCAAGTCATTTATATTCCATAAACATGGGTGAGTGCCTGTATTAGGAGGAGAGTTTATTCAGGGTATATGGTATGTATATTTTATAAACCCTTAGCAGAATCAAAACAAATTGACCAATATTCAAACTTTATTGCCATCAGGAGGCATGATAAAGTTATTTTTTCTTTTTTTAGTGATTTCTAATATATACTACAAGTATTGAAACTGTTATTTATAGTCTGCAATAGTTTGTTTGTATCAGCTGCATTCCTGGCGGGTATGTTGATAGTAATAACTTCCAGTATAGTTAATGTAAAAGACAAATTTGACCAAGAAGGCCTGATACATGTATGGCAGCCTGATATATAACAGCGTAGCGACTACACCCAGGTCTACAATAAAGTCTTACTGTGTCTACAGCCTCATTATCATCCTGGTTATTTGAAAAGCAAAAATATCATTATATGCTTTATACATGCGAATGCATTAGTAGACCATTCAGTAATTATATTATTCATTCAAAAATACATAAGAAAAAAGGAAAATTGTATCAAACCATGCAAAGTCATGCTCATGCATTTTTATCACTACAGTTTTATTGTACCAGAATGCCACAAACAAACAAACACCTACTTATTTATTGTTATAAATGGGATCAACTATAAAACCAATGAAAACAGACAAATTCAAAGATTTCTTGATGGGAATAATTCATGAGAAATCAATGGTTGCTAACCAACTTCCTCCTGATCTGATTACTCAGTTACAATGAATGGAAGTTTAAACACACGGGCAAAACATTATATATTAGAAAGGGGAATAACTATATGAAAAAACAGAAATAGTTAACCTTCTAACATATTAACAAACCAATGCACCAAATTTTTGTTAAAAATATAAAGTCAAACTTGGATAATTGTTTGGAAACCAAACAAGAATGGATTGAGGGAAATGCAAACACAGAATTTACTACATTTCTTTAAAAGGTTGTTAGCAACAAATTTGAGGGTAAATCAACATAAATGATGGAGGTGATACATGAAGGTATACACAAATGTCAAAAATTGGCTTATGAAGCTCAAATGAATGTTTATTACATGTATTAACTTATGATGGCCAACTGGGTGTCAATTATAATATAATGATGGTCAACTGGGTGTCAATTATAAGATTATAAAGGTCAACAATAAAATTATATAAAGGTTAATTGAGTATCAATAATTAGATTATAGTCCACAGGATGCTGGTGATTAGATTATGGTCAACTTGATGCCGATGATTAAATTATGGTCAACTGGATGCCAGTGATGACATTATGAAGGTAAAATGAATGCCAGTGATCAGATTATGAGGGTCAACTGGGTGTCGATCATAAAAAAATGAAGGTCAACTAGATGCCAGTGATTTTTATGGTCAACTGGATGCCGATGATTAGATTATGAAGGTCAACTGGGTGTCAATCATAATATAATGAAGGTCAACTGGATGCCAGTGATTAGATTATGAAGGTCAACAGGATGTCAATGATAAAATAATGAAGGTCAAACAAGTGCCAATGACTGCATGATGTTAATTGGATTTCTGTGATTATATTATGAATCTTAACCAAGTGTCAATGATAAAATAATGATGGTCAACTGAGAGACAATGATTAGATGAAGTTAACTGGTTGTCAATGATTACATTATGAAGGTCAAATGGGTGTCAATATATGGTTAACTTTATACAAATGTGAACATAAAATACAATATGTGATGGTTAACAGCATTGATATTCAATGTGTATGTATGTTTTGAGGTTTAGTGTAGAAAGGCATTCAATGTTCAATTATAACACAGCTGAAAATATTAGTGTTTACTTTTCTTAGATTTTTTTTTCATGACCTATGAGCTTAAACATGCATTATAACCATTTAGGAAAACTTAAACATTGATGATGTCCACACACACACATACATGCACTCAGGCATCCATGCACGCACATGACCACACACACAGACAAAATAAAATCATTAATTTATTCAAAAGTAGCCTTAAACAGTCCATTTCCTTTTATAGTAAGTTAATACAAGTATATTTTCAGCAGTTCATGTAAATTAAAGAAATAGTCCCCTCATTTTTTTTCATTAGAAACACAGCAATGCCAAAATCCTGATCACAAATAATCATAACTGTGATTAGAAATTTTGATTAATTTTCAAGTAGTTCCAAACATAATTAGTTGAATGACCTCTCTACACCACAGCCACAACACACAGTAACTGAAGGGTTAAGTCAAGGCAAAACAAAAACAAGGAATCTGTTTAACAATATAACGTTACCTTCCCATCAGGATTTAAAAAGGATGATCTCTACAATGAAATGTTTAGATATTGTTGCTCTGGTTTGTTCACAAGTGTATTACTTTGTATTTAACCCATTACTCCATAGAAACGAGTTTTCCCGCACCAATCACAGAAGGCCTTTGAAAACAGTGCAGGAAGAGTTCAGATTGCTCGTAACGAGCAATCTGAACACTTCCTGCACTGTTTTCCACTCTGTCAGTTAAAATTAACATAATTCACCAAATATTTCAAAAGCCTTCTATATCAGCTGTCCAAAGCCTTCTATATTAGAGGTGTCCAAAGGCGTCTATATGAAGTAAAGGGTTAAATGGTGTGAAGTAGAACTTTTAATCAAATAATCATTTGTATCATGGGTGGTGTCTTCTAAAGATGGTTCTGCCTCTGGAAGTATTACAGCTCAGACGCATGACCTGATTACATAATACGGCTACCAGGACACCAACCCATGGGGTTCATAAATTGGAAAACTGGAAATATTTTTTTAAAAATTGACAATTAAGTGAGGAAACACCTCTAGAACTATCTTTTAAGATTACCGATAAAATGACAAACGAAATTGAAACAGAAAACAAATAGACAGATTAATGGTTTATCATTTCATCAATGTATATGAAACAATACTCACAAAAATTTCAAAGTGACACTCTGCATGGTTACATTTTGAAAGCCACTGATTGAATTAACCTCACCCATCAAGAAACAGCTGGTATCTATTTAAAATGATCGTGCCATAATTATATTATGACAAAGGTAGGCAAAACACAGCAGAGAGAGAGAGAGATGAATGACAATGAGACACAATGTTATATATCAATCATCATGGAGACTGTGGCTGAGCTGGGATTCAAACTCACAACCCTTAGATTGATAGTCAGACGTGCTACCGTCTGAGCTAACTGGGTCCAGCTTAAACTTAAAGTCTGAATCAGTGTTAAAATATGGAATTGGCTTTATACATGGTCAATTTCTTTAGGAAAAGCAAATAAATTAGGTCCTAAATTTTCAAAAAGTATATAACGCTTTCCAGCCATGCATGTTAGGAATATAATGTGCATTTCACATGCTCTTATAAAGCTTCTACTTATTGAATAAAATCTGAAGAAAAAAAAAACACACACAAAAAGAACTTAATAGTATTTACTCCAATCAATGAAACAAAACTGTTTGTTCAATCCAAGTTTGTAAAGGAAGTTATTTTTCTACAAAAATAAATGTTTCTCATGCTACACACACAAACTGACTGAAGGTGAGTTCAAATACAAAAATCTACATTAGACTTCAAAAATTAAATACAATACACAGGCATTAGAGAGTAGTTACTACATCACATTTCTATAGATGCAGCAGTATGCACACATGTCTGCCGTTATACTTACATGTAACACTTGCTGTGGGGTCTGCTGCTGTTGTTGTTGTTGCTGAAGTAGTAATATTTCCTGTTGTTGTTGTTGTTGTTGTTGTAGATGTTGTGGATTACTACTGTTGTTTGGTATAGATGATTCAGTGACTAAAAAGTATAATGTCATGTGAATAAGCAGAAAACAGTTCAGACAATCTATTATCTGTGCTTCAGAATTTTCTATTTCGGTAAGACCCAGTGTCAATAAGCAGAAAACAGGTCAGACAATCTATTATCTGTGCTTCAGAGTTTTCTATTTCAGTAAGACCCAGTGTCAATAAGCAGAAAACAGGTCAGACAATCTATTATCTGTGCTTCAGAGTTTTCTATTTCAGTAAGACCCAGTGTCAATAAGCAGAAAACAAGTCAGACAATCTATTATCTGTGCTTCAGAGTTTTCTATTTCAGTAAGACCCAGTGTCGATAAGCAGAGAACAGGTCAGACAATCTTTTATCTGTGCTTCAGTGTTTTCTATTTCAGTAAGACCCAGTGTCAATAAGCAAAAACAAGTCAGACAATCTATTATTTGTGCTTTAGAGTTTTCTATTTCAGTAAGACCCAGTATCAATAAGCAGAAAACAGGTCCGACAATCTATTATCTGTGCTTCAGAGTTTTCTATTTCAGTAAGACCCAGTGTCAATAAGCAGAAAACAGGTCAGACAATCTATTATCTGTGCTTCAGAGTTTTCTTTTTCAGTAAGACCCAGTGTCAACAAGCAGAGAACAGGTCAGACAATCTATTATCTGTGCTTCAGAGTTTTCTATTTCAGTAAGACCCAGTGTCAATAAGCAGAAAACAAGTCAGACAATCTATTATCTGTGCTTCAGAGTTTTCTATTTCAGTAAGACCCAGTGTCAATAAGCAGAAAACAAGTCAGACAATCTATTATCTGTGCTTCAGAGTTTTCTATTTCAGTAAGACCCAGTGTCAATAAGCAGAAAAACAGGTCAGCCAATCTATTATCTGTGCTTCAGAGTTTTCTATTTCAGTAAGACCCAGTGTCAATAAGCAGAAAACAGGTCAGACAATCTATTATCTGTGCTTCAGAGTTTTCTATTTCAGTAAGACCCAGTGTCAATAAGCAGAAAACAAGTCAGACAATCTATTATCTGTGCTTCAGAGTTTTCTATTTCAGTAAGACCCAGTGTCAATAAGCAGAAAACAGGTCAGACAATCTATTATCTGTGCTTCAGAGTTTTCTTTTTCAGTAAGACCCAGTGTCAACAAGCAGAGAACAGGTCAGACAATCTATTATCTGTGCTTCAGAGTTTTCTATTTCAGTAAGACCCAGTGTCAATAAGCAGAAAACAAGTCAGACAATCTATTATCTGTGCTTCAGAGTTTTCTATTTCAGTAAGACCCAGTGTCAATAAGCAGAAAACAAGTCAGACAATCTATTATCTGTGCTTCAGAGTTTTCTATTTCAGTAAGACCCAGTGTCAATAAGCAGAAAAACAGGTCAGCCAATCTATTATCTGTGCTTCAGAGTTTTCTATTTCAGTATGAGTCGGCATCAACAGAATTATTCAAAAGTTTACCAGCTGATGGTAACCATTTTTTTTATTGCTTTCAATTCCTTTCTGACCGGCACCTGTTTAAAGCAACGCCTTTCAGTTTTACAATCGTCTGACTTTTTCTTTTTAAAATATATTGTCTAAAGATAAGTTTAAACATATTTTATTACTAATGTTAGCAGCAATAAAACCAAACGATGTTACTCTCGACAGTATTGTGGGAATACAAAGAAATGATGTAAGACATCAGTTTTGCCAGCTAGTCCTTATCATTTATCTTTTTGCTTAAATCTCAAATGAATTCTTATATATGTTGCCGACTTCAGTGACTTACATTGCTGTTAGCAATGTTAATGAATATATATTGAGGTATATTGAGTTTGATTTTTACTAATCCCTGAGAATTTCCAGGAAAAGTGCATTTTTACATACAATTCATACAGCAATAAATAATAAATTAAGACTAATGTCAGTCATGTTTACTGATTCACTAAACAATCAGAATGCTCATACTATCGCAAGTTTACAATCCACAACAGAGACAAGCAAAGCTAGCTCTTCTACACAAAACTGTACTGGAGGAAGTCTTTAATCATAATCATGTCAATGCTTTTCTATCATTTAAATGCAAGGAGTAATTCTTAAATTTTGTTGAAACTGACGCAAGAGGTAAATGTTTTTTGTATTAATTACACTGAATTACCGTAACACCTCAGAAAGTATGTATTGCTGTTATACAACATTAATAATTCAATATTGATTTCGATAACTGGCAAAGAAATTCAAATCCTAATATTTGTTAAGAACACATTTTTGACTCTCTGATAGAAAACTAGGGGATTTCTGCATTAAAGCCATTCCAACATTAATTTTGTTGTAAGGGTATGAATATTTGTATGTATGAATATTTGTATTGTATTGTTTATGTTTCACTACACAGTTGCACTCTTTTTATGTGACAATGACATAAATCTTGCGCTTTAAATGTCTTTTTGCGCTGAAAAAAAAGTGTCCTATTTCATTTTAATTCTAATCTAAACACATGTGAACAACTTCAAATTTTTTCATAGTATGAAGAGGGTCATGTCACATACAACAGAAAGTGGTGCACTTAAATTGAATTTTTAATATAAAAAAAAAAGCTCTGCTTCCTTGTCAGCAACCATCACATATGATGTATATTGGTTTCAAAAATCATTTAACATTTAGAATAGTAACACTAATCATACTGAAAGTTTGTGTATTTTTTGTCTTTCAAAGCACACACATTACTAAATATGCAGACCTGTAATAACATGTACTTTTACACTTGAACTGCATCAATATAGTATACATAGCCAAGTTTGATCATTTTCTATAACAATAAATTGAAGATATGGCAATTTAATTTCTAATATGGCTGTGATGTAACATTCACTTTAAAAATATTTCTATGCAGATTTTTTTTTAATGTGAAAATCCTATAGACCTTATTTAACACAGAATAAAGAGCAAAATCCAACCGTGCCACTTTAACCTACCTCTTAACTTATCATTCAGTCTGTCTAGTGATTCCAGTAGTCTTTGTTCCTCCATAGATAGAGCAGATTTCACTGTAAAATAATACAAAACTTATTCTAGTTACAAAGAAATTTCCTGAAATGGTTCAGAAATATTTATCACATACAATACATATTTACAAATTACACAAGTCAGCATTTAAATCATAGCTAGGCATGTCTTAATGCATTAAAATTGGTATAAAATTAATAATTCATGACAGATGTTCCACAAAGATTGAATGATGGTATCAACTAGGAGTTATAACATTCTGTTCTGTGGTTAGTCCAGTCCCATTAGTTACGTAAGATTTTTCTATTTTGAGTTTGTTTTGTTTGAATATAATGCATCATCTTTTTGCCATCAAGGGCTAACAGACAATCAGTTAACCTAACCACTCTTTCCTGGGATCCTAGAAGGTTAACCAGTACTCAAGCCCACCTGTCTCTGCAAGTTACCAATAACTTTAAATAAAATGCCATGAATAATATTTCCGTGGTTACTAAACACAGTGAATTTTATTTTTTATTTGACTTACCGGTATCATACTTTCTATCATGTTCACATTTAAGATGTCAAATATATAATTTATGTAATATTTTTTTAATGTCACATCACAGCACAAGAATTTACCTCAGCCCTAGGAAAAGATTGAAATATCCAACCCTGGTAAAACATGACCTATGAATGAGCCAGCATGCTGTAAAACATTTCATGTATTCATTCATTATTCCCCATCTCTCCAACAATAGATTGGTTAAAAAACAATTACTGAATGTCCGTAAAATAGGAATTTACTCTGTATGTACTTGGTTTATTGTTGACATTAACTCTATGTTAGACTAAATGCTAGGATGAAAGGTTCAGCACTACAAGTGTATGATTTGTCTACCTTTAGGTGAAGGTCTGCCAGCGTTGTATGTCTGTTGACGTATTTGAGCATCCTCCATGGCCTGCTGGATCTTGCTCTCGGACACAGACTGTTCTGCCAACTGTTCTGCAGCAAGGAATCCCGCCATGCTTTCAGTAACTGTCAGGTAGCATTGTAAATAATTTTATCATATTAAAACATTTCAATAAATATTCTTACTACAAATAAACGGAAATAAAACCATTACCATGACAGTAAGTAAATTTTTTTAAACTTTTTCCTTGATAAAAATGAAGTTACTTATAAATAATTATATTTCATTAGTTTAAACTTATCTATTCTATATTGATTCTGAAACAAATATAATAATAACTTAGATACACCATGCTTTAAGTATTCCCGTATAGACCAATTGAAAGAATTTCAATAATGCATTCTTGCTCAAGGACCCCTAACATGACATGGTAAGGGACCATGCTGATCCCAATCCAAAATTTAATAATTTTTTATTTTTTATTGAGGGACTATATTACTAAGGTATCAAATTGGTTTTAAACTTATAAGCATTTAAAAGTGGGGTGGTAGTTGTTGACCAATAACAGTAGAGATTGCCGATTCACCAAACTCGACTTCTCTAAAAAAAGTCAGTACTAGTTCAACCAGAGATATTGATAAAAGCTCTGAGCTTTCTTCACAATGGAGGTAAAACAAGTTAGTATAAACCAAACAATACTGGTAAGTAAGTATTATCTCAGGAATTCTTCATGTACTGAAGTTTTTAAACAATGTGCTCACTACAAAATTTGGTAATTGTTTTTGCTAGTGTAACAAGAAAGACTCACCATCTTGGTTATTCTGAGCCACAACAGTTGCCTGAGGACCTGATGGACTTTGTACTGGTGCATGGTACTTTGTGTACCCTTGCTGCTGCTGCTGCTGTCGTGATTTCAAACTGTTTGGGTTCGGTTGCTGTTTCCGTTGCTGCAATAAACCATAACGTTTTGCATATGTATTATTGTTATTCTCTAAAGAATTTTGCCTCCGTACACCTTGAGGTGAATTATTATACGCAGGCTGTTGGGCCACCCTGCTCATACTGTTATACTGTCCTAAAGACTTGCCATCAATGTATGTGTTCGAAACTGGTGCCGCCTGGCGTGACAATTGAGAGGGATTATCCATTGCCATAGAAACTGGAGGTTGCATTTTGTCGGGTGTTGCCTCTGAATTTCTACTCAGACAAGTTCGGACTTTGTCCCAGAGATAATTAATCTCATCATCAGTTGGAGTTCTATCAATACGTAAACCATTATCATCAAACACAGCACCATCGTATTTTGAGCCATTTTGTCTGGTTTGTGACGGATTATTTGAACTGCCAACTGGCGACGGACCCTGTTTAGTGTAATTTGGGTAGATGAAAGGTGCACTGTCACTTTTTGGCATCACTATACTAGACACGGCATAGTTAACTTTCTGTTCGGCAGGTCGTGAATAGTCCACTGAAGTCACAGAATAAACGGATGCGGGAGTAACAGATGAAACTGTATTACCGACCCGAGCAGGGACTTTTTCCATGAAATTACTGTTCACAATAACCACTTTTTTATCCATTTCATTAGCACTTGTCATGTTCACTGTTGAAGAAGTGGGACCTTGGGTAATGATATGTGCCGTAGCTTGTGGACGGACAATCTGTGTCTTTGCTCTGGGTATACTACTGGTACGGACCGTGGCACTGGACGCACGCGGAGGTTTGCTGTCTACCCTCATTGTGACAGTTTTCTGGGCCACAGCAGATACAGGTCTTGGAGGCTTCTGATGTACTACGTTAGCTGTGATAAATAAAACAAAATCTTAAATGAACCATTATCAAGATGCATTAGAAATATTTAGTTTTATGAGCATATTCAACTAATTACTCAAGAGTCTTAATAAATTAACAAGTCCCAAAATAAGTATTTAAAAATGTTGAGTCTGAATTTCATATTCAATTTTTCAAAATGTTGAGTCTGAAACTCAAATTCAATTTTTCAAAATGTTCAAAACTCTTACTGATTTTTTTTACAAGTAAAATTCATGTTAAAAACAAGCCAATATCTACATTTTCCTGCAAAAGCAATTTCAATGATAAACCAAATACATTGAATAAAGACCATTGAATAAAGATTGAAAAAATCCGTCCCTAAAATAAATGCCCGTAGTAGCGGGGTGGTCTTAATATTGGGGTGGTTGTTAGGTGGAGTTTTACTGTAGATCAATCTAAAATTTTTTCTTCTTTTCTTAATGGGGTTTAACGCCATTTCCTACACATTTCAGGTTATATATGACATATCCAGTTTTATTTGTGAAGGAAGACCTCAGAATGAATCTGAGTAGAACCACCGCCTTTCTGCACATAAGGTTTTTTGAGCGCACAGGACTTGAACCTACGACCTTAGCGGTGAAAGGTTAGTGATTTTGAGACAATGTCTTACACCACTCGGCCACGGAGGACCCCGTTACTGGTTATAAAGTTTTTAAATGGGCAGTTTTGAGGCTGGGTCAGACAGATTTTTTTCAACTCAAACAAAAATTAATCAATTAAGGCACAGGATAGGATATAGAAACTTATTATGATCGAAAATTGCATTGCTTCATTAGTTACCAGTTGTTCAGATCTGTTGAATGAACATATTAATGATATAACATCATTAAACATGCCAATACTACAGATTTTCACTGCTTAAACATGTTATTCCAGAAGTTAAACAGGTCACAATTTTCACTTGCGAGTTATGCTTTTCTACCCCATTAAAGTTTTCACATAGAATACTTAAATTTTAAGTTATTCATTATGTCCAGATTAAAATTAGAAGGCAAAAAATATTTAATGTAAAAATTTGACCATTGAAACACATCTCATAAAACTGTCTATAACAGCTATGTTAAAACAGTATATGGTATATACTTATACCTCCAAATAAATGCTCCCCCTAATAAAAACAACATATTTTTATTTCAAATAAAATTACTCGACACTCTTGACATTGGGTTGAACTTGTTAAAGTTGACTAAATGTCTCATAACTGGCGATGTGTTTTATGGCATTTTTCACACATTTCATACAAAAGTTAAACAGACATCTCTGGCCCCTCCCCCACCTCATTAGCAAAATGTATAGTTCTTGTGACGTATATCTGGTGTATATGGTACACTTTATATTCACCATTGTTATGTGGTAATACTTACGTCTGCGAACAAACAATTTGTCCTGTTCATCAGAGTCATCAAGGTCGTCCTCAGGTTCATCAGGGTAGGTCAAATCAGCAAATCTAACATTCTTCTTCGTGGGCTGTAATACCAACAGAATAACAATCAATCATTGAGCTACCATGGTAAACAAAGGTCCCATTACCTCAGTATTGTATACAGGAAATAAAAACAGATATGCGTTGTCTATCCTGAACTGCTAATGTGTACATGTACATTACTTAATAGTTTGAAGGAACAGCTCCAACAATCACAGTTTCCTATCTAAACTGAATGATGAGATGTGGGAGGGTTTGATCAACACTTTTATTCCTATATCGCGTCTAGCTCTATTTACTGCTACTACAAGTGAATAGGAATTTGTAATAAAGAAGGGCCTCATTCTTTGTACATGTGTGTATCTTTATTTTCATCTGAATAAACTCACTTTTATACAAATAATTGCACAATTTAATAATCAGAACCAATCCATGTAGTACAAACAGTGGAGCGCATAGTTCAGTGGTAGAGCATCGGACCCAAGGCTGGGAGGGTTGTGGGTTCGATCCTACACTATGGCTACATGTAGTGTCCTTGAGTAGGCACTTCATCCCTATGGGTACTGAGTACTGACTGGTTATACACAGGAAGACCTTGACCTTGACTTGTCTAAGTTGTAACAATCGAGGTAAAATAAGTAAGTTAAAAACAAAATCAACAAACGGTGGTCAATCCATAATTATTTAATTACTAAATTCTAATTCCCTTACAACTCACTAAAAGCATGCTGTTACTTCTATTTTATAGCTGTTATATGGACTGCTGTCCATTGTGTAATGGTGTGTTATTTCATTATGTACAGGTATACTTCATCATGCTGCAGACCTGATGCCAGTATAAGTTTAAAAGTTGGCCAACTGTCAAACATATCATGCAATCTCTAATTATAGCAAACATTTCTGCATACATGACAGCAGCGTAGCCAGGATTTCAGTTTAGAGGGGGGTGGGAGGGTACTTAGGGGGCACAACAAAAAATCTGAAAAATGCACACCTTTGTCACTGTCTGCAATTTAATTTGTTTAGATTTAAATTATTTTAGCTAAATCACCAAGCAAGCCCATGAATCATTCTCAAGCCAGTTTCCTAGAAAGAGAACATCATTTTTGACTACTGGGTTGAACTGGGATGGAATCTGCTATCTCTGGCTAGATCAGTCAACACTCAAACCACTACCCACTTGTAATATACATTTGTAATTGACAAGTGATTTCATATTGGCCCTTCTCCATCCTCTGAGTTATATCAAATACATGTTACCCTTTTTATTAGAGGAACCAAATTTAATTACCCCGACAATTTCATTTTCCATTATGGGCAATTATTCATCATGTGACTATCACATGAGTGTCTTATGACTAAAAATTTCACAAAATAACTAGACCTATCACTGAAGGTGATGAATACCCCCGAACGCCGCCATGACAGAAAATGGTTAACCATTGTATGAAGTTTTATTAAATTATATCCAATAGTTTTAAAGTTATGCTCCAGACAAAAAAAATTCTTAATAAAAGAGAATGTTATGGATTGAGTTTTTTGTATTGTTAATTTTTTTATGGTTTTGTTAAAATTAAAAATGGTCTTTTTAATTATTGTGCAGTGTACAAGCTTTCATGGCAATCAATAAATGTTATACTTTTTCGAGTTATGTTGAGGGACAACAATTTTATGGATAAGAAACAAACAAGATCACTAAGAATATAATATCGAACCTGCTTTGCTCGAACTCCATGTATTCATCAACTTGGTTCTTTCATGAACTTTATTAAACTGTTATCACTGATGGCTTTAAAAGTACTTTAAAAGTACTGCACCAGACAAGGGAAATATATCAAAGAGCAATAACTCTGTAATTAGCAAGAATTGAGTTATGTTTCCTGTACACTGCACTTCCTGTCATTATATTCTACCATTGTATAAAGTTTGATGAAATTCCATCCAGTACTTTAAAAGTAATGCTCCGGACAAGGGAAATATATCAAAGGGCAATAACTCTGTAATTAGCAAGAATAGAGTTATGTTTCCTGTACACTGCACTTCCTGTCATTATATTCTACCATTGTATGAAGTTTGATGAAATTCCATCCAGTACTTTAAAAGTAATGCTCCGGACAAGGGAAATATATCAAAGGGCAATAACTCTGTAATTAGCAAGAATAGAGTTATGTTTCTTGTACACTACACTTCCTCTCATTATATTCTACCATTGTATGAAGCTTGATGAAATTCCATCAGGTACTTTTCAAGTTATGCTCCGGACAAGAAAAAATATCGAAGGGCAATAACTCTGTAATTAGCAATAATAGAGTTATGTTTCTTGTACATTGCACTTCCTCTCATTATATTCTACCATTGTATGAAGTTTGATGAAATTCTATCCAGTACTTTAAAAGTAATGCTCCAGACAAGGGAAATATATCAAAGAGCAATAACTCTGTAATTAGCAAGAATAGAGTTATGTTTCTTGTACACTGCACTTCCTGCCATTATATTCTACCATTGTATGAAGTTTGATGAAATTCCATCCAGTACTTTAAAAGTAATGCTCCGGACAAGGGAAATATATCAAAGGGCAATAACTCTGTAATTAGCAAGAATAGAGTTATGTTTCCTGTACACTGCACTTCCTCTCATTATATTCTACCATTGTATGAAGCTTGATGAAATTCCATCCGGTACTTTTCAAGTTATGCTTCGGACAAGAAAAAAATATCAAAGGGAAATATATCAAAGGGCAATAACTCTGTAATTAGCAAGAATAGAGTTATGTTTCCTGTACACTGCACTTCCTCTCATTATATTCTACCATTGTATGAAGCTTGATGAAATTCCATCAGGTACTTTTCAAGTTATGCTCCGGACAAGAAAAAATATCAAAAGGCAATAACTCTGTAATTAGCAAGAATAGTTATGTTTCTTGTACACTGCACTTCCTCTCATTATATTCTACCATTGTATGACGTTTGATGAAATTCCATCCAGTACTTTTCAAGTGATGCTCCGGACAAGGAAAATTGCAACGGACAGACCGACAGACCGACCTCAGGGTGACTCCAATATACCCCCTCAAAACTTCGTTTGTCGGGGGTATAAAAATGAAAGAAAAACAGTGATGCTGTACAAGGCAGTATCAGCTATTGTATTATTAAATATAATAAAAGCAAAAACTCTTTGCAAAAAATAAATGATTCTCTGATTAAGTTTGCCAAGATTATTTTAATCTAGTACAAATTAAAAGTTGCAAAACAGAAATGAACACAAACTTCCTGAATACATAAATATTTCAATATCAATTTAAAGGATCTAAATGAACTTTTCAAGTCAACAAGAGCTATGTATTTGAAGCTGCCTAGGCAATAGCTAGATGCTGTTTTGCGGATGAAAGCACTACCTATAAAGGCATCAGAAAGAAATTGCAATTGACAAAGAGACTTTCAGACAGAAACCACACATATGTTATAAGAGATGACATACAGTTATAAATATAAAGATGATATATCTTTATACAATGAGGATGATATACCGGTACATTTGTCAGGGCCTTTCTTCACTTTGGGAGTATTAGACCAGGGCCTCTGTGGGACAAATTTCCTTCTTGTTTTAGTGTTGAATCAAATCTGTAATTATGTTCTTTCACTTGTTTTTACAAGGGAGGAATTTTCAGTGAAATTAGGGGGAAAAGTGAATTCCAGGGTAGAGGAAAGGGGCCTAGTTGGCACCAAAAACGGCCAAATAAGGGTTGATATATACATCTTTATAAGTATGTATAATGAGGGATGGCACATATACCAGTAATGATGTTGCACACAGTTTAACCACGTAGGCAAGCAGGCAAGAGGAAAAGTATTCTATCACATCGTATTATCCAGTATCATATCACATTGTTCAGTATCATATCATATTGTTCAGAATCATATCAAATTGTTCAGTATCATATCATACTGTTCGGTATCATATCATACTTCAGTATCATATTGTATTGTCAAGCATCACATCCTATTGTCCAGTATCATATGATATTGTCAAGTACCATATCACATTGTCCATTGCAATATCATATTGTACAATATCCTATTGTCATATACAGTATGCTATCACACAGTATTGTACAGTAAGGTCAGTATGGTATTGTATCGGGGAATAATAACTTTTTTGACAAAGTTTGTCACTGCGTACAGACACAGTTCTATATGAGATAAAGACATACAATCAATGGGACAAACTTTGTCTATGTTTGTGCAAGAGTCCCCCAATACCAAGACTAATATATATATAATATTTATGAAAGGATCATTGTAATTTTGTGCAGAATAACTCAAGAAGTGACAACTATTTCTAACTGAAAAGGAGGGAAAACAACACAACTAAACAGTAATTGGAAAATGAAGGCATTGTCTACATGAGACAAAGTAAACTTTTCTAGATCACCTACTTGTCTACAGCAATATCCTCTACATCTAAAATGTGTTTTTATAGGGTTCAACCCAATGCAGGTTATAATGTGATGCCCAGTTTTATTGATGATGGAGGACAATTATATTCATTCATGAACATTGTATTTATATCAGCACCATCCTTTATCAAGTAACTGGCAAACCTTGAAACATAATTTTTATGGACCTGGCTGGGCTCACACTCAAGACCACAGCAGTGAGCTGTTAATGACCTTGAGACAGCTGTGCCTAAGACCACTCGATCCAGGAGGACCCCTCTTACAAAATAATAAGGGAATTAGAAATTATGTGTGTTTCGGCAGAAGCTATTGTTGTTAGTTGTACCAGATCACTATATCAACCATTCAAAACATCTGTTTAGAAAACTAGTTGAGAAACATGCTGTAAAATATGAAAACAAATTGGAAACTAAAAGAGAAAGTTTAAATATAAAAGTTGTACTGCAACCATAATTTCTGACCTACCGTAGGTGGGGGGGTCTTACTAAGTTCAAGCGCCCTTAGTCTCTGATTAGACGAAAACATTTTTAAAGTTAATGTCAGTAAATCATCAAAATAATCAAGCCTATATAACTTATATATGCCAAATATACATGTGATTTTTTGAAAGATCACAGCAATGGGGTATTTGAATTTCATATTTTAATCATCCAAAGTTACGTAATTTTCTGAAAGGGTGTTAATTTAAAAAAGATAAAAATTGCCATGTGTCCTGTATGTGATTTAATATGTTATTAAATGGTAAGATTTAGACATCTTCTCAGTTGTTAAGTGGTCATTTTAAACTGAATAAAAAATATCTCCAGTTATATTTTTGAAAATTATTTATTTTAATTTAAGCATTTTCATTGTCAAATTCGCAAGTCAAGTTGCATAGGCTTGAAAGAAAGACAACATATTCAAATACTATGTACACATCAAAAACAAATGTGCTGATACAAATTATTAACCAAAATTTCCACACAGTGCATTTCACAATTTATGACTACATTTTCAACTTTAATTATAACTATAAAAAATTATCTCAATCATCTGTTCTCTGCATTTTTCTAAAATTCTATACACAAGTGCGGATTATACATAGAACTGGTAACACAAAATAGTATCATTCAAGGAATTCAGGTTTCATGTTATCGTATTGTTCCTACTTGCAATCAATGCTCTAATGACATGATTTAGATGCTACTGATTTACTCCAGCAAACAATCTGCTCCGTTCTGTTTGTCACACATAAACTCAAACTATTGTCATGTCATTGTTTGAATCCATTCAATTTATCTACAGTTCATCTAAATCTACGTTGTAACTCTTTGGCTCAAGAACGTTACTTCTATTATGAATTTTTTGTATTGTTAGGTAGTTGACAAGAACACTAGACCAACGGTACCATAGAGTGTGACTGATACCCCTGCATTAATTAAATCAGCATCACAATTGATTGATTGGATGAATATTAAGCGTCATTTTTATGCCATCGGGGGCTAACAGACGATCAGTTAACCTAACCAATGTTTCCTGGGATTAACCAGTACTCATTTTTCATTCTCAAAACAATATCATTTATATCTTTACACAATACAAATCTTCTAAGACAAATAGGACAAAAAAAATCAAACTTAAAAAAAAAAAAATCCAAAATCACATACCCGTTGCTCCTTTTCGTCAGCACTGGTTTGGAGATGAACACGTGTTATCTCAAGACTATCTCTTATCCCCGTGTCCCTCATATTACCCGTTGAGCCAGCTTTCTTCATAACACCATTTCCCTTTTTGCCAGTGCGCTTCAGTATGCTTCGAATCTCTGGAAATTTAAAATACAGTCAAACCTATGTAAGAGGTCACCTCTATTAAGCAGCCACTTGTCTTAAGCAGCCACATTTACTATTTCCTATTTATACGCTTTCATAGCAAAATAGCCTGTATTAAGCAACAACCTGTCTTCAAAGGTCACTTTTGCTCCTTCCCTCGACTGGCTGCTTAAGACAGGTTTGACTGCACAAGACAATTGTTCTTTTCTTGTTTTTTTGTTAATAAAATTAAATGACATTTCAACACAAAATGGGTTATAGGCATCCAGTTTTATTGTGGAGGAAAATCACAGGTACATAGTCATGAATCTGACCAGGGCTTGAACCCCTGACCTCAGTGTTTAGTTTGTTTGTTTGAAAATTTAGAGTCATTTTATGCCATTGAGGTATAATAGACAACCAGTTAACATAACCACTCTTTCATGGGACCATGGTTACGGTTAACTAGTACTTGAGTAAACTCTTCTCCACAAGTAACTGATAACTTTCCAACTTAAATCAGTGGTGAGATACAAATGACAATGAGAAACAATATTCTATATCAATCACCACATAGACTTAGGCCAGACGGGGATTCAAACTCATGATCCCTAGATTGATAGTCGGATGCGTTAATGACTGAGCTAAGCAGGCCCATCTCTCAGTGGTGAGTTGCAAGTGATCTTGAGACAGCACTTTACAATATTCATCTATGGAGGACACTTCAGATTTTTTTCAAAAAAACACTGTGACTGAGTAGATAGATTTTATTATTTCAAAATCAATGAAAGTAAATACCATTAAAGGCTAAAACTGTTAATCAATACTTGTTGAAAGCAGTAACCAATTCCAATTATAATTAATTTTAATTACATATCAAGTGATATTGAGTGACTAAACACTTTACAAAAATTTACAATTATGAATATGGCCCACAATTCTCATGTTCAAATAAAATTTCAAGCATTTGTTTTGGATTTATATCCACTGTAAACAACATAATGATAATATTTGTTACAATAATATTTTAGCGATTTACGATTTTAGTTCACTTACCTTTAGGTTCTGGTTCCCTTTCTTCGCAAATGGTACTGATGGAGTCGGTGTCTGCAGTGTCCTGACCTTCATCTCCATTGACCCCAGGGTCGGGTAACATTGCCAGCTGTCCCTCTACAAACCCGAGTGTCCCGCGTGCCAAACTGCCGTTGTTCATCTTGATTTCATTGGAATTCTTGCCAGCAGTTGCAACTGGTGCTCCATTTGTCGTCTGCTGTTTACGATCTGCATATGCAGAAGCATAGGAGCTCACATAATATCCCGAAGATGGAGGAGGTTTAGCCGCAGTTATGTTGGCACCTGTAGTGTTGCCAGTCACACGACTGGTCGTAGGTCTTGCAGCAGTTTGTGGAACAACTTTGTTTGAATTAACACTTACACTTGGTACACTGGGTTGAGTTATATTCTCATCAGAAATTGCTCTCAATGAACTATTAGTATTTGTGTTTGGAGTTCTTGTTAATCCATTCGCTATTGTATCCAGAAAAGACACTCCTTTGTCTTTATTAGTAGCACTTTCTGTTGAAAGTTCATTTGAGTTTATTGCCAAATTTGCTGGACTGTTATTAAATTGGTTTTGCTGTGGCATTATAGCCTGATTTACTGCAGTATTTGCACTTTGAGCACCAAATTTTGAATTAACATTACTGTTATAGTTATCCTCTGGCATTTTATTGTACGTAGTCACTTTTGTTACATTGGTGTGTGTGTTTTTACCAGTATATGGACTAGTATGAGTTACTGAGTTAGGCCCTGTGGTATTCGGTATACTTGCAGGTGTAGGTGGCGGGTGGGGAGACGGTGTGGCCCACGCTTTCATTTGAGCCTTTGGGCGGTGGTTTTCTTTTTCATCCTCATTGGCAGTGGGATTCACTTTAGAAACTTGCTGCTGCTGTTTCTGTTGTGATTCTAGTAAAAGCTGTTGTTTCTGTGCCTCTTGTAGCTGCTGTTGTTTTTTCTGAGCTTCTAGCAACTGCTCTTGCAACTGCAACTGTTCTTGTTGTTTCTGTTTTTCCAACTGTTCCTGCTGTTGTTTCTGAAATTGTTGCTCTAACATCTGCTGTTGCTTTTTTTGCTGATCTAGCACCCTCTGTTGCAACTCCTGTTGCTGTTTCTGTTGTATCAACAACTGCTGTTGGTGCTGCTCTTGAAGCTGCTGCTGAATTTCATGTTGTCGCTGCTGATAAAACAGCTGCTTCTGGTCTTGTGTATTCTGTCCGGAGTTTACTGTCGCCTGAACTTGTGTATTATATGAATCAATATTTTGTGTTTCTGAATTACCAGCACTCGGAAGTCTGTTTTTCCCATTTTCTTGGTTTCCTTCATTTACAAAAGAAACTTTTTTACTTCCATTACCAGATGCAATACCATTACTGTTAATGCCATTTTGTTTTTGCATGAACTCACTCAGTTCACAACTTTCTCTTAAGGTATCATTTGAGCCAGTGTCATCCAAACTATCAACTGGTGAAACACAATCACTCCTTTCGACTAACTCCCTCCCATCATTATAAGGTTCACCATTTACCACGTTCTTTTCCAACTCTATTTCTCTCATGACCTGTTTGTTGAACTCACGCAGGGACTTCTGCTGCTGTTCCAGTAAGGACTGCTGGTGTGTCTCAAGTTGTTGCTCAAACAAACTACGACTGTTGTGAAGGTTACGTAAACTTTTGTTGTGCAGATCCTCACGCTGGCTGTGATGGCTGCCGTGCCCATTATGCCCCTGGTTGTTGACTGAAGGATGGGCATACTTGTTGAAGTAGGGTTTGTTTACAGGAGCAGAGTTCTGTCTGTAGTATGGCTGGGTTGGACTGACACGATCGCGTGTTCGAGCTGAGCTGGATCGCATACTGGGGCTGCCACGTACAATCTTGAGAGCATCCTCCAACTGAGATGTTGTGCCATGATGTGGTGACCACTTCCCTGATAAATTAAACATATGTAAATAACTGTATTTCTTGGAGTGGAATTTAATGAAATTTTCAACATATTACAAGCTACATATATATATACACATTACACAATCATAAAAACATATAACAGGTAATAGTATATCTTTTTGAGGGGGGGGGGGGGGGGGGGATTTACTAAACTCGCAATGTTTCCAAACTAATTTAACATTATTAATTGGCTAGATTTTGTTCTGTTCTCTTACAGAAATTAAGATGTTTTTATATCAGTAAAAAACTAATGATCAATATTACATACATTTATAATTATTTTTAAGCAGATTTTTTTCCAGAAAGTATAAGGGCTTAGGCAGTATAATTTAGAGACAAGGTTAAAAGATAGTCCTAGACTGATCTTTAAAAAATGCAGCAGTGAAGGTTTCCACAAATAAGAAACCTTCAATTTCATATATTGAAAGAGTAAACATGTCAACTGAAAAATACATTTCTATGTATCTACAGTCTCAACCAACCTTTTACTATTTTGTCTTACTAAACTATATACATATATTTAAAATTCTTACTTTTTTATCATTTGATTTATTTAAACCATTTTGAACTATTAACTTTAGGTGAAATTTTTACTTGGTGATAACTTGATTAAATATTGGTTACTGAAACACCATTTTGAATGGTCCTTATCATGTTCCTGCCTATCTATAATAATTAATATCAACATGTTCCTGTGGTACAGGCAAAAGTCTGTTTCCCAGCAACATCGAGCTGCTCTAAAGTCAACATCCGGGAGCAATAAATTGATTTATGTCATAAAATAAACTAGCTTGTTCAATTATTTTTATCTGGGCTTCATTTAAATGACAAATAAAAAAGGCAGACAATGAGCAATAATTGCTCAATGCCTTTGACATGTTCCATTAAGATTAGTTTTGTGTGGTGTACTCCTGTCAGTTACTGGAATGCATTGAAACTTTGGTATGAGCACCTCTTGTTTATATACTAATTTCAAATGGCAACTTTATAATGTGGATGGTACAACTTATGTGATAGCATATTTTGTATTACATAAGTTGGAAAAAACTCTCACAGCCAAGCAATTCTTTTGAAATGTTTTTATTCTTTTGAAATGATTTTGTTCTTTTGAAATGTTTTTGTCCTTTGGAGCTTTATTAGGCAAAATAAAATAATCGCTGTGTTTAATGTTTCACTCCCATTAAAAGTGGGCCCATCAGTCAGCTTTTTTATTTTATTTTTAACATTTTTTCATAAAGGTGTTGTATTAATAACAGACACCATCTGGTTTTCAGTATTCATGTATTGGTATTCTATAAACGATAAAACCAACAAACTGCACAGTGAACCATGGCTGTGACGTGTCAAGAAGATCCTGTGCATCATAAAATCTACACACATCATGAAAAACACATAATTATTCAATTTCATCATCATTTTCCCCCATAAGCAATAAAATGCATTGAGTCGTGGATTTTCAAGGATCAGATGGGAAACAGTAAACACAGCTATTTTTTTTTACCTTCCATGAAACAAAAAATATAAAGAAAAATGTATATTATGCAAGGACATAATTATGTTGCAATTAAATGTCGTACTCCACTTTCTACTGATTAGTCAACACGACGGTAGTATCGATTCGATTCTGTACCCAAAAGATGAACTTACCACTTGAGCCACTGTCAGGTCGTGCTGGCATGCCCGCACGCTGAAACCGCTCAGTAGCATCCTTTTGTCGCTCACGTCTTTTGGCAAGTATCTGTTTTCTTCTTTTTTCTTCTCTATCTGTCTCTGTCTTACGTTTTATTGCTAGCGCCCTACAAAAGGAAAACCAAACAAGCAGTTAGAAAAGCACATCTCAAACACCAGATAAGAAAACCAGTCATTTTACATGTGTGATATATTTAGATCTCACCCTAAGTCAAAGTTAAATTTATGCACTCATAAAATGCATGGGACATATCTACTATGATGTCAGCTATTCTCAGATGAGAGAAAATCAATGAGTTTGTTACGAAAAATTCTAAAATGATAAATGTTCAAGTGCTGCAGAGAAATACAATGCCCCCTATGGTGTTGTGTGTTTGTTTGATATTTAGTCCTTTTTATGCCATTGAGGGCTAACAGCGGATCAGTTTACCTAACCACTCTTTCCTCTGTGATCCTGGATAGTTAACCAGTACTCAAGCAATGCTTCTGCAAGTTATTATTAACTATAAATAAAAAAAAACTGTGAATAACATTTTCGTGCATGAATACTAAATACATTGAATAATTATTTTATTTTGACTCATTGTATGTTTTACCATGATCGCATTTAAGACATCAAATAATGCAAATTATACAATTTATGTCTTATATATTTTTATAAGTCACATCACAGAAGAATTTCATCTTGACACTAGGTAGAGATAAAACTATCTAACCCTGGTTAAAATGCAGATATCTGGTTCACAATGATATTCCAAACAAATAAGCACATTGTCCCAATATTCCTCAAATATCCATTCTCCATTGAATATCTCAATTTAATCCTTATCTTAGCAAATCACCAGCCTTCTTCAATATTTCTATTTTTGTTGAAAATCAAATATTAAGGTTATAAACATTTTACATAATCTTTTAGTTCTTATAACCCATTCAAATAACAAATAACATCTTTCTGCCAGTATTAGCCTAAGCAAATGAGGATAAAATGTCTTGCTAAAGGACACAACACATGCTCCTAGTGGGGGCTCAAACTCACAACCCACTGATCCTTGGCACCACACACTTCACATAAATTAATTTAATGATGCTCTGCCTGATACCGTGTCAACCATGTATAATTAATATTACTAGAATTTCCGTACTGACACTAAAACTTCTTTTTAAAAACTTTAATGAGTATTAAAAAAGCCATCAAAAGGCTTATTAGTTATACTCGAATACAATACCTTGAATGCATCAGTTGCTTTAATTTTACACTATTACTGCTAGTATACATGTCTCAGTTTTAAACATCAAACTTTTCGCAAGTAACCAACAACACAAATCTTGCGTACATTTCGTGTATACTTTTATCATAATAATAAAAATCTTTGTCATAAACATATATACATAAATAGAATTAAAACCGTATTACCTTTGAATCTTTAGATAGGCATAGAGCTTCATATTTCCATTATAAATTATAAAATATCTACATATTGTTCAATGACTTTCCCCCATCTTTAATTGGAGTTTTCTTTATAGCAAAATTTCAATAGGCATTTCTGTATTTGAATAAGATATTTATTTTGTGTAGGTAATATTAACCCTTTGAAAGTGTGAGAGAAGCAATGGATGAATAACACTTTAGAACTAACCTACTGAAAATTTGATATGAGTGTAAAATAAGAGATAAAAACTCTCCGTTCTCAGTGGGTACATGCATTTATTAAGTCGACTTATCGTTTTTTAATGAATTGGAAACAATTTTTCTCCATCAAGTTGACTGTTTGTTAAGTGGTGAATACCTAATAACTGTTGGATGGGTGGGGATGTTAAAGGACTTTGCTGATAGTAACTATGGTTGGCAAGTAAGAGATCTCATGCCCGAGTATCAAGTTTTAAATATTTTTGATAGAAGCTACAACTTGATTATTAAACAAAAATATCTACCGTAATAATTCTACAAGATACCCATACTCTCATAAACTTCTTTTTTACATAATTTTTACAAAAAAATAAAATGAGAGTATTTTCTATAAATTTTGCTGAAAATAAACATCTCTTTCTACATATCTAGTGACATTTTTTTCATCAATACTTTTCGCACAACAAACTTAAGACTCTTAATTTCACTTTATAAATTCAAATAACTGCAATGTCCTAAAGAAATATTTCTGTTTGCCTAAAAATACAAGCAGGGGTGCAGGAAAAAACTGCATGATACTGGAAATCATTCTGTGAGCATGTGTTTGTGATGTCAGATAAATGTTCATATTTAAACTCAATAGAAACATTCCTCCCTGTTTAAGTAAAGATTTCCAGAATCCAAAAAGGTTACAGTTATTAATCATGATCAAACAAAAGGTTTATTCATTGATTTTATTCATTTGTGGATCAATATCAATTGACTAAATCTGGATAAAATGAGCACTTCTATAGATACACTGATGAAATCAGTAGAGGTCAAAACAAAAAATTACAAAATATCAGACGTTCAGGTCATCATGTTTTATTCGGACTTTGTCACCTGCATTTATTTGTCAAATGCATTTGTTTTTGCGTTACATTTATATAATACGTCAATGCGCCATAGACTTATTGCTGGCATTTGTGCAAATGGTGGTCATACTCATTATTAATGAAACTTAATGCAGGTGATAAATATCAATGTTTGATAGGAATACCAGCAGGCCAGGCAGTGCCTTGGCTTCAATAAAGATAGTGAAACATTTGTTTGGAATATCAAACTCTCAGCCTAATACCCAGGAAAGAATCACTGTATAAAGTATTTAATTATTTATATGTGTACAATACTTTACAAGTATATGGTACTGCTTTAATACTACTAACCTGACACACATGCTCTAACTGAAAAACGAATTACAATTAATTAACCTGTATCCACCCCCTCCCCTCACCTTTATTATCGACGTAGCCTCAGCTAACATGAAAATAACATATTAAAAGTACATCTTCCCCTCTCCCTTAAAAACAGAATAGATCAGAGGCCCATTTCACTAACCTATATAAGTCTTAAGTTGTGACACCTAGGAGCATTTCATTTGCACAGTATTTCTGCAATTTTTAAAAATACATGTAATACTATTTACAAAACTTACAAAAGTTCATTACATAATGTTAGCAAATCACTTAATGAATTTCCGACTTTTTTTCATAACTTTTAAGTTTTAATTAAGAACTTTATAAACTTATGAACATTAATGAAACGGGCACCAGAATCTTTACAACAATCTCATACATAAATCTTTAACATCAATCACATCCAGAATGACACAAAATCAAATACTGTCTGTAACTTCCTTCAATAAATGAGATTTTCAAATAGTCGCCATTTAAAACACTTTTATCGTTCACACTTTTGTATGTCCATAGATAGGCTTAATGCAGACTAACCAATTTTTTACTTCGCTCATGTCAATATTATCAATTCATGATGAATGCTTAGCAAATAAAACATTCAGAAGAATAAATAGACATTTTACAAATGGAATCTATCTGAAAGTTTTTTTTGTTATTATTAGAATTTAGAACTTAATCCTGCTGGTATGTTGAAGTTATAATAGAGGAACTGTGTGATGTTTACTTAAGTTATAATATTAATGATTTTTTTCAAAATATAATTTCTTCCCACTGTGAGCTCAGAAAAATATGTCTGCTTTATGTTGAAAGCAAACAAAAAACAAGGACATGCATGTAATCAAAACATTAGGACCAATGAAGCCTTGAGAGGCTCACCTGAATCACAAACACTGTTGTTGCATACTGAAACATCAATAGGACAGATTTACCAGTTTCTGAAGAAATATGTTTTATAATAATAATAAAGTATTTATTTAAAGAGGAAACACAGTTGGAATAATGTCCAATCTTCCCTGTGATCATCTTATTATATACAACAAAATTATTCAACAGCATAATCCCATTATCGTTAGTTACAATAGTTTTTTGGTAATTACCTCCTCAACAACATGCCTGTCTTTGAATTTGATGTCAAATTGTAGGTTTTTGCAAGCATTACGAAATATGAAGATTAAGATATCTATAATATTTTATATTGCAGCTAAATTGCTATAATCAATTATTTTATACTGGTATGCATATTTTATATAATGAATACAATTACAAGGTAACAACTTCAGGTGTATCCGAAAAAGGGTCAGTGTAGTAAAGTACTGCGTAGTGGCACTGACTGGTAAAACATTTGATTGTATGGATCATATGTTTACACGATTTAATTTTAATACCTGTCAGTACCTTTATTTAAACCACCCATTGCATTCTTCATTGTCTTTTCTTTTATTATGGGCGTGCTGTCAAAGCATTGTGACAAATCGGCAGAGTTGCTTCCCTTTATGTATGAAATGATAAACTATAGAAATCGTCATTAATTGTGTTTCCATAACTAGTGTGATGCAGTTACTAGTTTGATAAAATTGTTAATAATATCTGGAATATACTGTGCTAAGCTTCAGATAGCTACACTTCGAGATTGACCACATGGTTATATGTTCACAGGTAGAAAGATTGACTGGTTGAGTGGACATGAGTTTAATGGATTCCAACATTCAATATAACTGTTTTACAATGAATAAGTGACTTAGGGCAGACAATTATAATATCAAAGTGAAATGTGAAACAAACATTTACAAACATAATAAAAACAATCAATAAATCTTCAAATAGTCAAACAGTTAACAGTTTCCAAATAATAGAAAAAGTGTGTATATTTCACATATATTTTCAAGCCAGACTTTTATTTCAAAAACACCTAGGTGACAGACATACTAGTCTAGGCCATGACATTACTTTATTATTTCTTCTTTAAAGGTACACATGACAATTTTGATAAATTTTAATTCAATTCTATTCTTAAGAATTATATTTAACTGCATGATGAAAATTTAAAATTAAAAACTACCCAGTATGGATTTAATCCCTTTATTTTCATTCCTATTAAGGAAAAGAGCAGAACTCTGGTAAATGCTTTAAAGAATTTTTTGGCAAAAAAGTGTGGTCACTTGTGACAAAAACGATTATATATTTACATTTAATCTTTTTCTGTTGGTATAATAGAATCGATTTCGAGAAAATATAAATTTTGTATTTTTAATGATTTTATACTCCATTTTTAAATACTAATTGTGCAATTGTGATGCTTTATTTCACAACTAAATAACAACTAAAATAATGTTTTAGACAGGGCCTTGTTATACGTTTTCATGCTCATTTATTCTCAATAATAACTGTCTTACATGAGCATTGTTGATAACAACATTAAAAAAAGAAAGCAAGAGCTAGATATTGGTCAAAGCCAAAAGATCATAGTTTACCTGATGGCACTATAATAATGGTGTTAATGCTAGCATTGACAGTAAAGGCTGTATATAATTTCTTAAATTTTAATGTAAAAGTTCAGAGAGGAACACTGGTTTTGGAGATTAATATTTACATATTGTTATAATAAACTATGTTCATTAATTTTTATCAAAAAGATTATGAATTACTTTTATTCATTTTGATCTGCCATAATGTGACAAAACAATATTTTAATTACAATGGTGAAAACAAAAAGGAATCCTAAATTCTAATGAGAAATGTGTCCTGAATGCCACAGTAATACTTTATATTTACATTCCCAATGCAATCGGCCTAAACGAACAATATAGATTTACTGCATTTCATTTCCCAATGAAAAAAACTTACAGCCGGGTGGAGCTAAAAGGACCAGTTTGCATTTCATTCGTTGCACAATTTTGTTTTGCTGGTGAGACATCACCTTGCTGTTAGTTTCACATGACGTTTGCCGTAAGTTGTCCTAAAATGTGTGTATGTTGACAACGTCACTGTTACATTCATGACATTAGCTTCAAGGTTTAATGCGTATACTTTGCTTTTTTAATATCAAAATTACAAAAATAACGTAAAAGTGTTATCTAAAATAGCTGGAGAATAATTATAATGTAAATACAAGTACTAAAAGCCCAATTTTGAGTTTTCATCAGGTGATGAAAAACATTAGGCTAGTTTAATGTTGCCAAGAAGCCTGGCTTTTAATCCTTAAGTGAAAACCTGCCAAGTGAAATCAATTAAGTCATTTGAAGCAAAAGTAAATGACCGATAGAAGGACGACAGACACAGTGTTTGGCAGATAGAAGGACGACAGACACAGTGTTTGGCTCAGGTGAACTAAAACTATCAAAGCACTTCTCAAAAGGTTCAGTGTTTATTCTAGTCAGTTTTTAATGACTTCAGAGTTTAAACAGAAGGAATCTGATGAAGTTATTTTCAGATACATGTTTATATTTTCTAGATAGATAAACCAAAATAATTTCATGATAATATGACATAATTATCATACTTTCCTTTATCTATCTAGGTGCTATCTATTTAAATAATGTATCATATGATACATCTAGTGTAATACTATGTGACATGTCGTTATATATGTTAAAATGATGGAGGATACCTGTGTTGGGGTGATGTCATTGCATGCCAGCAAAGATTAAAGAATATTGTGTCTTAAAATATACATGAAAGCGTTACATTCTTTAATCTATTTTGGGCATTCATCTTTCTCAGTTATAACTCTGTTTTTTTACAGATTACATAATATAAACATTAAGATGAAGGAATTTTAACAAATTAATTGATCAAAGTGAAATGAAGTTTATCATATGATACATATAGAGTAATCAGTGTTCTCATTAGGAACCGGCCGCCGGCCAAAAAGGACAGTTCAAATGACTTAAGGGCCGGTTAAAACTTGCAAAAAATATTATTTTTCCTGCTTTAAATTACGATAAGTATCGTAATCGTTCATAAGCCATCTCTGACTTTAACACGTTTTGTTTACATGTTGCCATTTTACAATACAGGCGAAAGCAAAAAACTATTTTCATTGGCTAATTATAGAGTTAAAAATATCTATCTTCAAGATGCCAGTATTCAGACAGATGAGGCAATGGTTTGTGATACAGATACTGTCAGAGCAGCTATCAAAGAAATGCTGTTAGATGGCTATGGATATGATGAGAAGGATGGAGATCTTAGTTATGATGAGGATGAGTGGTAGATTGTGAGTTATTCAGTGATCATTGTGCAAAGAATAAACCATAAATACTGTTTTTTTTATACATTATTTTTGTTTTGGAAAGTGCCTGTTGCTGTTTAAGATGTAAGAATTAATTGAATATCTGTCAAGTAAGCTCAGCATGCAGGGTTTGGCATATATTAATTAGACCCCACAAAATAGCCCAGAATGCAGAAAACAATGTCTAGATTTTCAAAAATTTGGCCTGTTCACCCAATATTTATTGAGAAAACTGTATAATACTATGTGACATGGCATGTCACTGCATGCCAGCAAATATTTAAGAAAATATTGTGTCGTAAAATATACATGAAAGCGTTACATGCTTTAATCTATTTTGGACATGCATCTTTCTCAGTTATAACTCTGTTTGTTTACAGATTACATAATATAAACATTAAGATGAAGGAATTAATTAATTAATTGTTCAAAGTGAAATGAAGTTTACCAGTAATGGTAATTTATTAAAATTAACACCATTTAATGTGGTGGTTGTTTCTGAAAATGTTCTAGGACTGTCTCATCAAAATCATATCAGTGATGCATTGGGTGTCCCAGAAGTTGATTATCATTTATGGCAATTTACATCATGTGATATTTTGCTATTAAAAGTGATGAATAAAGGTTTCAAAAGACACCGTTTCACCCAAACCTATAATACTTCATACTGTGTCATGTTTTCAGTTTAGATCAAGATGACAAACACTGTCTTTTAAGTCTTCATGTTCAGTTGATGTGTAATTTACCATTTAAAGACATATAATTAAATAACATGTTTTTACTTAAGTAAGTTTGGTCAAGACCTAATGTCATTGGCTCAAGTGAGCAAACAAATAAAACAACAGAAATATTAATAAAATAAGAAAACATTAAAATGGATCTCACCTCCGCCTTTTGTTGGTTTCAATGGAGAGCTTTCTTGCCCTGGCAATAGCATCAGCCTTGTCATTTTCGGCAAATGTTTTTATTGTCTCTACATGTTGACGTTCTGCAGTTTTGTATTGTGAACTGAGCACTTGTTAAGGTCCACAAGCAAGGACAACTGATATATTAACATCTTAACAACTACTCTGCATGTATGTTGATTTTTTTCATATCATCCCATTTCAATTCAATACCATAATTTCACAGACTATAACAGAAAGTTTTATTTCACGTGTGTATGTAACTAACTTTTTATAAATTAATATTTGAAGGAATTTTTAGCTGCACTAAAAATAAAGTACATAAATTTATAGTATACAACTCTCAGTACATTAATTCAAGACTTGATTATTTAATATATTCTCTGGATCGAAAAAAAAGTGGATAAGTGTAAGAACATGGCCTTTTTATTCTTCTTTGTTGATGCTGATATTCAGCACCTCTATAATGCGGTCCCTAGAAGTCAATATTTGGAGCGCAATACGCTTGATAAATACCACGGCTATGGAAACTTTATGCAAATGTCTTTCTTTCCATTTCTTTTAATATATATAGGGTAACTAATCGTGAAATGGTTACTTATATTGTTTCTCTTCTTTTATTATATATACTGATAATTTGGATAAAAATGCCTTTGGTTTGAAACAAAAATCTTCTGTGCTGCCCATCTATACGCGCATTGCATCATATGATCGACACAAGATCCTTTAAAAGCCACCTAGTGGAAAGTCCATATATAGTCCCCATTGGCAATGTTATATCAGATGTAAATTGTAATCAATTGGCTTTTGCAAAAGTCATGACAATTATAATGAGTGATATACAAGAGAGACCATTGTTTTTCAAATGAATCATAAGCGATGGTGTGTAGAGCCTTAAGAAAATATCATCATTTCAGTGAATGTTGGACGAAGCGTACCACTGCCTTACCGTACCAGGACAAAGGGTACCAGTTTGTAGTACGAAGCGTACCACATTTAGACTATATACGGAAAATTAAATAATATTAATGTATTGTTTGTTAAACTGTTCAAATGTGTATTATGTTATATCTTATATCATACAATATTTGCTTGTTTATTATATTATTATCTTAATTGGGTTCCAATTAAAGGAGTTCTCAATAATTACAACTCAAATAATTCAGTACTCAATGTCGCGAGACAAACAAAGTTTGCTTTAATATACAACTGATTTGAGCAAATGATACTTGTTATTCACACCTAGTTGACAATGTATTATCGAGCGTCCCACCAGGTGTTTACTACTATATAATCTTTATTTGGTACGCTTCGTCCTGAAATGGTGCGTAAAGGCAGTGGTACAGAAAGACAGTGGTACGCTTCGTATCATTGCCATTTCAGTCTGGATTAATAAGGCGTTATTGATTCACAAATTAAGATGTGGAAAAAAAGTTGAAAAATTCAACAAGCTTGCAAAAACTATGCAATTTCAATCAGACTTTTTAATCAATTGTTATAACAGGATTTTCTTCATGAATCTAATTGTATTATTCTTAAATTTGGAAGCAATAGGAAAACAGGGTTGTAACGAGTTTCATGTTATACCGGTCATACTTATTACCGAGAGTCTAAAACTTTGACAACTATGTAAATAAAGATGGCATCAATAATAAAAAGTTATAAAGTTACTTAAGTGTGCTGAGTAATAAACAGTTGCCAGTACTAAATGTAAACAAATGCTGACACTAAGGGATATATCAAGACCGTAGTGTACATACACATATTAAAACATTATCTGTCCCACAGTTAAACTAGTTATAATGTTACCCAAAGTAGAACAAAGAATTCTGAACAAAGTAGAACAAAGAATTCTGAATGATAAAGAAATCATAATGATCCCACACACACTGGTATTTCTTCCATTGTTTTGCTTTACACCTTGATATGGACAGTCACATTAACATATATTCAACAGTTATACAACATGGAGACCCCATTTATCTGATATAGGGTTTAGTTTTTGAGCTTTTTTTAATCACTGATTTAAAAAAAATACATATCTGCATCTCGAAAGAAAGAAATGGTCTCGAAGACATGTGTAAATCTTCAAACAAAATTTTTACTTTTTGACAAAAGTCAATAAAAGTTGTCAAAAAGGATACGAATACGCTCCTCCAAGCATTTCTTATTGTGCTGATAGTCCTGAAACAATAACAATATATATTCTATATAAAATATACCAACATACTGCTCGAAGAACGCAGTTAACGAAAGAATGTCGAAAAAATGTGTTGTTGTTCAGCAAAATTTGTAAACTTCGGACGCCATATTGTTTTGGTAACAAGATGCGCATGATTAAGGAATTTGGTCTTCTGCGCACATGTCTGAGCAGGCAGGAATGAATGAAAAAATCCGAATAAATCCGCATAACAAACCATGAGTTTTGACAGGTGCTTTTCGATCACCTAATTAATATTGGCTTCCCTGGAGCACATATCAGTTACTTTACAGGCCAGCCAAATGTCGTGATAATCTTATGTTGGACTTGAGTGATTGATTAATTGTTTAGCATCATTTTTATGCAATCGAGGGCTTACAGACCATCAGTTTACCTAGTCAACCCCATTTCATGTTGAAATACAATATGTTTAAACTAAACTAGTTAATCTAACTACCGTTTCCTACGACCCTGAAAGGTTTTAAAGCAGAGCGGTAGTGTAACGGTTAGAGCATTGGCTGTGCACGCCATAGGTTGCGAGTTCGAACCGCCAAGTGACTTGATGCCTCTCATAAAACAACACTCGGTACTGGTTTTACCTATGAAGTGGACTCGAGAGCGGTTCATATACGCTCTGAGCTTTCATCGCAATCAAGCTAAAAAAAATTGGTATAAACTAAAGGTTAACCAGTACATAAGCACACTCCATCTCCACAAGTAACTGATAACTTTCCCACTTGAATCAGTGATGAGAGACAAATGATAATGAGACACAATTTCATATATCAATCATCACGGAGACTGTTGCCGTGCTGGGATTTGAACTTGCAACCCCTGGATAAATATTATATTGAACTTATATTTTAATAAATTTCATAAAATTGTATCATGGCAACATATATAAACTTAATATAAGTCGCGATCATGACTATCAAATAGATCACAAGAGATTTCCAAAAAGTAATAGAAAGATGAAGAATGTACCTATCTGTGTGTAGCAATAATCAAGTCCTTTCTTTTGAATACCAAATCTCCTGGTTGATAATCTGGACCCAGTTGTTCAAAGTGCTGTTTGCTTAAATGCAGATGTCATTGCTAAATGGTTGAGATGAATTTTCGAATCAAGGTATCTTGAGATTTAAAACATCCAAGGTAACAATTTACTGGTAATCATAGCTAAATGTCAATGGATTATGTACTTGATATGTAAACATTTAAATTTTTAAAGATATTGAGCATGCACTTTTTCACCTAACGGAGTGTTAAGCTAACAAAGATATTTGAACAACAACTCAGACCTGAAGTAGTTTTATGCAAACTTTTAAAAAAATGCTAACCTACATTACCTGCAGTTACATATTTCTGTTTATGTTTAACGTGGGAAAACTGACGAAAATGGCTAACATTTTTTTAAGTTGTTTTCTCTGAAAAAATAAAACTTTTGAAAAAATTTAATTGAAGATTCATAAAGCCAATGACATTAACATGCATCTTGTGTTAAAGTTATAAACTGTAAATGTAAGGATAACCTCATAAATCAGATTGCATGTTTTAATAAGGCTTTACATGATCTATTATTATCAACTTTTATTCCTCCTCATTTATAACTTAATCTTGTTATAATTTTATCATGATGTAAATTTACTGTAATAGATTCAGATAATATATGCCAACTCTAGATTCTAAATAAACTTGGTTCTAAATATTGACAAAATAAAGTTATTATGTTACAAATAGAATGGTCAGTTCACCAGCCTTGCTGTGCTACAATAATGAATTGATTGAATATTAAGCATCATTTTTATGCCATCGAGGGCTAACGTACGATTAGTTAACCTAACCACTGTTTCTTGGGACCCTGAAAGGTTAACCAGTACTTGAGCACACCCCATCTCAGCAGGTAACTGAAGCCTTTCCAACTTGAATCAACGGTGAGAGACAACTAACAATGAGACACAATGTTGTATGTCAATCATCACAGAGACTGTTGCCAGGCGTGGATTCAAACTCACGACCCCTGAATTGATATTCAGACGTGTAACTGACTGAGTTCATCAGACCTGGCTGTGCTATAATAACATGCTGCTTGTAGTATGGTGTAGTATGTTCTTCAAACGTGAGGGTAAACAACAACTTATAGATCAAACAGTATGAAATACTTGTAAAGTGTATTAGGACTTTGTAATTTATAACACACAAGAATAAAACAGAATGTGATTGATATCTAGACAATTCTAGAACTATTCTTTAGTGTAGTGGGTATCAATTAATTTCATGTAATTTCACATCATTTTAACAAAAGCACAATCAAATGTGAGCCCAAGAGTCCTGTCTTTGCAATTCAAGCACAAAATGACCCATTTATGTATCAACATTTCTAAAATATCATTCATTCGTTTGTTGTTCATTTGTTTGGTCGTTCATTCTTTCGTTCGTTTGTTCATTTGTTCGTTAGTCCGTTTGTTCATTAATTGAGCTGCTGTGCAGTATGTTGCTTAGTGGCAGGGAGTGGCAAAACCTAGTACTGGTACATATTTTTTTCATGGCATTTATTTAAAGTTTCATCATTTTTGAATATAATAAAAGAAGTTTTAATTATAGACTTTTCGAACCCACAGAATATTTTCCTCTTTTTGTCAAATTACAAATGTATGCAGTGACTAAATTACATGTGTTTAAATGTTTCTGATGTACATTAAAATATTTACAGCTTTAATTGTTTATTTATTTTACAGTACTCTATAGCTTTAATTAAGAAACATTGTACACTTATTTGATGGAAATGCTAAAATACTGATTATCCACATTTGACTCACTATAATTATGTTATCAAAGTCTATAAAACTCTTTTTTTCAAATTTTGGCCATCAGCAAAATAGTAATAACTTTTTATAATTATGCGCTTGTAGCTTCCCTGCGATCTGTTTTAATATGTGCTTGTCTGAGTTATTATGTTGACAAAACAGGATCCATTTTATCAATTTTGAAAGTGGGAAAAAGTGACATTTTCATATGTGGCACCCCTGTATTTTATTTGACAGCTCAAGACACGTGTCGTTGTTTACATCGGAAGCTCATTTCAAATCGAGGCAATGCGTCACTAGAGGGATAGGTGTAATACAAGTTACAATATCTCAATATCTCGAGGCACACCCTAGCCGCCATTTTGAAACCGGTCGGTGAAAGTATTTTTGTCATCGAAAGGATTGTAGTGATTTCTCGGTAAGTTTGAGCGTGTCATAATGAATAAAATATTGATTAATGGATACAACTATGAAATTTACGTTATTTGACATTGCAACACTTGGATTTACAATTTACCGCTGCATTTTTTTTTAGTTTTGACAGACTCGCTGAATCTTGGACGCCTTTCAAATGATTTTGGGCGGGCGAAAAAGTGAATGAATCATTCACTTATGACGTTTCCCCTTGTGTTACATATGGATACTTTAATTCATTGAGAGAAATGATACAGTGATAGACTATACGTTTTGAAATCGTGCATTGTAAGGACTTATGGAATTTTTTGTTTTCCTTTTCTTCAAATTTCAGGTTTAGCTGTTTAAAGATTTGGCATCTGTCAAATAATTTTTAAATGTCAATCTAAATTTTCAAAATTAATGTATCAGTATTTCCTTGACAGAAATTGTAGTAAATATTTTTTTATTCAATAGGACATTGGCATTCAAGTTGTTAGGTGTTGCCTCTTGCTAAATTTAAACTAAAGCTTGAATTTTGGTTGATGCTCACACCTTCTTTATTGTTTAGGTATATGCGAACATCAGGTTCCAGGTAAGAAAGAAGTTATGAGACCAGTGTCATACTACAGATTAGTGCTGATGTTCAAATTATTTAAAAAGATTATTTAGATTAGTGTAATTTCAGAAGGCATATTCCAGATAATCGATTTGACTTAAGAATATAGCAATGTAAATTTCTACTTCTGGAGTAACTGGTTCATCAGTCATTTTCGTGATTCATAATTTCAGTCTGAAAAACAGTATTTGTGTTAAAATGAAACTAAAATTGTTTAAAGTTATACAATAAAATACAGATTTTTATGTTAAAAACCTTCTATCAGTACTCGTTAGATTCCAACAATAATTGTAAGTATATCAGGTAAAAAGTCTTTCCCCTTGAGTTTAATAACTAATGAAAAAAAAGCCTTAACTGTGCTTTTGAGTGAATGTCAAGCCATATTTTATTTTAGTGTTATTCTGTGATACAAATTCTGTAAACTTTCCTCAGAAACGAGCCTTCTTCTGCCTTGTGTATGTATTAAAGCATGTGTAAAAACAAGGTTCATACCGAAAAAATTTCAGTATGAATGGATTAAAGATATATAAGAAAATCCGAGTGTGATCACAGACCAGAAGGTGGCCTTTCAAAAGAAACACTCAATTCAACCTCTGGTTCTACCCAGGAAGTGGAATAGAGCTAAAATAAATTCAGTCAGAACAGTTCAAGTCTAGATAGCAAATTATGCATTATATTTTTACATCCAAGTGAGTATGTGTATTACCATAAACAAGCACTTATACATAATGGGACTATTAACTGTCTGCTATATTGATCAATTTTCACCATAAAGGGCTAACTTTCTTATTTTGACTCATTACAATAATTATTGTATTGTGTTATCGAGAAACTCATTGTGCTGCCATCTGAATCCATGGGCATCTGGATCTGGATCTGGATTAATACGTTGAAGTGACCACTGCTGGCTTTAACTCAACGGTCAGGATAATGCTAAATATCTATCCGACAGCTTGTCTTACACCCAGCTCTCTGTAAATAATTTTGTCAGTGATTCAAAATGTCTTGTTCACCAAAGATATATGGAAAGTTAATATTCTAACCACAGAGTGTACAATTCAAGTCATTCTTTTGTAGGAAAAATCCAACTTAGTTGCCTTTTTAGTTTACTTGACAATTCATTTGACTGGGATGCAGTCCAAATGAAGTGGATATTGAGCGGTTTGTAAACCATCTCTGTCTTGCCTGTGATGACATAACTTGTGTAACTGCACTTTAAAATAAATAAATAAACCATATATAAATTTCTATACAATTAAGCAATCTTTCTTCACTTTTGTCTGCCCAAAATATTCAAAACAATATAATGCACCACAACTGCTAGCAGCTGTTAACTAGATAGACAGACAGACAGAAAGAAAGAAAGAAAGAAAGAAAGAAAGAAAGAAAGATAGTGAAGCTATTGTAATTATTCTGAGAGCTTAACTTTTAATGATACAAATGAATGGAACTGTTGTTATTAGTTCGCTTATTGTATTTTGAAAGAATTTTGACTCCTGAATATTGTGTGACAGTTTGTCTTATTTATGAATTTCCAAAACAATTTTGTGTACTTTTTTATGCAACAATTTCCCAATCTTGTGATCATGAGTAGTAATCCATGTTAGAATGTTATTTATCATTGTCAAAGGTTTGCTCTCTGATACTGTATGTGTATATGACCATCATACAAGCAACTATCAGTTGAACATGGATATAACAAATCTACAGTTTTGACACCAAGTTTTGATATTTGTTGTTTTTTCTTCAGGATATTACTATTTGAGAGACATTCACCCTTACGGATTACCACTTAATAAGCAGGTGTACACACTAATCAGGCAGCCATGCCAAAACCAGTAAGTTCATTTTATTCTTATCATATCTATGACTTGATTTGGATATTTTCCCGTCGTGTGTCTGAATGTAAAATAAATCTTAAAGTTGCATTGGTTCTAAAATAAACTGGCAAACAATTGTATTGAAGAATTTTTTTTCTGGCCCCATATGGATTTAGGGAGATAAAAGTTTCTTATCGAAACAGAGCGTATACATGAGCCTGTTGTTACTGCCTTTCTTTGCAGTACCTTTGCTAATAATCAAAGTCGCAAAAACAACCTGGCAAACTTTGTAAATATGGCAAGTTTTTATTTAATTTCCTGGAAGGAAGCTTAATTATACATACCAGTATCATGTTAAAGCACTTCATGAAACATGCGAGAGACATTTTCTATGTTAGATGGTCTGACTTGGGATGTTACATAATATGATGTGTTTTATATATATATATATATACTGTTTTTCTGTATGTCTTCATTGCCTTTGACCACCTCGACCTGCTTGTTAGGAGCTGGAACTACTGTATAGAATCGGAGCTGAAATTATTAATCAATTAAACATTTCAGACTATCAACAAACAATTAAATCATGTTTATTTTATGATAGGTTTTCTATATGATAACCAGAAATGATGCCAGATGTCTGATGTGTTATTGCCCCTAGAAAGGGATACAGTGATTCAATGATTGGATTAGACATGATTTGATTAGCTGCCCGGCTTAACTTGTCCTATAAGTTTTTATTTTAGTTATAAGGAAGAAAGACAGCTCTTGTGAATAATCAGTATAATTTGTCACTGAATACAACTATGGTCCGTACTTGCATCAACAGCTTTCCGTAGCGATTAGTTATTGAACAATACTGGCTAATACTCTCTCAGGTGCTAAAACTGGAACTGTGTTTTATACAAATGTTGTGTCTCTAGGTTTGACCTCTACTTGATTCATCATTCACTACCTTACATTGCACACAAGACTACATTTGCTACTTATATAATAAACATTGTTATTCTATATACAAAGGAATCTGATGTTTTAATTTTCAGAAAATAAATCCCATTTTATATCTTACTTTTCACAACATGTAAACTCGAGTATAAGTCATTCATATATTTGTATTGACACACATTAGGTAAATGTAAACTGTCCTCAGATTAGCAGTCACTCTGCAGATAAAGTCCACACCCCAGAGATAAAGCGCACTACGTAAGATCCTTGGGAATGTTCGTAGTGTTTACCCAGTGATGGGTCTTGACATGTTTTGTTTTCTTCTCATAAATGATTTATAATTTTACACTCTCATTTTTCTTTCATTGTTATAAAAAACAAGTCAAGTAGTATAACTTCTAAATAATAATTTTTGTCTTTTTTTATCTTGATGTTCGTAGTGTTTACCCAGAGATGAGTTTTGACGTTTTGTTTTGTTTTCTTCTCATAAATGATTTATAATTTATACAGTTGAAACTCGTTATCTCGCTATTGGATGGACTGCCATAAAAGATTGAGATATCGAATATCAACATAGATTTTGTTTCAAGATTAATATTTATTTTTGTCACCTGATAATTGTCCAATATCAATTGTACTTTCACTTTCATATTACGGTCTGTGCAGTAGAATTACACTGTCGTGATAAATGCTGATATCCAGGTCCTTCTTTGAATTTTTCAGCAGTGTGAGATATAAGTTGAGGCGGATTGATTAAATCAAGATTTTGATACAATTTAAATGCAATCACCCAATTTGATTACACAATGTTTGCAACATTCTGTCAGTCATATAAACTGACACCTTTGCTGTTGACCAGTAATGAGTGCCGCATCTTAAACAAACTGAATACTGGCATGCGTAGATTTTCACTTGACGTTGGAAAAAACACAATATTATGTCAACAATAATTATATCGAGACAAACATTCAGTTAAAGGTGTGAAATGATCAGTCGGGAACTGAAACTGGGATAAAGATCCGAAATATCAACACGGAAAATATCGAGTAAAAAAGAACATATTTACATACACAAAGAAGGGGAAAAGTTGGGTATGGTAAAATATATATCGACACTACCGGAATATCGACTCAAAAACGATATTGAGATAAAGAATTTCAACTGTTTTACCTTTTTTTCTTCATTCAGATTTTAAAAAAATAACAAGTAGAACAACTTCTTAATATTTTTTCTGGTGTTTTTAACTCTACCTATTTAGCTCATGATCTGACCAAATGATGAGTTACAGGACCTTAATTATAAGGTTTGTTGCCTTTGTTAGATTAATAAGGAAGTGTAACTTGTCCAGATCATGACTGTTTGCATATATTGGTTGAGTGAATTTCGACAAGCTTGATGAACTTACTGAATGACAATATAATGTAAAGTCTTGCAATACCAATGTGACCTTAAAGTAAGTGCCACCCCTACCTTTCTATTTATGATACAATCCGTTTTAAAAAGTACTTGTTGTCTAGGCCTAAATAAAAATAGTGTTTGTTTCCCCTTGCACGACAGACCCACGAAAAAAGCACCGAATGAAAAAAATTTATTGGGGAAATTTTCTGATTTTTATTTTTAATTTTTCAACCGCTCCGGGCTTGTATTAAAAATTGAACAAACAAGTTTTCACAATACACAGGTCTGCAAATATCTCTATTCTATACAACACATGTGAATCTGTTGCTTAAAGACCATAACTAATCAGTAGAACCATTTTACCGCATGCCCGATAATGTGACTTCGGAAAACCTCTCATGCATATTCAATTATGTATTTTTTTTCCTCTAATATGATTGGGGGATAGCTTTGAACATAAATTAATCTATTTGAAATAACCGCTATGATTGGTCAGATATTTCCGACCACGGTACACACAGTGTCAAGTTCTGGTATTTTTATAATATTTCGTAGACTTACAATAATTGGAAATGCATGTGTGTAAGTTTTCTTCTGTGACGATGGGCCGGTAAAAGCACTCGTCCTGACGACTGGTTTTTGTCTGCGGACGAGTGATTTTTACGAGTAACTAGTCTGTCGGACGAGTTAACCTTTTGGCAGAGATCGAAAAATAAACAATATGAAAACTGTAAAGAAAGTAATGATCCAAAGTCGTTATGGTATTTATTCTTTCTATATTTCATTGCTGTAAATAAATTTTGTAAATTTGATATTTAATGGTCATAAACGATGACTTTATCATGCAATTTCTTGTTGAGTCCCAAGGACATTTTCATTATAAACCATTGGGCATAATTTTATCGAGATAAGACATCGATAAGAGCGTGCACAGCTTTTTAATACCAGTTAAAAAATCGGACTTTTCAGTCTTTGGAATATTTTTGGTCCGGAATATTAAGTCTTTTTGCATTTTACATGTTACGGAGGCATTAACTTTTTATGTTTACCCCAAGCTGTTTGTAGTCGGAACAAAAGCGATATATAAACATCAACAAACTCAATGTTTATTGGATGATCATAAGCTAGTGGTGTACTTACTGTAAATGAAGTAATAAAACTATTTAAGGTAAGTTAAGGTTATCACAACGTGCTTCCAAAATATACACTATTTTACTATAACTTTTTGAACAAGTGAGTTTTCTATCCGGACAAGTACTTTTTACCAGTCCACTTGCCTGACAGACAAGTGCTTTTGAAAGTTTTTCCCGACCCCTGTTTAATGCATGTAATATAAATTATGTTGTTGTATTGGAATAGCCATATCAGTAATAAAAAGAAAGGAAAAGGCCTACCTACCTACCCAGTTCTAAAATCTAGGGTCGGGTAAGGGGAAACAGATATTTTTAAGTGTGGCCCTATGTACCACTCCCTTTCTACCTTTATTGCCAGGCCAAATGCACTTCAGTGGTATAAGTGAAGTGTGTTCATGGGATCTAATTATAGTTAAAATGTATGCTTGTTTTAGTAATTGTTTCTTTAAAAATTATAAATCATTGCTTAATTTGCAATGCTTTGCAGTATGTCACTTGGTAACAGGAAGTGGCAATCCCTGGATGCACTCTTAGTTACTCCCACCCAACCAGACTTCTCAACTGGCAGAGACAATTGCAAAACTGCACTCATGTTACAGCTAGTGCTTAGCAGAGTCAATGACTTTATAACGTGTAATTAAGTTATGGCAGAGTGAACATTTAAATTTACAATTCAACAGTTAGGTAGAATTAATCACAAAGATTAATTATATAAAAGAATGATTACATAATATTTTTTTCATGGCAGCTGTTTTGTTTCACTACTTTTTGTTGTTGCAATTTTTAGATATATTTTTTTATTTTGATAAAGAAATCCAACATTTTTCCAAATAGATATTTAATATACATGCACTTACGCGCCCATTCACAATATCTTGAATCGTGACCCAGCAAACAAAAGCTTTCTTGGATTGCTTTATAATTTTCAAGGTCACATGTAGCACTACTCTTTCAATCATAACATGTTTATTCAAGTTTATTATTGCATTAGGATGAGTAAGAAACTGAGAGGTGTGATTAAAATTTCAAGATGGTTGAAGCCAAAATTAATCAAATGAGAAGATTGCAGACATGAACATATTCTGTCTGAGACACCTTCCAACATTCCAAAACCTTCCATATCTTGATGTTGTGGGCAGATTACTATGCATGACATTTCAACTCCACCCTGTGTATTCAATACCAATTACTTGTTATATTTATTCAGTTACGTGGTTAATTTACCCAACCCATACTACAAATGATTTATAATGTATTTCCAAAAATGACATAACACATTCTTGCACCATCCGTAAAGTGAAACATGTTTATTAAATTTGTTTGTATGGTTTAAGATTTACTACCTCCGAGAATATCTAAACCACCTGTTTAGAGGAGGGGCAGTGGGTGGACCTGCCCCATACCCTGAGATTTCCCAAATATTAAATAATGGCAAATATTTTGGCGATAGTGGTAAAAAAATGCACTTGCAATGGAAGATATTTATTTCTGTAAATTTTAAAAGTAGTAAAAATATATTAGACCCGGCCCTTAAATTTGAAACTCTTCTGAGATTAACAAGATATTAAAACACTCACCCACCCACTGACTGAATGGCTAAAAATCCTTGATCTGCCATTGTAACCTGTACCATTGCATTGTTGCATGTTGTTTTCTTGTAGTACACGACAGTGTAATCGTGCAGACATTTTAACTGGATATATGTGCAATGGTGTATTTGTACCACATTTACTGTGCTGTGTAAGGAATGCATAAAACTTAACCCAGACTATTGTGTAGACAGTGAACTGTGAAATAAGATGCAAGGCACACACAGTGCAAATAAAGAGGGCAGGCATTGTGAATTTAAAATGAAAATATACTCAATATAACTCGTAGCAAAATGTAATGTCTGTAATATTTGTCCTGCGTTTTTGGAACATTGAAAAAAAACATTGCCAACCTAAATTTACACGTGTTCATACAGTCAGACATTTGCATACCTAATATTTTGACATTATTTTAAGGGAACACCTTTGTAGACACCAATTTTCAGTGTCTTCCCTGAACAAAAAATCATGCATTTTTCCCAAATTGACCATAGAGTTCCCAGTATCCCTTCACAAAGAAGTTCACCTGGTTATCTCAGCAAAAGTTAAACTATTATGTATTTCATCAGCATTGAAAATGCTAGATTTTGTAAAATTGTCCTGCTTGCACATAAATTTCATACATATTGGTGTTTTGTAATTTGTATCCCTGTATTGAGTCATTGAGGTGGTGAATGATAATGTCAAGGTATATAGTTTTAATTAATGTAGGTGTTGGTATGAACCAATATAATTTTTATGTAAATTTTGAACTTGAGTTAGGTCATGACAAAATGCAAATTTTATTTTTATTGGATTAATGTATTTACATGCCCTGCTAACAATAATTAAATTACAGTTCTGAGGCTTCAAATAAAGAAAGTGGGCCTTTGAGTGCATGCAAAGTATTTATTGGTGATTTTATTAGAAAAGTATTTCTGGTCACATCTATTCATGTTTGATTAGATGATATGTTCATTGACACACACTGTATATTTTCTTCCTTGTGTTTAAAACATTTACAGGAAGTGTTAGGTTCCTTCTCTATATCACTAAACACCACTGAGTCTGTGGTTTCTGTATCACTTCACACTACTGAGTCCATGGTTTCTGTATCACTTCACACTACTGTGGCCGTGAATTTTGTATAACCTCACACAACTGAGTCCGTGGTTTCTGTATCACTTCACACTACTGTGGCCGTGAATTTTGTATAACGTCACACCACTGAGTCCCTGATTTCTGTATCACTTCACACTACTGTGGCCGTGAATTTTGTTTAACCTCACACCACTGAGTCCCTGGTTTCTGTATCATTTCACACTACTGTGGCCGTGAATTTTGTATAACCTCACACCACTGAGTCCCTGGTTTCTGTATCACTTCACACTACTGTGGCCGTGAATTTTGTATAACCTCACACCACTGAGTCCCTGGTTTCTGTATCACTTCACACTACTGTGGCCGTGAATTTTGTATAACCTCACACCACTGAGTCCCTGGTTTCTGTATCACTTCACACTACTGTGACCGTGAATTTTGTATTACCTCACACCACTGAGTCAGTGGTTTCTGTATCACTTCACACTACTGTGGCTGTGAATTTTGTATAACCTCACACCACTGAGTCCCTGGTTTCTGTATCACTTCACACTACTGTGGCCGTTAATTTTGTATAACATCACACCACTGAGTATGTGGTTTCTGTATAACCTCACACCACTGAGGCTGTGGATTCTATATTGCTTTACACCACTGAGGCTGTGGATTCTGTATTACTTCACACAACTATGGCTGTGGATTCTGTATCACTTCACACCACTGAGGTCGTGGATTCTGTATTACTTCACAACACTGAGCTCATGGTTTCTGTATTACTTCACACATCTGAGGTCGTGGATTCTGTATTACTTCACACCACTGAGGCTGTGGATTCAGTATTACTTCACAACACTGTAGCTGAAGATTCTGTATCACATCACACCACTGAGGCCCTGGTTCCTAAATCACTTCACATCACTGAGGCCGAGAATTCTGTATAACTTCACACCACTGAGGCCGTGGATTCTGTATTACTTCACACCACTGTGGCTGTGGATTCTATATCACTTCATACCACTGAGGCCGTGGATTCTGTCACTTCACACCACTGAGGCCGTGGTTCCTATATCACTTTACACCACTGAGGCTGTGGATTCTGTATTGTTTCACACCAGTTAGTCCGTGATTTCTGTATTACTTCACACCACTGAGGCCATGGATTCTATCACTTCACACCACTGAGGCTGTGGATTTTATATCACTTCACACCACTGAGGACGTGGATTCTGTATCACTTCACACCACTGAGGCCGTGGATTATGTATCACTTCACACCACTGAGGCTGTGGATTCTGTATCACTTCACACTACTGAGGCCGTGGATTCTGTATCACTTCACACCACTGAGGCTGTGGATTCTGTATCACTTCACACTACTGAGGCTGTGGATTCTGTATCACTTCACACTACTGAGGCCGTGGATTCTGTATCACTTCACACCACTGAGGCTGTGGATTCTGTATCACTTCACACTACTGAGGCCGTGGATTCTGTATCACTTCACACCACTGAGGCTGTGGATTCTGTATCACTTCACACTACTGAGGCCGTGGATTCTGTATCACTTCACACCACTGAGGCTGTGGATTCTGTATCACTTCACACTACTGAGGCCGTGGATTCTGTATCACTTCACACCAGAGGTGATGGATTCTATCACTTCACACCACTGAGGCCGTGGATTGTGTATCACTTCACATCGCTGGCCGTGGATTCTATCACTTCACGCCACTGAGGTCGTGGGTTCTGTATCACTTCACACCAGAGGCCGTGGATTCTATCACTTCACAATCACTGTGGCTGTGGATTCTATCACTTCACACCACTGAGGTTGTGGGTTCTGTATCACTGCACACCACTGAGGTTGTTGATTCTATATCACTTCACACCACTGAGGTTGTGGATTCAAGTCTAGCTAGATCCAAACATTTAAATCACACTGAATTTATTAGGTCCCAAATTTAAAGTAATAAGATGTGTTTGCACTTTGCAGTGTTTATAATGAGGTTTGACTGTGGCTCCAGCACACCATCTTATATAAATGGATATTAAGTGTGTATAGATAAAAAGAAAAATATGCATTCATTTTGATGATGGTAATTTGTCCATCTGTTAATTTTTTATCTGGTTTATCCAATAAAAGTTTGGATATGTTTTGAATAACTGTAAGACTTCGGAAAAGTTTGAAACCCACTGAGTTCTGCCATTTGATTTGTGCAGTTAAGTGATTCTGGCCCTCATGGGCCTCTTGTCAGTATTCCAGACAGGAAACAAAACTTTATTTTTAGCTCTCCGGGACGAAGTCCAAGGACAGCTTTTGCATTTAAGTTAAAGATATCTATGCAACCACTCATAGGATGTGAATGAAACTTCGCTTGTGTGTTCGCAATCATCAATGGATCACACATAGACAAGAACCATAACTCTGGATTTCATTTTGGCACAGTTATGTCCCTTTTTGGACTTAGACACCCAGGGGCGAGCTGTGTTGTCTTCTGACAACTCTTGTTAATATTGTATACTTATTTTATCCTTTACTCTACTTTCCATATCAAGTGTTCCTAATATGGAGCTTCAATGATTTTTAGTGTAAAGAGTGCACACAGATAGTCTGTATATTTGTATAGTGATTAACATTGAAGGTTCAGATTTACTTACGTATGAAGAGGTGTATATATAACAGTAAGTATGGTACAGGCCAGACAGAGATGCTACCCTATCTGTGTAAATAAATTTATATGCGGTGTCCTGCTTCACATCTCCCATTTTAAATTTGAAAAGCAATTTTGAGATGTATTTGGTGTAGTATTTAACTAATTTTAATATTGGCCGTAGCCCGTGAATAAGCAAAGTTAATCTTTAATCCAATGATTTAGACATTTTAAAGATGAATTAATGCCTCATTTCTGGCAGCATGTTTTATGGCATTTTGCACATACTTCACTTCAAACAACATTTAACATTGGATTTCTTATGCCCATATAAATGGTGCTTTTTTTGCAAAATGCCATGCCAGTTAAAAATTTCAAGCATAAACTGCCCATCAAAACAGTAGAATAGTGTTTATATAAAGATTGATCAAGTTTCGGTGACACAATTTACGGTTTGTAGCTTAAATTTCTTCTCCCCCTCCACCCCCCCCCCCCCCCCCCACACACACACACACCACTACCAGCATGAACATGGAGTGCTAAACTTATGATGGTGTGTGCTCTTATCTATAAAATATATGTTTCTAACAAAAGATTCATGCATAACATATTTCTATTGTAACTTTACACCATGCTTTTTTCGCTTTGCAGGTAAATGTACGCGTCACTACAATGGACGCAGAGCTGGAGTTTGCCATTCAGCCAAATACATCAGGCAAACAGCTCTTTGATCAGGTATGTATCATATGTATGTACCCCTTTGACCCCCCCCCCCCCCCCCCCCAAAAAAAAAATGTTACTGAGAAAGGTTGTAACAGCATTATAGTGTGATGTTTGCACTTAATCCACCCAAATTTAAAAGAAAGAAAAAACATTGCTGGCTCTAGTAGATTTTAAGCTATTTTCTGTAGGAAATTTTGAAAATCTTGAGTTTTGGACTCTAAATTGTATTGATTTTAGGCCCAGGATTATTGAATGTCTTTGTAGTGAGATTGGGTTAAACAATTTCTTCCAGTGTTTTAATCTAGTTCAAATGTATTTTATGTGCACATTAAGAAACCTGATGTCAACATGAACCAACAGTAGTGTCATTTTATGGTATTAATTTGTACTTATTGGCCACTTTATGTTGATGGATATCTGGTCTGAATACTGAGCCTGAGTCTGGTTATATCAGTGAAACTAAAGAGTCTTGTTGAATGTTCAGTTGACATGTCATGATACTGTATTTTGTTGCCCAGGTTGTGAAAACAATTGGCCTGAGAGAAATCTGGTTTTTCGGATTGCAATACATCGACACAAAAGGCTACAGCACATGGTTAAAACTCAACAAAAAGGTAAGTGAAGAAGCAAAGATATGTTGAAGATAACATGAACATTTTGTTATTTATAAATGCTCATGTTATTTAAAATTTCATAATATATGTGAATTTCTCTAGCCGTTGAAGCAAAATGACTTCTGCATTGAATTTTCTGATTCAAAATCATGTATTGAAACTCGATGTAAAGTGTTGAAAATATATATATATATAAACATTATATTTATTAAAAGAAGTGATAGATGAAATAAGGTGAGTGCCTTAGGCCCAAATGGGACTCTTGTTTTATTTGCTTCTGGAAGTTATAGTTTCATAGTGCTAATGTTTCTGGCAAATACAAAATGAAGTGCATGACACCGGATAGAAAATATGCTTGCATGGAGTTTTTGAAGCAAAGTGTCGACAATTCTAGCAGAAGTCATTTGTGAGATAAGATGCTTGGCAGTTCTTGCTATCTAGAGTTAATATTGTTTCAGCTGCATTGCAGATGCAGTAGAAACTGTTAACTGCTTGATGGTTTCAGAAACTGTCTATTTATATATAACACACTGTAATGCAATCACAGCTTGCCTATATAACATGTACTTATAATGGTACATCTGGATGTGTTACAAATATATCTGTAGTGTATCAATATTATTATTAACTGGAGTTTTTTTTCAGTACCTTAAGTATTGTAAGTATTGCCAGACTTCAAATCCTGCATAGTACTTACTTTTTATTTTGAGGAATGATTGTCCTTCATGTGTCCTTGGGACTTTGGAGGCCTCCCCTGCAGCCATTGATTAGCATATTTGCACCAAAACCTGTTGTGGATTTAGAATGTTACAAACTAAACTTCTTTTTCAACTTTCTTACCAACAGCAAAATTATTTCTTAAGTTCTTTGATACAGGTTATAAAATTTGAGCCATCCTTAAAAAATGTTTGTTTGCTCTGCTCCTACCCAGTATTTTTCATGGTAGATAGGTAGCTTAAAATATTTTTCCATATTTTGAATTTTATATTGTAATTTTAAACAAAAATGGACAGGGAAAAAAAATATATTCAACTTTTTGAAAATCAATAAAAAAAAGTTTGGGAAGCTGCCATTTTGAGAGAATAGGTAGGAGCATGCCAAATTTTTTTTTTAAGTATAGTGTTTTTTCTAGACCAGAAAAAGGGGCAGGGAGCAAGAAAAAGGGGCAGGGAGCAAAGTTTGGATGCGATTGGCATATTCATTGTCAAACTTTTTCTTTGGTGGTCTTTTAAATGTAGGGTTATCTCCCCTTTACATTATGCATGTGTAAAATCACAAGTATAAGAGTTTGAATAAGATAGGTAGAAATGAGAGAAATTCAGGGAGAAATGAATATTTCTCTATTAGTATAACCAACTTATTATGTTTTATTTAGTCTTTGTTCTTTATTGAATAACTATCACAGTAGTTAGTTTAAAACATTATCTTAAACATTGTCCTTTTCTTTTTTAATGATTGCTAACTGTCATAACATACTATAATGACAATGTCAAGCCTCCAAAGCTATTCAATCCATCCAATATGATAAATAAATGCAGTCTTTGATAGCCCTGAAAGATCTAGAAAATTGCAACTAGTCAACTTTATTTCAAATATTTAAAAAAGCCAACATAATTTTTGTTGATTTTAATCATGATATGACTGTCAAATGAAAATTATTCGCTAAATATAAACAACCAGTAAACAATAAGTTTATCAAATTACTATAGTACCCCACCCACATTTTCTTTACCTTTAACTCGATTTTAATATTAACGTTCACTTTTTCGCAGAAGAAAATTTACATACATGCAGTTCCAATTATTGTTAATCTAAAAAATATTCATAAAATTACTGGAAGCTAACGCTGTCATTATACAAATCGCGGTCTATCGCAAATTCTCTGCAGAAACATGATCAGATTTTAGAAATTGCCACCATTTTGGCAAGGGAGATAATATTTTTATTGCTAAAACCAAGCGAGTTATTTCCCTTTTAAATTTTAAGAGATACCCGCGAATCACGTCATCACCTATTTTTAGATCAAATCTCGGCTGATTTTGACCAGAGGGGAAACACAGCTTGATGCTGATAATTGATGTGTTAGTTGATTGTTAATAGGGATAGGCAAGCAAATACAGTGTGACCTTCAGCGACTTATGTAAGCAGTATACCTCAAATTAAGACAAATCTACATATCTTGTATCAGACTGTCAGAGCCAAGTCTAAAAGTTGAATATGACGACATTTTCGCTAGCCTGGACCCTGAATTCCTCTATAATTTACCTTTCAAACTTAAGCATAAATGCTCATTCTCAGTAAACAGATCTGTAACAACTTGCGAAAAAAAATGAATAATTCATTTAGTTTCCGCAATATGCGCATCGGAAAAAAACATGGAATGATATTTGACTCTTAAACTAACTTCAAAAGTGACTGGAGTGTGACGTCATTTGCTGTATCCATTCCCGACAAGGACCTGATCAGCTGATTGTTACATTATTTAGCAAGAGAAGGACTGGCGAATACCTGTGTATTCGGGTTAAGCGTGTCATATCAGTAAACTATCGGCAAATGTTTAACACATGTATGTGATTGACAGTTGATTTGTTTATACGTCTTGTAATTGGGGCAGCAGGGCGCATTTAAACAAAGAAGGGCGGCGTTTTTAGGGCAGAAGGGCGGAGTCTAAAAGGGGCAGGGCGCTGCGCCCTTTCATTCCGCTCTAGAAAAAACCCTAAAGTAAGACCTTGAGGTTATTATCCATTTGCTAGAGATCCTCATCAACACACTGTTCTGTAAACAGCTTTAGAGTCAAATAAATGTTACCTTGAGCTCGACATTTTATTCAGTCATAGCTAACTGTACTTGTTTTAACCAGGAAGACATTTAGTCAGTGTTGTTTTGTTGTTGTTGTTTTTTGTTATTTTTATAACCATTATTTGGTCATATTACCAACGGCAAATATTATCATTTTTCCCCCAATTGAGTGGTAAAAATTCCCAAGTAAAAGCTTCAGTTATTGTAGTTAAACTTTCCATAATTCGTTGATAAAATAAACAAAAAATTTCTCATTCTCAATTGAGTATGAAATTGCTTCTTCAAATAAATGGTCAGTTAAACAAGTATACAAGTTTTTATAAAGTTGAACAAGTAAATGGTCAGTTAAACAAGTATACAAGTTTTTATAAAGTTGAACAAGTAAATGGTCAGTTAAACAAGTTTACAAGTTTTTATAAAGTTGAACATGTAAATGGTCAGTTAAACAAGTATACAATTTTTTATAAAGTTGAACAAGTAAATGGTCAGTTAAACAAGTATACAAGTTTTTATAAAGTTGAACATGTAAATGGTCAGTTAAACAAGTATACAAGTTTTTATAAAGTTGAACAAGTAAATGGTCAGTTAAACAAGTATACAAGTTTTTATAAAGTTGAACAAGTAAATGGTCAGTTAAGCAAGTATACAAGTTTTTATAAAGTTGAACAAATAAATGGTCAGTTTAACAAGTATACAAGTTTTTATAAAGTTGAACATGTAAATGGTCAGTTAAACAAGTATACAAGTTTTTATAAAGTTGAACAAATAAATGGTCAGTTTAACAAGTATACAAGTTTTTATAAAGTTGAACAAGTAAATGGTCAGTTAAGCAAGTATACAAGTTTTTATAAAGTTGAACAAATAAATGGTCAGTTAAACAAGTATACAAGTTTTTATAAAGTTGAACAAGTAAATGGTCAGTTAAGCAAGTATACAAGTTTTTATAAAGTTGAACAAATAAATGGTCAGTTTAACAAGTATACAAGTTTTTATAAAGTTGAACAAATAAATGGTCAGTTAAACAAGTATACAAGTTTTTATAAAGTTGAACATGTAAATTGTCAGTTAAACAAGTATACAAGTTTTTATAAAGTTGAACAAATAAATGGTCAGTTAAACAAATATACAAGTTTTTATAAAGTTGAATAAATAAATTTCATGCAAAAGTTGTCCCAACTTTAATGAAAATGCCACTAAAATTCCTAATTTCAAGGGTATGGTAGAAAAAAATTTATAACAAAAACAACCATTTCAGTTATATAATTATTAGTACGTCAAGCTTACACATTAGATAAGAAATAATGAATGCCAAATTTGAGATTCATTTATAGCAATTAAATACTGCTTGTTTTGTACAAAACTTATTTTGTAATCAAGAAAGCGTGTATGATGAATGAATGCGGATGAACAAGGCCACGTTTCAGGGGAGATTTTTGTTTTGTTTGTGATAAGTCATCGCAGTGTGTCCTTGTTTAGAAAATTTTTGGAATTTTTTGGTTACTCGTTTTTTTTAAAGAAAAAAATAAGTGCTAAAGCAATAAGAAATTGTAATTGAGGTAGAGAGTAGATAAGTTTCAGGTTTGACATGTCCAGCAATGACCATTTATGTTTATTCCTTGTTAATGCCTGCAAAATGTGGATAGTGGGAAATGAAATCTTTTTAACTTGTTCAAGGACTCTTAGATGTTTAAGAATTTTGAGGAGAGAGAAAAAAAAATGTGTATAAAATAAAGAGATATGTTGTTGTTTAGTGTTGTTTTTCTATATGAAATTAAGATTTATTGCCTATATCTTAATGATGGTATAACAATGAAGTGGAAAAGAGAAAAAAAACCACAATGTATAAATTCTATATATGGCAGTCCACTTGCTATGACCTTATTCAGAATTGTTATACTGATGTTAACATTAGAAACAAGCAAACTTTTAATTAACATTTCATGTATGCCAGTATGCCACTTGTAAGAAGTGATATTTTTGTATACGCCCTGATGTATGCAATGTTTTCTGCAGTGTGTGTTATGCATTACTGATTTGTAGTGATCTTGCCAAGTGTGCATGTGTGGGTGTTTCCCCTGTTCTGGTCGTAAAGAGAAATAGAATTACTTAAGCCTTAATTCTCATGATTTCTGGTGTCTTGACAGGCACTTATGTTGTTCATTGATGTTACAGGAGTCTTTCCTTATGTTGTTGATGTCAGAAGTTGTGCCAAAAACTGTTGTTTGCTACAGAATTGATCAATTTCCGCGTTTCAGTATTTCTGTTGGAAGTCGTAGCTTCATTTGCTGACAGTGAGCCTGTTAATTGTTTATATTTCGCAGAATTCAATTAGTAAATTAAATTGTTTTCTGTATCCTCACTAAGTTATTTATTATCATAATGATTTTTACAGTTTGTTTTTGACGACTGACATGTAATTAATTTGAACAACAGACCTCTGTCTCTTAGTTAATGAATAATAAGAGGTTTTAAAAAGTGTTGTTGAAGAGATTTTCATTATGTTGTGCGCTTAGCTTCTGAATATGTATTGTTTTGATGGAAAGAAAAGTTGAGCCTTGTTTACATAACTCGTGTTGTAGCCTGGTGTTGACTGGGCGAGGTCCCTCTGAAGTGGCCTTTCCCTCGGGGTATATCAACAATACATGTATATGACAAAGTGTTTTTGTGTGGTGTGAAAGAATAGATAGAAAATGTACTTTTTTTAACAGTAAATGTTATAAAAGTAAAAGGATAAAAATGAAGGTAATTGCTCGTCATCACGGGAAGATAAAAGTTTTAATGTGGAAACAGTGTTGTTGTTACTCACACAGTAGGTCATGAACTCCATCAAATACCAGTTTTACCTAGGAAACGGGCTCTGTCACTGTAATGTGTTGTGTCCTTGAGCAAGAGATTTTTTCTGCATCTGTTTAGTACTGGTCTACTGAGGAAGACTTCGAGCATGATTTGCCTAAGTTGTAAGAACTTGTTTCACAATAGAAGTAAAATAAATATGTTTAAACTAAGTCTGGTGTGTGCACATTAATTTGTGGTTTCTATATGAATCCTGAAAATTGTGTTTTGTGTACAATTTTGAGCATTTATGAAAAAAGTTTTATAACTTTACATGATTTAAAATAAAAGAGTATAAATCAAAGGAAGGTAGTTGTGCAGTGGGATCTTTAATTCAACAGCTTACGTAATCGTCAGGTAAGGTAATCACTGTAAAACTGAAAAAAAAAATAACATTCTCCCTTTGCATATTTGTGTTGTTGTTTTTTTAATAGAATACATCAGGAGTTAGGTGAATGTGTTTGAATACTGATTATAAATATGTTTAAAGTATGAATAATAAGTATAAAGTTGATGTTATTTCATAAGTTAGGTTTCAGTATTAAGTTCTTCCTGATTGATATGATATGGTAATATATATAGATAAAACTTGTCTCTGTGCCAACAGAAACATTGAGGGATTTATCAGGCAGAGTGAGGAAGGGGACCAGGGGTACACACCTGCGATTGAAAACAAATTATTATTATAAAATGGCATCTTTTTTTTTTCTTTTTTTTTTTTTTGCCTGTAAAAAATTGTGTGGGTGGGTGGTTGGATGGGGGGTTCTGTTGGTTATCTAAATCTTTAATCAAATAATGCAGAAAAATATCAGCCTTACCAGGGTAGGGTTTGCATTGCTTGGCCTTCAGTCTAAAATTAGTGTGTGCCAACATACTTTAGCCTTTTTACCATTTTTTTTATTATGGTAATTATCCTTTTTAACCTTTATATGGTAAAAAAAATATCTTCAGCAATATAACTATAACTTCCTCCATTCTTTCAACAAAGCTTGGTAAGTTTTGATATGCTCATAGAATGTTTACTGAAAATCACAGTATTCTTGGTATGTCACAAACCAGGAAGGTTTCATTTCTAACAGAGCCAATAATATTTACACCGCGACCATGTCTCCGGTGTTGACTTTTTTCCCCATTGTATCCCATACTGTAATGATCCGTTTGAGTGAGTTTTCACAACTAGTTGTCAACTGGTATGATCACAATCCTACTACACAGTTCACATTCCATTTATAAACCTGAATAGCCTGTAGCGAAAATAAAGGACAGTCGAAAATAAAAGACAGTCGGAGAGTAAACAAAAAACATGTTTTCTGTCTGTCTGAGTACCGGGCATCTTCAAATATAAGTATAGGAGACATATTTATTATTTGCAATACTTATGTATTGTCCGTGCTATCATTTATAGTTTTCATGTTTTCACATTATTTTCTCGTATTTGAAATATTAACCAGCTGATTGGTCAAGTAGAAATAGGACAATAGAAAGTTGTGTTTGTCATGCAATACCTTACTAAGCTTGTAGTAAATCTGTTGACTAAACACTTTTACAAGTATAAGTGGAAAGTTCACAATAGCCAAGTAAGCTTGTTTTTTCTGAATGGTTTGGCAAGTGGAGGGAAAGACGACACCATGTGATTGTCTCATGTGTTTAACAGAGCATGGTTTACTATAACAAAATGTGTAATGAATACATTTTCCCAAAGTTTTAAAACAAATCTCCTTTGATATACGAGTATATACAAGGTACAATACAGTTATATGTAATATACAAGGTACAATACAGTTATATGTAATATACAAGGTACAATACAGGTATATGTAATATACAAGGTACAATACAGTTATATGTAATGTACAAGGTACAATACAGGTATATGTAATATTGTCTAGAAAAAGTGTAAATGTTATTGTGTTGGTATAAGGAAACCTGGAATCAATAATAATTATTGCTCTCGGATAAAATTCTTACTTTTTTTTATTTCGAAAGAAACCATTTATTTGAACTTGCAACATGATAGTCATACAATTTACCTTTGCTGTCCCCCCATGATCGCCATGCAACATGCTTAACCGGTGATCTGATTGAAGTTTAATTTGATGACCAGGTCATTTCGGTATATAACAAGTGACCTTCTCACTTCCCAGACAAGATCAATAGATTTGATAGAACAAACCCATTAACTTGGATTTGTAGCCAGTATTAAACTATATAATTGTGGTCACATTGTCCGCAGTATATATATGTCTCCTGAATCAAAGGTTAAACAGTACAATGGCTGTAGATGATGGTGAACTTTTAGTTTATGCTAATTTATTTAAATTCTTTGTGAATTGCCCTCGAGTCTGTTTCATAGTTAGAATCAGTGCACAGTGTTCCTGAGGCAGTAAGGTCGAGTCTAGAATCGAACCTGGGAAATCTCGTGTGAGTAGTTGGCACAACACCATTGCTCTGGTTTGTAGACCTTCATTAGATGGTAGGTGTTGTTTATGCAGTAAATGTTCAACTGTTGAATGGTTATGATCTTCATATATACATGAAAAATTGACACTGAGGGCATGTCTAAATCACTTGCATCTTGCCCATTGGGGAAGTGGCATTGAACGCAAGTTAGTCAACAACTTAGCGTGAGAAAATTTGCCAGTTTTGGAATAATGAGAGTTTCGATCAGATTCATGCACATCAGGTCTGCTTTCACTAATTAAAGTATTTGCCTTAGTATAACAATGTAATGTTTCGAAAGATGATGTTGAATTTGCATTTATTCCATGGTCAAGTATATAGTGTTAAGGTGCCTGTTCGGTGATGCCCCTACCAGGAAAATGTGTCCTTGAGCATGGCACATTAAGCCACATACCCAGAAAAACAGAAAAACACTGAGCTCAATTCGCAAAAGTTTCAATAACATACTTCACAATGGGTGTGAAATAAATAAATTTGAGATTTAAAAGTAAAATATATAAAAAGTAAATTTTGGCTTGTGTTGTCTGATGATAAGTATACATAATTATGATGAAGTCATATCAATCATATATAAGTCATGTGACATGTAACTGCACTATTTGAGCCTTGGGGTACTATATTACAACGTCAATGGCAGATAAAGGCTTTATTGTGGTAGGTGCAGACATTTTCTGTTTAGCTTACATCATAGTTGTTAACTGTGAAGTTTTGTGTGACTTCATGTGTCCCCCCCCCATGTGATGGATGTTTCAGCTTGCCTTCACAGTCCATCTCATGGGGGGGGGGGACAGCTCTTTGAAAGGCCATACCCCGAATTCTTCATGTACATCCAAAGTATGTAATTTGGCAATTGAAACTGCAGATGAAGACATCTAAATAAATGAGATAAATATACATGGGGTTTAAGATTATAACAAGGATACTGGCCCGGTAATCAGAATCTGATAAGGTCTTGCTGTATGGTGATACGAAATGTATTATGCAATGTGTGAGAAAAGGTTGACAAAAATTTAGTATAAAAACCATTGGATTAGCCATATTTTGTACGTGACTTTAATATTCAGGAAATAAATAGGAAGTAGTCACTTTGAGATCTCTCTGGTTGAGAGTGGGATAAAGTTCAATGCATGTTTCGGGCTTGCAGTAGATATCGCACTAAACAACACAACCATGGTGTGCCCTAGTGGTTTATATACATTGTGTTTTGCAATATATGGCATTGTTTATAGTGTCTTACAAAAAATACTATCTCGTAGAATAACAAAATAACATAATTATATCTCATGATTGTTAGGTCGTTAAAATCTGATAAGTTCCTCAAAATAGGTAAGTTCTAGGGTTCTGGGCCCTTAAAAACTCTTTACTTGATACTTGTTCAGTAGTTTATAGTCAGTTACTCAACCTGAAAATAGATTGAATGAATTGTTTATAATAAGGAGTAAAATCAAAGGGTGGACTTAACTTTGTCCCCTCAACAGTTTGCTGTGTTACTGTGGTGACCAGAAGATACTTAAAAGGCTGGTAGATGTGTTTGGGAGTTGAATCTATGGAGATATCCTGCAGTAAATCAGACAAAACCTACAGTCACTTAGTGCTAAGTGTCGGGGGGGGGGGGGGGGGGGGGGGGGGGGGGGAGTGGAATCTATTGAGAAATCACTCTGGTAACATTGGACATTTCCTGCAGTCACTGAGTGCCAATGTCTGGGAGTGGAATCTATGGAGACATCACTATGGTAACATTGGACATAACCTAAAGTCACTATGTGCCAAGTGTCTGGGAGTGGAATCTATGGAGATATCACTGCGGTAAATTGGACATTACCTACAGTCAGTGAGTACCATGTGTCTGGGAGTGGAATCTATGGAGATATCACTGTGGTAACATTGGACATTACTACAGTCTCTGAGTGTCAAGTATTTGACATCATTCAGTAAAAGATAAATCTTGAAAAACTGACTTCCTGAAGACAACTGGCTGATGAGATGATTGATGGAGAGATGATCACAGAAGTGTTTGAGATGGCACAGTTTAATTGTTGATAATTATCAGTATGTTGACATTATTATTTATAGCAGTATAATGGCTAGATACCTCCAGGCTACACCTGGTCACAAGACAGTAGATAGCTAGAATGGAGAATTGTGTTTGGTTTCTAGAATTTGAACCCTGTCTGGTGAGGAGACAGTGGATCTACATGAGTTGCTTACACTCTGCAGAGATCTTCCTCAGTATTAGAATCTTGTGTACAAAAACTCAAATATAAATATAGCTATTTCAGAGTGTTGTTTTACTTGATGCTCTCGTACCATATTGCGAAGCATGTTGTCCAGTGGAAGACCATTGGACCCGCGATCTGAAAGTTTTGGGTTTGATTCTTCACCACAGCTATAATAAAGCCCTATAATATTATATTCATGTTTCTCTAGTCAGTTTACCTTTCTCCTCCATTATGAAAATATTTTGTTTTGACTTGTTTAACATAAAAAAAAAACACGGCAATCTTTTTTCAACTGTTGGTAAATCTCAAGAGTCAGTGAATACATTAATAGGGCTTTTTTGCCTTATTAAACAGGCTTCCCAATTGAAAATAATCAACCAATTGAGGCAAAAAAAGTCTCAGATTGACAGTTAATGGTTACAACATGATCTTAGCTGTGTTGTGCTTTATTTTCCAGTTTGCTTCTGCCTTTAAAAAAAAAAATTCCCCACGATTGTGCAGTTTTTTCCCAATCTCAAAAGCTTGGACTTCTTTTCAATTTCCAAGAAAAACCTCTGATGATAAAGAAAGTCTTAGCAGGATTTACCCCCAATGTTCAACCCTCCTGTCTATGAACTCCAGGCTAAGAAAGAGCTTATGCCCTTGTGTAGACAAAGTTTTATTTAGATTAAATGTAGAGTTTTGATCCCTATATAATTGGGATTTACCAGTTACAGGAATCAATTTTGAAAAGTGTCCCAGAATGATGAGCCGTTGACAACATGGCTCTAACTCTCCAGTTACAACATGATGGATTGTTATTTCTGCTGACAGAGGATAATGTGACATACTCTTTTAAAGTTGCTGATTTCCCAGCAGAGTACTTGGATCATGCCATGCACACATTACATATAATGTCACTGCAGATTATTTTTGGTTCAGTGGACATCATACGTTAAATATCTCCCCAGGGCAATATCTGGTGTTACTTGCAATTTTCTGTTTGCCAGGTTCATAGTGGTCTTGTGCTTGAACAAGATACATTTACTATGTCTTTTCCCTTATTCCTCTCCTTGTTGGGCTTCATACTAATTAATTTCAACTTGATTATTATTGCGAAGTAAGCTCATGATTGCGAAGTAAGCTCAAAGCTTAAATGAGTTGTTTCATGGTTTCCATGGAGAACCAACTGAGTGTTGTTTTTGTCAAATTGAAAGGTCTTTGTGTCAAGTATTTTGACATAGGATCGAACCCTCGACTTATGTAAGCGAGCAACAACCTATCAACCACACCTGCTGTTCTTGTTACGAGCCGTTTGTGGGGGCGAAGTGGACTGAATGAAGGAAAGGAACCGAATATGTAGAAAAATGGATTATTGTATAAACTGTGAAGATTTGATAAAATAATAAAAGTTGTGTGTGGGCGTAATATCAGTTGGCGTGGATGGGCGGGGTGGTCAGACAGATAACAGCATAAATTTGAGTAGCCAGTCATCCATCATGAACAAATTGTGTATTTGTGTAAAATAGCCGCAACAATTTTGAAGGGAGTTTTTAAAACCAACACCCATTCTGATAAGAGTTCCGGTGAAATAGTCATTGCTTCACAAACTCTTATCATAAGCTTAACTTGTTAAAGGTGCAGTTGTATCGATACATTAGGTGGGTTTAAGAGTTTTCATTCTCATTTTCAGTTAATATATCAATAGAAAGTGGATTGTTCAAATGGAAGTGTGATAGATTATTGAAAACTAAAAGGTTTAGATAGTACTTGAAATTTTAATATTTTGTCAAAACTTTGTGTTACTGTCAGCTTTGACCGAGTAAATGTTTAAAAAATATCTGTATAAGTTTGGCTCACAGGTCTTTTTACAACTATTGTCAACTTTTTATGTACGTGAAGGGTGGTTTAGTGGTTTGCAAAATAAATCAGTGTCTGTCCTTAACTTTATTATTTATTGAGGGACTTCAATAAAAAAAAACACACTCAAATATCTAAACCAACATGACATTATGATGTGTTATGCGAAATAACCAGGTCCATAGCTCAAAGATCAAGGTCATAAAAATTATGAAAAGGCGAATATATGTATTACATTGATACAACTTTGGGGTATTTGTTTACTTACTAGTGACATTTCTTGCTTACGTGTACACTTGTGTAAGCTTTATGGAGAAAGCTTAGAACCTTCGTAGACCAATGACTCCCCTAATAAAAGTTCTTTAACATTCTCATCCTCATCTTAAGCAATTCAGTGTATTATATGAGCACAAAAATGTATAAATGCAGCTGCCGCCAAATTGTCTGATTAGTCATGTCTGGCTTTAACAAATTTAATGATGTATTATTATTCTCATCAGACAACGAAGACATAATCTTGATTTAAATGAAATCAATTGAAAAGTTGTCACAATTAGATGACATAAAAAATGTAATTAATTTGAAATAGAACTAGAATATAATGTAACTCAATTACTGCTCTTGGCAGTGTTAAGAGGATTTCAAATGTAGGTAGAAGGTTATATGTACATTATTTGTGAGAAATTTTTTATGAACAAATTAAAAAAAATAATATTGGATTCTTCCGTATTACATGGATACTTATTAAAGGAAACTGCTAACAGTTTCTTTATTATTTTTTAGGCTTTACCCTTTACTCCATATGCATTTTTACTGTACTCTTCCAAACTCAAAAGCCACACATAGTCAATTTCCATGAATAGATACATTTTACCTATTTATTCTGATAGAGCAGATACGTTACGAGCAATCAGAACTGGTTCTACACTGTTTTCAAAAGCCTTCTATATTAGAGGTGTTCAAAGGTGTCCATATCAAGTAAAGGGTTAAAGAATATGCAGGGTTAAATGTCAAATGATAGTATTCCACAAAACCCCATGCAGTATTGATTCAATTTGTATATATTATGAGACTACAAGAATATAGGCAATGGATTGAGTAACTGTCTCTTCCAACAACATTTATTTTGCATCTTTAACAGCAATTTCCCAAAGAATGCTACATTAAATGTAGGAATATTGTTAAAAAGAAGGTGCTTAGATATTGATCTTCTAGTTGGGCTAATTGACTGGCCTGGAGTTTGCTACTGTGCCATTCACTTTGTTTCTTATACTCTGAGTGCCTTTTACAATGGACAATAATGAATTATCCAGTTAGTAATTGTTGTAATATTTAACGACTCTCTGAGGTTGGTGATTGTAATGTGTATCGGAGAACTAGATATCTGAACTAAAATATGTTTTTACAGAATTTGGATGCTGAGAAAGAGAGGTGCGCTATGGGAGAGAGTGAGGTAGGGGTGGGAAAATACATGATAATTGTGTTGGAGCACACACATAATACTTGGTGTTCTGTTGGAGAAGTTTCCCCACCAGTGTAGAGTATACACACATACTACCTATGTGTTCCGTTTGAGAAGTTTCTCCACCAGTGGCGGGTACACATACATGCTACCTATGTGTTCTGTTGAAGTATCCCACCAGTGATGGGTACACATACATGCTACCTATGTGTTCTGTTGAAGTATCCCACCAGTGATGGGTACACACACATACTACCTATGTGTTCTGTTGAAGTATCCAACCAGTGATGGGTACACACACATGCTACCTATGTGTTCTGTTGAAGTATCCCACCAGTGATGGGTACACACACATGCTACCTATGTGTTCTGTTGAAGTATCCAACCAGTGATGGGTACACATACATGCTACGTATGTGTTCTGTTGAAGTATCCCACCAGTGATGGGTACACATACATGCTACCTATGTGTTCTGTTGAAGTATCCCACCAGTGATGGGTACACATACATGCTACCTATGTGTTCTGTTGAAGTATCCCACCAGTGATGGGTACACACACATACTACCTATGTGTTCTGTTGGAGTATCCCACCAGTGATGGGTACACACACATGCTACCTATGTGTTCTGTTGAAGTATCCCACCAGTGATGGGTAGACACACATACTACCTATGTGTTCTGTTGAAGTATCCCACCAGTGATGGGTACACATACATGCTACCTATGTATTCTGTTGAAGTATCCCTATGTGTTCTGTTGAAGTATCCCACCAGTGATGGGTAGACACACATACTACCTATGTGCTCTGTTGAAGAAGTTTCCTACGAGAGTGTCAGTCTGGATTGGCTATACTGCATAATTTATGTATTTAAATGGCTAGCAATAAAATACGTTGTGCCTCTTTGGGATTTGTTATTTCATTAATAGTTACCTAGGGTAAGGCCATTCTTTCATAAATCTTTTGTACTTTCTTTAGTGAGCTTCCATTATCAAGCTTTGACTTTGTGTGATAAGTTTGCTTGTGGAAGGGTAGTAATTAACTCAGATCCATATTTTACATGCATCTCGGGACTTCTTACACCAGTACTACTGGTTGTCAAATAGAACCAGAATAAAAGGTTTCCATGGCTGAGTTGTATAGCGGGTTGATGTCTAAATCACCACTTACCCTTCACCGCTGAGGTTGTGGGTTCATGTCTAGGTTGATCCAAAAATTAAATGTGAGAAAGCTTGTACCGAGTATTTCCTCCACCAGTAAAGCTAAATATGCCAAATATAACCTGTCATTTGTTTAAACTGGTGTTTAATCCCATTAAAAAATAACAATAATAAAAAATAAAAAAAAATGTGCTGAAAAGGACGTTTATTACTCACCAAATTAAAAAATGTGATGTCATCCAAGCTGAACGGTACATAGTTCAGTAAAGGCTTATTTACTCTGAATGATATTTAATACTGTCTTTATGCAGAATTGTGTAATGCCTGTATGTAGGTTAAGCAGTAAACTATAACCAAAACTTCCTCTAGCAGGATGGGGAAGTGTATTAAAATTAAGGATTGTTCAAATAATTTCAAATATTTCACTTCTATAGCCATTGTGACCACAAACGGTATATAGCCACACATTCTTGTTTTGTAGTTTATGTTTGTTTTATGTTTTATTTAATACGATGTCACATACCAGACTAGAGTTTTGTGAGTTGCAGGGTGCGACCAGACCAGCATTTAATACGTATATTTTACACATTTTTAAATCTGAAATAACCATTACTGATTCACCTATACACCACACATTAATTTATTATACCATATAAGGGCATAATTATACTATGTACATATTACGTTCAGGTTTGATAAGCACTTATACAGCATAATCTTTATGTGACTTACTGGTGCAGAGAGGTAATAATATATCTTTGTGCCTTTCCTAGATTAAGGAAACGCCTACCTGTGTCACTGGGAAGTGGCCACAGCACTGTTGGGCTATATTTATTGTCTTGACGTCCATCTGTGTTATGATTGATAATTTTGCAAGATGTGTCATGTAACTGTCCATTTATTTCACATCAAATATATTAATTAGCCAATAGTACATGAAATAGCTAAAAGGTACATGAAATACCATCAAGTACATGAAATAGTCACCAGGTACATGAAATAACTATTATGTACATGAAATTGTTATCAGGTCCATGCAATAAACAATAGATACATGAACCAGTCATCTTGTACATGCAATAGCTATTATGCATATGAAATAGTCATCAGATACATGAAATAGCCAATAGTTCATGACATACTCATCAGGTACATGCAATAGTCATCAGGTACATGCAATAGTTATTATTCACATGAAATAATCATCAGGTACATGAAATAGCCAATAGATACATAAAATACTCATCAGGTACATGAAATAGCTATCGGATATATACATTAAACAGCCCTTGGGTACATGAAATAACCACCAGGTACATGAAATAGTCATCAGATACATACAATAGCCACCAGGTACATGAACTAGTCAAAAGATACAAACAAATGCAATTAGACTTCAGTTTTAATTGCTGCCACTAAACACATTTGTGAATAGGTTGATATGTTCACATGATTCCACAAATCTACAACTTTTGCCAACTTTTGCATTAAGTTAAGATTTTATGAGATTTGAAAATAGTTCACTTGTGTAGATAGTGTGGTAGTTTGCGTATTTTGTTACTTCATTATGTTATTCTGAATCATTAGTGCATGCAGTTTTAAATGCAGTGATGTCAACATATAAACCAACATGAATACACATAAAACTACTCCAAGGTAAAATGACCAGTGTTTTATATAGTGTACCTCTGCTTCCAGGCCCCACCATCAAGTGATAAAATCTCTTCTTGGCTATTATACTATGGCAATTTCAGAAGTCATAAAACATAGCTTGTTGAGAAAAATGATCTCATGGTGGGATGGGTCAGTTGGTCAAGGACTTGCATAGGGTTATTTACAAATGCCCTGGGCTGTCTGTTATATGTATCAGGTGAAATGGTGCGACCATTTAGCAGCTTGCATGCTGTGTATGTTACAGTAGTAACCATGTAAACAAGGTAAACCAGATCAATTATGGGTGTACATGGTTTGGCTCTCAGTAATCACTCAGTAATAATTAATACACATACAAAATGGTTATACATTAGAATAACAAAAAAAAAACAAGGACAGAAGCGCCTGTTATTAGAAGTCTGCCAGTTTAAGTTATTTCCTGAATGGTTAAGGAAGTAAAATAAAAAAGTTTAGTTGGTTGTAGGTTTAATAGAAATTTAATTGAATTTGATTGTGAAAAGCGAGCATATAGCTAATCACTAAGGTGCTGTCTCAAGATCACATATCTTTATAAAGTCTGAAGTTCTGGATCATTCTACTCCAAACTTCTGAGGTCTTCTTTCAGTATAAAAACTGGATGCCAGCAAAACAGCTCTCCAATGTAGTGAATATGGCTTCGAAACTTAGAGCCCCATTAAAATCAAACTGCTCAGAAGGGCAGAACTGTTGGGCATTGGCAAGTTAATTGTCAATACTTTGGTTTAAAATGCTGGCGAAAATTCTTTTCCATTTTCCTCCCCCATATCCCCTGATCTTATTTCATTCATTGTTTCAAAGGTCATTTTCAATTGTGGAAACAAATCACATGTCTAACTTATGACCTAAAATATAAATTCCAAAAATGGCCATGTTATACACTTCATGGCTCATTTATTCCCAATAGTAACCAGACTACATGCATTGTGCATAACAACATTCAAAAAAGAAAGCGGAAAGGTCCAGTTTGGGATCAAAGTTAGAAGTACACAGTTTCATAGATGGCATAATATAAAATTATACTAATCTTCCTTGAGGTCCTTTACAAAGGACAATATGATGGCAGAAAAGCCTATTCTAATTATGATATTGACCAAATATTTTTATGACCATAGATTGGAGATATAAGATTATGATTATATCAACACAGTACCTGCAGATTTACAAGAACAAAACATTGGCAACACAACAAACCTTCATGTGATACACATCTAACACAAGCATTGCTTTAGGGTAAAAACAAATGAACAATTTAAGGCAGCAGTTTGATATGAATCTGTTGGCATGAGAACCATATAGAAGTTTTTGCATACTTGGTATAAAATTGTATTTTGATTACATCTGTCTGTGGTATCAAGTTTGTCTGTAGTGTTGCAGTGGTATCATGTTTGTCCATAGTATTACAGGTCAGTGGGTTGGACTTGTGTTAAAGTATTGCGAAATCCAACAACGTGTACCTGTCCCTTAAGTTACCAATCTATATTAAAGTGTCTTATATCATAACCCTAAGGTTATGGAGTGTGTGGTCTAGTGGCAGATCATCGGACAGAGGTTCGTGGGCTCAGTCCCCGCCATGGGTATCTGGGGTGTCCTTCAGCAAGTGACAAATTGCTATGCTTAGTACTGTTCCTGCCAAGGAAGACTTTGAGCATGATTTGTCTAAGTTGTAATAACTTGTTTCCCAGCCTAAGTAAAATAAATAAGTTTAAACCAAAATCAATCCAAATGTTACCAAACTTGATATTATAGTGTCTTATATATTAACAAAGAATGTATGTAAAAGTTTCAGATATTAACCCTGTCCAGGATTTAAATATGTCCCATTAGGTGTTATTATCCATCATAATTGAGGGGTTTAGGAAAGTTCTGAAAGAAAACCCCTGCCACCATCTGTGATAATTATGTGTGTTTTAAATTGAGATACTTTTAATACACGCATTTAGAATGGATGTGTCTTGGCAGACCAATTTACTCAGATTTACTGAAACCTAACTAATTTGCTTGAAGCGTCTCAACATTAACTATACAGAGAAATTGGGACTTTTTTTAATGACCCCTTCATTTTTTCCACCAGTAGTGGAGGATGTGGGCAGATTGTGAACTGGTGACATTGGTTGGTACAGGAAATGAAGGATGATGGTCCTTTTAAATCACTAAAATGCTTTTATGGGTGTTACAATTTGTTTTGCTTGAAATATCGTAATAAAAGCTAATACAAAAAAAATAATTGTATAATAAGCATCATACTGAATACCTAGTTCTGTTGAGGGTTGGTCTGGAACTGAAGGGTGGGGTCCTTATAAATCAGTAAAATGCTTTTATGGGCATTTACAATCCTTTTCGGTTTGAAATTTCTTATTAAAAAGGTATAAGAGAAAAAAAAGATATTTGTATAGCTAAAGTAATAAAATGTTATCTTACTTTTAGAGCCTCAAAATGACTGTTGATGCGTATAAATTCAAATGTTTAATCAACAGCAAAAACTGCATGAGAGCAAGGCTAGGTAGAGATAAATAATCAGCTGTTGGGCCCATGTACAGGTGTCTAGGGCGTGGCATGTCACTTGTTTTCAACTAAATTTTCATCCAAATTAACTTTATTGCTGCACTGTGCATTAAATGAATTACTTTTTTTTTTAAAAATAAAAAAAATTATCAATGGGTCTACCGCTTGTACTTGTTGGAGAGCAGATGCTGACATAATATTTTTTCCTGAAACCAGCTCAAGAAAAATAACAAGGGTCCAGCAGTAAAAGCAAAGGTCCACAAACTTGCACTATTTTTAAACCCTATTTATTATTGCATAAGTGAAGATCCATATTAAAGAGTTTTATAGATAAATCTGGAGATATCACAAGGTGGTGACAGTAACCTGCTGTGGAATAATAAGTTGTGGGAATGTTTACAGCCATGTTGCATTTCTCCGACATGTACAGACTTGGGAGGTGACATATCTTGGTTGTCATATACTCATAGATGGTGACGCCTCGTTTTCATTGCCAGTGTTTACAGTGACCAGTTGGTCATCTCGACATATTTTATTGACAAATTATCAAATTGATAAAATAATCAACTTTTAGGCATGGACATTTTGATTTTATACCACTTTTCAGCTGTTTGACGGGACTGTATTTAAAATGTATAGTTTGTAGTTATGCTATGTATTTGGTTTGGTTGAATGCTGTATTTGTATTTGGTTTGGGTGAATGTTGTATTTTAATTGGTTTGGTTGAATGTGAGAAACCTGTATTTAGTTTTGATTAGGAGCTGTAATTTGTATTTGGTTTGGTTGGCTGGAAGCTGTACTTTGTATTTTGTTTGGTAGGCTGGGAGGTGTATTTTGTATTTGGTTTGGTTGGCTTAGAGCCGCATTTGGTTTTGTTGGCTGGAAGCTGTATTTTGTATTTAGTTTGGTTGACCGGGAGCTGTAATTGTATTAGGTTTGGTTGGCTTGGAGCTGTATATTGTATTTGGTTTGGTTGGCTGGAAGCTGTATTTTGTATTTAGTTTGGTTGACCGGTAGCTGTAATTGTATTAGGTTTGGTTGGCTTGGAGCTGTATATTGTATTTGGTTTGGTTGGCTGGGAGCTGTATTTTGTATTAGGTTTGGTTGGCTGGGAGCTGTATTTGGTTTGGTGACTGGGAGCTGTATTTGGTTTGGTTGGCTGGGAGCTATATTTTGTATTTGGTTTGGTTGGCTTGGAGCTGTATATAATTTGGTTGGCTGGGAGGTGTATTTGGTTTGGTTGGCTGGGAGGTGTATTTGGTTTGGTTTGCTAGGAGCTGTTTTTGGTTAGGTTGGCTTGGAGCTGTATTTGGTTTGGTTGGCTGGGAGCTGTACTTTGTATTTTGTTTGGTAGGCTGGGAGGTGTATTTTGTATTTGGTTTGGTTGGCTTAGAGCCGCATTTGGTTTTGTTGGCTGGAAGCTGTATTTTGTATTTAGTTTGGTTGACCGGGAGCTGTAATTGTATTAGGTTTGGTTGGCTTGGAGCTGTATATTGTATTTGGTTTGGTTGGCTGGAAGCTGTATTTTGTATTTAGTTTGGTTGACCGGGAGCTGTAATTGTATTAGGTTTGGTTGGCTTGGAGCTGTATATTGTATTTGGTTTGGTTGGCTGGGAGCTGTATTTTGTATTAGGTTTGGTTGGCTGGGAGCTGTATTTGGTTTGGTGACTGGGAGCTGTATTTGGTTTGGTTGGCTGGGAGCTATATTTTGTATTTGGTTTGGTTGGCTTGGAGCTGTATATAATTTGGTTGGCTGGGAGGTGTATTTGGTTTGGTTGGCTGGGAGCTGTATTTGGTTTGGTTGGCTAGGAGCTGTTTTTGGTTAGGTTGGCTTGGAGCTGTATTTGGTTTGGTTGGCTGGGAGCTGTATTTGGTTTGGTTTGCTAGGAGCTGTATTTGGTAAGGTTGGCTGGGAGCTGTATTTTGTATTTGGTTTGATTGGCTTGGAGCTGTATTTGGTTATGTTGACCGGGAGCTTTATTTGGTTTGGTTGGCTGGGTGCTGTATTTGGTTAGGTTGGCTGGGAGCTGTATTTTGTATTTGGTTTGATTGGCTTGGAGCTGCACTTGGCTATGTTGGCTGGGAGCTGTATTTGGCTATGTTGGCTGGGATCTGTATTTGGTTTGGTAGGCTTGGATGGAGCTGTATTTGGTTATGTTGGCTGGGAGCTGTATTTGGTTATGTTGGTTGGGAGCTATATTTGGTTTGGTTGGCTGGGAGCTGTATTTGGTTTGATTGGCTGGGAGCTGTATTTGGTTATGTTGGCTGGGTGCTGTATTTGGTTTGGTTGACTGGGAGCTGTATTTGGTTTGGTTGGCTGGGAGCTATATTTTGTATTTGGTTTGGTTTGCTTGGAGCTGTATTTAATGTGGTTGACTGGGAGCTGTATTTGGTTTGGTTGGCTGGGAGCTGTATTTGGTTTGGTTGACTGGGAGCTATATTTGGTTTGGTTGGCTGGGGGCTATATTTTGTATTTGGTTTGGTATGCTGGGAGCTGTATTTGGTTTGGTTGGCTGGGAGCTGCACATGTTTTTAGATAATGATGATGAGTAATGTAGGTTATCATGAATTATTGATAACTTAACTTAGATGTGTAATGCATCTGTTCATGAATACAGCATAATATTATACAGCTACGTAATTAATACTCTACTGTAACTATAATGTAAATTGTTAATTATTCTGTCAACCAGTCTACCTACAGGTGTAAATTGTTCCCATATATGGTCACAAGTAAGTGACATAGTGGGGTACATGACATATAAGCAGTGTGCAGATAAGTCGGTTTTTCATCATGCTACAACTTACCTTATATGGCAGTATGTACATGTGGATATTTTAATATTGCTGATAAGTTTCTTCTGTCGTTTACTCACCACTGATATATGAAGGCAGTTAAATACTTGAGGTGGAAGGTCCCTGTACGGAATGCTATAAAATGAATTGTATATCTAAATAGCTTACCAAAATAAAATGTGGCTTGATTGAAATATGGGAATTTTGATTTCCAGAATTACGAAGTTCTAGATTTGTGACAGAGTGTGTAAAGGCCATGTCTCGCGATCACTTACCTCTCACTGCAGGAGTTGTTGGCTGGAGCTCGCTTTGCCACAAAACACATATGCAAGAAATTTTGCTAGTTACTTTGGGAAGGACTAGGGTTCTACTTAGATTTATTCTGCCATCTTTATTTTGTTTGAAATCCTTTGCTAACAAATTAGCACTATTTGATATTATGATACTTTCCACTTGCAGGTACTGAGTCAAGATGTGAAGAAAGAAACACCATTACAATTCAAGTTCCGAGCAAAGTTTTTCCCAGAAGATGTTTCCGAAGAGCTCATACAAGAAATCACACAGGTAAATAAAACAGAAATGAATGCAGATATCATGAATGAAGTCCATGAACTATTTCTCATTAACACTCTTATCATTCGGTGCTCCAGATAAGCACTATTTAAGCATTGACATTTCTGAATAAAGCATTGAAATTTAAATTAATGGTTAAAATAGTCATTGCTTATTTTCAATTTTGGTATTGATTAGTTTGTATTAAATGGAGGTTTGATAAGAATGTTCATTTTTACCCTTAACATTTTGCAAATAAGCATTGCATACTAATTTAATGGATAAAATACTCATTTAAACCAAAGCTTATCTGAAGTACTGCTATTATTGTTATACATAACATATTATTATTATGCATAAAATGTATTATTATTATTATTATTATGCAAAATGATCTATAATTACACAAAGCATACTATTATTATGCAAAATGAACTAAAATTACACCAAGCACAATTATTACACAAAGCCCACTATTATTACGCAGAATGAACTATAATTATTTCAAGCACACTATTATTACACAAAATGATCTATAATTACACATAATACTATTATGCAAAATGAACTATAATTACACCTAGCACATTACACAAAGCCAACTATTATTACGCAAAATGAACTATTATAACACCAAGTACTCTTTTATTACACAAAAATTATCTATAATTACACAAAGCACACTATTATTACACAAAATTATCTATAATTATACCAAGCTAACTATTTTTACGCAAAATGAACTATAATTACACCAAGCACACTTTTATTACGCAAAATGAACTATAATAACACCAAGCACACTTTTATTATGCAAAATGTACTATAATTATACCAAACACACTATTATTACACAAAATGTACTATAATTACACCAAGCACACTATATTTACAAAAAAATAAACTATAATTACACCAAGCACCAAGCACACTATTATTACACAAAATAAACTATAGTTACACCAAACACACTTTTATTACACAAAATTAACTATAATTACACCAAGTACACTATTATTACACAACATATACTATAATTACACCAAGCACACTTTTATTATGCAAAATTAACTCTAATTACACCAAACACACTTTTATAACACAAAATGTACTATAATTACACCAAGCACACTTTTATTATGCAAAATTAACTATAATTACACTGAACACACTATTATAACACAAAATGTACTATAATTACACCAAGCACACTTTTATTATGCAAAATTAACTTTAATTACACCAAGCACACTATTATTATGGAAAATTAACTATTATTACACAAAATGTACTTTAATTAAACCAAACACTGTTACTGCACAAAATGAACTATAATTATAACAAAACACACTATTATTACACAAAATGTACTTTAATTAAACCAAACACTGTTACTGCACAAAATGAACTATAATTATAACAAAGCACACTATTATTACACAAAATGTTCTATAATTACACTAAACACTTTTATTGAACAAACTGTACTATAATTACACCAAACACTATTATTACACAAAATGGACTATAATAACACCAAGCACACTATTATTACACAAAATGTACTATAATTATACCAAACACACCTTTATACACACCACAAATAATATTAATTATTACTGACAAGTGAAGTACTGGAAGTATTTGAAGTCCTTGACCTTCGTATAAGGCAACAAATCTTAATGTCTTCAGTATTATCAGCAGGCAGTCGTATATTGTAAACTAACATTCACCCAACACAACCATTCTCAAGAGTGACTTGCCAGTAATGTTTGGTTATCAATATCTAGGAAGTGAAACCATCAAGAGTCTGGCAATTCTTATTCAACATTGAATAATTTATAAATGAATGTTGGAAAAGAAAATTTCAGGAAAGATGTGTAAATGGGTTTTGTTCGTGACATATGCCAGATATTCTAGCCATCCCTTCATATGCAGCTACATATCTCTGACAAATACGTTAACGCTGAGGCAGACGGCAGACAGTGTCATCCTTTATCATATTCACTCTTATCTAAACCCTATCATTACATTTTATTTTTTGCTTGTGCAAGACAGATGCATCATTTGTGCAATATTAGATGAAAATCTGATACGCCTATGAAAAATTAACTGCTTATACTGCAAAAAACGAGATGCTGCAAACATTATTATTACCTAGAAATCTAATTTTTAAGATTTTAAAAAAAAAATAAAATAAAAATAGTTGATTTGGCTAAGTATATATTGAGTCTGATATCAGTTTCAGTTTATATTGTGCTGACATCTACATTAAGACATTAAAAACTACTTATCATTAGCATTCAAATGCTGTTGGGATTGCAATTGTGATATAGAGGTCAGGTAGTTCCATCTCGCAAGCAGGAAGTTGTGGGGTTAAGGGCACAAATTTGCAGGAAAGGCGGGTAGTTTGCTTAAAAATGGAGAGAAAAAAAGAAACGAGAGAGAAATAGACAATATGCTCAAATGTCAATATTATTGTCAGAAACACAATACATCACATTAGTTCATTAAGGTACCAAGTGTATATGAAATAAGAAGACACCTGTCATCTTTTTGCACTAATTGCGGTGGGGTGAATTTATGATACTAATGTTTCTTATTATATAAAATATGAGAGACAGAACAAGGTTCTACCTCATAGCTATAAGAGAGGAACTTTTACCATTAATGAGCGGAGTGGGGACATATTTTGGGGTTGGAAGAATAGTGCCTAATTTCAGCCACAAATACGGAGGATTGAGAGACGTGGCTCTCTTATACAAGTAATACATATGGCAATAGTTGACAGTTCCTTGCTAGGCCTGTCATCGGTATAGTTTGGGTTAGGTGTCAGATCATGTCTTCAGCATGATGCCTTAGTGTGATAGTAGTTAACACTGCACCACAGGGTTCGACATTAACTTTTTTTTCCCACTAGAACACAGGGCAAGTAATTTAGAAGAACTACTAGACCTGACCAAACTTCCACTAGCCCAGACCAATATTGTTAATATCATTAAATCGTAAATTGGTGTTCTAATGTCGTAAAATATGGAAGGGAAATAACTGAGATAGTACCTGGAAGAGTTACGCCGCTTAATATATTGTGTCATAAGAACAGGCTAGAGTTACGCCACTTAGTTAGGGCAGCTTAGTAATTCTACGTTATGTGTTTTCGCATCTGCCATAATGATACAAATTATTGATAATCAATGATATTACATGGTCATCAGCAGGTGCATTTCAATTGATTCAATGGTGAACATTCTGAGCTCAGGTTTTGGTGCTTTTTAACTGATTTCTTAATTTTAATTTAACACGACCAGTTGGGCTACCTTCACGATAATTTGCTGTGCACTAGAGCTTGAAACTTTATCTACATGTGCCTAGCATTGTTTCCGTCAAGGAATTTGTATTAAAAATTTGTCACAATTCATGTAAAATATTTAAAAGGAAGTACCAGTTACCCATGATATCAAGTTACGTACCCTTCACTGTACATTCAAACTGCTACCCATATGTCTGCATGTTATACAACAAAATTAATGTTTTTAAATATTTTTCATTTCAGAAAATGTTTTATTTACAAGTGAAAGATGGCATACTGAATGATGAAATATATTGTCCACCAGAAACATCGGTACTATTGGCCTCGTATGCTTGTCAGGCCAAGTTTGGGGACTACAACACAGATGTTCATGAAACTGGCTTCCTCACGAATGAAAGAATTTTGCCAGAGAGGTTTGTTTCAATTAACATTCGATATTGATAATAATTTTTTGTTAAACTTGTGTTGTTATTTCTATCCAATCCTTATTTAATTGCTAGCATTTATATGAGTGATATAAAATGTACTGGGAGGAGTATAAATTTATGTTATTTTTTCAAGATTGGAAGGTCCTCTGTGACATTCCTCTCTTCACTGATGTTGTGTGTTTGTCGAGGCCAACCAAGTAATTAACTCAGTGAGAGAAAGTTTGCCAGCGCACAGACAGTTTTTCAAGTTTTTCCTCCACCAGTTAAACTATGCCCTAATTATGATATATGTGATGTGTTGAAAATAAACACCATTCAAATAAAATATATATATTCAAATCATTAATTTTGTAAATTCCACATATGTAAAATTAAAAATGAATAAACAGAAATAACATACCTTCTTGTGTGGAAAAGTAATAAGAGTAGGTAAACCACTTTTCATTGCAGAGTCTTCAACCAACACAAGCTGACCAAAGACCAGTGGGAAGAAAGAATAAAGAATTGGTTTGCAGAACACAGAGGCATGCTAAGGTTTGTAATTAAACAAATTACAATGTTGGAGCTGACACTTTCTTGTAAGGGAAATGAGGTTGGGGTGCTAGGAGAGAGATTTCAAGATTCTGTCACTTTCTTGTAGGGGAAATGAGAATAGGGTGCTAGAAGGGATTTCAAGATTCTGTCACTTTCGTGTAGGGGAAATGAGGTTGGGGTGCTAGGAGAGAGATTTCAAGATTCTGTCACTTTCTTGTAAGGGAAATGAGGTTGGGGTGCTAGGAGAGAGATTTCAAGATTCTGTCACTTTGGTGTAGGGGAAATGAGGTTGGGTTGCTAGGAGAGGGATTTTTAGATTCTGTCACTTTTGTGTAGGGGAAATGAGGTTGGGGTGCTAGGAGAGAGATTTCAAGATTCTGTCACTTTCTTGTAGGGGAATGGAGGTTGGGGTGCTAGGAGAAAGATTTCAAGGTCTGTCACTTTGGTGTAGGGGAAATGAGATTGGGTTGCTAGGAGAGGGATTTTTAGATTCTGTCACTTTTGTGTAAGGGAAATGAGGTTGGGGTGCTAGGAAGGATTTCAAGATTCTGTCACTTTCGTGTAGGGGAAATGAGGTTGGGGTGCTAGGAAAGATTTCAAGATTCTGTCACTTTCGTGTAGGGGAAATGAGGTTGGGTGCTAGGAAGGATTTCAAGATTATGTTACTTTTGTGTAGGGGAAATGAGGTTGGGTGCTAGGAAGGATTTCAAGATTCAGTCACTTTCGTCTAGGGGAAATGAGAACCAGGTGCTAGAAGGGATTTTAAGATTCTGTCACTTTCGTGTAGGGGAAATGAGGTTGGGGTGTTAGTGGGGATTTCAAGATTCTAGGCACTTTTTTGTGTGTGTGTTTTTCATTCTATGTAAATCAGTTTGTTGCTGAGTGAGCTATGAATTTTTCTGAACAATATTATTTTAAATTTTTGATTTTTCATGAATTGGGTTAGGTCCTTCATAAAGCATGATTCTATGTACCTTTGGTATTGTCGATGGTGTTGTCTCACCACATATGCAATATTCTATATCTGTTTCAGGGAAGATGCAATGATGGAATACTTGAAAATCGCGCAAGATTTGGAGATGTACGGTGTAAATTATTTTGACATTAAGAACAAAAAAGGAACAGATCTGTTATTAGGTGTTGATGCTTTGGGTCTCAATGTATATGAAAGTTCAGATAGGTATGTATAACTGCAGGTGAGAAAAGGTGTGCTTGATATCAGCATCTTGCCATGTTATATAGAAAATGTGTACTTTAAATAAAAAAAATACAAATATTTACTATTCAGTGCATTTAATGTAAGACTCTTATCTGTTTTCTCGTGATTTTAAATGTGTTGCAAATGTCAGTACTAAATTCAAACAAATATAATAATTCCTAATTTACATATAGATTGTATTGCATTATTTATAACAATAATCAAGCCTATATAGATAATTATTAATTCAAATTTGGACCATTCAGTTATGTGAGATACCGCAGAAGTGGTCTAGTCGTTGAGCCACCAGCTGTCATGCGGAAGGTTGTGGGTTTGATCCCTGGCCTGGTCATACCAAATACTTGAAATATGTTACTAAAAGTCTCCTCACATGACACTCGGAATTGAGATGATAGTTCTGGGTTTGGTTGGCCTGCTGTTGGTATAATGTAACTGGGTGGAGTATCATACCATGTGTCGGGGACTTGATACTCAAGAGTAGCAGCGCTGACAATACTGTCTCGAGTAAACACCTTCGCAATATGACTGAACACAATACAACAACAGTTCTGTGATTTAAGTCATGTTGTAAATTTTATGATGTGTGATTATCGTTCAAAGCTAATTTGATGGATAAGCAAAGTTGATTGATTAAGAAACCATAAGTTGCAGTAAATATATAATGGCTGTGGAGGTTATAACCAGTTTGTCAAAAAAACAAAAAAAAACAAATATAGATATTAAATCCTATTGAAACGATAAGTTTACCAGAAACTTGTACATGTTTATATTGAATGTTTTGATGTTGGATTGTAGAGTTGTGGGTTAGTATCTGGGCAGTCACTAGATTTGAGACAGTAGGTTTTGATTTAAGAACTTGTTCAATAAACTTTCTTTGATAATCTCAAAGTGACATTAAGCGTTGTTGCGTCTGAAGGTAATGATGATAGGGCTGCCTGTGTTATTTTGTAATATTACCATTCTTCAAATGGTTGGGCCGGGCCCAATTAGCTTAGTTGGTTACGTGTCTGACTATCAATCCAGGGGTCGTCAGATTGAATCCCAGCTCGGCAACAGTCTCCGTGATGATAGATATAGGACATTGTGTCTCATAATCATTTGTCTCACCGCTGATTGAAGTAAGAAAGTTATCATGACTTGTGGAGATGGGCCGTGCTCAAGTACTGGTTAACTTTTTCCAGGATCCCAAGAAATAGTAGTTAGGTTAACTTTTCATCTGTTAGCCTCTCAATACCATAAAAATGACGCTAAATATTCAATCAATCAATTAATTGTAATATTTAAAGCATAGTTGAGTCTATCAAAAGTAAGGGAGGTCACAAGACTTGTGTCTTATACTTTGTTACATCGCATTTCCAACTTAAAACAAAATGCAAACAAAAAAAAAGATTTTCAATAGTTAAACTGAAAATGAAAATAAATCTTGACCGTTAACAGAAGTTTAAATTGATTTAAAAACTTGTTTTCTAAAATAAATTATATCCAAAATCTTAATATGTGTTTACGTAAATTAACTGATCATGTTAAAATGCTTGTTGTTTATAAACCAGCTCTCTATTACAGATTAACACCTAAAATCGGTTTTCCGTGGAGTGAAATAAGAAACATATCATTTAACGACAAAAAGTTTGTGATTAAACCCATAGATAAAAAAGCACCAGTAAGTGTGAATGTTGTATGAAATCTGGTTTATGTTGCATGAACACGCTTGAACACTGGGAAATCAAAAAAAGTTTGTAACTGTCAAAAAACTTGTTATATAAAGAGATAGATGCAACCATTCCAATAAGCTAACAATGTTATTTGGTAGTGTAGCATCTGTTATACGAACCATAATGGTCAGTTGTGTCCATATCAATATAGTATAAACCTGACCTAGTACAGAAAAATAGGACCATGACTAAGTGGTCATCACTGAGGTTGTCAGTTCAAGTTCCACATGATCCATAAATTTTGTGGAAAAGAAACTGCTTACTTGCAGAAGAACATGGTTTAACTCCGGTTCATTTTTGTAGTCTTCCTCCACCAATAACGCTGAATATGAAATACATAACCGGTCATGTGTTCAAAATGGTGTTTAACCCCATTCATAAAAAAGTGTAGAAAAGTTTGACCTGGATATATTTCCTGACTAATTTGATGTTGGTTATTTATATGTATATAACATGCATTATGTATGTGTATATAATTTGTATGATATATGTGTATGCAACTGATATGTGCACAGATATGTGTGTACAACTTGCATCATGTGTAGCCTAATGTGTGTACAACTTGTATATCATATGCACAATATATGTGTATACAACTTGCGCCAATAGAATGTTTTCATAATCCCTTTTAGCCCCTTGCACAATAAAATATCTCAGTTGAGGAAATTTGACTTAATTTTAATTATTTTGATTAAAAACAGGAGAATTCTCAGTGTTCAAATGTGTTCACTTGCTGATAATGTCAACTCCACAAAGTAAGGTATGGAATCGGCGTTTTGCTGGAATTTTATTGACAGTAGGGAAGCACTTTGTTTATTCTATGAAATTAGTACTTTAAAGAGACGAACAATCAAGAAGCTAATAATTCTTTTGGCTCGTGAAAGAAGCTTGTTTTTAATATTCAAATTTTGAGTTGAAGACCAGTTTGAATGTATTGAATATTCCATACCACTCTTTATGGGGTTGATTTGTTGTTGTGGGATAACTAGTTTCAGTTTTGTGCGATTTCACATTTTTATAATTCCTGTGTTATTATTATGTTTGTTTGCAGACTAACACCCAAAGTTGGATTTCCCTGGAGCGAAATTAGGAACATATCATTTAATGACAAAAAGTTTATTCTTAAGCCCATTGATAGAAAGGCGCCCGTAAGTGACGACAACCTGCCATTCTGACCTACATATATACCCAGACAGCTATTTACCGCCTGCTTTATTACCACCTTAATTACCATGCATACTTATGAGCTACCTTGAAGGGAAATGTGAATAGATGATCATACAGTGATGGTTGTAAAGTTCAGAGATTCACTCTAGCTGCTATTGGTAAACTTGATGTTGTGGGTTCTTATGGTAATTATTCACATTGTGTGCTAGGTACATGAAGATTGATTGTCTTATTGTGTGTGAAATGTGATTGCTCTTACTATCAAAGTTGGTCAAAGTTTTACCCAGATATTTGCCAATTGCTTGGAAGTAAGATGAAGTATTTTACACAATTGTGAGACAATTAATTAAATTTGTTATCAAAATAAGAAAGAAAAATGAAGTAAAGAACTATACAGCCATCATAGATTTTCATTCCTTCACTATAGCTCAGAAATTACAATGTATGATAGGGTTATCATAATTAACTAACATTAATTATTATAACTGGTTTGGGGGGGGGGGGGGGGGGGTCACCCATAAGGAGATCCCTGACTGGTTAATGAAAAGTTAACAGAATTTAAATCTTACTGTTGACGTTTTCTTGAGTTTTTGTAGATTTGAAAACTTGCCCAAGATACATTAAGCTTTTTTCTCGCTTTCCATCACTTCCTTGTAAGAGTTTTCCCCCGACAATTTACCACCATACAGTTGCAAAATGCTGTTATTGTACAGTTTCTTTACTCTACATGGAGTCTTTCTAGCTTTAAGATAAGATTTCTTGATGTGTGTTTGTATTCTCATTCTTTCATTTTATGCTATTGTAGAAAGAAAAACAGAATAAAGAAAATATAAAAAGAAATGGAGAAATTATTTACATTTTTGCCATAGGCTTTGCAGTTTTACATTTTCAAAAGATATAGGAATTGCCTTTGTTGTGGCTTGACTTCCCACCTCCTTATATGTGTTATAACATCTGCATTCCCTATTCAAACTTTGCAAAATCTGACGACAGATGAGAGATGAGTATCAATGGTCGAGATAAAGATCTCTTACTTCTCACTGTTGAGGTTGTGGGTTCAAACCCAGCTTGTTTCTATAAGTTTGCCAGTTACTTGCAGAAGGACAGTAGTTCTACTCAGATTCATTTTAAGGTCTTCCTTCACCAATAAAACTGAGAGAAAAACTGATTCCATATATAACTTGTTATGTATTGAAAATGGTATTAAATCCCATCCACAACAAAAGTTGCTTTAAAGAGGAATCTGATTTAACTTTGCTTCTCAAAATTGTTTGATAAAATGACATTACATCCTTATGCCTAATATTACTATTACGGCTCATATATACATCTGTAAGAGCTTGGTTTCTTTCAGATATCTTTATAAATATGTGCTTTTGAGAAAAGCACTTAAAATAAGTTTCTTGTATTGGCAGTACCACAAAATACTAGCTGCACAAATCTAAGTTCCTTCCCATATAATATATATCTTCTGTCGACTTCCCAACCCCTTCATTTATTGCAAAGGCAAATAATTTGCACTTAACGGAATTCAGATGCCCATCTGGAAATAAATTTACACAAATGTGATGATATTAAGTATGTATACATTTGTAATGCTCATTTCTCTTAATTTTATGTGTATGTAAAGAATATTGAGTAACTGTTTGTTTATTAATTAAATGTAGATTATTTGACTTAAATTAATTGTGAATTAATCTTCATTATTTATATATTGAACAGAACAGCTAACACGCCACTTTTGTGTTTCCAATATTTTCATAAAATTTGTATTCGAATTTTAGGAAATTACTTTATACTAGAGATAATACATAAAATGTCAGGTGGCAAGTTAGCTGTTCCTTTCAGTATACATAATGTGCATACAAGGAATAAAATGTATTTAATCCTGTATTTAGCAATTTTACTAATGACTTTTCAAAAAGATTTGAGGAATTAACCTCACTGTCTATGCTCACAATGTCATGACATCACTATATTTGGGTGTTAATGCATGATACATTGTTTAATTTTGAGTGTTAAGTTTGTTTGGCTGGTTAATTTAAACAATATTTAATTCACAAGATACATGGTAGTCATGCATTCAATATACAGTCAAACCTGTCTTATGCAGCCAGTTAATGGAAAAAGAAAAAGTGGCATTTTAAGACAGGTTGTTGCTTAATACAGGTTAATTTGCTCTGAAAGCATAGAAATGGGAAATAACAAATGTGGCTGCTTAAGATAAGTGGCTGCTTACTAGAAGTGACCAATCATACTGGGTTGACTGTACATATTGAGTTATAAGTGAAAAAGATTCATTAGAAAGCTGTAATGGCTAACATGTATCTGTAAGTCTGGTTGTCCATATTGCGTTACCAATGTACATGTACTGGCATATTACATTTGTAACATTAATATTATATTTATGGATTATTTTGCATGTAGTATATATAATGCTATGTATTACTGATAAACAGAAGAAATTTATGCATGTTAACTGTTGTATACACCTTGAACCCTGTAATCATTATTAAACAATGTTGTATATTACATATAATTATGGGGATATGATTAAAGTTACTTGGAATAAGTAATCAGCATTACATATATTCTCTCTTTCTCTCTTTTTTTTTTTTTTTTTTTTTTTGTAAACCAATAACCTGGGGCGAGTTTCGGGAGATGGGGGGCTAAAAATGTTAAATGCGACAACTGTATAGCCAAATATTTTGCCATTGATTATAACAATGAAATTATTTGGTTTCCAATAATTTTGTATTGAAATGAATCTAGATTAAATACTGAATCCTGCAGTCAAGTGTGTATGCATGTGACATTGTTACATGTGATAATTAATGTTGAATAATTTGCCTTAGTTATGATTTACATGTATGTTTAAAAGACAGTTTTACAAACCCATTTCAGGATTTTGTGTTTTATGCTCCAAGATTACGAATCAACAAGCGTATCTTGGCCCTGTGTATGGGTAACCACGAACTGTACATGCGCAGACGTAAGCCGGACACCATCGAGGTACAGCAGATGAAAGCACAAGCTCGTGAGGACAAAATGACAAAACAGACCGAGAAGGCACGTTTGGAGATTGAGAGACAAAAACGTGATGACGCAGAACAAAAGCGAAAGGAACTCGAGGAGATGTTGGAGCAATACAGAGAGGAAAGTGAACGCAACAGAAAAGGTGGGTCCTGCAGTTATGTATAACAAAAGCTTGACTTGACTCCTTCAATTATATCTTATTTCAGTGCTTCTCATGTAAAAAAATGGTTTTTGATCAATTACTTCTGAAGGGGTCTATTTTTAGCTCGCCGGGATGAAGTCCAAGGAGAGCTATTGCCATGACGTCGGGTGTCTGTGGACACCAAGGTTAAACTTTTGCGTTTAAGTTTAAGATATCTATGCCACCACTCGTTGGATGTGAATGGAACTTTGCATGTGTGTTCACCATCATCAATGGAACACACACAGACAAGAACCATAACTCTGGATTGCATTTTGGCAGTTATGGCCCTTTTTGGACTTAGACACCCAGGGACGAGCTTTGTTGTCTTCTGAAAACTCTTGTTTAATTAATATTGCATGTTCCTGTATAAATATAAAATACAGGACAAGTTGGATATTTGTCAATATCGGTCAAACTCCAAGAGTTCTGGCCCCTTTTTACTTATTTTTCTGTATTTTTCAATTTTCAGTCAGTAACAGGGGCATTCAGATTGACAGACATTTAGTTGAACTGATGTAGAATTTTTCAGTCAAACCTTTTTTCGTTAATTTTTTTTCAACACATACCAATGAATGGTTGTTCTTGGCTTCAGGCATATATTTAGTACAAAAACAATGTTTCCAAAATATGATAGAATATGGTGTCCTCAATGTCAGATATCAAGAAATCAGCTTGAAGCAGTTGTACAGAGGCACAACTTCCAATATTCAAAACGATGTATACAACAAATTAATTGCTGGTGCAAAGGTGCCTGATGAGTGAGACATGCTGGGATAGTCTGGGTGGATTAATAATATAAATATATAAGATATTAACTTAACTGTAACACCATATGTAAGTTTATAATTATCTTTTGAACGTTTGAAAAATTCATTATCCAGCAGGGCTTTAAAACAGTGTCTCTGTACACTTTGCCTTATATCTGAATTCCAGTCTTTTTATGCCCCTACCAATTTTGAAGGAATATGAACCATAGTCCATTTGTTGGGTCATATTTGCGTCCAATGAATAACTTTCAATATGGTCTATGTATTTAGTATTTTGTGTAGCTGTATAAAAATAAAAGGTTGATGTTTGGCAATGTTGGTAACATTTTACAGGATTTAGTGGCTCCTTTCGATTGAATGTGGTAAAGTGAGGGTGTCCATGTCCTTTTGATATATATGTAGTTCAAAAACATTTGCTTAAAGCTGTCAACTTTAACCTTTATTTCCAACCAAAATAAATGAAAATGTCAAACTGTTCAATAAATAGTTTGTCTCTTCTGACATTTCTCAAGAAGTGGGGAAACTTTATTTATCACAGAACTCCAGATAAAATTAAAAATGTTTTGCCCCTATTTAATTTTCAATGCTGAAAAAAATAGTTTTAAAGTGTATGTTTACTCCCTGTTTTGTTAAGGCTGATTTTTCTTTTTTCTCACTTAAACATCATAATGTATATTTTGTTTATTTGCTCGCTACAAAGGTACACTTTAACGGATATCCATTCCCTCGCCTTTAATAACAACCTGTTAGATTTTACTTTTCCATGACTGAACTTTTTTAACAGACATCAAATCATCAGAACATTTTTAGCTCATGTTTTTTGAAAAAAAACAAAGAGCTATCAGTGTTTTTTTTTCGGCCATTTTTATAGCTGTAATTGGGTCATATTCCCAATGGCAAATAGTATCTTTTTTTCCCAACTGAATGGTAAAAATTCCCAATTGAAAGCTTCAAAAATGTAAATTGAAACTTGCCATACTTCCTTGATTATTTAATTAAATGGCCTGATAAGCAAGTGTACACTTTTTATAAATATATGAATATATTTAATATATTTAATGCAAAAAAAATTTCCAATGTTAATGAAAATGCAGCTAAAATTCCCAATTCCAAGGGTATGGGTCATCTTCCCAAAATGGTGAAAAAAAAAACTGGCTATTGTCATGATCCTGGCATCGTCGGCGTCCTTGTCGGCAGCGGCCGCTGTTTAAAGTTTTATGTTTAGCTCAGCTTTTTCTGTTTTTCTGAATAAACAACTAGTGTTACGGTGACTAAACTTCATAAACACATTCACATCATGTTAAACAATGTATATAGCTAACTTACCTAAATTTACATACTTTGGGCTCTAAAACCTTTGGTTAAAGATTTTGTTAAGCTCGGGTTTGGTTAAAGTTTTATGTTTAGTTCAGCATTTTCTCTGTTTCTGAACAAACTACTTAAACTTTATAAAAACATTTATATTATGTTGTAGAAACAATGTATATAGCTAACTTACATAAATTTCCATGCTTTGGGCTTCAAAAAAAGTTTACATCACTGACCTTGACCTATTTAATGGACTTTCCTGCTCGAGCCCAACCAAGACTCGCACCCTGCTGCCCTTTTTTTTGTTTTTTGTTTAAATTTGTTTTGCATTAAATCAAATTCTCTGCCCCATTTCAACTTTTTTACCGACCCCAAGACCCTCACCCCTAATTTTGTTTTGTTTTAAATTAAATACTTTCAACTTACCCAAAGGACAATCCCTCCCCCATTTTTTAGCTCTACTGGCCAAAGGCCAGAAGTGCTTATGCGATGGCGCGTTGTCTGTCGTCAGTCGTCTGTCGCCTGTTAGCAGCACTTTCTCTGAAACCACTAGGCCAATTTAACTGAAACTTCACATGGGTGTTTCTATTGCATAGGAGACTATACAGAAGATTTTTTTTTTTCGATCTGAAATTCAGATGGCCGCCATTATTAAAAATAGTCCAAAACTTAAAAAATCTTCTCATGAACGGTCCAACAGATTTTCAAAATGTTTATGTAGTAATGATGACCAACTATACTTTTGTTAGATTTGTTCAAATGGTGTCCCTAGAGTTAAAAATGACCCCGCCCCTATTGCATAGTAGAATTTCTAAAAGTGCTATGGCCACTTTGAGTCCGTAGAGCGTCCTCAGGCCCTCTTGGGCCTCTTGTTTTCTTTTTTCTTTTAAATTTGTTTTGTTTTAAATTTAATACTATTCTGCCCCCTTTGCTACCGATCCCCACCCCCTCCAATTACTTTCTTCAAATTTTATTCTGTATTGAAGTAGACACACTGTCCCTTTTCAACTTTGTTACTAACCCAAAGACACCCTCTCCCTCCAACGTTTTCTTTTTCTTTTATTAAACTAAACAGTCCTGTTTATTAACTTTGGCACATACATCCACACCCAGATTTTAAAATTAAATTAAATACATTTCATCTTAAATACTGGCTAGCTAGCTTTAGTCAGACAAAGACATAGTATATATTCTGCCCTAAAAGTCCTACTTGCACATACATGTATCTACTATTTTGCTAATATGAAAGATGGTTTCATTCATACAGATATATCTGTTTTTCTGATGTTACATTATAATATATTGTTCTGTGATCGACAAGGCTAGAATAGTCCAGTTTTTTAAACTAATCACCATCAAGTTTAAAACGTTTACTTCACTGACTTTGACCTACATAATAGATTTGGGAAAAAGAAGAGCGTTTGCACCTGCTTGCGTTGCTCTTGTTGATTTTTTTTTTCTGATTTTTTTACGCTTATTCCAGCGATTTCTGTCAAATTGAGGCAGTCTACCTTTTGCATTACAGTTTCTGTTGTTTTGGAAGATGCACCCATTTTGGATTTGCAGGCCTCAATCATTTTCAGTGTTTGCTTTTCCAAAGACTTCAAGAATAACAACGTAATGTTACCACTAGATGGTACTAATGCACTTACAGTGGTAGTAACCTCATCTGGGGAATACAACAGAAAAGTAAACATTGAAGATGACCATAATTCAATACATTTCTGATACACAAGCATCTACTGAGCCTAAATGATGCACCAACTGAACAGAAGGGCATTCTTGATTTAAATTGTTTTGTACACATTTTGTTTTGGTAGTAAACCTGTTGAGAAGAGTCCAAAAGTTGCATTTCAAATGTTTTTGTTTTTTTTAAGCCGTCAATTGTATATTTCAAACCAAGATAAATAAAAAAATCAATATTTTTAATGGAAAAAGTCTTTAGATAACATTGTGTATTTACAAAAGCTGCTTTGTCATGAATTACAGCCTTGGAAGATTCCAACAGTCGCATTGGACAACTGGAGAATGTAGTGGATGACTACAACAAGGCACAGGAGGACATTGCAGAACAGAAACGCAGAGCCGAAGAGTTGAATGAACGCTTGCAGGAGACAGAACATATGCATGAAGAAGAGAAGGCTAGACTGGTAAGAGAGAATTGTACATGTTATATTGGTCATGCCATTTAAGTCGCATGGTTTCATACTGGTAAAAACATATGTGGCCTTGCCTTGGATGATCCTTTACCCATAATGCAACAAAGTGCAGTAGTAAAACTATTATTAAAATAAGTACAGACTGAAGTGACCAATTTGATATCTTTATGAATTAGTAGTTTTAACAACAACAAAAAGATTAGTAAGAGGCATGTTGAACATGCAAGTAGCCAATGTCTATCTGCACAACATTGAAAAACAGCTAGATTTCATCAGATTGATTTAAATACAAGAATGATTATAGTTCACAAAGATTAGAAACAAGTTAAATTGATGCATAGACAATCCATAAATTAAAATCATATTGTTATAAAAAGAGAATTAAATGTATTGGAGAAGGTTGGTTATCTGATTTTGTGTTCAAAATTCCCATTTCCCAACAACAGCACAATGGATATATTTCCCTACTCTGTTGTTGACTTCATGTGCCCATTCTTCTTGAAAAACACAAGTAAAATTGTGTTATATGACCAGATGTTTTCATCTGTAAAACAAAATATAATTTTTGGGTAAATATTTGATAATCCTGTTATAATTAAAAAAAGAAAAGATGCAGAAACTGCACACAAAAAAATGGAATTAAACTTGCCTTCAGTACTCAAAGGTATTCAGGGTTAGTATTCAATCATTTTAAGCACTGCTTGGTAGTGTTTAACTTGCCACCAATTCAAAGTTTTAGGTTTTATTTCTAACCCATTGAATTATATCTTCAAATATTTTTATTGACTACATTTACATTGACAACTGTGATCCTCAATGGGCTTAGGGACTATCCCAAATGTACTTACCTCTCACCGCTGAAGCTGTGGGTTTGAGGCAAGGCAGGGAAATGAGTTTAAAGCTTTTTCTTTTTTTTACTTAGAATTTTAAACAAAAATTTTGCTAAACATGCTTGAATTCTCCCTGGGTAGAACCAGTACTACCCACTGAGGCTTGAAATCTCTCTGAATAGAACCAGTACTAAGCATATGCAGATAGTGTCTTGCTCAAGGGCACCTGTCAAAATTATACATGCAAATCAGTGGTGAGGAGAGGGGTTGGGGGGGGGGGGGGGGGGGGTCAAATCTCTGCACCTCCTACCTGAAGTCTGATGTTCTCTGTTCTGCTACAATACTGATCATGAAAGGGGATGACAATAAATTAATCATTTTTTAATGTGTCCACAGGAAGCAGAATACGAAGCTGCCAAGAGTGAGGTTCAACTTAGTGAGCAAGCCCTGCAAGAGAAGGACCACAATATGGAGAATATGAAAGAGCAGTTAAATGAGGCACGAGAACAAGCAGCCAGGGACCAGGAAGCCCTGCTCAGTGCTATGTCTGCAATACACGTTAAGGATGAGGAGTCTGAAAATGATCAGGATCACGGAGGTATGTAGTTGGTATTATTTTCACTTTTGTTCATCCTGTAAGTAAAGCAGTTACAGCCAACTTTTAGCTGTACTGGTCAAAGGATAGCAGGGCTTATGTCACTGTAAATTGTGCATTGTCCTTCCATTAATCTTTTTCTTGTAGATGCCATAGCACCCCTATTTTATGCTCACCTGAGCAAAACTTAAGGTGAGCTATTCTGATTGCCTGTCCGTCGTCTGTCTGTGAACTTTTTTGTTGTGTGCACACTAGTACCTGCATTTTTCATTGAATCTTCACTAAACTTGTATAGTAGTTATATAACCATAATCAGATTATTAATGTCAAAGTTATGACCCATGAAACATAAAAAAAAATTGCACTATTTGACCATGTGTGCACTTTAGCACCCGCATTTTTCATTTGATCCTAAGTAAACTTGTACAGTAGTTATATAAGCATTATATCTTGGACAAGTTCTTGAACTGGCCAAATTGGATTATAAATGTCAGAGTTATGGCCTTTGAAACATTAAGAAATGCAATATTTGATCATGTGTGCACTCTAGCACCCATATTTTTCATTTGATATTCACCAAACTTGCACAGTAGTTATATGAGCATAATATCTTGGACAAGTTCTTGAATTGGCCAAATCGAATTATTAATATCAGAGTTATTGCCCTTGAAACATTAAAAAATGCAAATTTGACATTGTGTGCACTCTAGCTCCTGCATTTTTCATTTGATTCTCACCAAACTTACACAGTAGTGATATAACCATAATATCTCAGACATGTTATTGAACTGGTCAAATTGGATTATTAATTTCAAGTTGTGGTTCTTTAATCATTTAAAAGTTCCAATAATTTTTTACCTTGTGTGCACTCTAGCATCTTCATTTTTCAGTTGATCCTCATCAAACTTATACAATAATATATAAAAGCATAATATCTTGGACAAGTTCTTGAACTAGCCAAATCGGGTCTGAGTTATGACCCTTGAATTGTCAAAAATTGCATTATTTGACCTTGTGTGCATTCTGGTACTCACAACTTTCATTGCTTTCAACCAAACTTACGTAGTAGTTATATAACTGTAATATCTTAGACAAATTCTTAAACTGGTCATATATGATAATTATTGTCACAGTTGTGGCCTTTGAATCATCAAAAATGTGTTTTTTGTTGTTGTGTACACTCTAGCATGTGCAGTTTTTATTTGATTCTCATTAAACTATAACAGTAGTTATAAAACTATAAAATCTAGGACAAGTTTTTAAACTGGCCAAATCGGATAATTAATGTTGGAGTTAGGACCCTTGAAATGTCAAAAATTGTGATATTTGACAGACTAGTACTGTTAGGCCTAAAAAAAAAAGATGTTTGTTTCCGGTTACCCGACCGACCCTATATTTTAACTGCCGACTCAAAAGTTTTTATGTCCAAAAAATCGGCATCGGATTTCGCGCTCTTTTTGGTGATTTTCACATCAAAGTAATTCTTACGCACCGGCGCGCTGTGTCGTTTAGACGCTCGTAATCTCATTATAAAATAATCACTGCATACGCCTAGACGATATAGACTCACACAAACGGTGCAAGGTATAATTTTTGTGAAGACAGTATAGCCTATATCAAACATCTTCCTTGGTTTATTATAGCCACTTCAGATTTCAGATTCATATCTGAAATTGAGTACTATTTAAAAGATATATTACTTTCACACCACTACCCCCAAAATGACATATATAATCATGTAATAGAAACTAACAAACTCATTCATTTTGATGTTCCATTTAATAAAGGAGTGTGGTAACGACAAAAAAAAAAAAAAAAAAATCCCTACCTACCGACCCATATTTTTTGGGGCATGTAACAGGAAACAAACCTTTTTTTTTTTTAGGCCTTATTATGTAATCATAATATATTGAACAAGTATTGGCCAATTTGGTGTTGGGTGCACTCTAGCCATCACAGTTTATAGTTCTTGTACAATGTCGGGTGTTATGGTCAACAAAAATTGCATTATGAGAATTTATGTACACTCGAACACCAGCAAAAATTTGGCATTATCTTCTCTGCCTCAGGTGAGCGATTAATCTTGTTCATTGAATATTAACCAAATTTACACAACAGTTATATAACCACAAGATCCCAGATGCCCCCCCCCTTCACAGGGCTTATAAGCATATTTTAAGTGAAACTTTTTGTGAAGTTCAATTACTGAACTTTAGATATTTTACATGTATCATTGCATGGACGTCCCATAAAAAGTATTTAGCTCACCTGAGCCAAAGGCTCACAGGTGAACTTCTGTGATCGCCTGGTGTCAGTCGTCTGGCATCTGTTGTTAGCTTTTAGCTTCTAACAACTTCTTCTCTGAAACCACTGGGACAATTTTGATATAACTTCACAGAACTGTTTCTTGGGTGACCCTCTACCAAGTTAGTTCAAGCCATCTTGATTCCTCAAAAAACATGGCCGCCAGGTGGCAGGGTTAGTTTACTATATAAGCTATAGTAAAAACTTAAAAAATCTTCTTGTCAGAAACCACTAGGCCAATTTTGATATAACTTCACAGAAATGTTCCTTGGGTGACCCTCTACCAAGTAAGTTCAAACCATCTTGATTCGTCAAAAAAACATGGCCGCGAGGGGGCGGGGCAAGTTTCATTAGTAAAAAACTAAAAAAAATCTTCTTGTCAGAAACTACTGGCTTGATTTTAAATTAATTTCACAGAAATGTTTCTTGGGTGACCCTCTACCAAGTTTGTTCAAACCATCTTGATTCCTCCAAAAAAATGGCCGCCAGGTGGCAGGGTTAGTTTACTATATAAGCTATACTAAAAACTTAAAAAATCTTCTTGTCAGAAACCACTAGGCCAATTTTGATATAACTTCACAGAAATGTTCCTTGGGTGACCCTCTACCAAGTTTGTTCAGTGGGCGGAGCAAGTTTAATTAGTTTACTATATATGCTATACTAAAAACTTAAAAAATCTTCTTGTCAGAAACCACTAGGCCAATTTTGATATAACTTCACAGAAATGTTCCTTGGGTGACCCTCTACCAAGTTTGTTCAGCGGGCGGAGCAAGTTTAATTAGTTAAATCTTAAAAAATCTTTTGTCAGAAACTACTGGCTCGATTTTAAAATAATTTCATGGAAATGTTCCTTGGAGGACCCTTCGCCAAGTTTGTTCAAATCATATTGATTTTCAAAAAACATGGTGGCCAGGGGGTGGGGTTAGGTTATTATATAAGCTATAGTAAAAACTTAAAAAAAATCTTCTTGTCAGAAACCACTGGATCGATTTTAAAACAATTTTGCAGAATTGTTCCTTGGGTGACCCTTTACCAAGTTTGTTCAAGCCGTTGTGATTTGTTAAAAAACATGACCGCCACAGTGAGGCACTAGTTTACTATATAGGCAGCTTTAGTAAAAACTTCAAAAGCCTTCTTGTCAGAATCTACTGACCTGATTTCGATGTAATTTCACTGACATTTACCATGGGTGAACCTCTACCAAGTTTGAACTATTCTACGTATCTGTTACATCTTCAAAATAAATAAAAAAAATTAAGGTATTAGATCTGTTATGCTCTTGGTAGAAATCGACTAACACCGTGATCAATCGTTACTTTCCAGAACGAAATTTAGTAAAATTGTCACATGACAAGGTATTTTTTCTCGTGTGTAGTGACTTCACATTGGATTTTCCATCATGAAATCATAATCTTCAGAAGCTAAAACAAATTTTGATCGTCAAGGTTGTTGTTCAAAATAAAAATAAAACAGATCAGAATAACGACTATGATATCAATGTTGACCACATCTATCATGTGGGTAAAAACATAGAATTCGCGCACCATCATGTGGATAAATATCAATGAATCCGCACCACAACACGGAATGTCACATTTGTTTACATCATTTTGATATTGATCGAACCAAAACTGTAATGTTAGTGTAAGCATCACAATTTCTTACTTTTCAAATATCTAAATTAATTGTAACTCTACCGACTTTGTGATCTCATTAGTAAAGAGACTAGAGTGCTGGATTAGCAGAATAGAGTTTGTGGGTTCGGTCCTGATTGGCGCTCAATTTTTTTTTATTTACAGAGATGGTTTGCTCAGCACATTCAAATGTAAAAGACATACACGTGTCGCAAACACAACCAATTTTTAAGATAGAAATTCCAACACCTGACCCCCACCCACTCCAAATAGATTTTATAATTGTAGCTACCAGTTCTAGTTTTGTATATCATTTGCCAAGTCAAACCAATTAATACACAATTATTACTAAAGATAAAAGACAAAGTTTATATGAAATATTTCTATTAGCAATATTTTTACACCTTACGTTTAAAGTTTTCAACAGAAAGTATCCAGTGTTTGATGAAAATGTAGGTTCCTATTTTTTATAAAATATTTCGCCCTTTGGCAAAGGTTATGGCAAAAGTTTGTTTTATTTCCGTGCATTTATTACTTTAAACAATGTAGTCTAGTTCAATATACAATAAAAGAAGGGCGTTGTGATAGTGGTGGGGCTAAAATATTAGAGAATAATTATTTTTTGTCACAATTTTTGGAGAAATAAAACATTATTTTTGGGTGGGTGGGGTAATATTTTAAATTTATTAAACATTCCAGTCAAGCTATAAGAGTATGAACATAGTTTCTTATGTGTCATTACATCAGCAATATTGTTTTAATAAAAACAGTTGCCTAAATACAACATTTAACAAGTACACATTATCTGTTTGCTGTAAGTAGATGTTGAAAAAAACACTATGTTGCTAAAGTGGCTGCCTTTTATTTTGATACTTATCCTATAAAATACCATATTATGAGAAAACAAGATGGTAAAAGTTATTATCTTTTCGCATTTCTCTCTTCTAACAATGTGGAAAATATTGGCATATACAACATAAGTTGTTAATTGTAATAGAATAAATGCACACCCATTTTTTCATTGAATCTTAACCAAACAGCAGTTATAAAACCACAATATCTCGGACGAGTTCTTAAACCAGCGTGATTCGGCCATAAATGCCCGCGCCACAGGTCTTATAAGCATCTTTTATAGAACTCTAAACAGTTCAAGCCATAGACCTTAGATATTTCACATATAGCATTGTATCAAGGTCCTCTAAAAGGGTTGTTGGAAACTGAGGAGTGGGGGAGTGGTTTGAGCTTGAACTTCTAGTGGTTTTTGTTTCAAGTATAACGAATTGGGAGGCGAGATGGGGGGTGGAAGGGGGCACTTGTTTTATCTCCTGAATGGTGTGACTGTCATATACTACCTTTAATGAGACACAGTGAAGTTGAAATCAATTTTAATTATTTTTAATTGAAAATTTAATGGGTTTTAAAAGTAATAGGAAATGTAATAAATTCTAATAGACATAAATGTACAAGCGTTTTTAACAGTGCAAGTCGTCGGAGTGTGTGTTTAATGGTGGTCAGTTTTCTAATAGTCAAAAATATGTCAATATCGCACAAATGTAAAAAGATTGAATGTATATCATTGTGACTGTTTTCAGATGCCCAATTACAAGAATATGAAGATGCTGAGCATATGCCAAGACCAGAGGAAGATCGAGAAATTGAAATAGAAAAGAACAAGAGACTGCAACAGCAACTGAGGGTATGTACATTTGGTTTTCTCAGCTGTTTGCCCATTGCTGAACATTAATATGTATATTTTATATCTTGATTTTTAATCACTCTCTATTCTACTGAAATCAATGCTTATAAAACCATATGCATTTGCAACTGAACTTACAACTGAAACTTGATTTTTAGCTCTATTGGCCAAAGACAAGCACAACTTATGTCATGACAAATTGTCCGTCTCCCTCCTGTAAGTAGGGTCTTTCAGTAAGCCATGTTGATGTGCCACATTAGTATATCCAATCAGTAATTTGTAAGCAGGGTCTATCAGTAAGCCATGTGATGTGCCACATTAGTATATCCAATCAGTAATTTGTAAGTAGGGCCCATCAGTAAGCCATGTTGATGTGCCACATAAGTATATCCAATCAGTAATTTGTAAGCAGGGTCTATCAATAAGCCATGTTGATGTGCCACATTAGTATATCCAATCAGTAATTTGTAAGCAGGGTCTATCAGTAAGCCATGTTGATGCGCCACATTAGTATATCCAATCAGTAATTTGTAAGCAGGGTCTATCAGTAAGCCATGTTGATGTGCCACATAAGTATATCCAATCAGTAATTTGTAAGTAGGGTCTATCAGTAAGCCATGTTGATGCGCCACATTAGTATATCCAATCAGTAATTTGTAAGCAGGGTCTATCAGTAAGCCATGTTGATGTGCCACATTAGTATATCCAATCAGTAATTTGTAAGTAGGGTTTATCAGTAAGCCATGTTGATGTGCCACATAAGTATATCCAATCAGTAATTTGTAAGCAGGGTCTATCAGTAAGCCATGTTGATGTGCCACATTATTTTATCCAATCAGTAATTTGTAAGTAGGGTCTATCAGTAAGCCATGTTGATGTGCCACATTATTTTATCCAATCAGTATCTTGTAAGCAGGGTCTATCAGTAAGCCATGTTGATGTGCCACATAAGTATATCCAATCAGTAATTTGTAAGTAGGGTCTATCAGTAAGCCATGTTGATGTGACACATAAGTATATCCAATCAGTAATTTGTAAGCAGGGTCTATCAGTAAGCCATGTTGATGTGACACATAAGTATATCCAATCAGTAATTTGTAAGCAGGGTCTATCAGTAAGCCATGTTGATATGCCACATAAGTATATCCAATCAGTAATTTGTAAGCAGGGTCTATCAGTAAGCCATGTTGATGTGCCACATTATTTTATCCAATCAGTAATTTGTAAGCAGGGTCTATCAGTAAGCCATGTTGATGTGACACATAAGTATATCCAATCAGTAATTTGTAAGCAGGGTCTATCAGTAAGCCATGTTGATGTGCCACATTATTTTATCCAATCAGTAATTTGTAAGCAGGGTCTATCAGTAAGCCATGTTGATGTGACACATAAGTATATCCAATCAGTAATTTGTAAGCAGGGTCTATCAGTAAGCCATGTTGATGTGACACATAAGTATATCCAATTTGTAAGTAGGGTCTATCAGTAAGCCATGTTGATGTGACACATAAGTATATCCAATCAGTAATTTGTAAGCAGGGTCTATCAGTTAGCCATGTTGATGTGCCACATTATTTTATCCAATCAGTAATTTGTAAGCAGGGTCTATCAGTAAGCCATGTTGATGTGACATATAAGTATATCCAATCAGTAATTTGTAAGTAGGGTCTATCAGTAAGCCATGTTGATGTGACACATAAGTATATCCAATCAGTAATTTGTAAGCAGGGTCTATCAGTAAACCATGTTGATGTGCCACATTAGAATATCAATTCAGTAAATTATAAGCAGGGTCTATCAGTAAGCCATGTTGATGTACCTACCACATTAGTATATCCAATCAGTAATTTGTAAGTAGGGTCTATAAGTAAGCCAGACCATGGCGTGTTAGAGCGTCTGCCTCGCATGCGGAAGGTCGTGGGTTCGATCCCCTACCGGGTCATACCAAAGACTTTAAAAATGGTACTAGAAGCTTCCTCGCTTGACACTCAGCATTTAGAGGAGAGTTCTAGGTTTGGTCGGCCCAGTGTCAGTATAATGTGACTGGATGGGGTATCATACTATGTGTCTGCGGCATGATACTCCAGTGTGACAGCGCTCAGAATAATGTCCCAAGTAGACACTGTCGCGATATGACTGAAAAATTGTTGAAAGCGACGCTAAACACCATACAACAACAACTAAGTAAGCCATGTAGATGTACCACATTAGTATATCCAATCAGTAATATGTAAGTAGGGTCTATCAGTTAGCCATGTTGATGTGCCACATTAGTATATCCAATCAGTCATTTGTAAGTAGGGTCTATCATTCAGCAAGGCATAGGTTTAATGGATAGAGTGTTGGCTGTTCACGCCAGAGGTTGCGGGTTCGATCACCAGCTCAACCGGATGCCTCTCATAAAACAACACTCAGTACTGGTTCTACCCAGGAAGCGGACTTGAGAGCAATTCATATAAGCTCTGAACTTTCATTGCAATAGAGCTAAAAGAAATTAGTCAATCAGTTAGTTAAACATGCTGTGTTGGTAAGTAGAGTCATTCATTAAGCTAGTTGACATGCCACATGAGAAATGACTGCCAATAAGTTTACACACTTAAGTTGAGAAGCCAATCAAAAAACTGATTGAGTCGTCAAGTAGAGTTAATGGCCTCAGTTTTATAAGTAAGGTATAATAAAAAACAAAAATGTGTATTTGAATAAAAATTTCTCGTTATCATAATTATGTGTTGCCATGAAAACTTTGAATTTTAAAGTTTGTTTACAATGTCATTTACTTAAATTACAGGAGCTTGAGGCAGAACTGCAAGAGAAGAAAGATTCCGCAAAACAAACTAGAAACGATAATCTACATGCTGAAAATGTTAAGCAAGGCCGTGATAAATACAAGACATTGAAGCAGATCCGAGCAGGCAACACAAAGAAGCGTGTGGATGAATTTGAATCCATGTAAAATCGCATTAGATGTTATATAAAAACAGACATGTATAGCCAAACATCCCATGCACATAATGGTCACAGCAGGAATGTAAATGTTTATTCTCCAGATGTCAAATGTATGAAACAGATTTAATATGGAAATCTGGAATTAATCAACAACAGGGATCATTCTGTTCAGCTGAGAAAGAATAATATCATTGAAAAAACTTTGGTTTTTCTTTTTGCTTGATACATGTAACTTGTTGATAGGATATGATAATAACTATGCTTATGAAATGAAACCCACATTTTTATACCACACTTGATAAAGAAATGTATAGAGAGTAGTATGTTATATATATGCAAGACAAGGGCATATTAGGCGGGGATGGGGGGCTCATATCAAAATTTTAGTATTTTACAGTTCAACAGAATGGTCCTTGTGCAAGTACAATGATAAAATGATACCAAAATATTCCAAGCTGATCGATTGATTGATAGATAAGAAGATAGTATATTTATATATAACATTCATATATTTATGCTTGTGAATGCTGTCATAAAAAAAAGTAAAAATGCTAGATTTTATGTTGTTTCAATTCCAGTGTATTCAGAGGAATAGATTGATATATGTTTATAATAATGATTGGAATGCATGTCGAATGATTGTGAAGGAAGTACAGAAAACTTGTATAGTACTTAAAAAATTTAATGTTTCTAAATGCCTTCCAGAACAAATTGTGATGTAATATAAATAGTTATATGAACTTTATGTATAGTAAAGGTTCCATGTATTTTGCAACAGCTTCCCATAATGTTTTTTGAGTTTGTTTTTTTTTTGAGATTTGTAATATTAATATACAAAATATCTACAATTTATATTATTACAAATTTTAATCCAAGATTTGGGTATAGCTGGGACAATGTATTCCCATAGTATGGGCATACTTATTTTTCTAATAGATTAGATATTAAAATTAAAATTTATACTATTCTGTATAATGATAGATGACACTTAAGGGACCAAATAATTATACTTAATGAAACACAGAAAAATAAATGTTTATACCATAACAATATTTTAACTGCCCAAAATGTGAAGATATTAACCTAAATACGTGATTACATGTGCTGTTTGACCGATTGTTGTATATTCCAACATGGCGAGAAGGTAGCAGTGGAAGTATTTATTAAAAATGCTGATATTATTCTTGTTAATGGAACATGCTGTGAGATGGTTTGTGTGTAAATAGATGTGTCAAGTTGGTGTAGGATAGTATATTAATATAGAACTTACCAGTATGCCAGTACATTTGTTCCATATCCACTTGATCCCCTGAACCACTCATCGCATGTGAACACTTATTTGTTATGGTAATTCCCATTTTGGTCTGCTTTATTTGTGTTTTTGCTGCAACATATATTTATTAATAATCCCTGTTAACAAGTTAATTCTGGAAAACAAATTAAACAATTGAGTGTCTGAGGATAAAAAAAGTTGATTTAAACGTGATTTGAAAGAAAATGATGTATATTTAATATAACTATAAATTCAAACTTGCCTGGCTTTTGTAATAGTGTATAATTCCCAATATATGAAATTGAATATGGCTGGTACAGACTGTTACACTTGAATAGGGACTGGAATTCATCAACTTCATTTTTTTTTACATATAAATGGATACTATAGCCTATTTTCACATTGATGATTGACTGTAAACCTTGGATTGCATCACCTGTTCTCATATCAATATTTTCACCAACTTGAGTGATTGTGTTCAAGCATTTGTGCCAGCTTCATTTAATGAAATCATGTAATTGATCAAATAATTATAATGGTTCATGTATAGATTTTAAAGAATTATATTTTTTTGCTATATCACCACGTTATGTTATAAACTAGGTAGATAAAGGTATTCCAATTGATCATTTATGTAAATCTTCTCCATCATATATATTATATCTAAAAGAGAGAGATCACAGGGTCTCTACATTTCATTTCATTAGTTAACAGAGGGAATCTGGGAATGCTGTCTGGCCAGTCAAGTGAAATAAACAACATGCCAAGTTTTGTTTATGAGAGTAAAGTTAAAACAAAATACTAAAAATTTCTCCTGTATATATTAAGCAATATTTAGTATCCCAGGGATGTTTTTTATCTTTATTGACTTGATATTTTGGTATCAGTTTGTATCGTGGTCGAGGTTCTGTCTGGATAATTAAGTGGCTCGACCCGACGGCGTGCCAAGTTTCCAGGTTCCCCTAGGTTTGATGCAGAAATATAGCTAGGCATATTATTATTTGGATTGTGATGTGATCTGTAACCATGTAAAATGTTATTTTCTGATCCATTTCCATTGTAATACCAGACCTGTGTTTTATATCTATATATTTAAAAAAAAAATGTATAATTATATGCCAATGTTTTAACAATTCCATTGCTGTAACAATGAATACAGGTTTGGTGCTGTTCTGGAAAAGGACTGATATACCCCTCAATGCAACATTTAAACAGATTATCAATTAATTGCTGTATATTTGTGTTTCTTCCTATTCTCCTCTCACCTTATTTGTCACTCACAATTTCTTGAATGTATTATAATATGAAAACGTAAGCAGTGATCAGTTAACAATTATGATGAAAATATTATGACAACAAAACAAGGCAGGGCACAAGTCGCATCAAGTAATATAGTGGTGGTTGTATTAAACCTTCCAATTATTCCTCTTGGTGGGTTTTGTTCACGACATTGTTATGATTTGAAAACAATAACGAGCTCATAATCTGATCAGGGCTACATCGCTGTTCTCGCTCAGTAGATTTGTCTTAACACTCATTCCAAATGATAAAAGAGTGAGTGTAGAATGTGAAAGTTTGTTAAAGAAATTATTAAGTTTATAAAGAGTAAATTACAGACCTTGCTAAATCCATAGATTAATGCCAGTATATTGGTTGATGCGACGACAAATCCTTCTGTTCATGTCGTTCTTGTTAAGATTATGGTTTGCTTTTGTTTAACTAATTGCTATTATCTTATAAAGTGCTTTCTTTTTATTTGTGCTGATAATGAACAATTTTGAGTTTGAAGACAAACATTTTGATATAATTTGTTAAAAACGTCGTGTATTTTTTTTTTATTCAACATCATTCACTACATTGGATATGAGCTCCATTTGAACATCATTGCCATATTTTTGTTTAAATTTTGCGGAATGTACAGTCATGTTTCGGTAACTTAAGAAATATACGAGATAACGTGATGTCCCTAAAAGTACAGAAAAACCGGTTGCTTTCATATACTATGTAAATTCACTATCTTCTTGAAAGACATAACTAATAAAATGAAATCATTCCAGTCTGTTGTTATTGTTTATCATATAACCAACCTATTTGAGGTATAAGGATGTTTTCCACCAAGAGTGGTAAGGATCACTGTAGTAACTCAAGAGTTGTTGCCCTTGTCATTAACTTTGTAATATATGTTAGTGCAAATATGTATACTAATAGTAGGATGTATCACACTAAGCATGGTCAAAATATCTCGTGAGTTGTTGCCCTTGATTGAATTAAAAATTACCTTATTGGTTGTTTCAGCTTCATATGTTGTTGCAAAACACTGACTTGATATACATGTATTTGGATAAGGCACTAAAAAGCTGAGATTTCCTGGATCCTGTTCTTTCCACTTCATCGGTTAAAATTACTGTGGACTAATGGTCCAAAATGCTGTCTTCAGACTATTTTCCTCTTGTTGCCAAGAGTTTAGCAAAGGTAAAAGACTGCATATGATAAAATTTGTTTGTTACTTGCGTAAAGGTCTACTGAGATTCAGATGTTCTCCAATTCAATTTGAGGTTATCCTCCACCAATGAAACTGGATGTGGTATACATATATAACTTGTAATGTGTTTATCTCCAGTCCCTCCTGCACGTGGCAGGAACCTTTATGATCCCGCACCTTAGTGGAGAGATGTAGATTTGGTGGTAGACTTCTGTATGAAGCAATAATTATGTATTGGTTGGACAGATAACAATTGGTACAATGCCTATCCTTATACAGGTAACTTATCCCTATATAAAGCATAACTCGAAAGTTATTGCCCCCTGTATGAATGAAAATCATTTTTTTTGTCAATCTTGGACAACAGTATACAACTATCTATCTTTTTAAGTGGTCGTTCATTAAAATTATTTGGGTCAATTGCCATTTTTCAAGGATAAATCATTTTAATGATTGACCACTTACAAAGGGTAAATAGTTGTTTTATTACATTTAATAACAGTAAAAAGAATAAATCAAGAAGTAGGTTTTTGTATTTATTGAAAGTCCTTAACTTTTAACTTCATCTTGGTCAATAGTTTCCTGTTTTGGGTCATTAGTTATTTTCTTTGGATAAATAATCTTAATGCTTGACCACAGAATGTGAGTTTTTTTCTCAAATTTTTTTTCCAGTAATACTAGTAGTTTCAATTCTGTAAACTGATTGCCTTCATGTTACAAATGTTAACATCAATGACCTTGACATACTTAATGAATTTAAAAAGACTTCTTCTGCATCTTCTTGAGGTGCTCTTGTTGTATTGTCGGAGTGTTCTATGGCAGTATACTCCATTGACCACTTACCTCTCACAACTGAGGTCTTGGGTTAAAGACCAGCTTTGTCCAAATATTTGTGAGAAAGTTTGTCAGTTACTTGCGAAAGGACAGTGGTTATATTCAGAATCGTACAGTTTTTCCTCCACAAGTACGATCAGTCTTGGTGATGTATCATAAAACCAGTTATGTGTTGAAACTCCATTCGAAAATTCAATATTTAATCTTGTCTTTGAAGGTGTACTCATGACTCAATTCATCTTCATCCCTTAATAATCTAACGAATGAACACCTGGTACATAAAAGAATACCTTTTATATCGATTTTCTGATCTTCACTTATTTAAACTAACTGCACTGTTTACATATGGTATGTTTTGTATTTACACCAATTGAATTTAAATCTGAATGTTTATACAGTTTTCATGATGGTATGCTCTATTAAGCAGCTGAGTTAATTCATCAATCTTTACATTTTAAAGATCAAGTTGCCATCTATAGCAGTGTCGTACATGGTCATTAAGCACTGAAGGATGACAAAGTTGTGTTTTACTGGGTAAAATGTATCGTCTCCCAGGGTTCAGTGTCCTGCACTGTCAACTGGATCATAACACAAAGAACTCTGGGAGGTTGGGTGGAAAGGTCAATAAATAACCGAGGTGTTTCTAATAAAGGTAACTTGGGTAAACAGTTGATATATTTTACTAGTGGTAAAATCTAGCATGGAATATGTTTTGCAATTGGGAAAATAAAAATAAAACAACCAAGTTGATAAGAAAGGATTGAGTAACGAAAAGCAGGTTGACGTTTCTTGTATGTGTCGGGTTGGATGATGGAGTTTCCCCTGAATGACAAGCAGTTATATCTTATCTTTCTAAATGTCGACTAAATGCTGGTAGGCAATAATGTCACATGGATTTGATCCCAGAAACTCTGAACCACAATTTGTGGAAACAAGACAAGGTATGTGCAATTTTCACCTTATGTCACAGATGTTTATTTATTTTACTTTGATTGTGAAACAAGTTCTTACAATTTAGACAAATCATACTTAAGTCTGCTGGGTAGAACCAGTTCTAAGTATATGCATACAGCGTCTTGCTCAAGGAAACAACACAGCTGTGGCAGAGGATGTAGCACATGATCCTTCAATCTTGGGTCTGATGCTAATATACGGCTGAACCATGTGCTCCACGAAGATTGACCCAAAAACATTAACCCAAATGTGTGAAAAATGGTGCCTCTCAATCAATTTTCCAGTGTTATGAAAGATGAACAGATAAAGAAACAACTTGCTTGTAGGCTTTGTAGACATGGCAACCTAGCGGTCTAGAAATGCCTTTTGCCATGAGGGAGTTTTTATTTTCAATATTTTTCAACATCAAAACAAATAGCCAAAATAACAAACTTTGCTGTTTCCAGATTATACAATTCACTATGTGGTCTAGTAGTGCATTTTGTTATGAGGGAATTTTCATCTCGAATATATTTTTTTATTACCAAGGAAACAAATAGCCAAAATGACAAAATTCTCCCTTTCCAGTGTATAAAATCAAACGAGATAACTTTACAAAAATGTGTACACTTAATTGTCTAGTGATGCTTTTGCTATAAAGGAGTTTCCGTTTTCAATATTTGTTTTGAGACAAAATTACAAAATTCTCCTTTACTCTGTAAATGCCTTTTGCTGTGAAGGAGTTTTTATCTTCAAGTTTCAGAACTCAGATGTAAGTAAAATATTTCATGGCAGGCATTATTGAACCTCTTTTTGTTCTATATACAGATGTATATACAAGTTGCAGTGAAGTCAAATTCTATCTTAACAGAACATAAATTTTTTTCCACCTAAAGATGTTGAAAAAGGCACCTCTCAAAATGCAGTTCAAGGAAGAAGCAATGTCTTGCTGGAGTTCAGCCAGACTGGTAGACAAGTTCCGCAAGCAGATAGACTGACTGCAATACATGGTATTATTTCTTGATTCTTTTATTACCAGTATAAGAAATCTGAATTACACATTTGTATTGATCAACAGTTTTAGATTGGAATACTGCATTATAAAGAAAAACAGAAAAACTCAGATTCTGATAATATTCTTAGATTTTATTTGTTGAAGTCTGATGTATCATTTTATTATAAATACATAATCATCTTACCCATTAAAGGTTAAGAAAAGTGACCTTTAAGGGTGAATGGTCATAATTAAATAAAAAATATATTGGTCGTCTCTGACAAATGAGACTCAGAATTATGCTACAAGTGTTTATTTTAGCTTGGTTGTAAAGAAAGCTCAGCTTGTATATTATTCATTTCTTGGGTAGGACCTGTGCCGAGTGTTAGTTTATACTAATTTATTTGAGCTTGATTGCAATGAATTGATTAATTGATTGAATATTCAGCATCATTTTTATGCCATTGAGTGCTAACAGATGATCACTGTTTCCTGGGATCCTGAATGATTAACCAGTGCTCGAGAACATCCCATCTCTGCAAGTAACTGATAACTTTCCCTCTTGAATCAGCGGTGAGAAAGACGAATGATAATGAGACACAATGTCGTATATCAGTCATCATGGAGACTGATGCCTGGCGGTGATTCGATCTCACGACCCCTGGATTGATAGTTAGAGCTGATCGGGCTCGGCAATTTTGATGAAAGCTCAGAGCTGATATGAACTGTTCAAGCCGCTTCCTGGGTGGAACCAGTACTGAGTGTTGTTTTATTAGAGGCATCGGGTCGACTGGGGGATTGACTGCAACCTCTGACGTGAACAGTCAACAATCTATCCGTTATGCTACCGCCCCACTTACTGAGTGTTGGTTGGTCATCAAGTCAATCCTGGGATCCTTCTCTTACAAATGCAAGTTCCACGTACAACCTCAGAAATAATAATAATATTCAAATTCCTTCTTCAAGAACAGCTCTGTACTCAAATTCCTTTATTCCTTCCGTTGTCCGTGACTGGAACACTCTCCCACTTGAAACAAGACAAGCCTCTTCTCTGAATGCTTTTAAACATAAACTCGAAGGTAACGAACCAAACATACCTAAATTCTATTACATAGGTACAAGGAAATGCCAATCATTGCATGCCCGTCTCCGAACGAGTTGTAGTGCACTTAAGCAACATCTATTTCTTAAACACATTGAAGACTCCCCCCTGTGTACATGTGGACAAATAGAAAGCACAGCTCACTTCTTTCTCAATTGTCACCTTTACCAGCATCAATGCATACCACTCCTGACATCTGTCAGTGAGTTATGTACAGTTTCTTTAAATATACTTCTTTTTGGTGAACCACAACTCTCTTATGACAATAATGTTAAAATATTTGAAGCAGTTCACAAATACATTTTATCCACTAATCGTTTCTCCTGAACATGTAAGTAAGTCTGAAAAAAAAAATAATAACAAAGCTAGTTCTATTTACGTGGTGAGGTCAGCCCGTCTCTCAATTTCGTCCAAGCCGTTCAGAACTTGTCCAAAATTGTTAACCATTATTATTATGTGAATTCACATAATTATCCATTACTTTAATCATTTTAATCACCTTTCTTTTTTGTTCTAATTACTCACTTCATTTTCTAAGTTTCTTAAATATATCAGAAACAATATTGCTAAAAGTATGTTAAACGTTTTTATTAAATATATTTTGAACTATGTTATATTCGTAATGCTAAGAGCATAAATCAAATTGTTAATAGTCTGCCAAATTTGTTCACAATTGATATATGTCATGGAAAAGAACTTTATAAGATTTTATCTTCCGTTCTAATCCATATTTATACCTAAACTTGTGTGTATATATGTACATTTGAATGAATAAATATGTTTAAACCAATCCTGGGATCAAACCCTCTTGATGTAACTCTCTAGTATTTTAATTGATGCAAGTAGTTTTAAACTAGAAATGCATCACAAATGCAAACACAAACGCAATGGCATTAGAATATTGAGTTTGTACTGTTTTACCACAGATGACAACATGATTGTACAACTGACAGAAGTACTTTCTCTAATACTTGCAATTTTGCACCAGATGAGATAATGGTACGAGCCATTTGACTTCATACTTGTATTTGGCAATGATATAGCCACATTTAAGACAAGTTAAAACATGGGGCGGGCATAGAAATCCATGATGGTATTTACAAATATATTCAACCTAATGTTTACTTATATTCATTTTGTTATATAACAGAAGAGAAAGACGGGACTACCAAAGGTGACCAGGAGGATCAGACATGTTTACAAAGTCTAAAAGGTAATATACCTACCATACTTCCCAGTAAAAAGTTTCTCCACAAAGTATCAGTTAACCCAGCCACTTTTTCTGGTATCCTAGAAGGTTAACCAGTACTTGAGCATACTCATCTCCACAAGTAACTGATAACTTTCCCACTTGAATCAGCAGTGAAACAAATGATAATGAGACAAAATGTCCTATATCAATCATCACGGAGAGTGTTGCTGTGCGGGGATTCGAACTCGCGACCCCTGGATTGATAGTCAGACGCGTAACCAACTGAGCTAATCGGGCCCAACCCAACCATTTGAGAAATGGTAATAATACAAAATAATAACACAGGCAGCCCTATCATCTTACCTTCAGACGCAACTATGCTTAATGTCACTTTGAGATTATCAAAGAAAGTTCATTCAAGTAGTTCTTAAATCAATGCTTACAATGTCATATATCAATTGTGACCAGACGGAGACTCTAATTCATGAATCCTTGATTGATAGTCAGATGCATTACCGACTGAGCTAACCAGGCCCAGTCCAAATATTTGAAAAATATATTAGAAGGTTCCTTGCTCAACTCTTGGCATTTAGAGGATAGTTCTAGGTCTGGTTGGACTGGTATCAGTATAATGCGACTTGGTGGGGATGTATGTGTCTGTGGCGTAGCAGCAATTAGAATATGGTCTCACTCAGATGTCATCATGATATTATTGAAAAATTGTTGAAAGAGATGCTAAACACCATAATTTTTATGGTACAATAAAGTTCTTGATGGTTTCATTATACGAGAAAACAAAAATTGTATAATCCCCTCTCTTTACAATTGCAGGTAACAGGGGAAGACAAGCACTGTTGATCTTTAGTATGCTGGCTCTAGTCCAGCTTACATTGGTTACTGCCCTTTTGGCTATGGGTGTGAAGGGAAAAGAATACATAGGGGAAGGGTCTGGAAAAGGTGTGCCATATTACATAGGAGCCATGGTTACTGGTGCTGTTGTAAGTATATACAATTTATATGACAAAATATCAATGTCTCCTAGTGCACTCTTACCTACACGCTTACTTGATGCCTGTAAATAAGTGAAAACGGTAAAATATCTGTCTTTAAAGGGAAGCACACACTGATTTTAACAAGAGTACAGGAAAACCTGAGCAAGTGGTCACCTCTATTGGGCAGTCCCTTTTCTTAGGCAGCCACATGTACTATTTCTTGTTTCTTCTATGCTTTTGGGAGTAAATTAACCTGTATTAATCAACAACCTGATTTAAAAGGCCACTTTTGCTCCTTATCTTGACTGACTGCTTAAGACAGGTTTGACTGTATTGGTAAAACCTATGCAACCCAAATAAATGCTTGGTTGAGAAGTAGCTACATTGTGTTTATATTTCTTAAAATCTTTTATAAAAACTGATGGAATTAAAATACATTTTATACTTTTTATCTTTGATGAATAAGGATATATTATTTTAACATTGGCTGGTTATGACCTTCCAAAAATAAATATGAAAATAATGATTTGCATTTCAATTATATGGCATTGTTTTAATTTTATGTTTATGGAGTGAACTGGAGTATCGATTATAATGGTTGTACATCTCTCATTACAGTTTTTGACGTCCATAGTGTTTCTACTTCTGCTTATATTTGCAACACGAGGGGACGACGACAACTGTACTATATGTGTGATTGTAAGTACATGTACCATCAGTCTTGACGATGTTTCCTTTGTAAGTAAATGTACCATCAGTCTTGTCAATGTTTCCTTTGTAAGTACATGTACCACTGGTCTTGGTGATGTTTCCTTTGTAAGTACATGCACCATCAGTCTTGTCGATGATTCCTTTGTAAGTACATGTACCACTGGTCTTGGTGATGTTTCCTTTGTAAGTACATGTACCATCAGTCTTGGTGATGTTTCCTTTGTAACAACATGTACCATCAGTCTTATTAATGTTTCCTTTGTAAGTACATGTACCAACAGTCTTGGTGATGTTTCCTTAGTAAGTACATGTACCACTGGTCTTGGTGATGTTTCCTTTGTAAGTACATGTACCATCAGTCTTGCCGATGCTTCCTTTGTAAGTACATGTACCATCAGTCTTGGTGATGTTTCCTTTGTAAGTCCATATACCATCAGTCTTGGTGATGTTTCCTTTGTAACTACATGCACCATCAGTCATGCCGATGCTTCCTTTGTAAGTACATGCACCATCAGTCTTGTCAATGTTTCCTTTGTAAGTACATGTACCATCAGTCTTAGTGATGTTTCCTTTGTAAGTACATGTACCAACAGTCTTGTCAATGTTTCCTTTGTAAGTACATGAACCAACAGTCTTGTCGATGTTTCCTTTTTAAGTACATTTACCATCAGTCTTTTGGATGTTTCCTTTGTAAGTACATGTACTAACAGTATTGGTGATTTTTCTTTTTCAAGAAATCTTGATGAATGTGATTGTGGAGGCCTTAATCCCACAGGGGCCATAAATTTTCAAAAGAGTGGGGTATCCGCTCATAAAATGTAGGTGTTAGCACAATGCAATGCTATTCTCAAATATGATTAGATTTAATCAATATAAATTTGTTGCAGAAGGATTGACAGTTATATATGTTAGACAAGAAGGATTGTACTACAGTTATATGTTAGACAAGAGGGATTGACAGTTAAATATGTTAGACAAGAAGGATAGTAATGCAGTAATATATGTTAGACAAGAAGGATTGTACTCCAGTTATATATGTTAGACAAGAAGGATTGTACTCCAGTTATATATGTTAGACAAGAAGGATAGTAATGCAGTAATATATGTTAGACAAGAAGGATTGTACTCCAGTTATATATGTTAGACAAGAAGGATAGTAATGCAGTAATATATGTTAGACAAGAAGGATTGTACTCCAGTTATATATGTTAGACAAGAAGGATTGTACTCCAGTTATATATGTTAGACAAGAAGGATTGACAGTTATATATGTTAGACAAGAAATATTGACAGTTATATATGTTAGATAAGAAGGATTGTACTGCAGTTATATATGTTAGACAAGAAGGATAGACAGTTACATATGTTAGATAAGAAATATTGACAGTTATATATGTTAGAAAAGAAGGATTGTCCTACAGTTATATATGTTAGACAAGAAGAATTGACAGTTATATATGTTAGACAAGAAGGAATGCCTACAGTTATATATGTTAGACAATAAGGATTGACAGTTATATATGTTAGACAAGAAGGATAGTAATGCAGTTATATATGTTAGACAAGAAGGACTGTACTACAGTTATATATGTTAGACAAGAAGGATTGTACTACAGTTATATTTGTTAGAAAAGATGGATTGACAGTTATATATGTTAGATAAGAAGGATTGTACTACAGTTATATATGTTAGAAAAAAAGGAATGACAGTTATATATGTTAGACAAGAAAGATTGTACTACAGTTATATATGTTAGACAAGAAGGATTGACAGTTATATATGTTAGACAAAAAGGATAGAAATGCAGTTATATATGTTAGACAAGAAGGATTGTACTACAGTTATATATGTTAGACAAGAAGGATTGTACTACAGTTATATCTGTTAGAAAAGAAGGATTGACAGTTATATATGTTAGACAAGAAGGATTGACAGTTATATATGTTAGACAAGAAATATTGACAGTTATATATGTTAGATAAGAAGGATTGTACTGCAGTTATATATGTTAGACAAGAAGGATTGTACTACAGTTATATATGTTAGACAAGAAGTATTGACAGTTATATATGTTAGACAAGAAATATTGACAGTTATATATGTTAGACAATAAGGATTGTACTACAGTTATATATGTTAGACAAGAAGGATTGACAGTTATACATGTTAGACAAGAAGGATTGTCCTACAGTTATATATGTTAGACAAGAAGAATAGTAATGCAGTTATATATGTTAGACAAGAAGGATTGTACTACAGTAACATATGTTAGACAAGAAGGATTGTACTACAGTTACATATGTTGAACAAGAAGGATTGTACTACAGTTATATTTGTTAGAAAAGATGGATTGACAGTTATATATGTTAGACAAGAAGGATTGTACTACAGTTATATATGTTAGAATAGAAGGATTGACAGTTATATATGTTAGACAAGAAGGATAGAAATGCAGTTATATATGTTAGACAAGAAAGATTGTACTACAGTTATATATGTTAGACAAGAAGGATTGACATTTATATATGTTAGACAAGAAGGATAGAAATGCAGTTATATATGTTAGACAAGAAGGATTGTACTACAGTTATATATGTTAGACAAAAAGGATTGTACTACAGTTATATATGTTAGAAAAGAAGGATTGCAGTACAGTTATATATGTTAGACAGGAAGGATTGTACTACAGTTATATATGTTAGAAAAGAAGGATTGACAGTTATATATGTTAGACAAGAAGGATTGACAGTTATATATGTTAGACAAGAAGGATAGTAATGCAGTTATATATGTTAGACAAAAAGGATTGTATTACAGTTATATATATATATTAGACAAGAAGGATTGACAGTTATATATGTTAGACAAGAAGGATAGTAATGCAGTTATATATGTTAGACAAGAAGGATTGTACTACAGTTATATATGTTAGACAAGAAGGATAGACAGTTATATATGTTAGACAAGAAGGATAGTAATGCAGTTATATATGTTAGACAAGAAGGATTGTACTACAGTTACATATGTAAGACAAGAAGGATTGTACTACAGTTACATATGTTGAACAAGAAGGATTGTACTACTGTTTAGGTTAATACTAAACCAGGTTTTGTTTTCACCAATGTTATCTTCATTTTTACTTAAATATTTAAAATGTTGAATCAATTTTGACTGGTTATTTATTTTATTATGTAATTAATATGATGGAAACCCAAGGACTTATGTAAAGAAGGAACTTATTCAGATATTTTTGTAAAATCTCATTTTCAATCATCTTTACTTCCATTTAACTCAGGAATACAAATCAAAATTGCTTCTTTGCACAAAGAAATTCTCTTTGAAATGAGACACTTCCCAGCAAATTGTGTTGAATACCGTGTTTACGATTACAAATTTGTATATTGCAACTAAGAAAACAACAAAGTTGCTGGAAATTTTACTTCAAACTTAATGTTTTCATAACATCTTAGGTTACATACAACTTACATTTCATGTTTAAGAAATCAAGTGCCTGTGAATACTTAATGATTAATTTACCAAGTTAAGTGGGGCAGTAGTGCAGTGGATAGAGTGTTTGCCATTCATGCTAGAGGTTGCAGGTACGATCTGCATCTCGGCCCAAAGGCCTCTCAAACAACACTCAGTATTGGTTCTACCAAGGAAGCAGACTTGAGAGAAGCTCATCAAATTTCAGCTTAAATAAATTGATATAATTTAGATAATTAATCTTATCAATATTTAGTCAGAAGATACAAGTTTCCTATCCTTCTATGCAAGTTGGTAATTAGTGGATCAAGACAAGGATGGACGTATCATAGAATACTAGCAGTCAAATAGTTGCTGAATGTTAACTTTTTTTTCCAGATGTGTGGCACCTTTCTGCTTCCAATACTGGGTATACTTGCTGTGGTAGCAGGAATGGTAATCGTCATTCTGTGTGGTATGGTCGACTGTAAACTTGATGAAAATAACACCAACAGCTTGTGTAGTTACAACACAAATATCGATACCAACTACAACACAGCTACTGCACTATTGGTCTTGATATTACTTTTACTACTCATGGATGTTTTCAATATCTATTTACTTTGTGCCTGGAATGATGACCTTGTGAATCGTAATGTCACATCACCAGAAATCTCCCCGGTCACCAACTGGCCTCGTGAACGAGGATCTGGACAAACTTCATCATGGAATAAATCTGCTACAGGTGGACAGAAGAAACCAAAAAATAGTACCCAGAAAAAAATGATAGAAATACGAGAAAGGAATAAAGATTATAACAGGCAAAGGAGACTTGGAGTACCTGAACACAGACTGATTCGGAAATACTTTAAATAGATCTGTTTTAAAGTGGTATTTCATTTAATACAAATAAATATTCACATTGAACAATCTTGTGATATACATCATTATATTTATTTATTCATAAATCATTTAGCATATAATATATACATACGCTTTTGTTCTAACATAAATGCTTTACATGTGTATACAACATTATAATTTCTACTAGTTCGGTTTTTGATTAAAGTTTTGAATTTTAGTTTATTCATGATAAATGTGTTTATATGCTGCTACTGTTTAACGGTGCAATTGATTGTTTGCATTACATGTATGTTTTATGATTTTGTAAGTATGCTGATGGGCATATTGCCTTTAGCATTAAATTAAAGTATTATTACAAGTGTGTTTTCATGATATTAACTCATAGTCTCCAGATTCAGTCCATAGATAGATAAACAAATATTTATTTCAGTAAAAATAACACAGTATTTAACAGATTGCCACGGTGGCCTTAATTCACCTCTGGGATAACAATCTGTGTTTACTGGTTATACATGGACAGGACGAAAACTTAAGTATGCATTTCATTCCTAATCACTTCTCATGTCACCCAACCAAAGCGAACACATATGGTCAATTAGAATCTCCCACATGTCACCCACCCAAAGTGTACAAACATGGTCAATTAAAACCTGCAATGTGTCACCCACCCAAAGTGTACACACATGGTCAATTAAAACCTCCGATGCGTCACCCATCCAAAGTGTACACACATGGTCAATCAAAACCTCCCACGGGTCACCCACCCAAAGTGCACACATAATCAATTAAAACCTCACACATGTCACCCACCAAAAGTGCACACACATGGTCAATTAAAACCTCCCATGCGTCACCCATCAAAAGTGTACACACGTGGTCAATTAAAACCTCCCATGTGTCACCCATCCAAAGTGCACACACATGGTCAATTAAAACCTCACACATGTCACCCACCCAAAGTGTATACACATGGTCAATTAAAACCTCCCATGTGTCACCCACCAAAAGTGCACACACATGGTTAATTAAAACCTCCAATGCGTCACCCACCCAAAGTGTACACACATGGTCAATTAAAACCTCCCATGTGCCACCCACCCAAAGTGCACACACATGGTCAATTAAAACCACCCATGCGTCACCCACTCAAAGTGTACACACATGGTCAATTAAAACCTCACACATGTCACCCATCCAAAGTGTACACACATGGTCAATTAAAACCTCCCATGTGTCACCCACCCAAAGTGCACACACATGGTCAATTAAAACCTCCCACATGTCACCCACCCAAAGTGTACATACATGGTCAATTAAAACCTACCTCATGTCACCAACCAAAAGTGCACACACATAATCAATTAAAACCTCCCACGTGTCACTCACCCAAAGTGCACACACATGGTCAATTAAAACCTTCCATGTGTCATCGACCCGAAATGCACACACATGGTCAATTAAAACCTCCAATGTGTCATCCACCCGAAGTCAACACACATGGTCAACCCACCCAAAGTGCACACACATGGTCAATTAAAACCTCCCATGTGTCACCCACCAAAGGTGCACACACATGATCAATTAAAACTTCCCATGCATCACCGACCCAAAGTGCACACACATAATCAATTAAAACCTCCCATGTGTCACCCACCCAAAGTGCACACACATGATCAATTAAAACCTCCCATGTGTCACCCACCCAAAGTGCACACACATGGTCAATTAAAACCTTCTATGTGCACCCACATGAAGTGTACACACATGGTCAATTAAAACCTCACACATGTCACCCACCAAAAGTGCACACACGTGGTCAATTAAAACCTCCCATGTGTCACCCACCTAAAATGCACACACATGGTCAGTTAAAACCTCCCACATATCACCCTGAAAAAATGCACATATATGGTCATTTAAAATCTCCCACTTGTCACCCACCCAAAATGCACACACATGGTCAATTAAAACAATTTTTTGATAATTTAAGGGCCAGAACTCAGATGTAAATTACCAAAACTAGCCAGTTTTGGAAGTCTATTTTTATCAACAATATACACAATGAACAGAAAAAATCTGTGATGAAAGATGACAGCTACTTTTCTAATGATACAAATAATAAATGTAATTTCACCTTCTTTACTAAAGGTCTTTATATGAATGGGAACCATGTCAAAAAGTGGGACGATGGTGTAATGGATAGTGTTGGTCGCTCACACCAGAGAGTGTGGGTTCAATCCCCAGCTCAACCTGATGCCTCTCTTAAAACAACACTCAGTACTGGTTCTACCCAGGACTCAAAAACAGCAGTTTATATAAGCTTTGAGTTTTCATTGCAATTAAGCTTAAATAAATTAATATAGACTAAAATGTTTTATTCACTATAGATATTAAGATGGAAAATCAATGGTAGTTTTGTACTACCGGGAGGAAGACCTGTACAAAATTTATGCAGACAGTTGCAAGGGTTACTAATCCTCTCTTAATTGTTAAGAATATCTGCCATTATTTTGGGCAGTACTACACTGGATAGTGTTGGTCACTCATGCCAACAGTCGTGGGATCGATCCGATCACCTCCCAAAAACAATATTCAGTACTGGTTCTACCCAAAGAAACAAGACTTGAGAGCATTTGTAGAAAATCTGAGCTTTCTCTGCAATCAGACTATAACAAGCAAATTCAGTTAATTTATGTCCCCTACTTTATTCAGGCATTAAGTTATTGTACGGAAACTCCCCAAAATATGATTTTTCAGAAATTAAAGGGGCATAACTGTAGAATGACAACCCCTAAAATTAAATGTAGCCAGTTTTGTCATAATAAACATTGTATTAAAATTTCAAAAGATTTGATTCAGGCATTCTTGACCCTTTACTTCATATAGACGCCTTTGGACACCTAATATAGACGCCTTTGGATACCTCTAATATGGAAGGCTTTTGAATTATTGGGTGAATTATGTTTATATTAACCGACAGAGTGGAAAACAGTGCAGGAAGTGTTCAGATTGCTCATTACGAGCAATCTGAACTCTTCCTGCACTGTTTTCAAAGGCCTTCTGTGATTGGTGCAGGAAAACGCATATCTATGGAGCAAAGGGTTAAGTAATTGCATGGAAACCAAAGTGTGACAGACATAAAAAGACAGATGGACAGATAAACCCAAATTAGTGTCTCATAATAAATTGGTATAAATTAATATCTGTCATTATACGGGTACTAGTAATTTCCATCTCTTTGCGAGATAGAATTCACAAGCTCATAAAATGCACAAGCCGGTAGGACGCGGAGGACGACCCCAGAATTAATCCGAGTAGAACCACTGTTTTTTCGCAATTAACTGGCAAACTTTCTCAAACAAAGTTTTTGGAGCAAGTGGTATTCAAACTTACAACCTTAGCAGTGAGATGTAAGTGATCTTGAGACGGTGCCATAGACCACTCAGCCACTGAGGACACAATTATTGCCTTTAATGCACACTATTATTTATAATACTGGTCATCAAAGAAAAACAAAAAAATAATATTATGCTAAATGCTGATTTAATCAAATCATATATATATATATATTTATTCAGCGTTTACAAAGACAAAAGTGGTGCATGACTTTTATTCAAAAATGAAGAAAACAGATCTTAAAAAATGCTGTGCCTGTGTTTTAGGTATAACAACATTTCACCCTGGGCAAAACATATACCGCCCCACAGGTTTCATATATAGCAATGCAACACCAAAAGGTTTCAATCAACACAACAATTGAAAGGAAAATATAAAAGTGATCATTTACAATGCCTGTTTCATAGACAAATATAAACATGATTTGTCCATGTAAAAAAGAATAGAAACAAGTTGATACCATCTTGGCTGCGTTCAGTTCAGTTAAATCTTTGATGAATTTGCTAACACAAGTCAACTTTACAACCATTTCCCTGTAAACATTCGCATAAGTAAACGCCTTTATTAGCCAATTGCTTGTGTTTAGTCATGTGACTTAAAGGGAATGCAGGGACAGTGGTAACATAGGTCTCATTTCTGTTTGTTCGAGTTTAGCAACATTAGCATTAAGCATGTTTAACCAAACTGCACGCAGCCATGTAAATAATTTTTGCAACACTACAAAATTCATAAAACTTTCTTATGAGATTTAATTAAAACAAAAAATTTGGTAAACTTCTTATAATTCATATTTATGTATAAATATGATGCTTTAATGCTATTCTTATAAATGTTACACAGTGAAATAAATATTGCAATATTTTTTCTTACAACATTACTAGTGATATACAAGATTTGATAGTAAAAGCCAATGATATTTAAAATAAATATCAGAGATATGTAGCAAGAGTGGAGTTCTAATTGGAAATCAATAATAAATTTCTACCATCTAACCTCAAGTGTGATTGCTGATGCATCGGTGTTATCGTTTAATACGGTAAACCTGATCACATGCCCCTCTACAGTAACAAATTTCTACTAGCTGATCTCAGGTATAACCATTGATGTAGTATATACCTGATCACATGCCCCTCTACAATAATAAAATTCTACCATCTAATCTCAGGTATAACCATTGATACATACCTGATCACATGCCCTTTTACAATAGTAAATTTCTCAATACATCAAGTGATGCATGTGAGGCTCAATATATCTGACAATGGTAGCTAGACTCCATTCTCATAACATATCTTGCCTTCATTTCGATTCTAATTTTGATACTTCAAATAATAGTTGGGAGTTACCCACTACCTTCTGCTGCCTTTTTTTTTTTGCTTCATGACAAAGTGCATTCAACATACTCAACATTTTTTGTTTGTTTTATGCAATATATAATAAGATGACCAATATTAAAAACCAATCTGTACATTTTGTTTCTGACTGAAAACAATGAAGTTTACAAAACTGAAATATTACAAAGAGATAAATATTGGTTCAGTGGTTTTACCCACAGACAACTAAATATAATGCCTTTATTACTTAGTTGACCCGAAATTGCTATTTTGACCTTTGACTCATAAAAATGTAATGCTTTATAATAATTTCATTTTGAATGGGGATTAATGCCAATTTTAACATATTTCATATCCAGTTTTATTGGTGGAGGAAGACCTCAGAAAGTAAATTTTCTCACATTAAGAGAGTGACGAGACTTGAACCTACAACCTCAGCAGAAAAGAGTGATCTCTAGATGCCAGTTTAGACCACTCAGCCACGGAGGATCCTCTTAATGCTTCACCATGTACCTTGACTGAATTAAACATAACAAATGAACTTTCTAGTTTCCAATTACAAACTAGAACTCTTAAATTGCATAAAAAAACAGTACAGTTATCTCCTCGAAAAAAATGCATGTCAGCGAAGGGCTGTTTAAAAAAAATATTTTTTTATTGTTTTCAAATAAGCACATTAATCAACTTGCATGTATAGACATTGGACACCGATAAAAAAGGAAAGCATCAGCATATTGAACAAAAGAAAGGAGTCATATTTAAAACTACAAAGGTCAACCAATACCAGTGAATGAAAAATGAAACTGAATACTATCCACTAGAATTATAACGGTATCAACAGTCTCTCATGCTCATCATCTGTCCAAAATGTTAACATTAAGTATATGAAGGGTTTCCTTTATACAGTCAAACCTGTGTTAGTGGTCACCTCTATTGAGCAAACACTTGTCTTACACAGACACATTTTCTATCTACCAGTTTTATAGTTCTAGTTTTAATCAACCAGTATGAAGCAGACAACTGCCTTGAAGGGTCATATTTGCTCTTTCCCTTGAAAGGCTGCTTAAAACAGGTTTGATTATATATAACAAATATCAATGGTAAAGTCTCCCAAGTTTGAAATGAATTCACAGGATTCATTTGTTTTGCATATTACTGGCATAAGAACACATCTTGTTACAAAGTTGTGTGAAATATTAGAATCAGTTTTCTGTTTTAGATTAAATCAAATAAACAAATGTTTATTAAATATATTAATTTCATTGCAATGGTCTAGTTTAATTGTCCTTCAACAAACAGCATAAATTTACATTTTTATAAATAGAGACATTTTTTATCCAAACCCTGTATCTAGTTAAGCATTCACAACCATTTTAATATAATAAGAATGCTTGCTTTGACTAGAAATGTTAAACCGCATTACAGAACATTATAACTGTATTGCATTATGCACTGTCAAAACTATCCAAGTTTTTTTTAGTTTGTAAGATTCTTGCAACATGAAACCTACACATGCTCACATAATATGTATATTTTATATCAGACAAACTAAGACATAGCAATTTTAACATACTCCATTAAAACTAAATCTGACTTTTGTTTAGAATGTTGTTTTTTATAGCATGCTTGTTTATTTGCATTTACTTCCACACAAAATAATCCAACATATATACTTAGTTTGAAAAGTATTATCTAAGGAAATGTTGAAGTATGAAGTGTTGAAGTATGAAGCGTTGAAGTGATTCAGTATGAACCAAATAATGTAAAACTGCCATGTCATGCCGTTGTCAATTGTATGAGTAGATTTGATATTACAAGAATCTTGTAAAAGTTGAGAAGTTAATGGAGTCTAGTGCAGTGCATCCTGGGAGAGATTAGTGTCCCTGTTGCAGAATTCACTTTTAGAAGGATGTATACAATTAAGAATTTAAATACAGCCTACATATTGGGCAGATAATTACCAACAGAGCTACCAATTTTGAATCTAAATGGTAGCATTAGTTTTTGAAAGCATGTATTCCATTTAAGATTTAAATATTTAAGTCAACACGATTAGGCAAGAGATGCTTTTCAACAAAGCTACCAATTTTGTCTCTTTCTTTATACAATTGTAAAAAATGTTATTATTAATATTCAAAACTGGCGACGTTTTGGACTGGTGACGGGGCTAGAAAAACAACTGCAATGGCATCAAAATGCACATCAAGGTTTAATTTGCAGCAAATTTTGTCAAAACATAATTGTTGCTTGTGGAGATGGAGCACAGGCAAGATTTTTCATAAGGAAAATTATAATGGCCATGACTCAGCCAAAATCACTGAAATTGAATGTGAAAAGAATATGCAAAGCCAAACTTCAGGCTGATCCTTCCCAGCAAATCTTACTGATGGTTCAAAAGACTACCTGTTTACAGGTAGGACTTGTTAAAGTACACATAGTTATTGTTTTGAAGGACTTGTTTCTGCAAATGGTGACATAAGATTTGCCATGTGAAAAATGTGGTTGGTATGGCAACTAAATTGGTTAAATTGACTGTAAGTCCGTTCAGGTAATCGGACTAAATGGATTTGCGCTACTAGGCCTTTTATTGAGACCTGTCCCAGCAAGTTATTGGGACAAAATTTCGGGAGACGGACAGCACAAAATCAATGTCCCCCCCAAGAGGGAGACATTATTACCCGAAATCTGTGAACAATGAAAAAAGCAAGACATAATGCAGGAATGATGGTGAAGAAATGGGCAAGTCATTAATGAATACAACAATAAACCTATCTGTGACGTAATGTATCTATAGAAACTACTGTATTGCATCTCTGGTTGATCACACAAAAAACACAGGTAAAATGGCACCGTCTAAAGAATGAGGGTCCAGTCAGTAAGAATGCTGTCAGTTTTACTATGGGCATCAACACGGAAATGTTAGTTAAACTGATCTATTTTACATCTATTGTGAAACAAGCTTTTACAGCATACACTAACCATGCTCCAAGTCGTCCTGGGTAAAACCAGTACTAAATATGCAGATAGTGTCTTACTCTCAACTCAAAGACACCACACACAGCCGTAGTGTGGATGGAACCCACAACCTTTTCAATCATATTTCCAATGGTTAACTACCAGACTACACACTACACAAAAGGATTATACTGTCTCAAACAGAATGAACGTTCTTGTTTATTTTACCAAGAAAACACACTTAAATTAATGAAAAATGATCACCATGTTACTATGTATAAAAAGAAAATCCAATAGGCTGAATTATTTCAATATGAATATATATATAAAAGTTGTAGCAAAAAGTGGGACATGAAAATGGCCGGTTAAAAAACACACAACCTAGACTGGTACCAGCAACAGCAGAAACATACTGTACAGATTAATAAGAAAATGTATGGTACCAGTCCATACTTAAAGTCTGTCGGATATGGTATTAAATGGCTGTATTCAATTGTCGGCATATATAAATATAATAACTATGTTAAATAATAGCATAATGGTAAATTCGTTTTCATTTCCTTTTTACCATATTCCTCATTTTACTGATGCAATGTAATGTATAAAATATTCAATAATTAGTTTATCTTAAGGTTTCTACATTGCATTACTTTTTATTTGTAATATTTTGCTTTTACAAAATTAAGGAAAAATATTCATCAACAGATGGCACATCTCGTCAAAGTACCCGTATCTTGTCTTAGTATTAAATATTTCAAACATCAAAGTTTTTAACTGACAATCATTTTAAGTGGGTACAATTACATCTTAAATCTTCAGCTAGCACACGTTTCCAGTTCTGCTCATGTTTACACACCCGTCAGGACTCATTTGAGACGACGTCTGAATGCGTGAAGATCCTGAGGTTGTCCTCCACCACGGCCATCAGTCTTTTGTTAAGCAGACGTTCTAGATGGTCGTTTATGTCTGGATATGTTTGTAGTGGTGCAACAATGGACTCGATGGGTATTGTAGCCAGTATGCCAGCAAAGTCATGAACAAATTCACACCTACAAATACAGCAGTTACAATCTTTTAAATCTAATTTAACTGGCATATTATAATTAGCTTTGTTAACAAAAATTTAACCATTTCTCGACTCTCTTAAAAGAAGTATATCAGGATTTTTCAAAATTTTGGAATGTGCTTAAAACATTTTCTTCAAATAAAATGTTATCATGCCAATATATATTCGCTCATCCCATATTGCCAAAAAGATATTGTTTAAACATTCAAATATAATACTGAAAAGCATTTCATAATTTGGCCTACACCCCTAGCTTAGATTAAAATAGATTTCACTCTTAAAATTGTAACAGATTTTTTAGCGTATCAAACGAGTCACACGATTTCATTATGATTTCAATTTGATCTGTCATACTGGTACATAGAAAAAACCTGAATGACAAAGGGGTGAATGGTTGTCAAACAGTATTTATGTGCTGTCTAGTTTAAGAATGGGGATTTCATTTCAATTTCTCCAATCAAAACATGTTTTTGTCATGTTCTAGCAATTTGAAATATCAAAATCAGTTGTTGTTTTTTTTAATTATTAATAGACAGGCCTGATTAACTCAGTCGGTTACGCATCTGACTATCAATCCAGGGGTCGCGAGTTCGAATCCCCCCACCCGGCAACAGTCACCATGATGATTGATATACAACATTGTGTCTCATTATCATTCGTCTCTCACCACTGATTCAAGAGGGAAAGTTATCAGTTACTTGTGGAGGTGGGGTGTGCTCAAGTTCTGGTTAATCCCAGGAAACAGTGGTTAGGTTAACTGATCATGTGTTAACCCTCGTTGGCATAAAAATGACGCTAAATATTCAATCAATCAATCAATCAATAATTATAAATAACAATTTTATGCTTTTAAAAATAATTATATATTTTTTTACTTTTGCTGCAATTTTAAATGATAAACTTACTGCCTTTTAAACTGGGTAGTAGACAGTAATGTCATTTTTTATGATCATGTATTTAAAACAACAACACATCTTAACCTTAATTTTCAGCATAAATTGCAAATTCATCTTTTGTGGTAAAGATATACAGCAAACACTTTTCACAAATCTAATACTGGACTTTATGATAAAACTTGAAACCTAGGTTTTATCAAGCTGTTTGAAAAGACTTCTGAAAAAAATCAGAAATGGCTCTCAAACAACAAAATATTGTCTGGGACTGGGCTTTCTAATGTCCTGCAATTAATTCATAAGGGCTGTTCCATTTAAACATACATCCCACCCATGGACGGCAAAATAATAAACTTCTAAGGTGGGAGAGTTTTTCAAAATGGGGGAACTGATAAAATGAATTAAAAATATAAAGGGGGAGTGTCCAATTTCAAAGTGCCTTCCATGGGTGGGTTGTATGTTTAAATGGAATAGCCCTAATGATTATAAACATTACATACCATTCATTCTGTAAATTACTCTCCAAGTCTACAGGAGACGTTGTACTGTATATTTCCTCACCATGATGTAGAAGACTACACAGTAACGAGCTTCCCAACTGAAAAAATGCACCCAGATGTATTAATAACATTATCATTGACATTTCTCAAACACTGACAAATATCCACCCAGATCTATTGATAACATTAATATTGACATTTCTCCAAACGCTGACAAATATGCACCCAGATGTATTAATAACACTAACTTTGACATTTCTCAAAACACTGACAAATATCCACCCAGATGTATTAATAACATTAATATTGACATTTATCCAAATGCTGACAAATATCCACTCAGATGTATTAATAACATTAACATTTCTCCAAACACTGACAAATATCCACCCAGATGTATTAATAACATTAACATTGACATTTCTCCAAACACTGACAAATATCCACCCAGATGTATTAATAACATTAACATTGACATTTCTCCAAATGCTGACAAATATCCATCCAGATGTATTAATTAAATTAACATGACATTTCTCCAAACACTGACAAATATCCAACAAGATGTATTAATAACATTAACAATGATGTTTCTCCAAACGCTGACAAATATCCACCCAGATGTATCAATAACATTAATATTGACATTTCTCCAAATGCTGACAAATATCCACCCAGATGTATTGATAACATCAATAATGATATTTCTCCAAACACTGACAAATATCCATCCAGACGTATTAATAACATTAACATTGATACTTCTCCAAACACTCAGCCAAGGAACATTTCTGCCAAAAAATATTGGAATCCGATCATTTGTTTGAGACGAGAAGATTTTTGAACTTTTTGCTATAGCCATGCACATATAGGTAAAACCAGCTCCACCCTTGGCGGCCATGTTTTTGGACAAATTGCGATGGCTTGAAAAGTCTTGGATAAACACCACCCTTTCCATAACATTTCTGTGAAATTATTTTGCAATCGGATGAACATATTCAGAGATATCGTTTGAAGCAATTGTTTACACAGGCCATTCAAAAAATAACTGACACCAGTAAAATGGCAGATATCCTTCTCCAGTATGTGAGAAAACTTAACTCATCTTATATTGCAAAGGTAAGATTATAATATGTGGTACCTTATTTTGTAAAGCTAAGGCGATTGGTTTTACAGTTGAATGAGATTCCTCCTGCTGCACATCTTCAACAAACATAACGATGGTTGCTAGGTTACATGTCTCTATCACTTTGGCACACGGTTCAAACAGAACTTCCAGATTCTGTTTAAAAAAGAAAAAGAAAGAAGAATATTTAGGCATATAAAACTGGGGTAATTATATGACAGCTTTGCAAAGTTTCCCAAGTATGTCAAGTAATTTCAGTAACAGAATGAATGAACTGAGGGTTTTACGATATACCAACACAAAATGATTATATTTATAACACCCCCTCCTCCCAACAGGAAGGAAGATTTCGAACTTGTTCACATTAAATTAATATAAAAATTGACCCCCCACCCCACAAAAAAATGACAACAAAACAACACCAAATGAATATACATAATAAACCAAGAGCTATGACACTAGAGATTCATCAAATTCTACATGAGATACTCATTTTATTGCCTCATACTGTATGCATGAGCTACAATGGTTCTATTTTCCCTATCACTATCATAGTTCCTTGGAATCACAAAAATGATAAACAGACTTTTCTTACCAAGAAAAAAACCCAAAGCAATGAAGTTATGCAATTAATATATAAGTCACCCACCAGTTTACAGGTAGCAGCCACATTTTTCACGTTTGAATACGTTTCCCCATGGATGCTGGATGGACGGAAGGTAAACTTGGTCATCTCCAGTGAAACAGGTAGGGGACTAATAAGGTAAGTCTTAAGAATGATAATGCAAATACCTATGTGAAACCATATACGAACATGATGTTGACATGTATATAGTATATTGATACTTCCTACTAAGTATTAAAGGGCCGTAAATTTGCCAGTAGTCAATAGACAGATAGGCAATGAAAATTCCAATTATATAGATGTTCATGGTGAAAAAGTAATACAGAAAAACTGATTACCTCTTCCGAGTGATCCTTCTTCATCAGCTGCTGTAGATTTTTACAAACAAGGGAGACAATTCCGACTGACTGCACCTTATCCAGCAAGGGCAATGCACGTGTTGTGAGACTTCTACCTTTGCGAACATTCATGTACTGCATAAAAGCTGCGGAATTTCCATCACAGAGTAAGTAGTGAAATAACAAATCAATCCTGTATGAACGCTCCTCTAACAATGGTTTTCTGGAAAATAAACAAATTAAACATTTCACACTCTTTTCTTTAAAGGATGGTTCTGACTGGTTAACAAGTTTATGCTAATTTATTATGGCTTGATTGCAAAGACAGCTCAAAGCTTATAAAAATCACTCTCTGGGCAGAATCAGTACTGTGTTACCTAAATACCAATAATGTGACTGTCTGCGGCAAGATACTTCTTGGATATAGCTTACAATATAAAAATATTTTATGGGTATATTTCAGAGGTTTCAGATTTCACTGTTGGAGCCGAGGCTAGATTCTCATTATATCATCTGTATATTTGTTACTGATAATTTTTCTTGCATATCACTAGTACACATTTTTTCTATACAAGTACCGGTATGATGATTTACTGTTGTCTCAGAATAGTGCGACATCAGAATATTTCTAGTCTTGTTTTTAGATCATTTCTGTATTGTTTAACGTGTCCTCCATGACCAAGTGGTCAATGGTGTCGTCTCAAAATTGGTAACATTACTCTGCTGGTTTCGATCCCCACTGTGTCATACCAAAGACTTGATAAATGGTACTAGAAGTCTCTAGTTATGGTTTACTTGATGTCAGTATGATGTGATTGTGTGGGGTATCATACAATGTTTCTGCATGATACTCCAGTGTGGCACACTCAGAATATTGTCTGAAGTAGACACCATCACGATACAACTGAAAAATTGTTGAAAGCAATGTTAAAAACAATACAACAAAAACAATGTTTTCAAATGTTATTACTGAGGTAAACAACTATTGTACTCACCTCATTTCATCAGGAAGTGCCAGAATTTTCTTTTCTAAATCATCAATATCCAGCAAAAGGTTATAGCCCTGCAAGAAATATCACAATAATTAATTTTCACATTATCTGTTGTAAAATAAAATTTATTTCTACCTTTGAAAATCTGAACATTTTATGAATCAATCAACAAAACTACACAGAGAACAAATATTGAACATTTGTTGAAGAAAACAACAAAATAGTTTAGGTTCTAATTTCATATACATACTTTTTCAATATCCATCAAGAGTTGACGAGACTTTCGGAGTTCTTTTCCAACTTTGGTTGGCATTTTCTTGGTTCCTGCCCCAGCTGCCTCAGACACACTTTTTGCCAGCAGGTCGATGATCTGACGGGGGTTATGTACACTGGAGGTGGTAAGGCGACCCAGTGAACCCTCAAATTGAGCTGAATAGCAAAAACAAGTAATTGGCATACTGGTATTCATTAAACAATTTCATACTGAACCTGTTATTGATACTTGATTAATGTTAATTTTATTCATTAACAATTGGTAGTCATATAGACCTTGTTCCAGTTCATACTGGCCTAGTTTTCTGTACTGGTCCACTTTGGTTTACATGTATACTTCCCGACTTTGAATACGTAAGAATAGATATTGTATCAAATCCAGATATGACATGAATGATAAACAAAGACAAAACTTTCTTACCTTGTTTTTAAATGTAACAAATTAATTGCGGTTGACAGTGATTTTGTAACATGAACCAATAAAAGTGACAGCAGATTTAGGATAAAGATATATCCAATATAGAAAAACTTGCATATTATATACTGGCCCATTTATTGTTCTCAATGGCATGGTAATACTATGTATATATTGATAATAATAATACTGTAACCAAGTGAGTAAGCAACTTGTCATTATGACTGTTCACGGACCATTAACTGAGCCAGTATCAAATCCCTTGGGGTTTGTTTTTGCTTTTTCTACAACAGTATTAGCTATTTAAAATTCATGCCTATAGAAGAAGGTTTATGACCAATCACTGTGGCCAGGGAAGGATTCAAACTCATGATGACTATATTGACAGTCACACATGCTATTAACCAAGCAAGCCGGACCTGGCAATACATATGAATTACATAAATAATGCTGATTTTTATAACACCTACTTATTTAACCTGAAATATTTATCTTGGCAGAGTTCTGGCCTGGTTTATGTTTTGCGAGATGAGAATTTTGTAAATGACAAATTTAATAAAATGAAGTTAATTAATAATATATACATGTTAATGAACTGCTCTGAAATTAGTTTTGTCGACTTAAGTATTTCATATATTTTGTGCATGTTTCTACATTTATTTCTGTAGCAGATAATTGTATGCATATCTGGAACATGCAATATTAAAATAATCTTGAAATTTAATTGCGTAAATTACGTGGCTACAAGGCCTATATGGAGAGCTGTTCATACATCAAGACTTAGTTTAACATGAAAATGTGTACATTTATATCCAGCTCAGCAGATTGACTATATATATTTTTATGAATTCATGTACATATGTATTTTTTTTATTATTGGCTTTAAAATCAACGTTTTTCCAATATAACACACCTACTGACCGTATATCGTCAAAAGCATATTTTTTTAAACATGTCAAATAATATATTGAAAAGAGATTTCCTAACTTGGGCTACACGCCTAGGTTTGACTAAAATAGATATCCCGCTTACAATTGCAACATATTTTGTGATGTATGATGTGACGTATTAAATGAGGCACATGATTTCATTTTCATTTCAATTTGATATACAGGTTTACAAGTAGTAACAAGAGCTGTTGATAAGACAGAGTGCTCACCTTTCAAATATTTGTCACAAGAATACAAATTTGATTTTTACTGATGACAAATCCAAGCAAACGAGAGTTAAATTGAGTAAGTTAATAACTGTTATACCGTGTATGAAATTTAAATCCAATACATGCAGTGGCTGATGAGTCATAGAATTTCTAAGTCAAAGACAATAATTTGCAAAATAATTTGGCATGAGTTATCCCACATGATTAATTTATTTGGTTTCATGACTACAAAGCCATATGTAAAGAACAAATACATGGAGTGAATACAAAAATGGGATGGATAGAAGCGACGTCACGAATCATTACACAAAATAATGTACAAAAGACCATCAAAGAAGAAAAACACTGACCAGGTTTGTAAGACCTTGATTCAAGCCTTGCCATGGCAGGTATCACAAGTTTAGGGTCTGTCTTTACTGTCCCATCTTTTTCTCTCTCCTTGGCCTTCTTCATCATACAGAATGACTGCAAATATAAAATGCACTATGTAAACCATGGTAAAACCTTATGTAGCCTTTCATTGAAAAGGATTTATGTACATGCTATGCATCATATAAGCAGACTTATGACTATCAAATACTTATGGAAGTTTAAGTGTTTTTTTTCAATCAACTTTAAAATTGACAACATACAAACATATTATGGTGTTCGTGAAAATAAAACAATGTGACGAGTATTATGTATTTATATATATATTATAAAAATGGTGTGTGTAATATCCTTCTTGCAAACCAGACACCGATATCTTCAGGTGTTTCTAGTTCACCGCAGGGTCGAGATAAGATTCAAGAGTTAGTATGACGTTTTAAAGATGGTAAAAACAATGTATAGAACATTAATAAAAATCCTCAGGATATGCAATTAAAAGAATTAATCATCACTATAAAATATAACTGAGATAAGATTCCAAACCCAAGTATCGCAGGTTTGATAGGCTGAGCCTCTGGTTCTGTTAAAACAATGAAATCTCAGGTTGAAATTTCTTGCTCTGGCCTCAATTAGTTTATACTCATTTATTTAAGACCACTTGAGAAGACAGCTTAGGGCTTAAATGAGCTGCTTTTGAGTCTGCTTCCTAAGTACAACCAGTACTAAGTGTCGTTTTTTTAGACTCAGAAGCAGTGGGTAGAGCTGTAGGGGATCAAATCAGTATACAGATCTTATTTAGTCTTAGCCTTAACACACACTGTGTAATATATCATTATTGAAGATGCCACAAGAATCAAGAAGGGAGTAAAGAGTGACAACATAAATCTGTAACTCAAACTCCTAATCTCCATACTTGAAACTGGGACACTAGAAGGAGGTGCAGCCAACATATCTACATACTGTATAGTAGTAATCATCCAGATACGGGTTCTCAGTCTGCAACTGCAGCAGCTGTATCTTGATGATCCAATCCTTCTCCTTCTGTGTCATGATCCCCGCAAAATCATCGTCGTCACGGCTACCACGGTGACCTCGCTGGTGGTCTGCTCTCTCATTGTTTTGTTTCTGTAAGTTCTGGTTGTACGGTGGTCGATAGTACCTGAAGTTATATATATATATATATATAAATATATATATATATATATATATATATATATATATATATACACACACAATTATATTGTAATCTCATCATAACAGAGGCCAACACTCTCTGGTAATAAATAATCATTATGATTGGGCATCACATTAAGACTGTGTTGGAGCATATATTCCTGCCAAATATAGCCACACCGACACTTTTTATTGATCTTCAAGGCAACAAAATTGCCAAATTTTATAGTACACCTGCGGACCAGTTATTACACTGCCTGATAAAATATGAATTCCAATATAACTTGGTTTTTTTCCATGGCTCCCATTTTCTCAGGGAACAAATATCGCCGCCCTGTTTTGATTTGATCTTCACTCATCTTCTTCTGGTCAATTATTGAATCAAGGGGTTATGGACCAATTATTGAATTAAGGGGGTATGGACCAATTGCTGAATGAAGGGGGTATGGGCCAATTACTGAATGAAGTGGGTATTTGCCAATTATTGAATGAAGTGGGTATGAGCCAATTACTGAATGAAGTGGGTATTAGCCAATTATTGAATGAAGTGGGTATGAGCCAATTACTGAATGAAGGGGGTATTGGTAATTTACTGAATGCAGGGGAAAAGGCCCAATTACTGAATGAAGGGGGTGGGTATGGCAATGTTTGATTTAGGTTGTGCCTATGCGCCCTGGATGCATATTTATCAAAAATTTAATTTATACATGATATTGCTGACTTCAGGATTCAGTATCGACTCAAGTATTTGTATTGTGTGCTGAGCGAACTCAACCGCTTGCAGATGTTAATATTACAGCTAGGCTCAAACCCTCAACCTTGGTGGTGAGAGGTAACTGTTCTTCAGACAGTTCTTCAAACCAGCCAGCTAAGGAGGATTGTTGGAGGAAGACCTCAGGTCAGATCTACACATGAATCCAAGTAGAACCATCTTCTTTCACCAGTTTTAATCCAACTGGTGGTTCTTCCGCCAGTAATTGGCCAACTGGTGGTTCTTCCACTAGTACTTGGCCAACTACCTGAGATAAAATGTTGAGAGATTACGACTACTGTAACTACCTGTGTTCTCTGTTGTTGTCTCTGTTGATAGAGTACTCCTGCCTGTTTACGTCAGTACGATTATTTCTGTTGTCCTTCACGTATGCACTCTTGACTTGCTGCTGGGGTGATCTGAAATACAAATTGTAACATGTGGTTTCACATATTTTTTGTGTGGTTTCAAATATTTCTCATCAGATTTCACATATTTCTTGTGTGATTTCAAATATTTCTCATCAGATTTCACAAATTTCTTGCGTCTCTTGTAAATTAGTTTTTGCAACAATCACATAAATATGTAAATTGTCATTAAATTTTGCCATCTCTCCCATACTTACCTGGTGAACATTGTTTAAATAATCAAATATACATATATTGTCAGGTCTGATCTCTCACACTTCTCTATTGAATAACCTTTTGGAGCAATTAAAGATAAACAAATATACAGCTGACTGTTGATAAGACAATCTTCAAGTTGGCAGCATGATGAATCTGTCAATATAGAAAGTGAATCAATATATGAAGAATAAAATTTCATTTGACTCACTGAAATCGATTGCTGCTGTTGTTGTTGTTGTTTAGATTCCTGTTGTGATAGCTGTCATTGAAACTTCCTGGTTGATGCATTCTGAAAACAGTGCAGGTCACAATAAATATGATGTGCTTCACCACAGTGCCATTGAACAATAAATGTGCCAAAGATCATCCTGATGCCAATAAAGTATTATTCCTACATAAAGTCCCCTTATTGGGTGCCAATCAGCCCTAGCCCCTTTATTTGAACAAATTTAAAACACTATTCACAGAGATCAGTTAAATCAAATATGAACAAATTTGGCTGGTAAATTCTTGTGAAAAATTCACGATCTTATCCCATTTTGTTTGGGCAATTAAGTTCTTCTGCTCAGTATTTATTGATTTATTCAGTTGCTTCAATAACAAGATGTTTGCAACACAGTTGCTTTGAAACAGCGATATAAAGAATCATATTAAACTGCAAAAAACTATAATCAATTCCAGTGTCAAATAAAATGACTCGTATTCCTCTGCATCAAAAGCTCATAATACTGCAATGTGTAATGACACAGAGGTATCCGTGACATGTTTCCTGTTTCTCCCTATACCTTTGTTTCAGTGTATAGTATATCATTAACATGCCTTGCTATAAGCCCGTGGTCCAGTAGCAGAGCATCAAATCCATGACCAGAGGGTCCTGGGTTCGATCATCCTCCATGGCTATGTGTGGTGTCCTTCAGCAAGACATTTTTTTCAGTAAATGCTTAGTACTGGTTCTACCCAGGAAGACTTCCAGTATGATTTGTCTAGTTGTAACAACTTGTTTCGCAATCAAAGTAAAATAAATTAGTTTAAACTAAAATAAAAGTAAACTTCAAATCCATAAGTTTGTTACCGAGATGGATGTGTAAAAACTCACAAACAGTTGAGTCCATATTGTAAGAAATGAAACATCAAACACTTAAAAAAACACTTACAGACTGACAATTAGCAGATAAAAACTTACCCTAAGCATTCACTTTGTGCCTGGCCTTTGGTCAGAAGTGAATTTCATAAAAAAATGTTTTCGTAGTCAACAGTCAACGTTATACATACATATGTATACTTAAGAATATTTGAGCTCTTTTCTGAAATATATATCAGATATAACCCACATATTTGGACCTGGAATTTTACATTTAACATGTTGTGGTAGAAAGCATATGTATTATCTATAACCAATATGTTAAACTTGTATACCTCTGGGTTTTTTATCATTTTCTACTTTGAAAAAGTACTGATGTCAGTAATTCCTGAAACACACCTGTAATGCTGAGGACTGGAGTATTGTCCCAGGGGACTCCCATACACTCCCTGTGGGCTATTGTAAGGACTGGCTGATGAAGGTGGGGGCTGACCTCTCATTGCACGAGGTATTCCTATTGGCTGAGAGAAACCACGGCCAGGTGTAGCTGAAATTATATGAAAACCACAAATGTCAACTTTCATACAAATGCAAAAGCAGAAAAAAAATGTTTTGCACTACCTTGAGTCATTCACGAATACAAAAAAGTATATTTTTTACCCTGGTACAAAAGTACTGTATTCCTAACACTTATGTGCAACCTCAGCGCTGGTGCTGAAGAGTCTTACTATAGGGATATAAATAACATCGTCAAGACTTCAACAGGTTTATATTCATTTGCCATGTGCATTATTTAGGGTTACATGGTATTAAGTCATTCGTACAAAGTGGAAGATCACATCAGCATCATTTCAAAACTGCAGCACCATTTCATATCTAAGTTAGATAACAAAACATAGGTAAAAGTATTCTCAAGTTAACCGTCCAATATCAGCAAAATTTTATTTCCAAGATAAACAAAACGTTCTTTTCAATATAAACAAAACTCTCTTTACAAATAAACAAAACTCTCTTTTCAATATAAACAAAACTCTTTTCAATATAAACAAAACTCTCTTTTCAAGATAAACAAAACTCTCTTTTCAAGACAAAACAAACTCTCTTTTCAATATAAACAAAACTCTCTTTTCAATATAAACAAAACTCCCTTTTAAGATAAACAAAACTATATAATGTAGTTGTAACTCAGTATAAATAATAAACATTGAACAAAAACTTACATGCAAATAAATTAACAATAATTGTACAACAAAACAAAGCAACAAATGAGTAAGAAACAGAGTGAATGAACAACTATGTGTGATTATAACATAACAAACAATCATAAATCAGATCATTCAACTTAACACGATCCCTTCCAACTGTTTTTTCATGCACTACCTATAAATCTGGGTTGTGAGCAGGTGGCATAAGGGGTGACAAATCTTGCTGGTACACGAGCCACAGGAGTCTGGGGCTGCATACTCAGGAGTGGGGATGGTGGAGACCGGAGTATAGGTGACCTCCTTGTCAACGTTAACACTACAAGTTTTTACAGAAAATCTACAAACTGGTAATATTACGACATCTATACAAAAGAAAAGCAATATATATGTATCTTAAGCTAGTCATGAAACTTTCTGTTTGCTGTTTTCTAGACCCAGAATGTCAGAAAAGAGCAGCTAGGCAAGTTTATATATTTAGTGTCTTTATCTGGGCTTTATGCTTATGTCGTCGTGATCAAGCTTTGCAATGTTGATAACGCCAAAATGATCTACGCGACAGGGACTACTTTTTATTCCTCAAATTTCATTTTTTCCATGTATTTTATATATGCAAGCAGAAACAAATCAAAACAATAAAACCAAATGCTACAATAATATCAATTAAATTAGGGAGGTGTATGATTATTTATTGGGAGAATATGGTTCTTTATAAAATAACAAAAAAAAAAACATTATTTTTTTTTTGTAAAGGGCTGAAACATTTTTTTGTGAACCCAACAATCCATTTTTTCCAATTTTAGTCCTTAGAGTATAATCCACACGATATTATGACTAACCAAAGTACAATTTACATTTTTTAAAATGGATATTTTAACTTAATACCCCTCAAATCTGCATCATACTTACAATGATCTTTCTGTCAGATGGTGTTTGCTTGAATCCTGATTAGCTCAGTTGGTAATGCATGTGACTATCAATCCAGGGGTCGTTAGTTCGAATCCCCGCCCGACAACAGTCTCCATGATGATTGATATATGACATTGTGTCTCATTTACTGCTGATTTAAGTGAAAAATTTTGCAGAGCTAGGGTGTGCTCAAATACTGGTTAACCTTTCAGAATCCCAGGAAACAGTGGTTAGCTTAACTGATCGCATGTTAGCCCTCGGTGGCATAAAAATGATGCTAAACATTTAATCAATCAATCAACTGCTTGAGTATTGCAGACACATGATACGACACATTATACAGACACTTGGCCCTCCAGTTCTAGAACAATCCTCCAAATAATGAGCGCCATCTAGGAAGCTTCTAGTACCGTTCTTTTAAATACCTTATATGACCTTGTCAGGGATGCAAACTCATATCCTCCCACATGCAAAGAGGATGTTCTACCACTTGATTACTTCTGCATAACTGCAGGCATTTATAGAAAGACAATGCAGACAAAAATACATCCAGACATTAAGACCAACAAAATATCAATGAATAAAGGTTACAAATGCAATTGAAGCAATTATACATGCATGTACATACACTCATACAAAATATATATGAATTAGCAAATTATATGCATCAACTAATTATAAAACTACAGTTTAAAAAATTGAAGTAACCAACTAACAATAATATTGTATAAGCTATATATCTGGATAGAAGTGTGTACTTTCCATACCGAAGAAAACATAGTTTTATCACAAACTATATTAAGAACAACTGAATTGTGATTTACAGAAAGAATGTACGGAGTCATAAATGTAAACGGTTGAAATATTTTGTATTATTTTCCCTATGGAAATAACACTGAATCTTGGTCAGATTGACAGTCAAAAAATCTATGCGTAGTCAATCACTACAGGCTCGGAAAACCTCTTTCAGACCTCTCTATTGAATATCTTTTATCTATTTTCGGAAACAATCTCTGACATAGATAACAAGTATATATAGTTGGCAATTAAAGTAAATCATTTAAATATTTAATAAATTTGTTCATCCTCTTATTTTTAGGAATTTATGACTTAAAAGTATTTCATGCATTAAGAAAAAATGAATTTAATGGTGGTACAAATTATGTATTAATTAACAATATATTTTACATGATATTATATGTTGTAAATATGTTATTATGATGATATATTTATGTACAAGTCTGAAATAAAATATCTGTTTTCTGTTTTGTTCCTCTCTTATAAGCTACACCTTATAAGAATGGTAAACAAGTACATGTAAAGATGTGGTAATATATACCTGGAGATTGCCTGCTGATGGGAGTTGATACATTTCTGTATGGTGGGGTACCACCCATATGGATGGGGGTCCCATGTCCCGGTGTTCCAGCCATGGGTATAGGAATCGGGGCACCAAGGACTGGAGATCTGTGCCCATTCATCATACCCATAATGTTTTGGTTCATGGGGCTGGCACCAGCTGCCATATGTGGAGACTGCAATCAAACAAATCAGATAATTATAAATCATAATATAAACTTTAGACAACAAATTAACCAGTTAAAAGGTTACAGCTTCATTCTTGCATAAATCATAAATATCATTATGTTCAATTAGTGCAAAAGTACCAAGTGTATATATATAGAGGGATATAATTAAATTCACAAAAACAGATTATGATTTTTCGGATTTTTTCAGATGCTCATTCACAATGCATGATATACATATGGAGATAATTATTTGTCAATAACCAAGACATAAATGTACAGACAAGACTACGGCGAGTGCACCTAGCTACAATGTAAACCAAAGATACAATATCAAGGCCTCTGCCAAACCAATAAATTTGGTGTCGACCATGACTTATATACTATGGAATTACATGCAACACATCTGGACAGGGTGGACAAATTTACATACATATATATATATATATATATATATATATGAAATAAGAAAGCACTTGGTCCCTGTTTGCATTAATGGGATGATTTAAGAATTAAAGTTTAACTTATCAGTGGGTCATACCATACCTTGAATATCAAGTTAGCATTTCAAATGTTCGTGGTATTTCTTAAATGTTAATATATTCAAATTATCAATTTTCTTGCACTGTGACCCTTTTGTTTTGTTAGTCACATAAAAAATGCCCCGCCTCACTAATAATCAACCACTGTCAGTCAAAACATTTTGTAGGTGACATGTTGATTAGCAGCCATTTGAATCCTATTACAGTTATGTACATGAAAATCATTTCAGCTTATCTGAATTGGCAATCATATCTAATAAAAAAATAATTAAGGAGTGTTAAACAATTTTCAACACTTGACAGGTTATATATGGCATATCCAAGGAAGACTTCAGAACGATTCTGAGTAGAACCACCATTTATCTGCTAGTAACTGGCAAACTTTAACATGTGATGTTTTTTAACTGAGTTGAGGTAAATGACCACAAGATAACAGTGCCTTGGACTTTGAAGGACCTTTTAATCGTGTTTAAATATAGGTAAAAGCAAACAGCTCTACTGTCACCTGTCAGGTGCACCGTGTACACATAACTCATTGATACTTGCAATGTTTAAAAAAACATAAAGTAGAGAGTCTCCAACTTGTTATGCAAGGCATAGTAATTGTGTGGTATTTACCATATGTCTGTTTTGTGGAGAGGCCATGTTTGGAGGCGGAACAGAAAACTGTGCTGGTGACATGCCAGGATGTCCATTAGGTGGACATCTTGGTGGAGTCTGCATTGGAACAGCTGGTTCCCCTCGTAACTGTCTCTCCAAATCTTCTGCCGTCATGATTTTGGGTTTACGTAACAGTGAGTTTTCTATTTCTTCCAAAGTCTGTGCCTTGGGTAGGACCATAGGAGCTGCCCTAGAGTGGGGGCCATGAATGGTGGCTAACGGTGCATCCTGTAACAGTTGGCAAGATACTCCATGTTAATTCATGTTATATTCTAATGCAATATATAGGGCCAGTAACTCAACAAGGGATGCAATCAACATGCAACAAAAGGAAGTGAATACTGCCTGTAAAATAATTAAATGCAAACAAAATCATATTTTATTATAATATATAGACATGTAATAACAAAATAATATAACTATTATCAACTTATCCACTATTTTACATAGACAAGACAAACAACACATTTAGTACAAGTCATGATAAATAAATAAACAAAATAATAGACGTAACATGATTTTAACAGACCAGCCACTGAATGTCTCTTCAGGCAACGATATTTTTTTCACTCATTGAGACAGGAATTTTGATCAGAATTGTATATATATAAGAAGCCATGCAACATAAACTGCACTTGCCAGACAACCTTCATGATAAATTCTAAAATTCTATATCAATTCCACTAAAGCACAGATACATTCATCAACCTAAGAATATTTTCAGACACAATGACAAACAACATGGCAATGTTTTTTTTATACTTACATTTTTTGCTAACTTTGCAAAGTCAAACAGTGACTGTATGTTGTTGACATGTTTCTGTGGTGGAGGCTGCGGTTCTGTTACCGGGGATCCCCAGATGTTTTTACTAGTAGGGGATACAAGGTACTCAGCATCCAGGAGACTCGGTGGTGACGCAGGACCAAACAACATATCTAGGCTCTGCTGCTTCTGCAACAAGATGGTAAGGAATTACGTGTCATGATTCTTTTTTTATATCTTTAATTTTGTTTGAATATTCAGTGTCAATTTTAAGTCATCAAGGGCTAACAGACTATCAGTCAGATACGCTACTAACTAGGCTAATTGGACCCACCTCACAATTTTGTGAATTGGGCATGGATTTACAGTTATCAATATTTCCGTGTAAAACATATTTTACGGTTAAAATGTCATCTAAATTCTTTGGTTTGGTCTTTGACTGCATTTTGGGTAGGGCTGTTAATTCCTTTTTTTAGGACTGGAACTAAGACCCTTGGATGAAGAGGAGTGGATTTGCTGAAAATGGAGACAGAAAATACAAAACAATATGCTCAAATGTTGTATTACTGTCAAAAACATACCCAATACATACAAACATACACAATGTAAAAAACAGAAATAAATTGGTTAAAATTTCCACCACATCATGTGGTTGTTGAGAATTTTGAACAAGCCAATGGGGAGAAAAACCTACTTGTTTCATGAGGGAATTGAGCATAATTTCTGTCCATTACACATCCCTGTATGGTAAAAAATATACATACCATTGCTGTTTGACCAGTATTTTTATGGGAATGGGGAGTTATAAATAGAGAATCATGCCTTTCCCCACAAAGTGCATTTGGTTTGAATAAAAACAAGAGTTGTCAGAGGACAACAAAGCTTGCCTATGGGATAAAACTCACCACCCATGCAAAGACCAAAACTTAAATGCAACTAAATGCAAAAGTTTAACCTGGGCGTCTACAGACGATGCCGACGCCGGGGTCATAGCAAAAGCACTCCTGGACATTTGTCCCGGTGAGCTAAAAAGAATAAAGTGAAGCTCTTCTGAGCCATTTTGTTAATAGTTTGGACATATTTTAATAGAGAAAATCAAAATAATCTGAATGAAGGTTTATTACATTACCACCTAGATAAATTTTAAGAACTTTATTCGGTCACCACATTACTAGGTCAAATAATTTATAATGATTGGATAATAATTTTATTAGATTTGTGAACTTTAGTGGTCACTGCAGTGAGACTACATACATGTATCATACTTAAGAAAGGCTGTGAAATATTTACCCGAGGTATTGGCCTGGATTTGTGCACATTCAGGACGGCTGGATCACTCTCCACATCTTCATCATCCACCATCAACTGACTGATGCTCTGCTCCATGTACTCCTAAAGCAACATAATACAGTATGGTTGAATATCCACCATTATTTCATTCATAGTTTAATTTATGTGAATAATTATTATTTATTGACTTATCTAGATACTGTAAGGATGTATTGTTTGGTAACAAAACTCTTGTAGGATTTTCTATGTAATATTCACATTTTTTACAAAAAATATTGTAAATTTATACCCTAGCATTGGTCAACGATTTAATTTCAACATTGTAAACTTCATGCAAATCCCTTTTTGTAACATATTTTTTTAATTTAACCAAGAGCGTTTGAACAACACTGAACAATTTTGAGGTCCCAACAAGTGCCACAATTGGCTCTGTATTGCCATAATTTAAACCCTACAGCTAAGTAATTCTTTATTACACATAATGTACACATCTGTTTGGTAATGCAAATCGAGATTTTCAGTTTTAATTTTCAAAATAATGCATTTATTTTTAGGGGTTTTTGATGGTTTGTTTCTTTCAACTGAAAGATGTACTTGCAAAAATATTCAAGTTACAGAAATTTCTACATCCATTTGAAGCAAGCACTAACTTTGAACTCTGACTTGTGTCACACAAATATATCTGCCAGTCTTACCTCCTGTGTCTTGTAGGTCTTCTCAGCCGTACTGAACCCAGAGTCATTGTTTCGGTTGACATTGTATTTAGGATCCAATACTTCTGCAAACTTCTCTGTTTGTTCATTCCAGTCGAAGTCATCTACAAACAGCAGAAATCTTGTTCAATGTTCAGTATTGGTCAATAATGGATGTAATGAAAAGACCAAATTAACCAAAATACGAGAAACATTCAGGTATTTTATTCTAGAAAGGAAAAATCAATTAAGTTCTCTTCAGTCAACAGAGTAATAACAGCGAGTTCAGCTTGTGCCAAAGGTGCGAGCATAGACTGCTCAAAAGGCAACATGCATGTTGAAAAGAATATACCAACATTTTGTAAAATTCGTTTCATGGGGAGCCGAACATCAATAATTAAATCATTATGAAAATAAAAACTGCTGTGAATTAAAACAAGAAAAAAACAACAAGATACTGAAAAAATCATGAAAGGAAGTTTAAGATAGTTGGTAGTCTCATTTTTTGCAGCTAGGTGATATTGTTGTCCTGTTTATTCTGAAGTGCTTGGGTACACTAACTCACCTAATGAGTGGAGGTTTGGATCATCTACGAATTTTCTTTTCTTATTGACATTTATGTCTTGACACTCTTAATGCACCCAATAGGTTTTACCGATTTCATATTATAGCTACTGTGTTTAGTTTGGTATAGAATTTAAGGTACAATGATTAATAAAGGTTCTAATAATACTTAGATATAAAATAAGTATATTTAATCTTTGAATAATGAAGCTATTTTAATTAACATGAAAAAAATATTTGTCAACTCTCACCTGATCCTAGTTTTTAAAACTGGGTAGGCAGGTAGGGACATATTTTCTGTTCATTATTATAAAGTATTATCAGTATTATACTAAAATACAATAAATGCCATACAAGTACATGGAATACATGTACATGAAATAAAAGTTATACTGTCTCTAAACTTAAAAACCACACAACATTTAGAGTTAATATGGGTAGGTATAGAGAGAGAGCAAACAAACGTTTTAATTTCGCCAGAAAAATTTAAATAAGAGTCAATGGTTGAAACCTAAAACCATAAAGTAATAAGTATAATATATAACTTTATAAGTTGAACTCACCCTCTCCAAAGTCGCCAAATGTCTCATCATTAAGGACATCAAAGTCTTCCTCTTCTTCAGGTGCTTCTGTCAGCTCATTGTCATAACTTGCTATATTTCCTACTCCAAGGGCCTGAAGTTTTTATATTCATTACTTAGTGACAAATTTAAATATCAAGACAGTGTGTCATTATGTGGAAAAATTGAAATAAATATTTAAACAATATTATATTTAAACTGAATACGAAGCCTCACAATATAGTTTGTACAAGTAAATAAGATATAAATACAATATTCAAGTGGAGATAACACTTTAGATTACCATATATTACCTTATTAACGCCCCCATTCAAATAAATGCCCCCCAACTATTTTTCTGGAAAATAAAAAAAATAAAACGTATATGCGAGTCGAGTGCGTATTCGCCCATCTTTCCTTGATCGATTATTTTGTTACACAGACAGCAATTAGCGGAGTGTTTATTACCTTTAACCCATTGTTTATATCTTCGGTGACCACTTATCCATTTTTGGTTGAATAAACACTTCCCCATATTTGCCGTTTAAAATTAGTAAAAATGCTGTCTGTCGATTAAAACATTACAAAACGTTGGAAAATGGGGTTAGTCTGAAAGCTCATTGTTCCACGTTGATAAGAGCAAGCGTCCAAGTGATTTAAAGTGAAAAGTACCCTGACCATAAATTCAGATATTCCAGTACACAAACTAGAAATTTCATACAGATTTTCAGCTTTTAATCATCCTATGTCGATTATTTAATTCACTCTCAAATAATTCTGAACCACTTTTTCGGGGATTTAAACCAGATTTAAAGTTTTTTCCAGGCCTTTTTTGGTTTAACTGTATTTTTAACTGTTGTTAAATTTGCTTTTTTTTAATCTTTTATAAACGCCCCCACCTTGTCAAATGAAACGCCCCCGGGAGCATTAATAAGGGAATATATGGTATATCAAGTCCATCTTAAAATGGTCGACAGAATCTTAGACTCAGATAAGACTAAGTGATTTGACTGGAAGAAAGTATGCAAACACTCATCTTTATTACAAAATCTTGTCTGAAGTTTGTTAAAGATAAGCAGTGATTATTTTATTTTTTTTATATTTACAAGGCTTGAAATTTCTGTTAAAAGCTACTTGTCCTCCATTTCCAACATTTATGATTAATGCTTAAAATCAAAGAAATATTAAGGTCAGTTTCTTAAATCTTACTCATCCAAACCAAATGTTCACTCGTCATGGTGAGCAGACGAGTGGAATGTTGTGACTGAACATTTTTAAAGAGTCACTTGTCTGGCATGATTTCTCACTTGTCTGGAGCATCTGACTATGAGATTTGAACAATACACAAAAATTAAACAGCCTGGTGCTGTTCAGTAAAATTGACACTGTTATAAACACTGTTATAAACACTGTTATAAAATAAATATATTGAGAAATATTCACTTGTGGAACTTCAGTGCAGTTTTGTTTACTTTCATTATTTGCACCTCTAGTCTCATGTCGTATTAGTTTTACACATTTTGTTGGAAGTATATTTGGGTTTCCATGATCTAATGTGAAATATGAAGGCAACGAGCATGTATTTGTACTCTTTTTGGTAGAAATTTATCATTTTATAATTAGTTAAAAGTTATATACAAGCATTCAGTGTCAACATTCATTTTGCACAGAAATATGTAACGGCGATTCTAAGTGACTGAAAACTGGTAACACCGTCATACATAATGGTGAAACAAGCCTGTATGACCAGGAATTTCTGAAGGCATGTTGTCCCCTCCTGTGTTGAAATTTTTTAAGTTGACACTTATGAATGGTGCATTTTTAAGTATGTTTCTATTTAGAAAATTGCTGCAATTGAATGAATACAAAGAAACTTAGTGTTTTTTTTAATGGATGACTAGCAAGTAGCAAGGAATTATACAGAGAAAGTAAGGCAGCTGATTGAGATTTTGTGAACACTCACATATTCATGCAAAATCTCGCAATATCTTGTTTACAGTTATCTTAACTTCCATTCATTCCAGGAATACAAATCAAAATTCCTGCATTGCAGAAAGTCTCATCAAAACATTACCATTCACAGAAATTTGTGTTTAAAAGAACAAAATTTCTATACTGCAGCTAAAATAACAACAAATTATGATAAATTTTCCTTCAGACTTCTTTATCTTTACTTCAAGATCATATTGCATGATCGAAACATTCTAAACATCTAAGATAACATACAACTTACAGTTTATGTACAAGAAATCAGTTGCTTGTGAATTATGAATGATTGATTTGCCAAATTATTAATACTTCATACATGTGCTATTTCATCAACATTTAGTCTTGAGATGCTAGTTTCCTATCCTTCTATACAAGTCCTTGATGACTAGTCTTACTTAAAAGTTACAATTTATATGTTTTAATGTTTGATTCTATAAAGAAGAAAATTAAATTTTTCATACAGTATTTCTGTATTTCCAAATGAATACCAATTTTATAAATGTAAACACAGATAGATTATTCTTAAAAATCTTTTTTCTCCTATCCCCTAAATGTCGTGCATAAACTGGACCACAGAAACCAAATTTTGACAGCGCTGACTTTAGACTGTCACCACATCCGGGCATTTCCAATGAACGAAAATGCTATAATTGTTAAACAAGAGTTGTCAGAAGACAACAAAGCTCCCCGATGGGATAAAACTCACCACCCATGCAAAAATTGAGATTGGAGGCAAACACCAAAACTTAAACGCAAAAGTTTAACCAGAGTGTCTACAGACGAAAAATTAAGTCCAAAAAGGCCATAACTCTGCAAAAATGCAACTCCGAGTTATGGTTCTCTGTGTTTTCCATTGATGATGGTGAATACACATGTGAAGTTTCATTCATATCCAATGAGTGGTTGCATAGATATCTTACCTGATAAAAAACTTTAACCTGAAAAATAAGTCCTAAAAGGGCCATTACTTTGCCAAAATGCAACCCAGAGTTATGGTTCTTGTCTCTGTGTGTTCCATTGATGATGGTGAACACACATGCAAACCTTTAACCTGGATGTCTACAGACGACAACAACACCAGGGTCAACAACGACACCAGGGTCATGGCAATAGCTCTCCTTGGACTTTGTTCCGGCAAGCTAAAACATAAACCGTTTTAATTGGGGTTTTAATTCTAGCATTGTTGAAATACGATGCTGAGAAAACCGGGGGTCTCTGACTATCTATTAATGTGCATTTCACATATATGGTTTCCATTCATATTAGAATAATATTGCCATAAAAATATAGTAAACAATGTTTTTAATGGACAACTTGTCATATTGCAAAGTAACTCTAAATACGAGTTTGCATTTTTAATGTTTGATTCTTTAATCTTCATTAGGTGTCGGTGTATTTCCAATATAAATGAATTTTATGAAAGTAAACATTAATAGTTAAGCCTTACAACATCCCAAATAAATGGGACCACAATAACTGATTTTTAGGATCCAACTTTTTGACCGGGCTTCTCAAATTTGTCAACATCTTGTGTCTTTTTCTTCAATTTATGTACAAAATAACAATGCAATCTTTTTCTAGTTGCCTTGATCTGCAAAATGGTCGCAACACACTTTATTAAGTGTTTCTTTCCAACTGATTACATACATACTACACAGACTTCAGGTGACTGGGAGGTGAAAAATCAATTGAAACCAATTAATGCAGAGACCTTTGTCAATAATGGACAAATGCAATATCTCAATTTACAGCCTCTATTTACCTAAAAATTAAATCAAACAGAACAACAGTTTGCCTTATGATGCGAACAACAGTGATGATGGGACGTGTTCTCTTTACAGAGGGACAGTCCTGTATGGGAGGATTTGTCAAAAATGTGGGACGACACTACACTACCAGTTCATTAAAAATATTTAAATTGGTAATTATTGTTTAAATTTCTATTAATCACCATTACCAAGATGAGAAAAGAGTTCTGAAACATTCTTTGACGCACACAAACTTGAGGTATCAATTTTATTCACGTGTGTAAAGTACAGACAATTATTACATTAAAATAACATGTGTTCAGAGGTGGGTGGGGTGCATAAATGTACAATAAAGTTAATGTTTCTGGCTCCTTTAAACAGTACTTCGTATCTTAAAATGACACATCATGTTTAATAAGTGTATAAAGTTGCTGTTTATGTCTTTAAAATATTTTAAATCATACAGAATAGTCCGGAAAACATGTGTCTGCCATCTCAGGTCATTTTCACTTTTCTTCTTTTCATTCTTTTTCGAATAGCCTCTAATGAACTCTTCGATATAGTTTTTAATATTACATCAAAATAATTTACATTTTTATAAGCGACCATTATAAAATTATTTTTAAATGCATTATTTTAATACTTTATCCAAAAAAAAATTAAAATAACTCAGTTTTTATTTTATTTCTATTTTGTATTAGAGACTAAGAATTGACCCAATTTTGCTTTTACAAACGGGCAGAACCGGAAATTGCCGAAAGGTCAACCATAAGTCTGAAAAGATAGTTATTTTATCAAATTTAGAGAAACGATAGATGAAATATAACTATCTATTGCTGTTTGTTACATATTATCTTTAGATATATCATGTGATATGTGCTAAATCTGGGTTGAGTCGATATTTTCATTCTTTCAAAATGTCGGAAGTCGATATCTCCGAGGACATACCGAATGGTGACGATTCCGCCTTCGAGGATCAACAGCAATCATCGGGAAACGAAACCCAGCACAGTTTGGCAGATCGGCAGGAGTCAATTCCAACCCCTGTCGCCGATGATGAAGCTGTATACGTTGCGACCACACAAGGACTTTTAGCAGCAGAACAATTTCAAGACGCTTGTAAAACAACGCATATTGTTATTCATGACCAGGGTGTCTTGGATTCTGGGTTGAAATCTCCCACAACTCCCTTGCCACCCCCAACACCAGCAACCCCTTTGGGTAGAGAGAGAGGGTTAAAATATCAGTGGGATGATTCTGTTGAACAAGAAATATTACCTGTTCGTTGTAAAAACACTAATGGAGAGCTTCACAAATGTCGCTTTGGATCAGGTGAATATTGAGAGTTGATTTTACAAGCTATTAATTTTTTACACTAGCATCCCCCCCCCCCCCCCCCCCCCCCAACACACTCCCTCCACTCTACACTAGGCTGGGACATAGCTGGGTTAAAGTGCCGTCAATAGCCCTGCATTGCCATGGAAATGCAAGAGTTAAACTTCTGGGATTATGGTGGTACCTCTTGGCGGAATTGTCTGAACTTGTTCTGTGTTTACCCAATTTTTACCACTACCCAGGGCAATATAGTCTCATAAGAATTTCGACAGGATAGGTCAACAACAGCCTGCTCCCCAGGTTTCTGCCTGCAAATTGTCCCTGCAGGGTACGGCCTTTACCTTGGCTCTGCGACAGAATTCAAAGTCCCCGCTATGTCCCTGTCTGGGGGGTGCAGAGGTAACAACTGACTGATGCATTATCATCTAAATCTGTTTTGGGAATTGAGACATAATGGACCATGTCAGTTTTATTTTATGTTTTCACAAGTAAATCACAAACACATTACATCAGGTGATGTTCATTATATATGATTTTGAATTAATGAAACATTGATTAAATGATGATGAATAAATTCAAATTAACATGGCAAAATCATATTTGTTTACTAATAAATATATTAAGATACAGTCCTTTCAGTCTTCAAGTATGAATCATTTGGTTGCCAGATCTGGTCTGTTCCTTTAATACCTAATATTGTCTTCTTTTTTATCGTATTCAACAAATCACATTGACTAATCTGTAGGGTATTAAAGAGCTTTCTTATCTTTCTACATAAATTTCTTATAAACACAAGACTTGTACACTTTACTGAAAAGGTGAAAATTGGAAAATTCCAACTTCTTTCGGAGAAGTTTGAACAACTCTGGTATGGTACCATGTGATCTGGTGGAATCAAAAAATTTATAGAACATGCTGCCCCCTCCTGAAATAACTAAATCAATGAAGAGTACTAAAAGAGCTGATAGTTGGGCTTTACTAAATATTTATATGAATTTGATTGATATTATTGTAGAAATTGGTTTATATATGCAACCTTTTTAAAAATGACTTAATATATATGTAAATTCAGGTGGTCGTGGTCGCTGTATCAAGAGTGGTGATGCATGGTTCACGCCTAATGAGTATGAGACAATGGCAGGTCGTGCCAGCAGTAAAGACTGGAAGAGGAGTATCAGATATGGAGGTCGTACGTTACAGTGTTTGATAGAAGATGGTTGGCTGCAGCCTCATGCGACATCGTGCACATGTGCAGCATGCTGTGATGATGAAAATGTGGTAAGAGTGTGTTGAGGCTGTAAAAGATGTTTATCACTGTTTAATTGAATGAAACAATGACGTACCGGTATATTTGATATCAGAAAAAAATAATTGACAAAATAGGTTTTAAAACAATTTTATTTCCAGTTTGGTATTTGTAAGTTTTAACTGTGACAAAAGTACACTTTATGTTGGGTGTCAGATTGGAAAGGAAAGCTGATTATTAAATATCTTGTTTTTTTTTTTATGTTTTATAAATACATTCAATTATCAATAGCAAAACACTATACCATAACTAACATTCCAATTTGAAATTATCAGTACTAATAAAAATGTCTGCATTAAGAACATAACACTATCGAAAATATTATAAAAAAAGTCTGTAAACACTTGCTCACATATGCATCTTTATATTCAGACAGGACCAGTTCGATTATTTACTCCTTATAAAAGAAAAAAGAAAGATAGCGAGAGTTGTCCACCATCATCACCTGCTGCGAAAAAAGCAAAAAATTTGGCAAAACAGGCGTTATTGAAGGAACACGGTAATGTTTATTACTTTACAGCTGTAAAGTAATGTATTCATACATATTTTATATAACCCTCTTCTTGGAATTTTCAAAAATTTTGCATGAAAAATTCTTAAGAAATTCTTATTATTTATTAATATAGAATTAACATGAAGGCTTGCAGGCTTCCAAAGAAAGAAAGTAGAGAATGTCCACCTCAGTAATTATTAAAATCATAAAGCGAATATGCTTTAAAATGCCTCATTAAACAGCAAATGATATTTCCAAGGATACAAAATATTTGATACATTTACTAGTATAGGTAAATGTAAAGAAATTAATGCGTGACAGTATACAGGTACTATCAAAAGTACAGTGAAACAGGGAAAAGAATTCAAATTGTATAATTCCTTTTCATAAATACAGTTGAACAGATAGGATATGAACTAATTGGAATGAAAATACATTACAAAATTCATTAATTTCATAATTGTAAAAGTCATTGCTTCTTTGTACAGAACTGAACATGACGATGTCTGCACAACAGGGCTACCCTCACCCCGTAAGGTTGACAAGTGCGCAGTTGAACGGAGAGACGGTACACATTCTCACATCTGACTCAGTGTCCGGAGGTAAGACATATAATATAGAATTACTGACTATTGAGGTAATGGAATATGATGCAGTATCAACTTAAGAATATCAGTATACAGGTATCAATAACTGCATCATATCCAATACATCAACAGTCAACAAGTGTTTTATTTTACTATTAATATATATGCAACAAAAAAGACAAGAAATATTCAGCAGAAAAAAAGTTGTCTATTATTTACAATTAAAAACATTACAATATTCCTACATACCCAACATTTACACAAGAATCAATATTTTGTTGTCAATTATCAATAAAGAAGATTTCAAATTGATAATTATTTCATATCATAAATGATGACATATTAGCAATAAAGGGGGTTGGAGGCCATCACATCTCCTATAATAATGTGGAAAGTGTGGTCTAGTGGTAGAACATCAGAACCCTGATTGGAAGAAGGTGGTTTGATCCCCTGCCACAGCTGTGTGTGGTGTTCTTGAGCATGATACTTTTTCAGCATATGTTTAGTACTGGTTCTATCAAGGATAGCAGTTGTTGTCATGAAGTAAAGTGACTAGCTCACATTTGGAAGGTCATAGATTAGTCCCTGGCCAGGTCATACCAAAAACTTGGAAAAATGGTACAAGAAGCTTTCTAGATTAACACTAAGCATTTAGAGGACAGTTCTAAGTTGGCATGATGATGGTGTTGTATATAATGACTGGGTGGGTTATCATAACTTGTGTCTGCTGCATTATATTTTAGGATGGAAGCATTTAGAATATGTGGCAAGCAGACACTGTTATGATATGACTGAAAAATTGTTAAAAGCGATGCTCAACACCATACAGTCAATCAATCAATTTAACTCAAGTCATTTGAAATGACTATGAAAGTATTTTATGTGTTATACCTGAAATTTGAATACAGTTTATATACTTAGAACTGCATAACTCTGTATACCCTGTTACTCAGCACTTGTCTCTGCAAGCCACTGGCTGCTTCAACAGTTAAAATAGGTGGTAGATTCAAGGCCATGCAACAAAGTTCATGACCAATTATCAAAGAGACTGGCCAGATGGGGATTTGAACTCGCAGCATCTTGATTGACAGTGGGCGCATTGCCGACTGCGCTAGACAAGCCCTGCTTTAATAAAGTATTGAAAAAAGGAATACTACAAAAATAAAGCAGCATAGTCTGGAGTTTTATTCTATTATTTGCATTATTTACTAAGATTTCTCTATAATACATAATGTATAATTTTACTTTCCCCAGAGACTATGATGATGGCCCCAGTCCCTGTCAGCGGTGTGTCAGGCACGATGAGTCCAGGTGGTAAAAATGTCATTGTCAACATGGATATACCCGAACAGAAACAATGGTGGCAACTTGAAGAGGTACAATCTCTTTCCAATTTTTTCGCACTCATTGTGTCTCACTGTGTCTTTATGCAGCTGATGTTTACCAATGCTTCAAGTATTGGAATAAATATATAATAATGTAAAATCTGGTAAATTGGTGTATGCTTTATATTATTTTATGGATGCTTTATGCCCTATATTATGTGCGTATATTTGATATACCCTTAATCATTATCTGAACACATCATTGTTTCATGATACAATCAAAGAAAACACATAATAAATGATTATTTTAAAAGGCTCAGTCCCCATACATGCAGTACAATACATAATATAATGACCTCGTCACCTCTTTTAGGCCATCCTTTAAAAAATTGTTTTTTGCTGTGCTCGGAATGAAGTATATTTCATGTGGGTAGATGTCAGATTTTGATTTTGAATAGTCATTTTAAAAGTAAAATGGACAGAAATCATGCCATCTGTTAACCTTTTTTTTTGCAGACGTGATAGCACCTTCATTTTCCATTTCTAGAGTTTGTCTTTCAATGAATGATTAAGTATCATATTTCAAACACTGAGATTATATATCATCCTTATAAAATGTATGATTTTAAGACAAAATGAACGTAGAATTTGACAATCGCTTATTATCACATACAGAATGACGATAAGGTCTCATGCACTTACTTTTGGTGTGCGCTTATATTCAAGTATATGCTTATTTACCAGATTCTACAGTACGCTGTCCATCTGTATGTTTCTCAATCTTCTCTAATCACATTTTAAAAGTTTCTGTTCTTTCTGGAGAAAATTAAGGGAGACATGTATGTGTTTCTTATCTGATTGTGGCAGCATTGATAATTAACATTTAGTTTTTGTATTTCACCTTATTTTCAGAATCTGTTTGACTGGACGTCACAAAATTGGAACCTTAGTTGTGTAACCTACTAGGTGTTACTACACAAAACCATGCCATATTATTTCTGATAACCTTGACCTCTAAGGACAATTAACTTAAAAGCCTACAAAATGTTTTTGCATTCAGACCAAATTTGCCAATTGTTCTGTTATGGATAGTACCTTATAGAATCATGCAGTATTTTTCCAGATGACCGCAAAATAAAAGTGAAACCATCATTTATTCTCTATATACACGGCTGGAAAATTCCACTCATCCGCTCACCATGACGAGTGAGCATTTGGTCATAATGAGTAAGATTTAAGAAACTGACATTAATATTTCTTTAATTTTAAGCATTCGATTAAAAATGTTGGAAAGAGATGGCGAGTAGCTTTTAACAGAAATGTCAAGCCCTGATATAATTTTAATGTTGTCTTGTAGATGGCGAACAGTCTAATTCAGCAAGCCCAGCAGTTTAAGTTGATGGTGGAGCATGTGAAGCAGCAGAGTATAGCGTCTAAAGAAGCGGCCATTCAGAATGTCAAACAACAGATGGAAAAGGTATCTTGCCCACAAATCAAGCGTTACATTCTGTGACAAGTTTGGGCTAAATCCAGCAACATTCTGATCATCTAAGTGTCATTGTCAGATTCGGAAAAAGACATATGGCAGTATTATAATGTATAAAAAAAAATTGATCAGTTTTTTTTTATGTTTAGCTCTGATCTCTGGTCCCTTGTTGTTATGGGTAGTAAGACTGTTTTAGAGTTACCAAGTTTGGTCCCTAGTTGTAATGGGTAATAATACTGGTTTAGAGTTACCAAGTTTGGTCCCTAGTTGATATGGGTAGTAGTACTGATTTAGAGTTACCAAGTTTGGTCCCTAGTTGTTACGGGTAATAATACTGATTTAGAGTTACCAAGTTTGGTCCCTAGTTGTTATGGGTAGTAATACTGATTTAGAGTTACCAAGTTTGGTCCCTAATTGTAACGGGTAGTAATACTGATTTAGAGTTACCAAGTTTGGTCCCTAATTGTAACGGGTAGTAACACTGATTAAGAGTTACCAAGTTTGGTCCCTAGTTGTTATGGGTAGTAACACTGATTTAGAGTTACCAAGTTTGGTCCCTTGTTGGTATGGGTAGTAACACTGATTTAGAGTTTCCAAGTTTGGTCCTTAGTTGTTATTGGTAGTAACACTGATTTAGAGTTACCAAGTTTGGACCCTAGTTGTTATGGGTAGTAATACTGATTTAGTGTTAGCAAGTTTGGTCCCTAGTTGTTATGGTTAGTAACACTGATTTAGAGTTACCAAGTTTGGACCCTAGTTGTTATGGGTAGTAATTCTGATTTAGTGTTAGCAAGTTTGGTCCCTAATTGTAACGGGTAGTAATACTGATTTAGAGTTACCAAGTTTGGTCTCTAGTTGTTATGGTTAGTAACACTGATTAAGAGTTACCAAGTTTGGTCCCTAGTTGTTATGGGTAGTAACACTGACTTAAAGTTACCAAGTTTGGTCCCTTGTTGTTATGGGTAGTAATACTGATTTAGAGTTACCACGTTTGGTCCCTAGTCGTTAATGGTATTAACACTGATTTAGAGTTACCAAGTTTGGTCCCTAGTTGTTATGGGTAATAACAAGTTTGGTCCCTAGTTGTTATGGGTAGTAGTACTGAAAAGGATACAGATTTTCTTCAAATGACTTTGCCCTCATCAAATATTTACAAAATGTTAGGTTTTAAGCTCAACTGTTTGGAGAGTAAAGAGAGCTATTCAACTCACGCCGGCGTCACACCTTGGTAAAAACTTTGCATGCAAGTCCGTATCTCAGTGACCATTGCATGTATTGCCTTGAAACTTTACACAAACCTTCCTAGTCATCAACCCTACTACAATAACTAAGTTGGATAACTTTTGCTTGAATATAATACAAATTATTGCCCTTGTTTGACTTAGAAATTCTGGTTAAAGTTTTGCATGCAAGTCCGTATCTCAGTAACCATTGCATGTATTGCCTTGAAACTTTACACAAACCTTCCTAGTCATCAACCCTACTACAATAACTAAGTTAGATAACTTTTGCTTGAATGTAATACAAATTATTGCCCTTGTTTAACTTAGAAATTCTGGTTAAAGTTTTGCATGCAAGTCCGTATCTCAGTAACCATTGCATGTATTGCCTTGAAACTTAACACAAACCTTCGTAGTCATCAACCCTATTACAATAACTAAGTTACATAACTCTTGCATGAATATAATACAAATTATTGCCCTTGTTTGACTTAGAAATTCTGGTTAAAGTTTTGCATGCAAGTTCCTATCTCAGTTACCATTGCAAGTATTGCCTTGAAACATTACATAATCCTTCCTAGTCATCAACGCTACTACAATAACTGAAGTTGTGTAACTCTTGCATGAATATAATACAGATTATTGCCGTTGTTTGACTTACAAAATCTGGTTTAAGTTTTGCGTGCAAGTACCATCAAGTCGATATCTCAGTAACCAATGCATGTTTTGACTTGAAACTTTACACAAGCCTTCCTAGTCATCAAACATGCTACTGTAACTAAGTTAGGTAACTCTTGCTTGAATATAATGCAAATTATTACCCTGCTTTGACTTAGAATTTTAAGTTAAGAGTTTTGCATGCAAGTACTGTCAAGTCCATATTATACCACCCGCTACGTGTATTTGATTGAAACTTTACATATGGCTTTGTAGTCATGAAATCAACTAAATTAATCAAGTCGGATAACTCTTGCCAGATTTTTTTGCAAATAAGGGCCTTTGTTTTACTTAGATATTTTATAACTCAGCATGTATTTGATTGAAACTTCATACAACATATTGCAGTTGTAAGACCTACTCAATTTTGTCAATTTTGTAAGTTAGATAATTTATTTGCTTGGATTTGTCATCGGTCTCAATCAAATTGTACTTCTGTGCCAAATATTTGAATAGTCGAGCGCGCTGTCCCTTTGACAGCTCTTGTTTTTTTGTGTTTAGCTCCATTTCTTTTAAATTATTTTGCCAAAAGCCACTAAGCTTAGTTCATAATTGTGTTATGGGTGATGCTACAAAATAGAGATGTGTAATCCAGGGTCAGAGGTTACAAGACTATTCCATGCACAAGTTAATATTTCATGCGCAACTCAAAATAAACATCAGTACTTTTCTACTTCAAATCAGCATTGATACTTGCAAGTTCAAGTCCCAGTCAAGTGTTTTGGTTTTAATTTGTATTACATAAATTCTGAAAATTGTGTTTGAATATGAACTAAAATTGAGCATGAAAAAAAGTTCATAACCTCTGTGTCTTGACGCAACTATTTATATAATTTATCATCAGAAAAGTATTACAAACGTATTGTATGTTACAGATAATAACAAGTGCTAAAGTGGAAGCACAGTTGCAGATCCAGCGTGCAATCTTGGACGAGAGACAGAGGAAAGATATCGCAGTGCAACAGGCCATAGCACAGACGCGTACGGAGATGGGTGCCAAGGGAGAAGGAGGCATCACCGTAGTAACATACGAGGGTTTGGCCAACATACCAAATATAATGGTCGCAACTGAATCAGATCAAAGCAATGAGAAATAATCAAAGGATAGACAGTTTTATTGCGAATTTAATATCTTGTGTCATGCAAAAGAAATATTTTGTATAGACTTCAGATACTTAAAAACTTTCTTTTAAAAGATCAGTTTGGGTTGATGTATTACAAAAGGTATAGTTAAATGTCCCATTCGGTCAGAGACAATATAGCTACATCATGAGGCAGCCAATAACTATTTTCCAGAAAGTACTAGTACAGTTTCACAACACCAATTTTCTTTGAAAAAAAGTGTACATTCTGGTTAATATTCATCAATTCTCCTTGAATGAATGCCACTTACCTTGATAATCCTCTATATACAAAAGATTGTTCCAGAAGAATCCCCATGGACCAAGGCGATGTCTCATAATTCCGTACTTCTTACTGCTGTGTTTTTAGATTCAAACCGAGCTCGGTCGATGAGGTTTCCCAGTACCTTGCAGAAGGACTGATTCTTCTCTGATAAATCCTGCAGATTCTCCACCAAAGTATTAACTATACCATATATATTGACCCTACAATGCTTTGTAAATGGCTTTAAACCCCATTCCATTCAGCAGAATTCTATTGTTGTTGTGGCAATACCTTCTCTTTCGCTAAAAACAACAAATGTAGCTGTCATTAGGTGTCTATGACCTAGATGTACCCACAGCTGAAAGAATGGTCAAGGAGAATCAAGTGTTACCCTCGTCCAAGGTAAAAAAAAAATTGGTTATCGGTCAAAAACATCTGGAAGAATCCATGTATTTAAGTGATATTTCATGTGTACCTGAATAATTATAAAATACAGGTCAAGTGCGATAACCAAAGTTAGTCCTAGTTTACAGGAGGTATTTTCCCTTTTCAGCTTAATTTTTGGTAAAATACCGTATATCAGGGGCATCCATGTCCAATGGACACATTTCTAGTTTTTATGTTTGAACCAGAAGTTATAAAAAAAATGCATAATATGAATATATTGAAAATCATTTACTTCACTTCTCATCTTGTGTTTATAAGCTTCTTCAAAAAAATTTTTAGTAAAATATACAAACTTGCAGTTTGAAAATATTTTGGTTCAAATGCAATATCACTGAATAGATTGAAAATAGAGAATATTAATTTTGTTGGTTAAAATGAAATATTATTTTTATTTTATCAAGTGATTACTGTACAGGTAATGAATTTTATTTTTATTTTATGATTTCAATGAAATAATCATTTATAATTGCACTGATTTTTTACCAGTGACATTATCAAAAAAATAATTCACCGTCAGATAAAATCCGATATATTCATCAAAAAGTATAAAATTAACTTTATTTGATATTTGAATGCTTTCTTTCTGAAATAAAATGTTTAATAATTTGGTTATTGTCGGAAGGTACAATGCAAGCAAACGTTATAAAGATGTTTATATGCTGTTTCAGCAGATTGCCGTTACCAGTACATTGGAATGCTCGAGTTACATGATGTTGTTGTTTCATTGCCAGAAAACAAATGTTTAAATTGTTTCTGTTTTGTTGACAATTGGTAAACATTGAATTTAATTTACTTTTTGCAGTTCTTTAATCGTGATATCAAATGTAAATATGTCTGTGTATGCTCGGCTGAAAATAAAGATTTGGTTCCCCAAATGATTTGTTCATATTCAGAAAAAAAAAAGAAATATATTTTTAAAAAAAAACATAATTATGAGAAACAGGCAATTTTTTTAAAAAAGTGTTTATGTTGTTAAAAAATTGTATTTTACAAATATTAAGCAGCCAGTGTGCTAGCAGTGTTATTTTATGAATACAATGTGATTTTTGTAATAATTAGTAGATGTGACATTGTTCATGCCAATAAATAATCAATAATGAAGTATTTAAATTAATGAATATTTGTTGAGCATTCGGAGATATGAAGTTGATGTGTTGCTTGCATAGTAGGAGCAATCAATATTGTTGACTCGATACATTTTTTCAGTGTTCTTACCAATATAATCATTAAACTAGATTTCTGTTTTATCCCAAATTTCAAAAGCATACTTTGTACTTATCATTATAAAATACGAGATTTTATCAATTACTTAATTGAACTCCACTGGCCTTCTTGCATTGGCGAGTTGGCCATAACAGTCAAGTGAAGTACAATTTGTAAATGCAAGTCCGACAGGGCGAGTAAGTTTCTTTTGTTCCAAAATTCGACAAAATAATGTTAAATCAATTTCTTGATCATGAAATCACAAAATTATGATCAATTAGTGGGAGACAACGACTATCCTACCAAATGTAATTATTGCAGTTTGATAAGAATAACAATTGTGAATCAATCCACTAATCGGGATGTTTTTTTATATGTAATTTTTTTCATAAAGACACCACTTTTCCCACCACATTATTTTAAATTATAAAACAATGAAAATGGTGTAAATGATCATATAAAGGTGAGTGACAATTCACTTAGTGGGAGAATGCTTTATTGGTCACTAGCCTTTCTTGACAAGTTGTTGTTTATTTCATTTATTTGCATACCTATATTTAATTTTCCAAATTCATTCTTTCAGAAAGAATCTCGAGGATTTTTCACGGATGACTTAATGATTTTGTTTTATTGTTGCTGTTTTTTATATTGCTGTATTTCTGTATCTATTTAATGGAATATAAAAAATAAGATTATTTACTCTGAAAATTGGTAACAGTCAAACCTGTCTTTAAGAAGCCAGTTATTGGAAGGAGCAGAAGTAGCCTTTTAAGACAGGTTGTTGCTTAATACAGGTTAATATGCTCTTAAAGCATAGAAATGAAATAACAAATGTAGCTGTATAAGACAAATGGTGGCTTAATACAATAATACAGGCGACTGCTTTCACAGGTTTGACTGTATAGTTTTCAGGGTATTTTTATTAAAGAGACAAACAACATAATAGATTTGATAAATTTCGGAATTCCACTTAGCTCTATTTCTGGAGGGTTTATATCTATATTTTTAAAGATTAAACTAGAATACTCCCGTATGTCAGCTGACCATTAGTGCTGAAACTACTTGATTTTCATCAGTTTTTGCAGTTTGATAGAAAAACAATATCTATTTTAAAATTTTCAATTATTTTTAATTCTCACATGTATTTTCAAAACTAGGCAATTTCACTAGTTTTATTAAAAAATATGCTTTTAAAAAAAAAATTTACATATGAGGTTTCAGGTATCACTTGGAGATTAATTTATTCAAATGGTTATGCAATATAGGCGTGAAAATTGGCTAGATGCGGGAACAGGAGAAGAATTGATTCATCATTGTCGCATGTCCCTTAAAATTTCGTAAACTACTTCAATAAGCTAGTTTTCTTTTACTTCATTAAATGAATTGCACATGTTGTGTACCTGTTCATTTAAATTAATGTTCCATTACAGATTCATTATTTCATTGTTCATCTTGTAAATAGTTATTAAAGTCACACATTGTTATTTTTCTCTTTTGTTCCCATGTATATACTACATCGCTGTGCATCTCTCATGATCATCTCTCATATGCCCATGTTCTGTTATTAAATTTATTTTTTTAGGAAACATGTGTCAGTCTGATGTGTTTTTTTCAGTGACACTTGTGTACATTTTTAACAAAAATTTATATTGTTGCTGGTGTAAATAAACAGAGAATATTTGTTAGTTTCTGGAAATATTATTACTTTTTCAATGAGTGAGCATTGAAGTTGTGTGGTCACGAGTGTTGAAACCATGTGAGCATGCCAATTGTAGTATTTACGATTGAAATTTAATTGATGTTCCACTAAAATCTACTATTTTTATTTTATGATCAAAAACAGTGAAATACCATTTAAAATTTTTATCACTTTTATAACTGAAATTTGTTGATCTCTGCAGAGGGGTAGGAATCCTCCGAATGGGTGTCATGTTCATTTTATCTTTTTTTGTCATGTTCACTATTTCGGCTAAATTATTAACCCCTGTGTAGTTCCAGGGAGCCATGAGTGATGGCAAGAATAGGATCAATGTGGCTTATGCATGTCGTAAGAAGCGACAAATTGAGTAATATGATAGAAATAGCTGAAACTCTGCAGTTCTGCAGAATAAACCTTGAACCTTGATACCTGCAGAACTGCAGAGTTTCAGCAAAAAAACAACAACATAGAAATGGGTCAATCATTTTTGTTTGTATATGAAGATAATAAATTTCCATGTTCTATTATAATTCCATGCATTGTTTAATTAAACTGTTCAAATAAAATTGTGTTGATATTACTGTACAGTGTTAGTTTCCACTGCTTCTGTTTCACCATCATATTCAAATATATACTTAAATATTTAACAACTTAAAGAAAAACCAAGTGATCACAATTTTAAACTGGCACCAGAAAAACTTAATAAATGTTACAGAACTCTTTTCTTATCTTGTTATTAATGATTATCACTAGAAATTTAAACAGTTATGACAATCTTAATATTCCCGAGTGACAAAACTGCAGGTAATTGTAACATTTAATTTCATGACATTAAAGAATAATTATGTAACTAATTAAATCAAGTTATTTATTAAATTAGGTTAAATTAAGTATTTAAGTAGAACTTAAGAAAATCGTGGTGAGACAGAAGCCAGATCTTGTCGCAATTTGTGTAATAGAAGTAAAGTTTAAAAATTAAAACTATTTTTGCTATTTGTTATAAATCATTAATCCATTGTAATATTCATCATAATGGTACTGAACTACCATAGCCAGTTGATTAGCAAAGTGTTGCCGGTCCAGCTAGCTCAGTAGGTAACATGCCTGACTACCAACCCAAGGGTTGTGAGTTCCATATCTGCCTGGTTGGCAGTGAAGATTACAATGGACTTTGTTCTACAGCCATAGATCTTCAACCTTTGTATATGTGGTGAAATAGTCAGTTACTTGCAGAGATAAAATGTGACTTGTACTGGTTAACTGCCTGTGGCAATGGTTACATGCAATGACAGCCATCAAATATCTGAATACTGTTGCAAAAAGGCTCAAAACCATATTATATGTTATAAACAAAACGTTTTTTTCCAGTAGCCAAATTGTTGACAAAGTGTGTCACCAATAGCCAACTGATTAACAAAGTCTTTCTTCCAACAGCCAGCTTATTAGCAAAGTTTTTCTTCCAATTATCAGTTGGTTAGGAAAGTCTTTCTTCCATTAGCCAGCTGGTTAGCAATGTCTTTCTTCCAATAGCCAGCTGGTTAGCAATGTCTTTCTTCCAATAGCCAGCTGGTTAGCAATGTCTTTCTTCCAATATTCAGCTGGCAAGCAAAGTTTTTCTTCCAATAGCCAGTTGGCTAGCAAAGTTTTTCTTCCAATAGCCAGATGGTTAGCAAAGTTTTTCTTCCAATAGCCAGCTGGTTAGCAATGTCTTTCTTCCAATAGCCAGCTGCTTAGCAATGTATTTCTTCCATTAGCCAGCTGGTTAGCAATGTCTTTCTTCAAATAGTCAGTTGGTAAGCAATGTCTTTCTTCCAATAAACAGCTAGTTAGCAAAATTTTTCTTCCAATTATCAGTTGGTTAGCAAAGTTTTTCTTCCAATAGCCAGTTGGTTAGCAAAGTTTTTCTTCCAATAGCCAGTTGGTTAGCAAAGTTTTTCTTCCAGTAACCAGCTGGTTAGCAAAGACTTTCTTCCATTTGCCACAAGACAAATGGGAAAGGTCTCATATTCAACTTGGGCACAACTGTTACAGCCTTTTTAGCTTTACTGGCCAAAGGTCAGCAGGGTTTATGTCCTGGTTAATTGGCTTTGTCAGTTAACCTTGTTCTTGTAAATGTTACAGCACCCCCATTTTTCAACAAATCTTAATCAAACTTGCACTCCAGTTACATAACTACAAGATCTTGGACGAGTTCTTGAACAAACATGATTGGACCACAAAAATCCCTGCCATATGACTTATAAGCACATTTTTAAGGAAACTTTAAAATCGTTTTCTCTGAAAGTTCAAGTTATAGACCTTAGATATTTTACATGTAGCATTTAGCATTGTATGAGGTTCTCCATAAAGGGTTGGTGAAATCGGGTTACCATTGTCAATTTTTTTCATGTAGATGAGATAGCACCCCCATTTTATAGAATCTTAACCAAACTTGCACAGCGGTTATATAACCACAACATCTCGGCGAGTTCTTAAGCCAGCACGATTTGATCACAAATGCCCACGCCAAAGAGCTTATAAGCACACTTTAAAGGAACATTTTCTCTGAAAGTTTCAGCCATAGACCGTAGATATTTTACATGGGTTTGTTCAAGTTGAAAAAAAATCTTCTAGTGGTTTGTTTCCAGTAGAGCGACTCAGGCCCCATTGTATATACTTTTTTTGGGTGTACGTGTAGTTTTATAGCTGCCTCATAGGTCACTAAATACTAAAATGTACATTATGTTTCAGTAAAAGTTTTACAACAAGCTCATATATCATTATTAAATACTGGACCATGCATCAATGATAATTTTGATTTGTAAAATGTAAGGATGGCAACGAATGGCAATATTAATATTCGAATATTCGGTCATTCTTTCGAACGAATATTCGAATATATTCGGTCAAGATCTAAAAAATAAATAATAATCAACTTTCTATCCCGAACGTTTTTACTCGCCATATTTGTTACTTTCTCATTCAGCGGAAACGGTGCTGATGTATAAATACTAAAAAGCAAACAATTGGAATATCATTGTCGTCAAGATTCAACATGACGTGGAACTCAATGATGCATAGTTAATAATAATAAATTAACAAATGCTATGTTATATTAGCTTTACTAAGTTAAATATTCGTATGTTTGTATAGTTTATAACTAATTAACTATTTATAAATGAAATTGAAAAACAAACATAAAAAAAAGTAATATATATACATATATATATATATATATATATATATATATATATATATATATATATATATAAGTAAATTCGTCTACTACTTGACGCATTTATTATTCACAAATACATAAACGGCCTTCAAATCAAAGAAGTGTGCTCTTCAATTAGGTATAAGATTGGTAAATAAACAAACTTGCTCTCACCTTTTCAAAACAGGGTGATTTACAACAGACCGTAAAGGCAGATCGATGATTAAAATTGCCTAAGGCAAACAATTAAAGGATTACCGACCAGGACTCCTTATCACCTTGACAACATCCAATTGACACTCGTCTTAGGAGGAAATAGATAATTACCTTGTCTTAACCTGGTTGATATAACACTTTTCAAAACCATTTGTGGCAAAAATATTGAAATTGAAAATAAATAAAGAAAACAGTTTGAATTTACTATATTTTTTTGTTGTTGCGAATATTCGAATATCAATATGACATTCGAATATTCGGACGTATGACCGAATATTCGAATATCCGAATATTCGTTGACATCCTTAGTAAAATGGAAGAATTACAACCCTTTATATGCAAGCAATTATTGGCAAGCTACTGGTAACATTGGATTCTTTCAGGTCCCAGTGTATTGTGAAGAAAACAATTCGTCACGGGAATATTAATAAATTAGAGCATACTGTGTTCTGACAGCCCTTCTTCAAACTATGTACATGAACACTGTATAACCCTCACTTTTAATACTACATGTATACATGCATATACATAAATAAGGAACAACATCCAGTTTTCAGTCAGATTTTCTTTGCACATTTTATATTTTATTTCGTGAAAAGAAAATAATGTTTATAGTTCACAACAAATAATCAACTTCAAAATATCAGTCAACATTTATATCCATGCAAATCCAATGACATCTGTATTCATGTAAACCTCAATTTTCACAACTGTATCGAAGCTAACAGTTTGTTTAATGATAACTCTGTTGTAAGATTGTAATTTTACAAATAAAATTCTTGTCTGCAGATGTATGAAGAAATCCAGTATTCCACTCCTACATATACTTAATACACATACTTATTTTGTCTGTCAACTGTTTTCACTTCTCCTTTGCGGTAGGATGTCTCACGAACTGACTGCAAAAATCATAACATAAATTCACATTCATTACATGTTTATATATACTAGTAACAAGAAATGTCACTGGTAAATGTCACATGCTCCCACCCCCAAACAGTCTGATAAAATAACAACATATTTTATTATAGGTAGGTATATAAATGTATCCATTAATATCAAGAGTAATGGACTGATGTTTCAGACTTGACAAGCAATTTCATGTTTTTGACATTAAGGTGCAATTTGACCTTTGTGTTACTGTGACCTTGACCTCCATGTAAGACAAAGTTACAGACCAGACATGAAATATCAAACAAACTGAAAGTGTGACCTTGACCTTTGAGGTAAGGTTCTGGGTATTACACACGGCACGCCAACATATATTGATCAATTGAGCCAAGTGTTTTTGAAATTCATCCATGTATGACAAAGTTACAGACTGGACTTGAAATCTCAAACAGACTCAAAGTGTTGTAAAACAAACTAAAATGTGACCTTAGCCTTTGAGGTACTTGTCTGGGTATTACCTGTGGCATGTCGTCATGTCATCTTGATCAATTGAGCCAAGTTAAATCCCTCCATATAAGACAAAGTTACAGACCAAACTCGAAATATCAAAAAAATTGAAAGTGTGACCTTGACCTTTGAGGACGCAACACTTCATCATGTCATGTTGATTAAATGGGCCATGTGTTTTTGAAATTCATCCATATATCACAAAGTTACAGATCAGACATGAAATTTCACAGAGGCTAAAGTGTTGTTAAACAAATTCGAAGTGTGACCTTGACCTTTGAGGTACGGGTCTGGGTCTTAAGTGCAACATGCTGATGAATTGAGGCAAGTGTTTTTGAAATTTACACATAAGTGACAAAGTTACAGATCGGACATGAAATCTCAAACAGACTGAAAGTGTTATTAAACAAAGTAAGTGTAACCTTGATCTTTGAAATGGGAGTCTGGGTGTTATGCACAACACATTGTCATATGTTGATCATTTGTAGCAAGTTACAGACTGGACACCAAATCTCGAACAGACTGAAAGTGTTTTCAAACAAAATTATGGTGACCTTGACCTTTGATGTGGGAGTCTGGGTGTTACAAGCGACACGTCATGTTATGTTGATCATTTGTAGCAAGTATTTTTTAAATCCATCTATGCATGACAAAGTTATAGGCCAGACATGAAATATTGAACGGATGGACACTGCAATTACTATATGCCACCCCAAACATTTTGGGAGGGCATAAAAATAATCTCTTTACATATCAATTGAGTAAGATAAAAGGATTTTGTTCTCCATAAAATTTGTTTTGTGCTCAGTTTATCGCCTGTAAAGAATATCTGACAATTAAACTATTTGAAATGATGTCAAATCACCAGACAACTTAAAACTAGAAACTGTATTTTGGCAAACAACTATGTCTCCCCTTTGTACATTTGTAGGAATTATCTGAAATGTTATTGTCAATTTCAAAGCGGACGAGTTTTAGGACTGACCACAGAGTTGCAAGAAAAACTGCAATGGCACCGAAAAGCTAAGTGGATATGTAATGGAGGGTTCACAGCAACCATTCACAGTTAGTTTTGTTAACCCTTTACTCCACAGATACACATTTTTTCCGCACCTATCATGGAAGGCCTTTGAAAACAGTGCAGGAAGAGTTCAGATTGCTCATATCGAGCAATCTGAACACTTCCTGCACTGTTTTCAACTCTGTCGGTTAATATAAACATAATTCACCCAATAATTCAAAAGCCTTCTATATAAGGCGTCTATATTAAAGGTGTCCAAAGGCGTCTATATGAAGTAAAGGGTTAATCAGATTAGCTAAACATTTGTCTGAAAATTAATATAAGATTTGTAAGCGCAAGGACTTATATAGATAAGGAAAAGCAACTGATTTAGATATAATGAACGCTCACGTATTCACACGAATCTCGATACTACTCATTTTCAAATATCCTAACTTCCATTCAGCTCAGAAATACAAATTAAAATTCTTTCTTTGCACAATGGAATTCTCTACAAAATGAAACCAGTCCCACTTAATTGTGTTTAAAACTGTTGAAGTACTTGTATACTGCAACTAAAAAATCAAGGAAAGTACTTGAAATTCATTCAAACAGCGCTACTTTAAATTCAAGATCATTTTGCGTTTTTAAAACAGTATAAAACATCTACAGTTGCATACACTTTATATTTTATGTTAAAGAAATCAGCTGGCTGTGAAATTTGAATGGTTAATTTGCCAAATTATCAATTCTACACATACTATTTTATAAACAATTAGTAGAGATGCAAGTTTCCAATCCTTTTATGTAAGTACTTGGTAAGATTAAATATCAAATACAAAAGGAAAAATAATGTAAATATAAACAACTTGCATCTATACTTTAACCCAATTTCTCCTTTCCACACCTATTTTTCAACTTGAACTTGAATATAGCAACCCTTTTATGGTATTAAATGCCTCAAAGTATTAAGTTACCATAAACTAATTCATATAAAATACATAATTATATTTACATAACTACAAGTAAGCACAGTAATTGACATCTTGCATCAAAACTTTAACACAGAGTATAAAAAAGATTTCTAACAGGTATTTTAAAATTAGCTAAAATATTTTTTTCTATATATCATTCACTGATCATGTATTGCCAAAAGGAAATATATTTAAACATGTCAAAAATAATTTACTGAAGTGGGATTCCATAACTTGACCTACATGTCCTGCTTAAAACTGCAACATAGTTTCTGATGTATCAAATGAGTTGCATGATTTGTTATTCAGATTTTTGCATGGTATGGAAATCTGGAAGTACTGGCAGATGAGGCAAACCACCATCCAATATCTTATGATGGTGTAAGTGTAGGTAAAAAATTGTTTTAATGTTGTCATGAAAAATCAGTTTTAATAACATATTTTTATGTATTTAAATCTGTTATACATACCCTATCTCTAAGCACTAAATATGTGAGGAGAGTAACAGGGATGACATATGTAAATAATAACACTGGTATTGTTTTCTTTGTCATCTTAAAATGGTCTCCTGCTGTAGCTCTGGCTGAGTACCATCTCTGCATAGCTGGGTCCAACTGAAATATTCAATTCAGTATCTCTATTCAGCATTAAAGGGAATATATATAATCAGGATTTTTAAAAAATTAAATTTGGCTAAAAATATTTTTTTTACAATTTAGCACGACTATTTATACCCACTGATCCCATTTTGCTAAAATAATACTTATTCAAACATGCCCAAAATAAAATACTGAAAAGGATGGGCTGCGTACCTTGGTTGGACAATAAAAGAAATATTCCACTTAAAGTGCATCATATTTTGTGATTATTAAATGAGTCGCATGATTTCATTTTGATCTGTTATACAGGTTTACAAAACAAAGTAAAAATTGTTTCATCTTAGAAAGAGTCCAAATGACAATGTGAAGGTCATCAAGCAGTAATTTAGTGCTGTTTTTTTTAGAATGATGATTTCGTTTTGTGTTTACCATACCATTCAACTTTGAATATTAGTTTTGTCAGATTTTGGTAGATTTGACAAACAACACCATTCAGATTTTATAAATTAATGATAATGAGATGTTTTTATCCATTTTAAAAATAATTATATTTTAAGACATTTATAGTTTTTTTCCCTCTGAACAATATATATCTTACCAACTTGTTCAAGAAATTGAATAATAAACAAATATATATACCTTGTATACCAAATACCACGATATACCTATTACCACGAATTCCCATATAATAACAATCTGGGAAGACATGCGCAAAGCTCCAACTTCAATATTTCGTATCGGCAACTGTTTTATACTCAGCACACTTAAGTAACCTTATTACTGTTTAGTATTGATGTCATTCTTTACATGGTTGAACATTTTTTTAGACTCACGGTATTAGGTATGACCAGTATAATGTCTTTTTATGCAACAAAACCGTTATTGTGTCTTTTCTGAAGTATCTGTAGTCGGATACCATATACCCGACCCACTTAGTGTTAGTCATGAGTATCTCTGACACTTGCTTTTCTAACAGATAAACATCTTGACATTCATTCTATAAGTTTTATGTGTATCATATTATTATCCTGTCAGGTGTCAATTTCTTGCCAAAGGAAAGGAGCCCAATAAGCATTATGCTTCCTTCTAATGCTAATATGTATTGCCATTGTATATACATGCAAACGTTGTAAATATCATGAATAAAATATGTTTAAACCAATATCTTGCCAGTAGTTACTTACAATATGACCACCTTGTCCACCACCTTTAAATGGATTTTCTACCATTTTTCTGAATTCTGCTTTCTTCGATTGCTGTAGAGCCTTGCGCTTTTGGGCATTCTCAATTTCTTTTTTTGAAGCGTCAAACATTTTCCATGGATCCCATGCTTGTTTGACTTTTGTAGGTTCCATAATTGTTTTAAGTTTGCGTTTGAATGCAAACTCTGTAAACTACAAGGTCGTGAAAGAAAACAGGAAGCGGTGTCGGATTTTGGATTGGTTTGGTTTTGTTCCTCAAGTTCGAAACATCGCGTGATTATCGTAATGAAACGAGATTTCACAAAAGAAGGAGAGCGCAAATGGAGGTTTAGCAATTGAAAATATATATTTCCATTAATTTGAGGTATTATCCAACTGTCATCGAATGTTAAATACATAATTGTTATGATTTAAACTTGTAGACTATTTCTGTACCAAATCGGTGGCATATATATCGTTATTTGTGTGAAAAATTAAACGGTCATTTTGGCTACCAGAAATAATGTTTACAAGTTTAGAAATTCTTGAAATTGGACATCTCGAGTTGAGCACTACCAATTATAAGTTGAAGGTTAACAGTCCCAAACTGCATGTCATTATGATAAAGATTTAATATATATTGCCAAATACAGCTATCAATGAATCTAACTAAAATTTGCTTAAATGTACATATTTATGTTGGTCAATCTCTACATAGTTATTAATGATATCTGTATTTTATATGTAACTGACTATAAATGAAATTTTTTATCTTTTAGATAGATATGGCTGCTTTTTATTTTGTACATTAACAATGTTTGTCAGCTATATCTATTTGAAAGGTTGCTTATCCATAACGCTATACACCATTTTGAGGGTACAAGCCATTAAGTCGTCTGAGATGGCTAGTCCCACATTTTGAGACATCTCATCCCATCAAAACAGTGGTCCCTACTTCTCAAAAAATGTAAAAGAGTCATCTAATGGTAATTTCGAGACATGTCATAATAATTATTACAAGTATATTCGTTTTTTTTTATATGTGTAGAAGACATTTCCTTTAAATTATATGAAAGTTGTACATAATATAAATATAATTATGTGTCAATGTTTTATTTCATTTCAGATCTGTTAAATAAATAGAAATGTTTAAAATTGTGGGTTAGTTCAACAAAAGGTGATTTTACATCAATGTCAAATTCATGTGCTTACATTTAATTTAACTTCAAATCAGTTAAATGAATATATTGTGTATTGTAAACTGATTGTTTAAAATGTATTAAACACATGCTTGTTAGATAGTAATACATAGACATGTCTGTTGATGTTTATTGATATTAAAGTGTGAAAACACATAAGCTGATTATTCTGACACTGTTAATTGAATGACAAACATAACAGGCATTGTTAATCTTGTGAAGTAATTGTATGTTTATATGTATCAAGGAATTAAAGAGTCTGTTTATAAAGCAATGGTTTAATCACATTACATAATGTTTGTAATGCATCCAACAAATAAGTATACCTGAACCCAAACATTTGTTTCATATACCAGTATACATACTCGAGCTAAACTGGTGAACCAAATATAAATTATTATTTTTTTGTCTCAAAATGTGGGATGAGTTGTCTTTGGGACAACTTGTCCATAATTCCATTGTAGGTGTTGAAACTATCATGTTTAAAGGATTAAATCTTTTTGGGCACTTGTTTTATTATTAACTTAAAAGTGAAGTGAGATGTTTAATTTGCAAGATGTATTCTTAATCTTGCACTTGGGGACAGATTGCTTTCTTCAAGGGATGGATTACTTTTATAGTTCTTTGACCAAAGGCACTGGCCATTTTCATTAACTGGCAAAATTTTCTCACATGACATTTTTGGACAAGCTAGTTTAAAGCCACATCCTCAGTGTACCATCTCATTCATATATAATATTTCAGGGGGCTGATATGTCCTGACTGGCTGTAATTGGGGTTAGCTGCAGTACATGATTGTTGGTTTGTGGTGTGATAATTTGATGTTAATTTCTCATTTGGGTTATGGCAGTAGGTATTTTTCACTGTCGGGATGAAGCAACTGTTAGGACATAGTGTTGTGGATATAAAAATGAATTCCACTGTAGGATTTAATAATTTCTTGAGAGTTATTTTCTCATTTGGGTTTTCATCTGAATAGGTTTTTTTGCATTCAGAATGAAGTTACTGTTGACTTTGTGTTCTGGATAATGAAGGGAATTCCTCCCGAGGATCAAAGATATATATAAGCAAAGAAAGAGAATATGCCTGTTTCAGTGGCTTTTGATATAGTATCTTTTGGAATGTTCAGCTGTTACCTGTCTGTAAACAAAGAAAAAATTAAAATGAGGAATACAGAAATATAATACAGAATATAAAACAGATACAGAAGAACAGAATCTTACATGTCCCACCTTGGCATAATGGGACATGATTGTTTTTTCAATTCTATTCCACCTGTTTTTCACCAATTGAACTAATCTTATTTTTCAGATGTAATGTTGTCTTAATGAAATTATTAGATTAGAGATACAGCAATGTCAGTAACATCACCCATTACAGCGAAGGGTTCTTACGAAATACAGAGTAAGCTATTTATTTTTTAATTGTCAAATATACTGAAAAATTAAATGAATATCAAACTGTTGATTGTAGATTGTAGAAATGAAAAACGATGATTGTTTTTTCTCAAGCTTTAACCAGTCATCGAAACATCTCTAGCTGTCACACGGGTGGTAAACACAACACCATGCTTGCCAGGAATACGTTTCAAATGTGTTGTGTGACATCTCTAGCTGTCACATGGGTGGTAAACACACAACACCATTCCCGCCAGGAATACGCTTCAAATGTGTTGTGTGACATCTCTAGCAGTCACACGGGTGGTAAACACACAACATTCCTGCCGGGAATATGCTTCAAATGTGTTGTGCGACATCTCTAACTGTCTCACGGGTGGTAAACACACAACACCATTCCCGCCGGGAATACGCTTCAAATGGGTTGTGCCACATCTCTAGCTGTCCCATTGGTGGTAAACACACAACACCATTCTCGCCAGGAATACGCTTTAAATGTGTTGTGTGACATCTCTAGCTGTCACATGGGTGGTAAACGTACAACACCATTCCTGCCGGGAATACGCTTCAAATGTGTTGTGGGACTGTGTTGTGGGACATCTCTAGCTGTCACATGGGTGGTAAACGCACAACACCATTCCCGCCAGGAATACGCTTCAAATGTGTTGTGCGACATTTTTAGCTGTCACACGGGTGGTAAACACACAACACCATTCCCACCGGGAATACGCTTCAAATGTGTTGTATGACATCTCTAACTGTCTCACAGGTGGTAAACACACAACACCAGTCCCGACGGCAATACGCTTCAAATGTGTTGTGCGGCATCTTTAGCTGTCACACGGGTGGTAAACACACAACACCATTCCTGCCGGGAATACGCTTCAAATGTGTTGTGCAACATCTCTAGCTGTCTCACAGGTGGTAAACACACAACACCATTCCCGCCAGGAATACGCTTCAAATGTGTTGTGCGACATCTCTACCTGTCCCATTTGTGGTAAACACACAACACCATTTCCGCCAGGAATATGCTTCAAATGTGTTGTGTGACATCTGTAGCTGTTCCATTGGTGGTAAACGCACAACACCATTCTTGCCGGGAATATGCTTCAAATGTGTTGTGCGACATCTCTAGCTGTTCCATTGGTGGTAAACACACAACACCATTCCCACCGGGAATACGCTTCAAATGTGTTGTGCGACATCTTTAGCTGTCACACGGATGGTAAACACACAACACCATTCCCGCCGGGAATACGCTTCAAATGTGTTGTGTGACATCCGTCTTAAATTAATTCTTAAATTACAGAACATATTTTTCACACAAATGATCTTCAATCATATTTGTGTCGAATAGCATTTTGCTTTTTTCAAATACATTCGTAGATGTTTCATAATGAACAAGAACAAAAATGCACCTACCTTAGTTCTGACTTTCAAAGTGCACAACACCTGCACCGGATGTCGCACAACACATTTGAATCGTATTCCCGGTGGGAATGGTGTTGTGCATTTACCATCCGTGTGTCAGTTTAAATGGGATGCTTTGTCAAGTGGTAGAGCATCGGACCAAGGATTTGATCACCCATCACAGCTGTGTGTTGGGTCCTTTAGCAAGACACTTTATCCACATGTGCTAAGTATTGGTTTTAACCAGGAAACATCAAGCAAGATTTGTTGTAAAACTTGTTTCACAATCAATGTTAAATAAATATGTTTAAAACAACTTTTTTATGGCAAACAACATATATACACCCACAGACTTTGAAAAGCACCATTTACATAGAGGTAATTTTAGTGTACAAAATGTTATCCGATTTCAAAGAAAGTTCATATACTTTAAGAGTGCCATCTGTGTCTTCTACTGTCAAAATTCCATGACTGAGACTTGAACTTTTATGCATTTTTTCCATTTTTCCAAACTATGCCCCAAAAATGAAAATCACAGGTGTCAATAGTGAGTGTCTGGACCATTCACCTTGATACATGCAGTGCATCTCGGTTGCATGGAGAGACTTATCTGGGAGATTTATTTTAAGCAGTGTCAGGGAGTGATCCAGTTTTAGAGCATCGGACACAGAATCAGAGTGTCATTGGTTTGATCCTCTGTCTGGCTTTGTGTGGTGTCCTTGTGCAAGACTCTGTCATTTGCATATGCTTAGTACCAGTCATACCCGGGAAGGTCTCTAACATGATACATCTTCTATACATGTAGTGTATTTTAAACTTGTAAACTTGGCAAGTCTTCCTACAAATGTGATGCAATTCTATTGAAACTTCTAAATTCTGAAAGATTAATTGTTCATTGTACTGTAAACTGAGTACCTATCTGTGGGGAATACTTACTTTAACAACAGTATTAGCACACCTTTTAAATTATTTAAATACTCTTATAGAAATAAATTGCAATCATTGCAGATGTAACCTTTTCCTGGGATGAATATTTGAAAGAAACTGGTGGTGAACCTGCCCCTGATAGTTATTTCAAACAGGTAAGTGTAGACACAATTAAGACATTGACACTAAAGGTGGTATGTTAGCCTGAAGTTACCTATTTTTCAGGACTACCTGATCCTTTCAGCTTGGTATCTCGTTGGGCTACTTGAAATATTCAGGGTAAAAAAAGGTATACAAACTTAAAGTTGAGTGATAGTACAAATATACGGCAAAACACTCATCCTTAAAAACAACCAAAACAACAAAAACTTCAAAACATGACAGGTTCATAGTCCTAACTTATATATCTGGTACCTGCTTGCATTCTATCATTCTGTAGTAGGACTTTAAACAAAACACCCAATTCACCGCTTGTTTCAATAAAAGTTTTGCTGTAAGTCGCGCAATGTCATAAGAGCATGTTTATAATTGGAATTGATCTTCCAATGAAGAGGGTCCTTCATGGCCGAATGATCCAAGATAACTTGACTCCCACCACTAAGTTTGTAGGTTTGAGTCCCACACTCTCAAAAAACTTTGTAAGAGCCCAAGATAAGATGTGTATCTACGTATATGCGCATTAAAAATATGTGGATACGCATCAAATTTTTTTTACATGCGTATCAATTATGCATTAGCAACGAGTTTTACGCTAAATTCAATTTTTATATGCGTAAATAAGTTTACATTCTCTGAAAATCGAGCTTTACTAATTTCTGGAATTATCGGCATAAATAAAAATAGCTGAATGATTTCAATTAAACTCGCTTCAGTGAACATGGCCGAGTTTTAAAACCATCCCCATTATGTTTTGCCAGGTAAAAAACATCTATTAACTGACATGTGATTGCCAACAAATAAACTGTAAATGTGACGCAAAAAAAAAAAAAAAATACTGGGGAACATTGGTCATTACTTTCAAGGATCCAAGTCCTAATTTTAGAGATCTGGGGAAAGTACTTTTGGGGAACTTTGGCAAATACTTTTGGTGATCTGGGGGACAGGGATCCCCCTTCTGGGAGGGCCTCATTTAACTATTCAGCAATGGTCTGTAAGAAATCCAAAGATTGAGTAGTAAAATGACTGATATAAGATAAGAGGCAAAATGGAAAGTTTGATGTCCATTTGAACAGCTTAACACAAAATACCCTAGCAATTTAACAGGAGTTTACAATAACCTCTGTTACGCATCCATTTGTGTTAAGCAGCAAAATTTAATTTTATATTTACAGCCAAACTTGGTCTGTATTCAACAACCACATGCACTAAGGGGCCATTATAGTACCTCCCCACTGTATGCTGCTGCTTAATACATGTTTGGTTGTATATCATAATTTTATGTGCATTACTCATTACTATTCTGAAAAACTCAAGAATACTCATCTACTCTGATTTTGATGAGTAATTATTCATCAGCTAAAAAAGTTATTTGGGGCTCTGCTTTGTAAGAAAGTTTGCAAGTTAATCGTGGAAGGACAGTGGTTCTACTCAGTCTGATTCAGTCTGATGTATTCCACTACCAATAAAACTGAATATGTTATATATAGCTTGAAATGTGTTGAAAATGATGTTTAACCTCATACCCCCCCCCCCCCCCCCCCCCCAAAAAAAACAACAACCAAAAAACAACAACCAAAAAAACACAATAAAAAAACACACAAACACACACCAAAAAACCCTTTCAATCAATTTTCAGGTCTGTGGAGTATGCAAACTTATAAGAATGTTCCACTGAAGTTTTTGTGTTATATTCGAAGATTGTAAACTGATTGATTGTGTTCATGTTGCAATGAAGTACTGGATTTATAGAAGTATGGATCTTGATAAAGATTTATATACAATGGCATAATATGTTTTGTACATTGTTTAAGGTATGTAGGTCCAGTTAGCTCAGTGGGTAGTGAATCTGACTATCAATACAGGTGTTATGAGTTCAAATCTCAACCCATAGTCTAGGTGATGATTGATATGTGACTTTGCATCTCAATATCATTCGTCTCTTACCCCTGATTCAAGTGGGAGGAAGTTATCAGTTAATGACAGAGATTGGTGTGCTCAAGTACTGTTAGCCCTCGATGGCATGAAAAAGATTAAAGAAGAAAATTCAAACAGACAAAATTCAGTATATGCATACATGTATTTCAGGCCATAAAACCTCCGAAAAATGAATTTGAAGCTGGAGTGAAAATTGAGGCAGCTGATCCTAGAAATCTGACGTCAACCTGTGTAGCCACAGTGGTTGGTAATGTGGGGTCAAGGTTACGTCTCAGACTTGACGGTAGCGATGACAAGAACGACTTTTGGAGACTTGTAGACTCGGCTGATTTACACCCTATTGGATTCAGTGAAAAGAACGGTGGACTTTTACAGCCACCCCTAGGTAACTTAAATCAAGTCAAGTTGATGTGTTTATAATGATTTCATGGCTAATTTTATACATTCAGACTTGTGTAAACGGTCACCTCTATTAAGCAGCCACTTGTCTTAAGCAGCCACATTTGCAATTTCCCATTTCTATGCTTTCAGAGAAAAATTAACCTGTATTAAGCAACAACCTGCCTTAAAAAGCCACTTTTGCTCCATCCTTTGGCTGCTTAAGACAGGTTTGGCTGTTTATAAAATACATATATATATATATATATATCTATCTATATCACAATTTGTTTTACCTAAATCAGTAACAGGGTTTCCACTGGCCCCATTTTTTTTTTGGCCACCATAAAATGAAAAAAAACAAAGTACGCGTGGGGGAGGGTTCGGGAGGGGGGTTTTTTCATTTTTTTTTTAATTTATTCTCTTAATTTTGTTAAATTAAAAATGATTAATACCTTAATTTTGTTAAATCCATTTCTTTAATTTTGTAAAAATTCATTTTCTTAATATTTTTAAAATCCATTCCCTTAATTTTGTTAAATTCATTTCCTTAAATTTATTAAAATTAATTTTCTTAGTTTTGTTAAAATCCATTCCCTTCATTTAGTTAAAAAATCCATTTCCTTAATTTTATAAAATCCATTCCCATAGTTGTGTTAAATTTTTCTCTTTATTATGTTTTTAAAGATGTTTTTTTGTTTTTGTATAATCTGTTACATCTGAAAGTTCAGAAGTTTCAGAATCTTCAATATTTGTATTAAATATGTTTGAATTAATTATATCCAGTTTGATTTTTGTTGATTAAAAAAACTGCTCAGATATGTTCATACGAGGGGTTATCCAGAAGTTCGTGGACAAATCTCATATTATGAAGAGGAAATGTCGGATTTATTTGGAGTTTTACATGTATTATATTTAATATAACTTCAAATCGTATACAAAATATGAAGAAAATATATATTCAAATAAAATAGTTACATGTATTTCAAAAATGTCATGTACGCCTGTCTGCCGTAGGTCAGATTTACGTTACATTGTAGTGACGTCAATTAATTTCACAAGTAATTTCCCTACTCTGCTTGTCGCTCAATTCATACATTTTAGCAATCGAGGAACCCTGTGATTACTCTAAGGACTTGCATGTTATTCATTTTTAATTACCATGTGCACTGTACCGTAACCTATACCTAATTCACAGCATAGTTCATGAATAATATCCCGGTGATCCTTATTGAGGCACCTTTTACCACATTGATATGACGTTAATGCAATTTTGACACAGGATGACCACAGATGTTATCATCCATTATTGTTCCTTGTTCCTTACTGTACCATTTGTGTCATTTATTTACTACAAAAAACACTACAAATAACTTTCTCGGTGCTTTACTAAGCATATATATATATCGCCTGGATCAGTATTTTGCTAATATTGACCCAAAACTGTATTTCCACTCATTGTTTCACCTTTTTCTCAGATTGAAGTTTTGCTTATTAACAAGTTTGCCTTTTTTATGTAAGTTTGTTTTAACTCCTAACACTTGCATGCCATACTATTACTGGAATGACCAATGTAGACATTGATGACGTGTCATCAATAATATATGATTTACCGTGAGTTTTACAGGGACATCATTGTTATTTTTCCAATATTTATCTGTGAAATTGTTCAATACTTTGAGATGCGGCACTAACCATGTATGCATGTTACTATGGAGACCATAACATTATTATTAACATAAGAAATGCACTAAAATACTGTACATCGACAACAAATACATCAAATCTTAAGCTGTGCAAAATATAGCTATGTACTTGTATAAATATAGATTTTATTAAATTGAACTTCAAAATACCCCTTCGTATCAGTAATGTCGTAAGTGAAAGGGTCCTGTGTAGCCAGATGATTTAAAGCATCAGCTTTCACAAGATCACTAACCTCTCATCACTGAGGTTGTGAGTTGGAGCCCAACTCAGCTCAAATGCTTTATTTGAGAAGGTTTGCCATTTTCATAATTTATAGAAGGACAGTGGTAATACCTTTTAATCATGGATTCATATGCGCTAATAAAATTGGATGCCACATATATATGCCTTAACCCTTTACTCCATAGATACGCGTTTTCCGCACCAATCACAGAAGGCCTTTGAAAACAGTGAGGAAGAGTTCAGATTGCTCATAACGAGCAATCTGAACACTTCCTGCACTGTTTTCCATTCTGTCAGTTAATATAAACATAATTCACCAAACATAACTCCAAAGCCTTCTATATTAGGTGTCCAAAGGTGTCTGTATTAGAGGTGCCCAAAGGCGTCTATATTAAGTAAAGGGTTAAAGCCTATTAAAGAACAACAGCAACAAATTTAATGAAACAAGTGATATCTGATTTGAATATGATAGAATATTTATTTCCTCGATAATTTAAGTTTGATGACGTTTTTAAATGTTGGGTAAGTATGCTCTCTTCAGCAAAATAATAATTTAATTTGTCAGTAGACAAGCACTAAGTAAATGATATTTTTATTTTGAAGGATTCCGTATGAACCCATCTTCATGGCCCTCATTTATGAAGAAAAATTTGAATGGTGCTAAGTGTGCCCCAGAAGATTGTTTTGTACTGGTGAGTTACAACAGTTATACATTTTATTGAATTTGGATTTGTATATAGTCCAAAGCGTTTTTGTCTAATAACAACTGACCTCTCACAACTTTGGTTGTGAGTTTGAGTCACACTCATTCCACAAACTTTATGTAAGAAAATATGCCACTTACTTTTGGCGGAGCAGTGGTTCTACTCAAATTCATTCTGAGGTCATCGTCCACTATTTAAAGTGGATATGTGACCTGTTATGTATAGAAAATGGTGTAAACCCTTATTCATTCTTCTTTCTTCAATGTCATTTATAATTCTGAGAGGATAATATGAAATGTTTATACTTCATTATTTTGGTTACATTGTATATAGATACATTTTTATGAGTCGTTTTGCTTTCATTTCCTGGCTAGAAACAGCGAAAATACCAAAAGTAGTTATCAACATGCCAGTCTGCATTTTTTTAGGTGTAATTGATACACAAAGATATGGTCAGATTTGTAGCAAAAATGTAGCAATTCTTTTATTTGTCAATCAAATCATCAATTGTTATAACACGAGTTTTTAACAAATCGGGTTGAAAATTTTAATTTTTAATTTGGGAGCCTTAGAAAAAATGAAACAATTTCTTAAGGGTGACCTACCAGTAAGAGCAATATACCAGTAATCTCACTCAGGCTGTACACAGTTATGATACATGCACATGTTTAACTTTATATATTTGATCATTATTTTTCATCAAGCCTCCCCCGTCTCCTAAAAAGAATGAATTTAAAGTTGGTCAGAAGCTCGAAGCTGTAGATAGAAAAAATCCAGTGTTGATCTGCCCTGCAACCGTAGGAGCTGTTAATGGGGACCAGTTGCATGTCAGGTATACTAACTTTCGTCATATTTTCACTGCTTATTATTTCCTTTTGGCTACCTTAAATTGAAAGATTCTTATTTCTATTTATAAATATTCCTCATGGATGAAAAAGTCAAGTGTAAATTTTTTTTTGGTGTGTTGTGTAATCAATAGATAAGTGTAAAATTCCTGCAGAATCCTGAAAAATGGTTACACACATTTTATTGGCTCGCCGGGACGAAGTTCAAGGAGAGCTATTGCCATGTCCCTGGCATACTCGTCATCTGTAGACACCCAGGTTAAACTTAAACTGTGTTTAAGTTTAAGATATCTATGCAACCACTCATTGGATGTAAATGAAACTTTGCATGAGTGTTCACCATCATCAATGGAATACACAGAGATGAGAACTCTGGATTGCATTTTAGCACAGTTATGGCCCTTTTTGGACTTAGACACCAAGGGTGAGCTTTGTTGTCTTCTGACAACTCTTGTTGGTGGTTACAGCAGTGGCTTTTTTTTGCCATTTTTATAACCGTTGTTGGGTCATATTCCCAAAACTTCAATAATTGTAAATTTATAATTGCCTTAATTTCTTGATAAAATAAATCAAGTTTTCCCCATTCTAAATTGAGAATGAAATTGATTCTTCAATTAAATGTTAAGTTAAGCAAGTATTCACAGATTTAATGCAAATTTTTTTCCTAATTTTGATGAAAACGCCACTAAAATTCCCAATTTGAAAGATAGGTCTTCTTCTTAAAATGGTGGGAAAAAAACACTATAATACGGCAAGTGTAATTTAATCTGGCAATTGTCAAAAACTATAATTATGTAAGATTTGTCTTATGAGTCTTGTACATCATGTCATTATTCACTGTATGTATCTCCAGATCCAACAGGTTTCTATGGCCTGATCTGTATCTGTTTTTGAAATTTTACAAAAATGATCTACATGATGTCATATGTCAAGATCATATTTTGAGGTCAAACTAATGTATATATGTGTGTGTGTGTGTGTGTGTGCAGAAAGTATCATGCTCAGTCAGTAAATTTGTTCATTGATTCATTAATAAGCTTTACCCTTTACTTCATATAGACACCTTTAGACACCTATAATGTTGAAAGCGTTAATTCACCACGTATCAGCAATGGATGAATTATGTTTATATTAACTGACAGAGTGGAAAACAGTGCAGGAAGTGTTCAGATTACTCGTTACGAGCAATCAGAACTCTTCCTCCACTGTTTTCAAAGGCCTTCCGTGATTGGTGCGGGAAAACGCATATCTATGGAGTAAAGGGTAAACACAAATAAGTGTCATGGCTTGGTGACTACTGTGAGACCCAAGTATTTAGCTCAAAAATCAAGGTCACAATTAGAGGTCAAATACTGTAAACCCTCCCCGGCCGAGTCATAACAAAGACTTTAAAAATGGTACTAGAAGCTTCCTCGCTTGACGCTCAGCATTTAGAGGAGAGTTCTAGGTCTGGTCGGCCCGGTGTCAGTATAATGTGACTGGGTGGGGTATCATACCATGTGTCTGCGGCACGATACTCCCGTGTGACAACGCTCAAGTAGACACCGTCGCAATATGACTGAAAAATTGTTGAAAGCGACACTAAACACCATACAACAACAACTGTAAACCCTTAAGTACTGTGACCTTAAATTCTGCACAATACCCATAAGAATCTTTGATTATAGTTTATGAAAAAAGTCCTTATATGTGCATAATTATATAAAGAAGTGTTTGTATATATTCAGTTCATAAATCTCACATACATCAATAGAGTTCAAATTAATTTGCAATAAATGATGTCCATGACGTGACAATGTCACATTTGTCTGTCCGTCATTCTTCCATCAAACATTTTCATAGTTGTAGATTCAGTAATGCACCATCTTGATTTGGTGCACAATAGTTTACAATTTGTGTGTTTGGTACTGTTGTATAATGTATAAATGATAACAACTGTATCTACTTCTAGGTTTGATGGATGGAGAGGTGCGTTTGATTATTGGTGTAGATATGATGACCGTGATATTTTCCCTGTTGGTTGGTGTGCTAAAACAGGACATCCATTACAACCTCCAGGACAGAAAGGTAAATGCTACCGTACACAAATTTGAAATTGAAAAATTATCATTACAAAAAAAACCAACTTGTATCTGAAAGAAGTTTCTAGATACGGACTTGTGAAATATTTTACAGTGAAGTTTGTGGCCCAGAACATCAGATTCAAGATCAGGGGTGTTATGGATTCGATTCTTGACCACGGCTATGTTTGGTGTCCTTGAGCAAGACACTTCATTCGCATATGATTATTACTGGGTCTAACTAGGAAGACTTCGAGACTGATTTGTCTAAAGTGTAAGAACTTGTTTTTGTTCAATGTGAAATAAATAAGTTTTAAAGTACAAGTTATGCAGCGACAGTACTGTGTTTATTGCAGAGAAATAGCAACGGAGAAACATATATTTGAAAAGCATGTGATCTAATTGTAGATATTAAACAAGTATAGCTGAGTGAAAATATGAAATGATTTTCTTTTCTTTGTAATGAATATTGCAGGGGCATCTAAACCCACAAAGGTACGAGAACCAAGTTTGTCCCTAAATGTTGCCTCTCCGTCCAGCACAAACTCTACCCCAGGTAGACAGAAAAGTCCATCCCCAAGACCAACCAGTCCTAGCTCACTTGATAGACGATCCGCATCACCACGGGAGCTACTCACCCCGGTTGTCACGGTAACGGAACCGGACACAAGCTCACCATCACCACCAACAGGTATGAATGTGAAAGTGAAATGTAATCAAATCTTTTCATTGTTCGTCTTTCTTTGGTCGAACCCTTTTATGATGTTCCCCCATTTCGAATATTCAAGAAGATAAAAAATACAACAAATGTTTCAAAGAGTTATACAGGGAAATGTGAAAAAGAATTTGGTAAACCATGGGCTTATATAGAGAGGGGTTGGGTATACCAATCATTTACTTTGTAGAATGCACTTCCATTTATTTTACATTAAAAAATCACTTACCTGTGAATTTCAAATGACTAGTTTTTCCAATGATTAATTATTCTCATGCTATTTTATCAACATTTAGACCAAAGAATGCAAGTTTATGATCCTTCTGTACACAAGTCCTTGGGTTACTGATCCTTCTCTACATAAGTCCTTGGGTTACTGATCCTTCTGTACACAAGTCGTTTGGGTTTCTGACCCTTCTCTACACAAGTCCTTGGGGTTACTGATCTTTCTCTACACAAGTCCTTGGGGTTATTGACCCTTATTTACACAATTCGTTGGGTTACTGATCCTTCTCTACACAAGTCCTTGGGGTTACTCATCCTTCTTTACACAAGTCCTTGGGGTTTCTGACCCTTCTCTACACAAGTCCTTGTGGTTACTGATCCTTCTCTACACAAGTCCTTGGGGTTTCTGACCCTTCTCTACACAAGTCCTTGGGTTACTGATCCTTCTCTACACAAGTCCTTGGGGTTACTCATCCTTCTTTACACAAGTCCTTGGGGTTTCTGACCCTTCTCTACACAAGTCCTTGTGGTTACTGATCCTTCTCTACACAAGTCCTTGGGGTTACTCATCCTTCTTTACAAAAGTCCTTGGGGTTATTGACACTTCTTTACACAAGTCCTTGGGGTTTCTGATCCTTCTCTACACAAGTCCTTGGGGTTATTGACCCTTCTTTACACAAGTCCTTGGGTTTCTGATCCTTCTCTACACAAGTCCTTGGGGTTACTCATCCTTCTTTACACAAGTCCTTGGGGTTATTGACACTTCTTTACACAAGTCCTTGGGGTTTCTGACCCTTCTCTACACAAGTCCTTGGGGTTACTGATCCTTCTCTACACAAGTCCTTGGGGTTTCTGACCCTTCTCTACACAATTCCTTGGGTTACTGATCCTTCTCTACACAAGTCCTTGGGGTTACTCATCCTTCTTTACAAAAGTCCTTGGGGTTATTGACACTTCTTTACACAAGTCCTTGGGGTTTCTGATCCTTCTCTACACAAGTCCTTGGGGTTATTGACCCTTCTTTACACAAGTCCTTGGGTTTCTGATCCTTCTCTACACAAGTCCTTGGGGTTACTCATCCTTCTTTACACAAGTCCTTGGGGATTCTGACCCTTCTCTACACAAATCCTTGGGGTTACTGATCCTTCTTTACACAAGTCCTCGGGGTTTCTGATCCTTTGGGTTTCTGATCCTTCTCTACACAAGTCCTTGGGGTTACTCATCCTTCTTTACACAAGTCCTTGGGGTTTCTGATCCTTTTCTACACAAGTCCTTGGAGTTTCTGATCCTTCTCTACACAAGTCCTTAGGGTTGACTCATCTTTACACAAGTCCTTGGGGTTATTGACCCTTCTTTACACAAGTCCTTGGGGTTTCTGATCCTTCTCTACACAAGTCCTTGGGGTCATGACCCTTCTTTACACAAGTCCTTGGGGTTTCTGATCCTTCTCTACACAAGTCCTTGTGGTTACTGATCCTTCTCTACACAAGTCCTTAGGGTTGACCCATCTTTACACAAGTCCTTGGGGTTTCTGATCCTTCTCTACACAAGTCCTTGGGGTTATTGACCCTTCTTTACACAAGTCCTTGGGGTTTGTGATCCTTCTTTACACAAGTCCTTGGGGTTATTGACCCTTCTTTACACAAGTCCTTGGGGTTTCTGATCCTTCTCTACACAAGTCCTTAGGGATAAACCAATAAAGGGTTACCACATCTTTCGCAATTTGTTATAATGCGTTTGCAGCTTAATTTGATTCATTGATGATACCAGAGACATATAAACAGGTAATTAAGTCATTGATGATACCTTTGGGTAAAGTGTTGTCGCTCAAACTACAGGTCACTGGTTCAATCCTTTGCTTCACCCATTGACATCTCAAAAGTAATAGTATTGGTTCTACTCAGGAGGTGGACTCAAGAGCCCATATAAGCTATCTGAGCGTACTTTGCAATGAAGCTTAAGTAAGATATGGTGTAGTATACAACATTAATTAACATTAATTTGCAAATTCCATGTTGCATATTTGTTTTTGATTGGTCAGTTTGTGTGTACATCAACCACGGATGTAATTGTGGACCATACTTGAACCAGCAGAAGGTGTTACAATTGCCGTCACAATATGGTCCCGGGGTTATCAACAGGGTGCTCTATGATGTCCTCAAAGGCTGTATAGACTCTGCCTTTACAGAGAAGGTCGTGTATAACCTCATTCCTGAAGGTCATGGTCGAGTGGTCATCTCGGGTAAGTATACATTGGATACATCTTAATGAACATATAAAGTTAAACATATTCATTGCTATAGTTTGTAGGGGAGTGCAGATGTGATATTCTATGTGTTTTCTTCAAATTTTGTAGTAATGCTTTAAAGAAAATTAGTAGCTGATATCTTTACCACTTTAATCAGCAGTGAGAGACGTCTACATTAAAATGCAGTGTTGTTTATCAATCACCATGGAAACAGTTGTAGGGCAAAACTCACGACCCCTCGATTGATAGTCAGATGACTTAGTCAACCGGTTATAAGCAGAAAGTCTTGTCTGGTTAGTGAAAAAGTGTTATACATTTCTTTACAGCCAACCATGGCCACAAATCTTACACAAAGAGAGTAATGGCTGCAGACAACCCTGATGAGTTTTGGAATCTCTTGGACAAGATGTTTGATGAACTAGGCTCTTGTGAAAATCTCTTTTCTACAAAAGCACTCAACAATGTCTGTCAAAAATGTTCCCGAGCAAATAGATCTGGTAAGTTGGGGAAGCAAAGATCATAGAAACTATGATTAAGGTTAACAGATTAAAGTGAATTTATAACAATGTTGCATTGCAGAAAAAAATTCTACCTAAGGGGGAAGGATATGTGCAAAGGCTCTGCAGTTTTTTGTTCATATCTGGGTCTGAAGGTTGGATTTCCTTGTACCGTATATCCTCACGTATATTGCACATCCGCGTATATCGCGCATCCATGTTTTAAGATCAAGAACTAAGAAAAAAAATACAATTCTCCTATATATGTGTATATCGCGCATCATAATTTTGAAATCTCGTTTAGATTCGGCTGTGGCGACATGTTGGAAGGAAAACCTGACTCGATAATATAATTCCCAAGATTTTATACGCACTCAAAATACTTGACACTTCTCATCACTGTCTCAGTACATACTCAGAGTTGTCAACACCTGCCCAGGCGTGCAATTAAGATGTCAACTAATATGCAGAAGCCACATGGCAGCAACGCTTTCAATACTCCGAAATGACATGTGACGCTCGTACACAGTCATGTTTTTTTTTTTATATAAAAATCTTACAATTTTTTTTAATCATAACGAAATACCGCATATTATATTGATTTAATTTATAAACATAGACTACTACAAACCGCACAAACAAAAGATACTGGGTGTCGTTTAAAAATGATTGATTTTCAACCAAAGAACAGTTGTCTTTTTGACGTTCACTCCATCACGCTTCGTCATCGCATATTTTCGTTAAAAAATCAATAAATTATATACCGGTATATATCCCATACTAAAAGATTCATCAATTTATGAAAACACAATTGCTTTTCATCCTTTGAAATTAAATACACACTTACCGGAAAGCGTGTCATGTCAATTCCATCAGATAAACACGTTACGGTCACGTAATCATGAAATGTCCTCTAAAAGCCAGACTGGTTTACACTAAAGTTAACATTACGGAATCGAGAAAGTATGTAACAAATAAATGGGAACCAGTCCATGTTTTTATTTTGCGATTGAATATGTCTATAACGCCGACACAATTTATTTTTGACCTTGTGCCAATGTGGGATGTCGTCACTCTGGCAGTTTCTTGCATCATTTTACGTAGCGTTCTATTTCACTATGTGGAAAAGTATCGATGTAACGAACATGATTTTCTAAAAATAGCATGAACACTTTTTTAATTATCAGTCGTATAACAGTACAGCGACTTAAAATCAGTGTTTGGATAAATAGATCAGTAAAGGTTAGGCAGGCCATGTGTCACCTGATTGTTTTATCACACATTTACAAGCAAAGGAACGATGCCCTAGGCAATGTTTTTCACCGATAATTTGGGATTCAAGCTTATAACAAAGAAATAAATTAAAGCTACAGGTATGGCAATTTATAGACTCTAAATAACAGAGAGCAATCATTATTTAACTTAATCTTTTAAAATATTCATGGGAAATTATCGGAAATAAAAAATTTACATAAAAAAAAAAAAATGAAATCTTCTGTACTTATGTATATCGTGCATCCCTTCTCGAAGATCTTAAAAGTTGGAAAAAAAAACGCGCCTAAGACATGAGCAGAAACGGTACACAAAATGAAGATGAGAAAAGAAAAGATCTTACCTTTGAAAATATATTACAATTAAAAAAAAAAAAAACAGTATTAAAGAAAATAGTAAACTAGAGGCAGATGCTACATTTAAATGATGTAAGAACATTGAATTTTTTACCCATGTGAGGTTACGAATAAAATTATCTTGCATCTCAATGATATACCTGAGTGGTAGACCAGAAAAGAAGTTCCTTTCTGTTCTACATATAATGTATGTTAGTCCGAGAATATCTACAACTTGTAGAGGTTTATTTATTATAATTTCTCACCACAAAGTAACTCGAAATATCACAATGAATACCACAGGGGTTGTCTTGGAGTAGAGCGTCCGGCTCACAGCAATGTATTCTAGAAGCTTCCGTGCTTAGCACTCAGCATTTAGATAATAGTTCTAGGTCTGGTCGCCCCAGTGTCAGTATAATGTGACTGGGTGGGGTATCATACCATGTGTCTTCGTTATGATACTCCAGTGTTGCAGCGCTTATTGCCTGAAGTAGACACCGTCGCAATATTACTTAAAAATTGTTGAAAGCGATGCTAAGCACCATACAACAGCAACAAACAACATGGTGACTGTTACTTTTACATGATTTATTTGGCTGTTCGACACGTAGCTTTTTGTTTCAAAATGATTATAGAGAATTTAAATGATAAGAGCAGCATAAGATGGAGACCAATGTCATTTTTAACACCGACTGACTATTTTTGTTAGATTCTGAAGGCCAGCAGTCAAACGATGGTCGTGCAAAATCACACCTTCATCGTCGAAGATGGTCCACAGAGTCGGTGGAAAGTCTTCGCAACGTGAACCCTAAAGTGAGACGTTCATTCGATCCTTCGTATGAAGCAGAAGCTAGTTCGACAACAGTGGAGACAAAGCCACGGAGGAGAGCAACGGAGCCAGCTGAGTGGACGATAGATGAAGTGGTGAAACATATCTGTGATAATGACCAGGCTCTAGCTCCCCATACAGAACTTTTCAGAAAACATGTAAGTATTGTATTAAAATGGCTTCTCTTCATGTTGTAAACTTGCCTGAGCTATGTTCCTGTTAATGAGAGCAGCCTTAACTCACATGGTGTAGAATCCTGTAGCATGCTGTTGACAGCATAATAACCTTAATAATAACCTTAAGTGGGAAACACATATCATATTCATAAAAATTTCAACCTACTTGTGGCTGTTGTCAAGAATAAAAACCTACATTCCATTTAATTACAGAATTATTTTCTATAAAGCTTAAATTCAACCCCATCTAGATTATTGTAACGTAATGCACCTTTGTATATAAGATATGTTTAATACCCATGATAATGTTCATAGAATTCTACGTTCAACAAATGAATTAAACTTTATCACATCAAAAGTCAACACAGAAATATTCAAAGGTAGTTTGTCCTGCTCTGAACTTTAATATGGAATAGTATACCATATTATACTACAGTCAAAAGCTTTACAACAAATTGAGTTAGATGGTTACAAACAGAATGAAGTACTTCACAAAAAATTATGTCCTGAAGATAATATTTGGTTATAATTAAACAATTGTTTTCATAAGTGCTACAAAAAAGTCACCACCTTCAATGTACACACATATATTATTAATTGTAAATAATTATACTTGTTTTTTTTGTATGTTTTTTGTTGTTGTTGCTTATTTTGTTGTTGTAACAGAAGTAGTGATATTCACTTTCTTGATTAATTCTGTATAATATATATATATATGGAGATAATTATTTGTGAATAACCAATACATAAATGTACAGACCAGACTACGGCGAGTGCACCTAGCTACAATGCAAACCATAGATTCAATATCAAGGCCTCTGCCAAACCAATAAATTTGGTGTCGACCATGACTTATATGCTATGGAATTACATGCAACACATTTGGACAGGGTAGACAAATTTACATACATTATATTTTTTTTTTTTTCAAAGGATTGCTTAAAAAACCTAAAAAATGATATATATGTATTTTTCATATTTAATGTACAATCAATTTGCTTGCAATGCTTAAAATGTTTTTATTTGTTTTGTTATTGTATTTTGTAAATAACATGTAAATGTATCATTAGAGGGCCCCAAGGAAGATTAGTTTCAAACTAATTGGGCTATCCTCTTTAAATAAAGACTTCCATTCCATTCCATTTCAACCGCCTGCAATTTAACCAAAAGCAAATTTTTGCTGTTTAAAAACTGAAGATTGTCACCATTTTGACTGGTTTGTTTCAAGTGCCTAAACTTCACTTTGCTCAACTTTACTGGTATTTATGGAGTGGACTATATTGATAGCCATGTTCACACTTATAGATATTCAGATATATGTAATGTAGGTATACTGGATTATAAGACATGCTGTATTGTCGCTGCCCTATATAGCAATAAAAAGGTATTAATCTTATAAAAAGGTAAAGTAGTTGACAGCCTCATTTCTAAAACAGCTGTTCTCACCATCTGTAGATGAAATCTATCTTATCCTTTTGTGTTGGCAGTTGCCCAAGCCTCCTGTAGTTGACAACTGTCAAACCCTGCTGCAGTTGGCAGTTGCCCTAGCCTCCTGTAGTTGACAATGTCAAACCCTGCTGCAGTTGACAGTTGCTCTAGCCTCCTGTAGTTGACAACTGTCAAACCCTGCTGCAGTTGACAGTTGCCTCAGCCTCCTGTAGTTGACAACTGTCAAACCCTGCTGCAGTTGACAGTTGCTTCAGCTTCCTGTAGTTAACAACTGTCAAACCCTGCTGCAGTTGACAGTTGCCCTAGCCCCCTGTTGTTGACAACTGTCAAACCCTGCTGCAGTTGACAGTTGCCTCAGCCTCCTGTAGTTGACAACTGTCAAACCTGCTGCAGTTTACAGTTATCTCAACCATCGTGTAGTTGACAACTGTCAAACCTTGCTGCAGTTGACAATTGCCTCAGCCTTCTGTAGTTGACAACTGTCAAACCCTGCTGCAATTGACAGTTGCCTCAACCTTCTGTAGTTGACAACTGTCAAAACCTGCTGCAGTTGCCTCAGCCTCCTGTTGTTGACAACTGTCAAACCCTGCTGCAGTTGACAGTAGCCTCAGCCTCCTGTAGTTAACAACTGTAAAACCTTGCTGCAGTTGACAGTAGCCTCAGCCTCCTGTTTGTGACAACTGTCAAACCCTGCTGCAGTTGACAGTTGCCTCAGTCTCCTGTTTGTGACAACTGTCAAACCCTGCTGCAGTTGACAGTTGCCCCAGCATCCTGTAGTTGACAACTATCAAACCCTGCTGCAGTTGACAGTTGCCCCATCTTCCTGTAGTTGACAACTGTCAGACCCTGCTACAGTTGACAGTTGCCCCATCTTCCTGTAGTTGACAACTGTCAAACCCTGCTACAGTTGACAGTTGCCCAAGCCTCTTGTTGTTGACAACTGTTAAACCCTGCTGCAGTTGACAGTTGCCCCAGTCTCCTGTAGTTGACAACTGTTAAACCCTGCTGCAGTTGACAGTTGCCTCAACCTCCTGTAGTTGACAACTGCCAAACCCTGCTGCAGTTTACAGTTGTCTCAGCCTCGTGTAGTTGACAACTGTCAAACCCTGCTGCAGTTGACAGTTGCCCCAGTCTCCTGTAGTAGACAACTGTCAAACCCTGCTGCATTTGACAGTTGCCCCAGCCTCCCATAGTTGACGTCTGTCAAACCCTGCTGCAGTTGACAGTTGCCCAGCCTCTTGTAGTTGACATATGTCAAACCCTGCTGCAGTTGACAGTTGCCCCAGCCTCCTGTAGTTGACATCTGTCAAACCCTGCTGCAGTTGACAGTTGCCCCAGCCTCCCGTAGTTGACATCTGTCAAACCCTGCTGCAGTTGACAGTTGCCCCAGCCTCCTGTAGTTGACATCTGTAAAACCCTGCTGCAGTTGGCAGTTGCCCCAGCCTCCCTTAGTTGACATCTGTCAAACCCTGCTGCAGTTGACAGTTGCCCCAGCCTCCTGTTTGTGACATCTGTCAAACCCTGCTGCAGTTGACAGTTGCCCCAGCCTCTTGTAGTTGACATCTGTCAAACCCTGCTGCAGTTGACAGTTGCCCCAGCCTCCTGTAGTTGACATCTGTCAAACCCTGCTGCAGTTGACAGTTGCCCCAGCCTCATGTAGTTGACAACTGTCAAACCTTGCTGCAGTTGACAGTTGCCCCAGCTTCATGTAGTTGACAACTGTAAAACCCTGCTGCAGTTGACAGTTGCCCCAGCCTCTTGTAGTTGACATCTGTCAAACCCTGCTGCAGTTGACAGTTGCCCCAGCCTCCTGTAGTTGACATCTGTCAAACCCTGCTGCAGTTGACAGTTGCCCCAGCCTCATGTAGTTGACAACTGTCAAATCCTGCTGCAGTTGACAGTTGCCCCAGCCTCTTGTAGTTGACATCTGTCAAACCCTGCTGCAGTTGTCAGTTGCCTTAGCATCCTGTTTGTGACAACTGTCAAACCTTGCTGCAGTTGACAGTTGCCCCAGCCTCTTGTAGTTGACATCTGTCAAACCCTGCTGCAGTTGTCAGTTGCCTTAGCCTCCTGTTTGTGACAACTGTCAAACCCTGCTGTAGTTGACAGTTGCCCCAGCCTCTTGTAGTTGTCATCTGTCAAACCCTGCTGCAGTTGTCAGTTGCCTTAGCCTCCTGTTTGTGACAACTGTCAAACCCTGCTGCAGTTGACAGTTGCCCCAGCCTCTTGTAGTTGACAACTGTCTACCATTAACTTTTGTTTCAAACTCCTTCTAGAGAAAACTTTTATTTAAACATCTTATTTTCAGCCAAATTTGGTATACATGATCATTATGAGTATGTATAGAAATACAGAATTGTTCCAGTGAAGGGCTTTTGTCTTTTGCATAGGAATACTATTGGGAAACAGGGAATTCTCTTTTTCTCATCTTTTTTAGGGATTATTTTAATCATCTTGAGGTTTGGAGCATATTTTGTCATAACAGTTGAGACTGGGTCCTTTCAAGAGCATTTAGTATCCAGAAGGGGCTAGCAGGAGCCCAAAAGGGTACCAATTTGAGTAATTTCAAAGACTTTTGCTCAAGAACTGAAGAGTCAAATATGTTTATATTTGGTGTAAATGATCCCTTTGAAATGGTGTCCATTGGTGCCCAGTAAGGATACTAACATAGGAATACTGTAGAAAAACAGGAAATTCTCGTTTATATCCCCTTCATTTGAGGAAAGGTGATGGGGCATTAAGTATTGCCCCTGTTTGTCCAGTCTATAAATCAGATTCATATTTATAAAATAAAGGCTAAGTTCAGTATTTGTCAATGTCGGTCAAATTTGACTTAGTTATTACCCGTTTTTTTACTTAATTTTCTTTAAAAAATTGGTTTCAGATCAATAGTGGGGGCAATTGTGTTGACAGACTAATTTCTAGATTTTATCTATTCTAGGTTTTATACATATCATTTAGATGTCTGGCATTGTTTAGAATTATTACAGAGTCACCTGTGTTCTGTAAAAGCAAGTAGTGTAAGAAATGATTCAGTTGTAAGATCCTGACCAAACTAGTAATTTATGTTTTACAGGAGATAGATGGGAAGGCGTTACTGCTGCTGAACAGTGATATGATGATGAAGTATATGGGTCTAAAGCTGGGACCCGTCCTCAAATTGTGCAATCTCATTGACAGACTACGACAACGCAGATGACTTTACACATACACCAGATGTCAAAATGGCAAAATTATGTACACAAATGTATGTCAAATGTTTGTACACAAACTCTGTGGTTGCGTCACAAACTGTGTCCAACTCTGTACACGTCAACTGAGTGTGTGTGTGAAACGTTATGCAAACCGTCTGACTGCGGGGATATTTTCTTTAAGTATTGACATGAGATAGAGTGTGAGATACATGCATTCACAACTTCAAACTGTTGAACTACTGTTCACCAAATGCGATAGATCATAAAACAGTTCTCAACTTGTGTGATTGTTGATATCTGTTGTTGCTGGTATAGAAGAACATTACTAACAAGTATGTCACTGACCGACGTTGCTTTAAAGTTGGGTTTATTACATCTAGTCTCTCTAGTACGAGAATGATAATTATTCTGAGAAAGTTACTGATTAACAGTTGTTTTCCAAGTTTAGTACTAGAACTACTACATTACTCTTAATGTCTCACTACACAGTTGTGCCCCTTTTTTGCCACAGCATCATGAGTCTTGTGGTTAAAAAAAAAAAGTGTTATAATATTTGGTTTGAAATTTAAAGCAAACTGGCATAGCATATACTGCAATAAGATATCACTTGTTTTTACCATGGAAATATTCTAGACCTTATTTTTGTAAAACAAAGAACAAAATGAAACCTTAATTTAAGATAACTGAAATTATCAGGATCTAAAAGAATAAACACATTACCAGTAAAGATTACTGAAAGATAAATTGTAATTCAATTATTACTAACAGTTGTGTAATAATGTAATAATTATTACTTGCAGTTGTGTAATAATTATTAGCGTGTTATAATGTTAAAATTATAATTATCAATTGTGTAATAATTATTACTAGCAGTTGTGTAACAATGTAATAATTTATTACTAGCAGTAGTGTAATAATGAAATAATTATTACTAGCTATTGTGTAAAAATAAAAATAATTATTACTAGCTATTATGTAAAAATGTAATAATTATTACTAGCAATTGTGTAATAATTATTATTAGCAATCAGTTGTGTAATAATTATTACTGACAATTGTGTAATTATTATTATAAGCAGTTGTGTAAAAATAATGTAATAATTATTACTGACAGTTATGTAATAAATATTACTTGCAGTTGTGTAACAATGTAATAATTATTACTAACAGTTGTGTAATAATGTAAATCTATTACTAGCTATTGTGTAATAATTTTTATTAGTAGTTGTGTAATAATGAAATAGTTATTACTAGCAATTGTGTAATTATTATTATAAGCAGTTGTGTAATTATTAGTACTAGCAATTGTGTAATAATGTAATAATTAATTGCTATTGTGTAATTATTATTATAAGCAGTTGTGTAATACTGTAATTATTATTAATAGCTGTTGTGTAATAATAAGTACAAGTAGTTGTGTAACAATGTAATAATTTATAACTAGCTATATTGTCATAATTACTATTAGCATTTGTGTAATAATGTAATTATTATTATAATTACTAACAGTTGTGTAATACTGTAAAAATTATTACAGAATAATGTTGGTGTAGGTAAATTATTATTCTTATTTTGAGTGAACTCTGAATGGTCATGAGTGGTGAAAACACTTGCAAGCATGCCAGTAGTGTTTATCATTGATATTTCACTAAAACTTACAATTATTGATCAGATTTTATGATTGAAAACAGTGAAAGGAAACATTTATAATTTCACTATTTTGAACAGTGAAGTTATAAAAAAATAATTCTAAGAGAACTATTCATAAATAGTGGTAATTTTGTTTATACTCAATGAGTTCTGTTATATTATAACTTGCTGTTATTCCAATTTTTGAGGATTGATTAAGCAATACCAAGATACCATTTAATGTCATTAAAAAGGTAAAAAACATATGGTGAATTAAAATGTTCATAAATGTGATTATTGTTTTCACTTTCCAAGCGTGGAGACACAAAATGCATTTTGATTTGTTGTATATAAGTTGATGATGTCTGTGTGAAACTGTATCACTTTTCACTTATGAAATATGCACCCATTAGTAGTCAATGACAACCAACAAAAACTTAAAAGAAAATTCCTGTTACACTGATGGAATTCCTTTTTCTTGGCATTCTGTTTACACCAAAGTTAGCTTTTTAGTCAATGTTTATAGGTGGTTTAGCCACAAGATTCTTATATGAAATACACAATGCAAATTTTACAGTGTCGACCTTTTCAAAATTTTGACGGAAGGACCCTAATGGGGTTTCATATGAGTGACATATGAGAGATTTAATATGTGTGATAATTGCCACTGTATCCCTAGATCTAGATTATTTGGCTCTCACTTAATATTTAAATCTTGGCAAATGTTGTAAAAAAATATATGAAGGTCAAATAACAAGAATAAATATTGTAAATAATAAAAATTTAACAAGTTAACTGATATTAAAATGTGTCGCTCAGAATGGTAAACTAAATTTCACAAAACTTAAATGTATTGGGTTCTTAAAACAGCAAAACTCAATTTAATTACATGTATTGTATACACTGAGAAATCTCTTATTCATCAAAAAAGAATAAATATTATTGTTAATATTGTGAAGTAAATAGGGCACAGAGAAACAATAAAGCAGTGCAGTGTATATAGGGCAGGAAGATGCAGAAGTGCTAATAGTACTTTGAACTTCTGTAATTAGACATTGAGTGGTACTAACTAATTTCAACTTAAATGGCATTTTATCAAGACTTCAAGTGTATATAAAGAATATGTGATGTGTGTTACCAGGCAGGTTTATATCAATAACTACCTGTCCATAGGAGTATGGTAGATCTCTTAAAAGATTGCATCATATTTATGAATTTATTTTTTTCTGTCAGTTGTTGGGTTTTTTATCAGTTAGTTGCCACTGTGGACATGTATTCATGATTGTGATATAAACTTACCTTAAAACAATTATGTGCCTAATCAGTCGCCTACAATGTTTTTCACTATCACATCAGGGGTAAATTCTACATGCATATTGGGAGAAAACTGTTATTACTAAAAATAAACAATAAAACGACTATTCTAAAACACCTGTGTCAAAAGGTTTGACATTACATAGTCGTAATGTTTTTCATTTTGAGACCACACAAAGACTAAAACAACTGGTTTTAAGTCACATCAACACCGTGTCCCACTGTCGGCATTGATGTTATTGCTAAGTTTGTATAAAAGTAGAGTTTAGTTTATTTGTACTTGAGGAAAAAATGTTATTATTCAGTATTTATAATAATTGTTGAATATATATGAATATTGTTGAAGAGGTCGAGAACATTAGTGGGAGATTGTGATTTCTTGTAATGGTGACAAAAGAAATTTACAATTTAGCTTTTGTAGAAAATGGGAGCTATTGTACTCGTTCCGGGGAGCTATTGTACTTATTCCCGGGAGCTCTTGCACTCTTTCTGGGGAGCTATTTTACTCATTCCGGGGAGCTATTGTACTCATTCCTGGGAGCTATTGTACTCGTTCCGAGAAGCTATTGTACTCATTGCCGGGAGCTATTGCACTCTTTCTGAGGAGCTATTGTACTCATTCAGGGGAGCTATTGTACTCATTCCTGGGAGCTATTGTACTTGTTCTCAGGAGCTATTGTACTGGTTCTGGAGAGCTATTGTACTCATTCCGGGGAGCTATTGTACTGGTTCTGGGGAGCTATTGTACTCATTCCAGGGAGCTATTGTACTTGTTCTCAGGAGTATTGTACTGGTTCTGGGGAGTATTGTACTGGTTCTGGGGAGCTATTGTACTCATTCTGGCACCAGGGTTGGGTTAGTTTTATTAGCAAGCTCATACCTCAGTAACTTTTATATGTACATTGATGAAACTTCCTGTGTCTTCATTACCATTAAAGGGTCATCCGTGGTTGAATGGTCTAAGGCACCATCTCAAGTTCACTTACTTCTTGCCACTAAGGTTGTAGGTTCAAATCCCGCTTGCTCCAAAAACTTTATATGAGTATCCAGTTACTTGTGGAAGGACGGTGATTCTACTTAGTCTGACTCAGTCTGAGGTCTTCCTCCACCAGTAAAACTGGATATCCCATATATAACCTGAAATGTGTTGAAAATCGTGTTAAACCCCATTCATTACCATTAGGGCACATAAGGGTACACGTTGGATAACTCTGTTTTAATTGTGGACAGGATTATGAATCCCCACCTTTTATATTAAAAAGGTTTAGTTAAAAGTTTTTATAGCTCATATCTTATTGAGTACTTTCCATACATCATTGAAACTTCACATCTTCACTTCTATTAACTTAAAAACATTATGGTCCTGTTTGTACTGAGAAAAAGTTGGTCCTGTTTGTACTGAGAAAAAGTTGATCCTGTTTTGTACAAGAAAAAGTTAGTCCTGTTTGTATTTAGGTAAAGTTGGTCCTGTTTGTACTAAGAATAAGTTGGTACTGTTTGTACTGAGAAAATGTTTGTCGTGTTTGTATTTAGGAAAAGTTGGTCCTGTTTGTATTTAGGAAAAGTTGGTACTGTTTGTACGGAGAAAAAATAGGTACTGTTTGTATTTCGGAAAAGTTGGTCCTGCTTGTATTTAGAAAAAGTTGGTCCTGTTTGTACTAAGTAAAAAGTTGGGCTCGTTTGTATTTAGAAAAGTTGGTCCTGTTTGTACTTAGAAAAAGTTGGTCCTGTTTGTATTTAGGAAAAGTTTGATTAACATTTTAAAGCAAACTTATATCTCAGTTACTACAAGTCGTACATAAAAGAAACATGACAACTATCTCCACTACTGTTAAGGGCACACAAGTGGAATAACTCTTGTTTTAGGCAGAATAATTGCCCCATTTATAAAAGATTTTAAAATGATTTAAAAAGACTCATGTCTCATACAATAGTCCAGTTGCACAAGAATTATAACTGAACTTAACTTTACTAGGTGAGTCTCGTTTAATTCTATAGTGTGAATAGAGTGTGCAGTATTAAAGAAAAACTGATAGGGACTAGATTTATAACCTTTACTTTTATTTTATTAGAATTATATCCTTTTTTATACTATTGGGTTAACATTTTATATCATGTTCTTATCTCAGTAATCACTAGTCATACAGTGCATTGAATTTATGAGACAGGCTTTATATTATTGGCTAGTTTTCTGTCATTCAATAGCTAATGTTTTATGGACAAGCTGACAAAAGTCAAGCACGCTGTCCTCCGACAGCATTTGTTATACATTGATATAACGTATTGGTGAGGGTAGAAATCCTCCAAATGATCGCACATCCATTTCTTTTATGTTAATTATTGTTGTTAAATTATCAACCCATGTGGTCCTAGAGTGCTACTTGAGTGATGGCAGGAATTGGACAACTGTAGCACATGCATGTTGAAGGAGTTGACACATTGAGTAGATCTAAAGAAGTAAAAGTTGGTGCAACTCTGCTGTTTTCAAGTAATTAGGTTCTAGCATTCATTTGTTAATGTGTTCTGCGGGTGTTGTTGTTTTTTTTATTAATCTGTATATGTAAACTTTATTTGTACATGGGGGATTGAACCTGGAATCTTTTTTCATGTACGCATCGTTAAACTTTTTTTGTGATGGTACCCCACAAAAAAAAAATTCATTCATTCGTTATATGTTGATTTGCATAATGTACATTGTATGTAAATGAGTTTATTATTGTACTGTTGATTTTTGAGTGCATTTTGATCAAGACATTTTGTATGAAATATTTTGTATGTTTTTCTCTCACTTTGATGCATTGTATTTATGACTATTGGAAGGTTGATTGTTATCTTTAATATCACTTATATTACTTTTTCCAATGTTATCATGATAAACTTTCTTTGATATGTGTTCCATGTTTACTTTTATGACCAATACCTCATTGAGACATTTCATTCTTATTAAAACCAACAAATTTAGTCCCATTTTCACCACTTACACAAAAATTTCCTTTTTAGCTTGCCAGGAAGAAGTCCAAAGAGAGCTATTGCCATGACCCTGGCAGTGTCGCCGACCACGTCGTCTGTAGACACCCAGGTTAAACTTTTGCGTTTAAGTTTAAAATATCTATGCAACCACTCATTGGATGGGAATAAAAATTCCCATGTGTTTTCACCATCTTCAATGGAACACATACAGACAAGAACCATAACTCTGGATTGCATTTTGGCACAGTTGTTGCCCTTTTTGCACTTAGACACCCAGGGGCCAGATTTGTTGTCTTCTGACAACTCTTGTTAACCATTACAATATGTAAATTAACACATTTTAATTGCGTATAAATTATCTTAAACATATCCCTGTTATCCATGGAAAATATTTGTTTGTTTTCTATACAAAAGTTCCCAATACCCGTTCTGTTTTCTATACAAAAGTCCCAATACCCTGTCTGTTTTCTATATAAAAGCTTCCAATACCTGGTCTGTTTTCTATATAAAAGCTTCCAATACCCAGTCTGTTTTCTATATAAAAGTTCCCAATACCTTGTCTGCTTTCTATATAAAAGTTCTCTGTTTTCTATACAAAATTCCCAATACCCTGTCTATTTTCTATATAAAAGTTCCCAATACCCTGTCTGTTTTCTATATAAAAGCTTCCAATACCCAGTCTGTTTTCTATATAAAAGTTCCCAATACCTTGTCTGCTTTCTATATAAAAGTTCTCTGTTTTCTATACAAAAGTTCCCAATACCATGTCTGTTTTCTATATTAAAGTTCCTCATACCCTGTCTGTTTTCTATACAAAACTTCCAATACCTGATCTGTTGTCATTACAAAAGTTTCCAATATCAAGTCTGTTTTCTATACAAAAGTTCCCAATACCTTGTCTGTTTTCTATATAAAAGTTCCCAATACTTTGTCTGTTTTCTATACAAAACTTCCAATACCTGATCTGTTGTCATTACAAAAGTTCCAACTACCCTGTCTGTTTTCTATACAAAACTTCCAATACCTGATCTGTTGTCATTACAAAAGTTTCCAATATCCAGTCTGTTTTCTATACAAAAGTTCCCAATACCTTGTCTGTTTTCTATATAAAAGTTCCCAATACTTTGTCTGTTTTCTATACAAATGTTCTCAATACCCGGTCTGTTTTCTATACAAAAGTTCCAAATACCCTGTCTGTTTTTCTATACAAAAGCTTCCGATACCTGGTCTGTTTTCTATATAAAAGCTTCCAATACCCAGTCTGTTTTCTATACAAAAGTTCCCAATACCTTGTCTGTTTTCTATATAAAAGTTCCCAATACTTTGTTTTCTATACAAAAATTCCCAATACCTTGTCTGTTTTCTATACAAAAGCTTCCAATACCCAGTCTGTTTTCTATACAAAAGTTTCCAATACCTTGTCTGTTTTCTATACAAAAGCTTCCAATACCCAGTCTGTTTTCTATACAAAAGTTCCCAATACATTTACCTGGTCTGTTTTCTATATAAAAGCTTCCAATACCCAGTCTGTTTTCTAAACAAAAGTTCCCAATACCTGGTCTGTTTTCTATATAAAAGTTCCCCATACCCTGTCTGTTTTCTATACAAAAACTTCCAATACCCAGTCTGTTTTCTATACAAAAGTTCTCAACTTTCCACTGATGTGTGCATCGGGGGGTTAAATGCAACTTCCAATACACTGCGATGCAATGCATTCTTAAGACCTACAATGTATCAATATGACTTTCAGATATCGTGCATCGCAATTCCATTCTTAATGAAATATAAAAAACTGGCTTATAAAAACTAACAAACAAAAAAGAAATTGTTTTTAAAAAAGCAAGAAGAATTTTTGAATATATACTGTCTAAACACGTGACGGATATTATGGACAGCATATAATTGTTGCCATCTCCTTCCCACCAGATACTATCAAACTAAGTTTATGACATCACTCTAGCAGTTATGCAGTGTAATAAGTTCTGTTGTTCTCTATTAAGATACTTTTAAGTTGTATACGAGCATAGTTATTACATACACCTTATCAAACAATCATGGTGCTTGCATAAGATACAGTTTAAAATTAAGTATCTTGATGCACGTTGAAACGCGACTTAAATATTGCCATATGTATCTTTTTATTTTTACAGGCAATATGTACCGTGATGCGTATCATTTTGAAAATGAAATATTGCAATATGCATTGCAAATGAAAAAATACCAATGCTGCGGGCATTTTTTCATTTGCAAAGCATATCCCGATATCTAAAATATTTCTACCCAATACCCAGTCTGTTTTCTAACTTGTATTTCTGCACGTTTCTATGCAACATGGATAATCTGCTGCTGTATGTTTCTCTAGTAGTGAACTGTGACTTCCTACTTACCGATTAAGGATATCTGCCTTTAAGCAGGGTTAGATATTCCTATTTCACCCTAGTGTCTCAATAAAACTCTGATGCTGTGACATTGGAACCATATATGACATAAATTATATGATTTGACATCTTAAAGGGATCGTGTTAAAAATTTAATGATGAATTAAAGCATTATATGCAGTAAAAAGAATTTTTCATGGCTTTTTCGTTTGTATAGAAAAGAGAATTCCATCCCTTGGGATAACTGTTTCCGCGGGAACTTAGCAGAGCCTTGTTTCAGCCAAAACAATTATTCCTAGGGACAAAATTTTCTGTTCGAACCTCAACCATATGTAAGATTCTTATAATATACAATCATGCAGTAGCCATCCACAATGGATCGTTCACTTAATTTTGTCCTATCAGCATTCATATTTAAGGAATGTGTCAGGGAGGGATTTTACAGTTGGGGTTAAATTAATTTTCTTTTTTTCCACGGTTTTATAATGGTCAAAAGTTATGGTTGTTAGTATTAATAACTTGTGTAAGAATCTGTAAATACAACTGCCTGAGATAGATCAGTGATTAGCAAAGTGCTTGGATATTAAGGTCAAAGTTCAAGGTCAGACTGACTCTTATTATTTGATTGTCTGCCATGATGTGGTTTGTGACCATCATTCAAGAACAAAAGTCCTCCAGAGTTGAGTAGTCTCGGGGCGCAACTTTCAGTCCACTTACCTCTCATTGCTGAGGTTTTGGGTTCAAGTCTAGTTCAGTTGAGAAAATTTGTTACTAGCTGAAGGACAGTGGTTTTAATCAGAATTTAATAAAAAATAATAGAACTAGTTGCCATATATTACCTGTAATGTGTCAAAAAGGGTGTAAATCCGTAAAAAATATAATAGAAATAATAACATAAACACTTGATACAGGTTAAGTGATGTATATAGTATTAGCAACTCTTATGTATACATCAAAACAAAAAAAATGAATTAGTATCTTTTAAGGTAGTCAAATATCAAGGTCAGACTGACTCTTTATTATTTGATTTTAGTTTATTAGGGGAAAAAATGCTATAAATACCTAAAAAAATAAAATTATTATTAGAATTGCTACAAAACATCTCGATAACATTAATGGTTTGGTATATCAAATCCACCGAAGTGACAAAAACAATATCAAAAATCAAGGGGTAAACTTCCAACAATATCTCCATCCTGAAAATGGACATCACTCGATGACCTTCACATTGTCATTCAGACTCTTTCTAAGATGAAACAAATTTTATATATGGTAGAACTTCGATGACTGGAACCGGATGGGACTGGACAAAATAGTTTGAGTTACAGGTTGTTTGAACTAAGAATTGTTCAACAGCATACCATACATGTACATGTATATACATTTAAATATGAATTTGACAGGGGCCAAATTAGAGGTTTGAGCTATATATGGTGTTCCAGCCATCCGCGTTCAAGCCATCAAAGTTCTGCTGTATGTAAATCAGCAGGACGAATCAAAGAAATCAAGTGACTCGTTTTATATGTCACAAAATATGTTGTAATTTTAAACATGAAATCTTATTAGTTTAACCTGGGTACATAGCCCAAGTTAGAAAATACTTTTTCAATATATTAATTTGGCACATTTAAATAGATGTACTTAAGGCAATATGAGGTCAGTGAGTGTTTATGGGCATTATATATTGAAAGAAAATGTTTTTAGCCAATTTTACATTTTGAAAAATCCTGATATACTTCCTTTTATTTGTAAAATAGTTTTAACAAAATCTTATTTTATGTCCTACTTTAAAAGGGGACCGCGGCGTGGTCTAGTGGTAGAGCGTCCGCCTCGCATGCGGAAGGTCGTGGGTTCATTCCCTGGCCGGGTCATACCAAAGACTTTAAAAATGGTACTAGAAGCTACCTCGCTTGACGCTCAGCATTTAGAGGAGAGTTCTAGGTCTGGTCAGCCTGGTGTCAGAATAATGTGACTGGGTGGGGTATCATACCATGTGTCTGCAGCATGATACTCCAGTGTGACAGCGCTTAGAATACTGTCTCAAGTAGACACCATCGCGATATAACTGAAAAATTGTTGAAAGCGACGCTAAACACCATACAACAACAACATACTTTAAAAGGAATTTATCAGGATTTTATTTTTTCAAACTTTTAAAATTGGCTAAAAACATATTGGCCAAAATAATATTTATTTAAACAAAATAATATATTAAAAAGGGATTTCCTATCTTGGGCTAAGCACCTAGGTTACAATAAAATAGATTTCCCGCTTAAAAGTATAACATATTTTGTGACATAAAATGAATCAAGTGATTTCATTTTGATTTCAATTTTATCAATTATGCACAGGGGTGGATCAAGGATTTAGTTTAGAGGAGTTCAACACAAAATTTGAACGGGCACACATAATTTTCAGTAGAAATATAGTGGATATTTATAAAACGTAGGAGTTTATGAGGTGTAGGCTGTTTTGTTTTTTTTAAAGAGTAGATCCACCATAGATACTGGCTAACACGTAGTAAAACTTGTTCCATCTTAGATAGAATCCGAATGACGTCAAGCAGTATTAAGTGCTGTCTACTTTTAGAATGGCGATTTCACCATTGAAGTTTACCACTTCAATTTAGATATCGATTTTGTCATGTTTTGCTAGATTTGACATACCAAACCATTCGGACTTTATTTATTAATGATAATGAGAGGCTTTAATCCATTTTAATAATTATTTTATTTTTAAAGAAGTTTATAGCATTTTTTTCCTGATTATACATGTATAATGTCAACATCAAATGAAAATGTAATAAATCTTAAAGGTTACTTTATTTAGTGCAAGAAACATGCAAGGTGTAAATCAGGATTTGAAGTTGAATGGAAAAGACAGTTTTATATATAATTAGAACAGATTACTTTCCTAAACGATGATTTATATTCTGAACATAGGTTACTATTCTGAACGTAGATTACTGTTCTGAACATAGGTTACTTCTCTGAACATAGACTTATATTCTGAACATAGATTTCAGTTGTAAACATAGATTTCTATTCTGAACATAGATTTCAATGTTGAACATAGATTTCTATTCTGACCATATATTACTTTTTTGAACATAGATTACTATTCTGAACATAGATTTCTTTTCTATACAAAGATTTCTTTTCTTAACAAAGATATCTGTTCTGAACATAGATTTCTATTCTGAACATAGATTACTGTTCTTAACATAGGTTTCAATTCTGAACATAGATTTATATTCTGAACATATATTTCGTTTCTGAGCACAGATTTCAATTCTGAACATAGATTTATATTCTGAACATGTATACGTTTCTGAACATAGATTTCTTTTTTGAACATGGATTTCATTTCTCAACATAGACTTCTTCTCAACTTAGACTTCTTTTCTGAACTTAGATTACTTGTCTGAACACCAATTTTTATTCTGAACATAGTTTACCATATATGAGTGCCTTTTGTCAAAAGCAACTTGGAGTTTAGAATGATTGAATTACTTCCCTTTGAATATAACACAATTTGAATTTTGGATGATATTCATAAAAAATGTTGGCTTGAGTGAGTATAATTATTTTTATTATTATATCAAGTGAGTGGTCCTCCATGGCTAAATGGTCCAAGGCGCCATCTCAAGATCATTTACCTCTAACCACTTAGGTGGTAGGTTTGAGTCCCGCTCTTTCAAAAAAATATATGTGAGAAAGTTTACAGAAAAATGGTGGTTTTACTCAGATCCATTCTCGGTTCTTCGTTAGCCAATGAGACTGGATATGCCATATATAACCTGAAATGTGTTGAAAATGGCTTTAACCCAGATTAAAAAAAATAATTGTATATATCTTATATATCGAGTTACCATTATACTAAAACCAACAATGTGCTATATTACGATTGAAAACGGTGAAATAATTTATAGTTTCACTATTCTAAACAATGATTATACTAAAAATAATTTTACAATTTCACTGTTCCGAACAGTGATATTAACCAAAAATAATTGATAATTTCGCTACTCCAAACAGTTATATTACTAAAAATAATTTACCATTTCACTATTCCAAACAGTGATTTTAGTAAAGATAATTTACAATTTCACTATTCCAAACAGTGATATTACCCAAAAATAATTAACAATTTCACTATTCCAAACAGTGATATTACCCAACAATAATGTATAATTTCGCTATTTCAAACAGTAATATTACCCAAAAAATTCATTGAGAAATCTCTTTATTCATAAAAAGAAAGCATAAAATAAATACTATTTGTGCAATTATTGTACTTCATTGTAAATGAATTGCATGTAATATTGAAAATTCCTAAATATATTGAATCTACTTTTTCGCATAAATTGTAGATTTTTAAATGCTGGTCAGTTACCATAGACAAGCAAAATTTAATGAGAGAAGACGAATCATTTTTAATAAAGAACAAGAACAATGTCAATATTGTACAACAAAATTAATGGTCTTGGAAAATTTTGATGAAGATAAATTTCATTTGAATATTTTACTTAGATTGTGGATCCTGATGAAAACCACTTTAGGGTCAAAATGAATGAAACAATAAATTGGAAAATCACTACCTGTGTCTGTTTTTATTTGCTATACCATTTGTTTTTCTTTTGTGTTATGTAAGACCTTCCATAGGATTATATGCAAAATTGTATTTGCAAAATAGTTTATTAGCTATACTGGCCAAAGTTATGACCCTTGAATTGTTGAAAAGTGCTGATTGTTGTTATGTAAATATTGTAGCATCTGATTCAGTGTATATCATATTTGTGTAGAAGGTTAAGCATAAAGCTTGGACAAGTTCTTGATCTTATCATATCATACCAGAATGGACAGAGATATGGCCCTTGAATTGTTGAAAATAGCTGATTGTTGTTTTGTAAATATTGTAGTATCTGATCCCTTGTTCATCAAATTTGTGTAAAGGGTTAATAAGCATAAAGCTTGGACAAGTACTGATCTCATATCATACCTAAATGGACAGAGTTATGACCCTTGAATTGTTGAAAATAGCTAATTGTTGTTTTGTAAACATTGTAGTATCTGATCTGTGTACATCAAATTTGTGTAGAAGGTTAATAAGCATAAAGCTTGGACAAGTTCTTGATCTCATCATATCATACCTGAAAGGACAGAGTTACGGCCCTTGAATTGTTGAAAATAACTGATTGTTGTTTTGTAAACATTGTAGTATCTGATCTGTGTACATCAAATTTGTGTAGAAGGTTAATAAGCATAAAGCTTGGACAAGTTCTTGATCTCATTATATCGTACCTGAAAGGACAGAGTTATGGCCCTTGAATTGTTGAAAAATGATGATTTTTGCCCTTTGAATATACCATGTTCATTTAGTTCAAACTTGGTTAGAATGTTAAGCAAATGCAAAAGCTTGATCAACTTGAAGCAGCTTTATTGGACGAGAAATGGCAGGAGTTGTGACCCTTGATTTATTAAAAATGGTGTTTTTTTGCCTTTATTAGATCAAAACCAAACTTGGTCAAAATATTACTGACCATGAAAGCTCTTAAATGTTGTTGAACCAGCCATATTGGGCCAGTATAAACAGCCATGGCCCTTGATTATGTCTGTGACCAAATTCTTGTCAGCGCTATTTCTCTACAACCCCATGTTGGATGCATACTACCAAGTGGAGATGCGCACATTGTCTTTGTGTTCTGTTTGGTGATTTTCACGGAGTTATGGCCCTTTCATTGAGTATGTGACCAAATTATTGCCGTGCTATTTCTTTACAACCTCAGGTTGGAATTTTATGAAATTTGCTATGTTTGTGTTCCAATTCCAGGACTTTTCACGGAGTTGTGGCCCTTTCATTCTGTCTGTGATCAAACTCTTCTCCACTCTATTTCTCTACAACCTCTGGTTGGAATTATATGAAACTTGCTAGGATACATGATTACCAAGTGGAGATGTGCATATTATCTTCATGATGCTATTTCGCTACAACCTCTGGTTTTAATTTTGTAGAACTAGCTAGGATATGCGCATATTGTCATTTTGTTCTGGTTCAATGATTTGGGAATGAGCTCTGTCAAGTGCAGAGCCACATATTGTTCCTGCTATGCAGTTTGGTGTTTTTCAACCAAGTAGCCATCAGCGTTAAGGGAATAATGGTACAGAGTCAAACACTCACTTAGGGAGCATCCATCAGTTCCACTGAAATTTTTCATGTTTTCAATATCATGGTTTTGTTGCTTGTGGAGGTATTATAACAATTGCAATATGATGATGTTATTTTTATACAGGTTCATGTAATTGTTGTTTAGGAATCTGCTCACATCATGTGACAATAATGATATCCAAGCAACATTTTTATTTATAAGAATTAGTGCCTGGCACCTTTTTTGCACCTGCTTCCTTTCTGAGAGTCTTATTATTGATATTGCTAACAGAGTTATAATGGGAAATTAGAAAACTTGTTTCATTAATATTTCTGTTGTATTAGCTCATCTGCTGAGGTTTTGGCCCGGTGTGCTGTCTGTTGTCCATTTGTAATCTTTTGTATATAGCATCTTTAAACTTCACAGGAATGTTACACTTACTGCCCAGATAAAAATAAAACCTTGTGTAAACTCTCTCTCTCTATATATATATATTATTTAGGACTATAGATAATTTATTATAAATACCTTAACATTCTGTCTCTTATATAATTATTTATTGGTACATGTAGTAGTCGTTTCTATTTATAGTGTCATAAATCTAAGTAAAAGTCAAACTCGTGTTCAGTTATATGACAAGCATGTTAAAAAATCCAGCTAAAGTGTTTGTGCTCAGACATCCAGTAAAGGGAAGAAAGAGAATCTGTAATCAAGTTGACTTTTATATTTATATAAAATTGTGTGATGCAATTCGTTCAACAAACTTTTATAAAATTCCAGTGTTCACTTTCCCTTTAATGCATACCCATGAAACTTCATTTTCAACTTTTAATATATTTTTTTTAATAAAAATGACCTTTTTCAAGATTTGCGATTGGCTACGATGTAAAAAAACAACAATAATTACTAGTTTTTGACACGAAGCAACAACTGGTTAACAAAGGGTTCTCTATTTTAACTTAAAGTTGCATAATAAATTGCAAAGCTTACATGTTTATGTGAAACAAGACATGGTGGTCTTAATCTAGTACAGTAAGATTATAAGTATAAGAAATGAACTTCATTTGTGAATATTCATGGGATATGAATTTAAATACAGCTAGCAAGATTACAGGGTCACTTACCTGGCACGTTTTACATGTAAGTTCATATTAAATATCTCTCCTTTCAAAATGATGTCAAAATGATGTCACTAAGGGCTGGTTGCAATGGTATCATTAAAAACTCCCTCTCATTCCGGGCCCGGTCAGCTCAGTTGGTAGCATATCTGACTTTCGATCCAAGGTACTTCAGTTTGAAACTCCGCCAGGCGGCAGTCTCCATGACAATTGATAGACAGCATTGTATCTCATTGTCATTCATCTCTCACTACTGATTCAAGTGGGAAAGCTAACTGTTACTTGCAGAGATGGAAGTGCTTGAGTACTGGTTAAATTTCCAGGATCCAAAAAAAGAGTGGTAATGTCAAACAATCCTCAGTTAGACCTTGATGGCATAGAATTGGTGCTAAATATTGAAACAAATAAACTTCTTGCAAGGGCACAGAAAAACAAAAAATGGATATGCATATTAAGGCTGTGGAGAATGCACGGACAGATTATTTATTCAGCCGAAACTCCCTAAACCAGGTTGATTCTTCTAAGCAAGTTTCAGTGAGTTCATGAGAAGAAGAACAGACATGACTCTTCATTTCAACATTGAAAATGGCTGTAACTCAAACCAGAACGTGAAAGGAATATCCACAACTAGTTTTTATACTCATTGTCCCAGGCAAGTTTCATTAAAATGCAAGTGTCGGTTCAAGAGACAAATCACACAAAATTTTTAATTATTAAAATGCAAAGGGCCATAACTCAGTATAAAATATATGAAAAGAGATGCGAAGGGGAAATTCGCAACTGGACATCGCACTGATCATACCAAGCAAGTTTCGGCTAAACCCAACCACAAATGACCGAAAATATTTCCTTAAAATGCTTTTTGCATAAAAAAATCCACAAAAACAGAAGAATTTTCTAAACTATTTATTTGATTTTATTGTCACTATTGTACTACTTCCGTAAATCGAAAGATTTTTATCTTTTTTGTTTTTGAAGAAAAAAAGAGACCATTGTTACTTTTTCGTTGATGGTGGCATCAACAATAAATGTTAATTTTTGCTTTGAATGCATATGATATGGAAATGTGTCTTTTTTTTTTTGGTGGTATTTGTCTAGAATTGGCCTTGTTTGGTTAATTCTTCGTAGCATCATTAATTAATTTTGTGATAAATCAATATAGGAAAAGATTTTATTCTGCAGAATTCTCTTGTATATACAAAATTCTCTTATATGGATAGATACCTGAGATATACAGAACTTCTATTTGTAGCATTAGTGCAGCTCTGGACTGAAAGTCTCTAAAATTGAAGTCTAAATGTCCACACCACTTAAAGGGTATCAGGATTTTTCAAAATTTTGAAAATTGGTTATAAACATTTTTTCCAATAAATCATGCCTATATATACTCATTGACCCCGTATTGTCAAAAAGATACATATTTAAATATGCCATAATAAATTATTGAAAGGTAGAGGGCCTCATGGAAGATTAGTTTGTAACTAAATGTGTAACCCTCAGTAAATAAAGACTATTATTATTATTGTTATTATTAACTTGGGGTACGCGCCTAAGTTATACTGAAATACTTTCCTGATTAAAATTGTAACATATTTTGTGACACATCTTGTGATTTCATTTTGATTTTAATTGGATCTGTTACAGGTTTACGCATATTATAAATTGTTTTTATCTTAGAATGAGTCCAAATGACAATTCAAAGGTCGTCAAACAGTATTTAATTGCTATTTTTAGAATGAGGATCTCATTTCAAGTTTACCACTCCAATTTAAATATTGATTTTGTCAAGTTTTAGTGGATTTGACATACTAAAATCATTCAGATTATATTTATACTTGGGTCCCGTTATAATGCTATCTGTTTTACCGTGAAACTCATTCTAACGTGGGTTTTCTATGGCTCCCAAATTTAATATTAATATTTTCAACCAGATTCATTAAAAACTTAAAGCAGTATAATAATTAATGAATTGATAGAGAATCTCAACTATCTAAAATCTAAATTTAAAGTGTTTGAGAGCTTGTTACGTTTTTCCAAACTGTGACCATGTATTTGTGCATCAATAACACCTTGATAATTCAAACTGAAATTATAACAAATTTGTATTGTTACAAACAACATTGCAACAATATGATTTACGCTGACAAACTACGGTTTGTCATATTTGTCACACATATTGTCGTGTTTGTTTACGGTACTTCGACCAAAAACAGTATTGCTAAATAATATAGCACAGTGCACCTTGGGATATTTATAACACGGTTCCAGGTATATCACGGTTTCATATCATGGATCCCGGCTACCACGTTTATACAGGACTCAAGTGTATTAATAATAATGAGATGTTTTTATCAATTGTGATAATTATTTTAAGACATTTTATAGCGTTTTATCCTGATATACTCACTTTAAGAACCACTCCTGTTATGAGGACACTCAGGCTGCTGAAGTATATACCTATACATGTAATTCGAGTTTGCTCATGGATAGAAAGAAGCCACTGAAGGCTAGAGTGAATCTGTAGTTGATGATATCATTGAATTCTGTCTTTTTTTTAATCGGGTCTAATACCATGTTCAACACATGGCATATCCAGTTTTATTGGTGGAAGAAGACCTCAGAATATATCTTGGGTAAAACCGCCTTCCTTCTGTAAGTCAAACTGGCAAACTTTCCCACATAAAGTTTTTCAAGCGAGCAGGACTCAAACCTATGGCAATTATTAAAAAACATGTAAATTTCATGACTTAGATCACAACTCATGTAAACAATATCACTTGAGTGCAGGAAATATTAAGTAGCATGAATGTTAGTGTCTGCAGTGACCTTACAAGGTCATCCCAGTGTGACATTGTGTCATGACTGTGAGGTAGTACATGACACATAGAGTAATGTTCATGGTGTAAGTATGTAAGGACAGCCACTTAACTCTTCAAAATGTTTTATCAGATAACAAGTGACATGGTTTGAGAATTGCATATTAACATGTTCAACATTCAACAGGTTTAATATTCAGCTAGTCATTTAACTTTTAAACCTATATTATATTATATATATTTAGCCTATTAAAAAGTAAGCAGGGCGGTGGTCTAATGGATATAGTGTTGACCACTCACGCCAGAGGTTGCGGGTTCGATCCCCAGCTCGACCCGATGCCTCTCATAAAACAACACTCAGTACTGGTTCTACCCAGGAAGCGGACTCGAGAGCGATTTGTATGAGTGATGAGCTTACATCCGATTGAGCCAAAAGAAATTAGTATAAACTAAAAAAGAAGGGTCCTCCATGACAAGTGGTCACACTTCAACCTAAGACAAGCAGCCAGGTGATCATGATTGTAAGACCAGTTCCAGTAAAACTGCATATTGTTTCATTGAAATTGATTGTATAATTGATAAATAACCAGTCAAAGGTTAAGTATTTAAGTAAAATGTTGGTTAAACATAAGCCAGGTTGGATAGTGTTTCTCCAGTTCTCTCCATCAAATACCAGATCAGCCAGTGTTCCATGTATCGGTATCAACTCCTTAATAATTGCGTATATAAAGGATGAATTATGCAGGTCAAATTATTATAATTATTAAAGATATATGGTGCCATTTTCAACACACTGCATGATATAGCATTGATCATGTAAGACAGAATCTGAGTGATATTGCCATTCTTCCACAAATAAATGGCAAACTTATTCGGATCAAGACTTTTATGACAAAGTTGAGATCAAACCCAAGACCTCAAAAATAAGAGGTTGTAATATATAATTAGTTAGCGCCTTAAAAATCACTTGGAGGATCTGAAATATAAATTAAAGAATCAACAAGAAATGTGCCTGTCAACATGAATGCCCCCACTGAGCCTGTAGCCTTATTGTACCAATCCCATTTCACTAATGAGTTTCGACTTAAGAGAGTAGAACTTCTACAAATATGCACAACTTAAGAACAGTTAATGGAACCAAACGCAATGATAACAAGAGGTTGCCACTAATGTGGTCATATCCCCTGCCACTTTATTCACCCTTAGAGGCATTTCCAGAGAAGTGAATGAAATGAGGTGAAAGCATATGCAGGGTCTCAGTGAGCACTGGTGTGATGTTCTAAATTGAACCATAAATAGAAGTTTTACCCCAAAACAAGAAAAACACAACTCATTCACATGACACGTCATCTTTGGCTGGTTAGCATTTGTGCCAATTTATTTAAAAATCTAATCACAACTAAAGAAGATACAGGACAGAGCTGTGACCTTGACCTTTGAAGAGCAGACCCAAGTCATTTGCATGACACATCATCTTGTCTTAGTTAACATTTATGCCGAGTTATTTAAAAATCTTATAACAACTAAAGAAGATAAGGCCCGGACAACTGTGGATAGACGGATGAAGCTGTGACCTTGACCTTTGATGAACAGAACCAATCCATTTGCACGACACTTGTGCCAAGTTATTTAAAATTCCAATCACAACTGAAGGAGATATGGTGTGGACAGCAGGGGACGTACGTACGGACACAGCCCATTTCTGTAAAAGCAACTTGACTTCATACTGATAAGCCCTTAAAAGTTTTGTAAAAATCAGCTGAGAAGTTTAGGAAAAGTAGAGCTGACAAGAATGTGTTTAGGACAGACAATTAAGGGCAACTTTATATACACCCCATCCCCCACCACCACTGCCACCACTATAAATGGAAATGACATAAAAACAATATATAGTACATTGTATTCCCATTTAGAATAATATTGATAAATTCATTTTTTGGTAACCACATTACAATGGTAGTTGACAGATAATCTCTTTCAGAGATACAAAGATTAAGTAGTATTTGTCACTATGTCATGCTGAATCACAGCTGGTGCTACTTAACATGTCAACATAAGTACTAGAAATGTCCGTTTTGTAGTTGCTGTACTTGTTAAAGGGAACATATCAGGATTTTAAAAAAAAAAGGAAATTGGCTAAAACATTGTTCCCCAATATATCTTGCCTATATGTGCTCACTGACCCCATACTGCCAAATTGATATCTATTTAAACATGCCAAAAGAGATTTCCTAATTTGGGCTATGCATCTAGATTAGACTTAAATAAATTTCCTGCTTAAAATTGTAACATATTCTGTGACATATTGAATGAGTCGCATGATGTCATTTTGATTTCAGTTCTATCTGTTATACAGGTTTACACGTAACAAAGATTGTTTCATCTTAAAAAGAGTCTATATGATGATGTCAAGGTTGTCAACCAGTATTTAAATGATGTCTATTTTTAGAATGGAGGTTTCGTTTTAAGTTTTCCATTCCAATTTATATAGTGATTTGTTGCGTTTTGGTGGATTTGACATACTAAACTATTTTGTTTATATCTATTAATGATAATGAGATGCTTTTTTATCAATTTTGATAATTATTTTATTTTATCCTGAAACACTCCCATTAAACAGCCAGTCAAGGGATGAGCAAACGTGGCCTTTTAAGACCAGTTGTTGTTAAATACAGGTATTTGTTCTGAAAGCATAGAAGTGGGAAATAGCAAATGTGGCTGCTCAATAGAATGTCCGTTTACATAGGTTTTATTGTTTATAATACCTGTCTTCAGATTTTTATTTATTACTGATAATGTGATGCTTTATTAAAAAAAATTTTCTTTTTTCCTGATATACTCTTTTTAAGACGTGGAGTAAATTGAAAACACCTTTACTTCATAAGGACACTTTCAGAATGGAACATTTTGATGATCATGCACAAGACTTTAAAGTGACTTTTTTTCCATAAAATTTCATAAAAATCTGACGAATGGTTAATGAGGGGTTTTGTAATTAAAAAAAAAGGACATTAACTTTCACAATAATCATCAAGTGGACAGTGTGATGATCATGTGCAATAAGACTTTATAGTTCAGACTTTTTACCAAAATCTGACAAAAGGTTTAGGAGACATTCTGTGAACAAGAACAGTATATGAAAACAGAATTATAAATGGACGGAAAATCTTTTTCTATTTTACTGGAATACATGTAACTTCATGTCTGGGAACAAAGCATTCAATGCTAGCTATGGGCTCTTTACTAATTAAGAAATAATCAAGAATATTCCACTGTGAGTGGCTAACTTGCATGCTGATTACAAGTATATTCCATCCAAATAAGAAATGGTAAGTGTCGCATGCCCCTAAAATGGTTGTTGAAAAATTACAATATAATTATGTTATAATAGGTAGTGATGTATCCATGAATATAAAGTATGTAATGGATTGATGTTTCAGACTAGACATGCAATTTCATGTTTTTTATACAAAAGCATGACCTTGACCTTTGTGTAACCTTGACCTTGACATCTGATGTAATGATCTGGGTATTTCAACAGTTAAATGCTGCTGAAACATCATCATGACATGCTGATCACTTGTGTCAAGCTATTTTAAAATCCCTAAATGTAAGACATAGTTACAGATCAATTGAGTCAAGTGTTTTTGAAATCCATCCATGTATGATAAAATTAAAGGACGGACTTGAAATCTGAAACAGATTTAAAGTGTTGTCTTACAATTTTACTAAAAGTGTGACCTTGACCTTTGATGTATTGGTCTATGTCTTATTTATGACACGTCGTCATGTCATCTTGATAATTGAGCCAAGTTAAAGGCAGTCACAGACCAGACACACAATATCAAACAAATTGAAAGTGTGACCTTGATCTTTGAGGAAAGGTTCTGGGTTTTACACGCGACACTTAATTGTCATGTTGATCAACTGAGCCAAGTGTTTTTAAAAGTTATCCGAAGATGACAGACCGGACAAGAAATGTCAAAATGACTGAAAGTGTTGTCAAACAAAGTTAAATTGTGACCTTGACCTTTGAAGTGGGAGATTGGGTATAAAGTGCAACACATCGTCATGTTATGTTGATCATTTATAACAAGTATTTATAAAAATCTATCTATTCATGACAAAGTTGCAAACTGGACACAAAATCTCACACAGACTTAAAGTGTTGTCAAACTCAAATTGTGACCTTGACCTTTGAGGTATGGGTGTGAATTTTACTCATGACACGTCGTCATGTTATGTTGATCAATTTTAGCAAATATCATTAAAATCCATATATGCATGACAAAATTACAGGCCAGACACAAAATCTCACACAGACTCAGTGTTGTTAAACAAACTCAAATTGTGACCTTGACCTTTGAGGTACAGGTGTGGTTCTTACTCGCGACACGTCATCATGTTACGTTGATCATTTGTAGAAAGTATTTATAAAATCCATCCATGCATGACAAAGTTACAGGCCAGACACGAAATCTCACACAAACTCGAAGTGTTGTCAAACAAACTCAAATAGTGATCTTGACCTTTGAGTTATGGGTGTGGGTTTTACTTGTGACACATTGTCATGTTATGTTGATCATTTGTACCAAGTGTCAACAAAATCCATATTTGCATGACAAACTTATAGGCCTGAAACGAAATACTGAACAAAAGGACGGACAGACGCTTCGATTACTATATGCCACCCCAATTTTTTGGGCGGGGCATAAAAATATTTGCCAGTTTAGTTTGAAAGATAAAGTTAATGTACAGTCAAACCTGTCTTAAGCAGCTGGTCAAAGGAAGGGGCAAAATTGGCCTTTTAAGACAGCTTGTTGCTTGAAACAGGTTAATTTTCTCTAAAAGCATAGAAATAGGAAATTACAAATGTGGCTGCTTAAGACAAATGGCTGCTTTATAGAGTTGACTGCTTATGCAGGCTGTTTTTTTTGTTTGTTTTTTAGGGGGGGGAGGGTTTGAATGGGGTTTAATGCCATTTTCAACACATTTCAGGTTATATATGGCATATCAAGTTTTACTGGTGGAGGAAGACCTAAGACTGAGTAGATTGATTAATTGATTGAATATTTAGCGTTATTTTAATGCCATAGAGGGCTAACAGACGATCAGTTAACCTAACCACTGTTTCCTGGGATTAACCAGTACTCAAACACACCCCATATCTGCAAGTAACTGATAACTTTCCCACTTGAATCCGTTGTGAGAGACAAATGATAATGAGACACAATGTCCTATATTAATCATCACGGAGACTGTTGCAGGGCGGGGGATTCGAACTCACGACCCCTGGATTGATAGTCAGCTGCTAACGACTGAGCTAATCAGGCCCAGCTCAGACTGAGTGGAACCACCGTCCTTCTGTAAGTAACTGGTAAATTTCTCACATAAAGTTTTTGGAGTGAGCGGGACTCGAACCTACGACCTCAGTGGTGAGAGGTACAAACACACACACACACACACAGTCTTGGCATTACAATGTACTTTTAATGTAAAATTTGACCTATTTGAACTTTGTCATTTATCAAATTTTGAGATTTAACATTATTTATGAATATTACCTACCCTGGTACCCATATTTCTTACATGTCATTATACTGAATGGGTACTGACTACTGTCTGTAGATTTACTGTGACATGTACAGGTATGTTGTATATCAGCAAAATGTCATTTAGATAAGATACCACCATTACATTTTCTATATAGGAATATTGTTTACGTATCACGGAGAAAAAAATTACCTTTATATTAAAATACTATCCCAGGGTAAAATGAACATATCACTTTTTTTCTTGTGACCAGGCCCCTGAGATTCCATCATGAAGAAATCTAAAGATCACTTATTTTATTATTTTTAATGTTTTCTCAATAAATGGACTATGAAAGTCAAAGTCACACAAACTATCTTTTTAATGACAATTATAATAAATTTGCATTTTATTGTGATCATCTGAAAGTTTGACGATTTCATCCAACCAGAAGAAAGCTTATTATAAAATATATGCCCTGCTCATCCCAATATTTTTTCACCCAATCAGAGAATGGTGGTAGCTGACCTTCATACAAAATACTTACCAAACTCTTGTGCATATAACATGCATATAAAGTGTTTACGTTTAGCTTGAGGTAAAAAAAAAAAAAGCACACAGAAATACAGTATTTGAACTTGATTTAATAGTGGTCAAAACAAATGCACATCACAGGCAGATAATTGCAGGTCTAGTTCTAAATACAAACTATTGCATTCTCCTAACAAGTAAACCAACAGTTGGATTGTCGTTAACATTTATCGAAATATATAAAACATACCAATGTCTGAATTGATCTCACTCAATAATAAAAAGTAATCCCAAACATGTACTAAATATATCAAATATATTAAATGTACAATAAAATTTTACATGCATTTAACTTTCACCATGTGATACTATCTTCAATAACGTACCAAATTTCAGATTTAAAAATAAAGAATAATACACTTTTATTAGTTAAACAATTTCATAGTGGTCCAAATATTGGTACAGTGATTGTTATGATAGTAAAGGGATTATGGGTAGGCCAATATTAATCACTTAGTTTATGACAATGCTATTGGGCAACTCGTTCTTATCATTGAAAGGAATAATACTGTCGGCCAAGTTTGATCATATTGGTCAACTTCCGGCCCAGTTTGCCTCATATGAGATGAGAAGTTTCTTCAAAGAGAAGACCAACACAATAGATTTAATGAATTTTTTTTGTATAATAAAATATATTCAAGAAATCTATTCAGATAAATACTCAGATAATAATTTTTACTTGTTTATATTTCCAAAATTAACAAGAGTTGTCAGAAGACAACAAAGATTGCCTCTGGGTGTCTAAGTCCAAAACGGGACATAACTGTACCAAAATGCAACTCAGAGTTATGGTTCTTGTCTCTGTGTGTTCCATTGATGATGGTGAACACACATGCCAAGTTTCATTCACATCCAATGAGTGGTTGCATAGATATCTTAAACTTAAACACAAAAGTTTAACCTGGCAGTCTACAGACGCTGCCGCTGCCGACAACGACGCCGGGTCATGGCAAGAAAAATCAATATCATCAACTTCTTTATTTCATTTAAAAAAATGAACAGAAGTTCTCAATTTACTATATTTCATTCTAAAACTTGAGACACAACTTAAATCTCAAAATCTTATTTTCTTTATTAAAATTAACACAATTTAACACAAAAAAATTAGAACTCACTTTGTAGACAAAAAAATAATTGTATTTTGACAAAACAATTCAGTTGCAGGGTGTGTTCAACTATAAAACCATAGATTAAGGCTAGGACTTATGTAGAGAAGGAAAAGCAACTGATTGAGATGTTATCAATGTATTCAAACAAAATCTCTTGAAATCTTATTTTCAAATATCCTAACTTCCATTCATCTCAGAAATACAAATCAAAATTATTTCTTTGCACAATGGAATTCCCTACAAAAGGAGACTATTTAGGGGTGTAGCAGGACAAATTTGGAAGTAATCTGGTGGGGTGGGGGTTTGGGTGGGGTTCCACTTCCCCTGATTGGATCCGAGGTCGCCTCCCCTGGTGAAACTTTTAAATCTTAATACTATTGGCCACTCCAGACTGCACAGTCAAAACTAGGTTGATATTTTACATAAAGGACACTGTTGGTTGATGTAAGGAAAAGTTCATAATGCAACCTTATAAGTACCTATTTGTACAACCCTCCAGCTAAATGCAGACCTATTGATTCTATTGATCTTTTAGGCTTTTTTACTTTTAGGCTTTGCTTTCAAATGTTACTCAGCAAAGAAACTGAGTATGCCGCGCTACGTGCCTGCCATTCCCAGTAAATTGTACTTAAAGTTGTTGAAGTATGTGTGATTACAAAATTTGTTTAATGCACCTGAAAAATCACGGAAAATACTTAAAACTACAATATTTCAAAATCAAGATAATTTTGCGTGTTTAAAACGTTATGCCATACCTTACATTCTATGTAAAAGATTTGAGATAGGGTTATTAATCAAAGGACTAACAAAGAGATTAACATGATTTAACAAAATCTCATAAAGAGAAATAACTTGGAAGTTAAAATAAACCTGTTTTTTAGAGCCCAGTTCTCAGTCTAAAACTAAAATTTTCAATATATTTATGGCCTGGAAACAGCCAACATTAAAGGGGCTGAAAATGGTTTTGACAGAATTTTATAAGGCCAGACATTTGTCATTTAATGGTTTACAGATTTCCCCCAAAAAATTATTGGATGGGTGGTCAAAAAAAAAAAAGAAGAAAAAAAAAGAGAAAAATCCAAAAATTCCTTGTTATTGTTTATCATGGGTGAAACGTAGTTGTGTTTTATGATTATTTTATCATTATGAGATGTTAATCTGCACAAAAAGGAATTTTTTGGTGTACAATTTTATTACCATTATGAGAATATTTTTGTAAGGGGTTTTTACAACTTTTTTCAACAGTATTTCAATTATATAACAGTTATAAGTGCAATTTGTCACTGTTCATGTGAGCTGCTAGACACACATTATCTGTGCCAGTCATTAACTACTTCTGCACATATTCAGAGGTAAGAGTTCATGACCAATCATCACACAGATTGTGGCCATGTGGGGATTTCAACTCATGACCACTGTATGGGCAGACAGATGCAATATCAACTGAGCCAGCTGGGACAGCATTTTCAGAATGAAAAATAGGAAATAAAGTATAGTTAAAAAAAATAAAAATTAAAAAAAAATAGAGATGGTGAATTTCTTCAAGAGACAAATTATAAGTAAAAGGTCCATAGAACATAAAATTAAAAATTAAAACAGAACTGTATTTAAACTTAACATACTATGTATTAAACTTTTTACTATACAAAAAGACAATAAAAACAAACAAAAACTGAAAATATTCTTTGAATAAGTCTTAACAAATTGCCTAACATTAACATAGCAAACAACATAATATAACAACATATGTCAGTCTGTAACAATATATTTGTATGGCTGCCTAAGATTTCCCTTCCCGAGATCATCCTTAAAAAAAATATTTGTTTGCTGTGCTCAAACCCAGTATTTTTCATGTGGGTAGGTAGGTAGCTAAATTTTTTTGTGCCAAATATTGATTTTACACAGTCATTTTAAAGAAAATAGCCAAAAATAATGAAATTATATGCTTTGAAAGTCAATAAAAAAGTTTGGGTAGCGGTAGTTTTGAGCGAGTAGGTAGGAGCAGTGCAAACAATTTATTTTTTAAGGATGGCTCAATCAATCAATGTACAGGACAACATGGAATACTGTAACTACATCATTGCGTGAACAACTGATATGTATTGTGACCACAGTTAATAATATCTCGTTGTAATGGTCATGATATTGATGTAGGAATATTGAACACATATGACATATGTGGTGTACACTTACTCACACATACGGGATGTACACTTATTCACATTTGGGATGTACAACTATGTATATATGGGGTGTACACATATTCACACATGGGATCAGGGCTTTACATTAATGCTCACCCGACTGTCCAGGACAACGGAATCATGGGTAAAATATAAGGCTGCTAGCCCGACTGGACAAGTGAAAATTCAGAAATTAAACACAGCATCTCTATTTTTGCACATCCCCTGTTTTTTTACTTTAATAAAACAGTTTATTTAGCTAGTCTTAATTCTATATCTATAGGACTAGTACCATAATTCTGGATTAAAGTAAGGACTAGTTGTTTTTGGTCAAGACAAGCAGATTTTAGAAATACTTGTCCAACTGGACAAGTGAAAGAAGAAATTAATGTAATGGCCTGTGGGATAAAAACCTATACATATATGGGATGTACACATATACACATATGGAATGTAAACCTAAACACATATGGGGTGAACGCACATTCACACATGGGATGTACACCTATAACCACAAATGGGGCGTTTGCATTTATACACATATGGAATGTGCATACACTCACACACACATGGGGTGTACACATATATGGGATGTACACATATTCACATATGGTATGTACACCTATACACATGTGGAATGTAAACCTAAACACATATGTGATGTACACATATTCACATATGGGATGTACACATATACACACAAATGGGATGTTTGCATATGTACACATATGGAATGTGCATACACACACACACATGGGGTATACACATATGCATATATGGGATGTGCACATAATATGACGTTATGTTATAGAGAGAGTAGAGTAGGACAAGTGTGTGAAGGTGGTGTAGAGTGAAAATTCCGAACCCAGTAAAAATACGTGGAAATCCTTGTCCAGTATGCAAGAAATGTTTATCTCAAACCCCAACAAGACCAGGATATCCCTTGTTGAAAGTAAATTGTACCTTTATGCATTTGTAGGTGACATGATGGGCAAGATGTAAATCATGATTGGGAACATGAGTTTTGTCTGCCTCAAACTACAGTCAAACTATCTAGTGGCTTAGTTCAAACTTATCTATTTTACTTCAATTGTGAACCAAGTTCTTACATCTTACAAGTCTTCCTGGGTAGAACCAGTACAAAGCATATGCAGAAAAAGTGTCTTGCTCAAGGACACATAGCCGTAGCGGAGAATCGAACCTAGGACCTTCCGATCATAGGTTCAATGGTCTACCACTGGACCAGGCAATCTTATGGCTTGCTTCGAGAAGGGCTTGAGGTGAATTTGACATGGGATGATGTGTTTGAAACATTTATCCCACGCAAAATATTTCTTATCATATCTGAGTTTGTTAACTTTTATATCTAATCTAGACAACTTGAGACTGGTTCTGATACCAACATATATGTACTGTACTGAACCACGTCCTGCAGGGGTTACTCCACCTCATAGATTACAACCAGCTATTTATCACAATTTCAGCTGCAATTAAGAAGAATTTGGAATATTCCATCAACTTTAACATACAGGTGTTAAACAGACTAAACTTTTCTTAAAGACTTTGGTCATCTTTTATAAAATGTAGGACTGTATCCCCTGGCATTCAGAAAATATTACAAGCTTTAATACTCAATCAACTCCCTTGCCATAGCTCAAAGTGTTGTAGCTGGATCACTAGATACAGACACTCTGTTGGCGTCAAAGTATTTGCCAACTTCTTCCATCAAAGAACTTGATTCTTGGTGTAATGTATAATCTAATTGATTGTCCATATCTACATCATCTGCACCTTCCATTGCATCACTCTCATATCTGTCTGCTTCACCACAACCATTTTGATTCATATTGCTTTCACTTGGTGAATTTTTATTTTCATTTGAATCACTTTCATCATTCTCATTCATAACTTCAGAACTTTCTTCCTTTTGGTTATCATTCTGATTTTCAGTGTTTTCGTTAAAATCCATTTTCATCATTGGAGTGGTTTCTGATACTGGATCCACATTTACAGGATCAGTTTCTCCTTCGCCGTCTGACTGACCTTTGGTTTCTTTCACTGAGCTGATTTCTTCGTCAGTTGGACTGGTTACTACAATGTTAGGTGCCCGAGGTGGACTGCTGCCTAGGTACAGCAGATCGCTAGACTGGATCAACTCCAGTTCTGCAGAAGGTCCACCAGTCTGATGATGAGCCCTTGACGTCTGCTTGTCTTTCGGCACTGAAACAAAAGGTTCTTATATATAAAGGATCCAAGATAAAATACACTGGTATCTTAAATTTTGAAGATTTAAGTTATTTCTTTTTTGGAATGGGTCATTTTCAAAACATTTCAGGTTATATATGGCATATCTAGTTTTATTGTTGGAGGAAGACCTCAGTATGAATCTGAGTAGAACCACCATCCTTCCACAAGAGCAGGACTCGGACCTACGACCTTAGCGGTGAGAGGTAAGTGATCTTGAGAGGGTGACTTAGATCACTCCACCATGGAGGACCCCCTTTTTGTTTAAATATTTAGTGTCTTTTTTCTGCCATCAAGGGCTAACAGACAATCAGTTACCCTAACCACTCTTTCCCGGAATCCTGGAAGGTTCACCAGTACTCGAACACATCCATGATAACTGATAACTTTCTCACTTAATCAGCAGTGAGAAATGAATGACAATGAGATGCAATTAAATATTGTACATGGGAAACTTGACTCACCTTTTACTTCGTTGTATATATCCACCACGGACATGGAGGCAAACTCCATGGTTTCTGTAACAGCAGGGAAGCTCTGGAAACAGACAATATATCATAGTAGATTTTATTCATATATTTCAGCTTAGTTGACAATGTATGAATGGGCATTGTAAACTGGATCCAAACCAGCATTTTTGTTGTTTGTTTTTTCCAGTTACTTGTTGAAAGAACGTGAACACATCTTGATTTATGTAACTGGATCTATGGTTTCCTTCCGCTTACCATATACAGGTAATCTGTATATTAATATGTTAAAAATGTCACCAATTAAACACAACTCAAAAATAATAATTTTAAAGAATTAGGCATGACGAAATTACTATTGTGATGACAGTGTCATCATGCAAAAATTTGATTCAGACCCAGGAGCTGCTGCGTATCTGAAAAAGGAAAAATAACTTACAAATTTCATTTCTGTATTTTTAAAAAAGTTACCTGCCCTTGAGATGCACTATATGATATTACGTTTAAAATGCAGGAAATTCATTATATAATGTTCATATTCTTAATACAGTAGAATTTCGATGGCTCGAAACTGACGAGACTTGATAAAATATTTCAAGTTAAGGGTTGTTTGAGCTAGGTATTATTCAACATCATACCATACATGTATATGTATATAAATCTAAATAGGAATTCGGCCGGGACCAGATAAGTGGTTCAAGCTCAATGTGGTGTTCCAGCCATTCAGGTTTGAGCCAAAGAAGTTCTACTGTATATTGATTCCCAAATAATAATGAAATGAGATGAAAAATGAGGGTGTGGTGGGTGGGGTATGCTGTTGAAATAACAATCCAAAATTGAGTAAAAATTGATAATTCCCATGTCATAACCCTTTATCTTATTCAATCACTTATTTAGTGTATACTGATTTCTTTAAGCTCAATATGGTGGCATAAGCTCAGAGCTTATAAGAACTGCTATCAAGTTCCTGAGTTAGATCTAAGAACAAATACTGTTGTTTTTGAGAGGCATGCAATGGATCAAATCCACAACTTCTAGTGTAAGCAGCCAACACTCTATCAACTGCACTACTGCCCCTTGCATATAATCACTTATTTGAGACCTTATGCACCTATAAATACTGCTTGAGCTTGATGTTCAGGTACTAGAATCTACACTCATAATGATAAAATTGTTGGATTGTTTATAAATAACACAATCATGCAAACATTTCATATGCATGTATAAATCCACCGATTTATTCCTTAAGAAATGATTGTTAAAGTTTGGATTAGTTTGGTCAACAAGATTCAAAGGAAAATATGAATGCCTAAGAGTGCACACAACCTAAAACTAAACAGACATGCAATGGATACTTGATACCTCAAGCTGACCGTGGCCCAAGTAAGCAATTAAAGGACATGTGAATATATTACCTGTTCCACTTTGGGTATAAAGAACATAATGATGGCTCCCAGTATGGGTGGTGCCCCGGCTATGTGGAAGGCAACTCTGTAGTTTCCCATTGTGTCATACAGCCAACCTACAAAACACAATCAAGAAAGATATGAAGGACATTTTGACTAAACTTATAACACTTATAAAATCAGATCTTTATCTGCATCCTCATGCTGTAGCTCACATCATGAAAGGGTTGTTGTAATGTGTTTAGTGTAGCGACAATTATTCAGTCATATTGCAAAGGTGTCTACTTGAGGCGTCTACACTGGAGTATAGTGCAGCAGACACATTGTATGACACCTAGTCTATATATAGAACCTGATATCTCACAAATCAGGTCTATGAACCCTCAATGAAACAAGAGAGCCACAATGGCCCTAAATCGCTCACCTGTGGCAGAGGAGACAATGCCAAAGACAGCAATTTTTGCAGGTGCTGGAAAGCACACAAGGTCAAATATTGCATTTTTATGTTTCAAGGGCCACAACCCTGACATTAATAATCTGATTTGGCCAGTTCAAGAATTTTGTCTGAGATATTATGGTTATATAACTACTGTGAAAGTTTGGTGAGGATGAAATGAAAAATGCAGGTGCTAGAATGCATATAGGGTCAAACAGTGCATTTTTTAATGTTACAAGTGCCATAATTCAGACCGATTTGGCCAGTTCAAGAACTTGTCTGAGATATTATGGTTATATAACTAATTTATAAGTTAAGTGAAGATCCAATGAAAAATGCGAGTGCTAGAGTGCCTGTAACAAAGAAGTTCACGGACAGATGATGCATGACGAACAACAGGCGATCAGAATAGCCAACCTTGAGCTTTGCTCATGTGAGCGAAAAAGCAGTGAATTCCATGCCTGTCCCACAATTTATAGCACTGGCTGTTTACTAAACTATGACGTCATTCAAACTTTCTCTGAAGCAACTGGCCTGCAGTCAACATGCTCAAATAGGCTGCTAATTAAACAGACCTAATCAGGAGAGCTGGGTCATCTCTACAGACTAGTATGATACTCCACCCAGTCACATTATACTGACACCAGGTCAACCAGACCTAGAACTATCCTCTAATACTGTGGGTCAAGTGAGGAAGTTTCTAGTACCATTTTTCAAGTCTATGGTATGACACGGCTGGGGATTGAACCCAAGACCTTTCACATGTGAGGCGTAAGCTCTACCACTACTGCCACCGCTGCATTATCATGAAAGGGATTTGAATTTTAACCATTATAACAACCTGTTCTAAACACATCGTCCAAATTTAATGAACATTCCTGAATAATATCTTTAAAATCTAACCATTCACTGCAGAGCACATCCAGAATTATAGATTTGATCTTTGACCCTTTCAGCGACCTTGATCTTGGAATGGTGGGGATTGTATTATGATATATTGTTTTCTTATGCTTACCATTCTTGTCTGCAAGTTCTATTGGACCATACAAACAAGCAGGGATGTGATCTATGACCCTTGTGGGGACCTTGACCTTCAGATGGTGGAGATTGTACATGATACGTTATCAGAAAGGATTTGATCTTTGACCCTTGTGGGGTCCTTTACCATTGGATGGTGGTGTTAGGTGTCAAACATTTCTGCCCAATAATTTTAAACTGTTGACTGCAAAGGGAGACGGGCATTAAGAATTCAACAATTTTTGTATTTAGCTCTGTTTGGCCTGTAATTACTAAATTTGGTCCATAGTTACAACTCAAAACAATATAGCAGATGATTTTTATCTTGACCTTTTAGCCTTGACCTCTGCAGATTAATTAACTTGATCTATGAAATGTTTAATTCTGTTTCTTTTGACTCACAGTTGTTTAACTGGTAGCCAGTTTTTGTCACGCTGAGTGGATCCTTTCGTTGAAACTGTTAGGCCAAGAATCACCAAACTTGGTTGTTAAGTGGGTAGTCAGTATGACTTTGAGCTTGTCCCAAGGCCATAGTAGCAATGCTGGATTTCTGACACTATCCACTTATAGCTAACGGCCAAAAGTGCATAGTACTCTTCTATAAAAATGTGTGGTGAAAAGAAGTTCAACATGGATCAAACTGTACTGCATTTTAAAAGCTCAAGATTATGAATAGAAAAGACCACATAATGGTATTTAAATGATTTGGAAATATTTTAGACCTTAATGAATCATTATATGTTTAGAAATGAATGCGTGACTAGAATGTATAATATGTTTTGTAACACATCCGAGTGAGAGCGATGTCTACAAATGCATTCAGTCGGGGACACGTGTTAAACATGACAACACTGTTTAATTCCTGTTTGTTGCAAGGGTAGCTTGCGGCGCATAATAACATCCCTTTTTTTGAAATGGTAGCTGGCAGCGCATATTAACTTCTTTTTTATCAACCGATTTCTATAATGTTTAGAAAGCTTACAATATCTAGTTTCGGAAACGAAACTGAAAATTAATCAAAATCTATTATCTAATGAGATATACAGACAGTTGAACTCAGCTGGTCAGTGGAATTAAACTTCACAATATTTTTTGCTCAAAAACCCTGGCGGTACCCTTAACTTTTTCATTTATTATTCAATTTTAATATTCTTTATATTTCTATGTAAGAACCATAACATAGTTCTAGGAAAGCTTAAGTTATTGAAAGTTGGTCAAGCATTACAGAAGATACAGCCTTTCAAAGTATGTACTAAAATATATTATTGCATATTAATAAAATTTGAGATTAAAAAAAATTATTATCAATAATTGTGCCTGTCAGAAGTTTATGGGGCTTTAAATTTGTTAGTAAGGCTAAGTGTACTACCATGAATAGATGAAAACGTTTAGACAAATTATGACTTTCAAGGCATCATCTTTATGGCCACATAATTATGGTAAAAAGTGTAACAAATATTTTATTTTCTTCTCTTTTTATCAGTATGATAAAAATATCTGAGGGAATATCAACTCTTTTTTTTTTTTAAAGAATTTTTAATCATGTGTTCAAAACTAGCATGAGATAACTAAATTTATAAGAAAAGTTGTTGTTGTTGTTGTTGTATGGTGTTCAGCATCGTTTTCAACAATTTTTAAGTCATATTTGGATATCTTCTTGAGAAGTATTCTAAGTGCTGCCACACTGCAGTATCATGTCACAGACACATGGTATGATACCCCACTCAGTCACGTTATAGGTCTCACTTAAGAATAACCTCCCTTACATGATGGTAGCAAGATTCTTACCCAAGAAATTAGAGCTGTGTAAAGCGGTTGGGCAATTTCTTTGTGCATATGGGAACATTGGAACATTTTCATGATTTCTGCCAAGTTTGGATGACATTGGGAACTGTTTGCTGAAGCTATAACAGTTTAAAGTTGCGTAGTGATACACTGCAACAAATGGGCAGAAAATGAATGGGTGCCATCAAACCATTAAAATTGTGAAAAAGCAACCTGGTCAACCCCATGTTTTTTTCTGCATAATTGGACCAACAGAGGACTATCTATGGGAACAAGGCACTTTTAGAACCATTGGTAATTAATGTATCCAGTGTTCCAGAAGTGCATGTCTCTATATGTAGAATATAACAAAATTAATTCTTGTGTGAGACGTATACTGACACTTGGCCAACCAGTCCTAGAACTATCCTCTCAATGTTGAGCATCAAGCAAGAAAGCTTCTAAAATTAATACCATTTTTTAAGTATTTGGTATGACCGGCCGGGGATCAAACCCATGACCATCAGAATGCGAGGCGGACACTCTACCCCTAGACCAATGCTGTGGTATATATAAGAAATGTTAATACTTTCTTAAATAAACATTTTCAGACAGTACCGGTAATACCAGGTGACTGATATCTGCATAATTTATGGTTAAATGTTCATATGTGTAAGACTAATTTGATGCATTAACATGAATTATTTTTTATTTCAACATTGCCAAGTGTCCTTTAAAACAGTTTCATGACAGTAAATATTTCAAATGATTTTCTGTTTAATTACATTTTCATGATGCATCAATGATTTACTTTGTGCATGTGCTTTGAACTGGATAGATGGGAAAATTACATAACTGTACTGGCATATTTCACAGCTGATGTAAGATGAATAATTGTAAGTTAAATAAAGATACAGGTAATGCTCTCGTTATTTGGGGTCTACTCAACTTTACACATCACAACCAATACCCATATCTGAAACTTGTAAATATCTTTAGCAATTAACCCTTTACTCCATAGATACTCCTTTTCCCACACCAATTACAGAAGGCCTTTGAAAACAGTGCAGGAAGAGTTCAGATTGCTCGTAACGAGCAATCTGAACACTTCCTGTCCTGTTTTCCACTCTGTCAGTTAATATAAACATAATTCACCCAATAATTCAAAAGCCTTCTTTATTAGGTGTCCAAAGGCGTCTATATTAGGTGTCCAAAGGCGTCTATAATTATGAAGTAATTCTGAGGTAGATACTAAATGGACACCATGTTTCTATTATCTAAAATGTGTTGAATTTAGTGGAGAGTACTAAAATATTAAGGTAACATGAAGCAATCTTGCGATTTCTAATCATCTACATGTTAATAAGATGGGTGGAGGAAGTAAGTAGTGAGACTGTGTGAGCTTGGTGGGGAAGTGGGGAGAGGGGCATTGGAATGGAGATAAACACAGTTATCAACAAATTACAGACTAGAGATAGCTCCCAGTTCTATTGGTTGAAGATCAACCAGATGCATATCCATGAATCTGAGTTGACCTACCATACGTCTGCAAGGGTCCTCCGTGGTTACTTCTCACCGCTAAAGTTGTAAGTTCAAGTCCTGCTCGCTCTATGTGAGAACATTTCCAGTCAAACAGAATAAACAAAATGTTTTGGTGAAACCATTCCAAGAATAAACAGTATTAAATACTATTTCAAATACAAAATATGGTATGTAAAATATCTTATTATGTTGACTTAAAGGTGACCTGAATACATCATATTATATCCATGCAGTATATTGATTGATTGATTGAATATTAGGCGTCATTTTTATGCCATCGAGGGCTAACAGAAGATCAGTTAACCTAACCACTGTTTCCTGGGACCAGTACTTGAGCACACCCCATCTCCACAAGTAACTTATAACTTTCCTACTTGAAACAGCAGTGAGAGACAAATGATAATGAGACATAATGTTGTATTTCAATCATCACAAAGACTGTTGCTGGGCAGGGATTTGAACTCACGTCCCCTGGATTGTGTCAGACGTGTAACTGACTGAGCTAATCGGGCCCAGCCCATGCAGTATAAAATACATAACCAATAGTATACTATTTCTGACACAAAATGAAATTTTACCATGTAACATTATCTTTACATATTGATGTTATAAGTGACCTCGGTGAAAAAATAGGTAGACAACCTAAACTAAAACAATGAACTAAATAATAGTTATAATGTAGAACATGGAAATTATATATCATGCAAACAAATAGGTAAGTAAGCCATCAAGATATGCTAGTATGTGTGTAATACGAGTTGTCACTGACAAACTTGTGTCATACAAAATACCACATTTTGTGTGGAGAGCATATCGCTCAATCTCCTTTGCAGAGTTATCGTTTGCTACACTCATTCAATATAATGAGTTGAATGTGTTAGAAAGTGTACATCACTCTGTAATTTTATGTGGTTGATTAAAAGTCCAAATATAGTGTACATTGCTAGAGTGTAACATATGACATATTAAACCAATATGCAGAAATAATTCTTGAATCTTGTAGAGGTAATATGTTAAATAAATGGTAAATACATCATTTTCCTGAGTTATGTGACATAAAGAATCTTACATTCACGCTCATTTATTATTGATTTATTGAACTCGGCAAAAATGACATAATCATGGAACAGTCTCTCATAAAAAATTTTTTTTTGCCAACTTGTTAACAAATGAGCATTCATACAAAAGATCCTCTATATGTCTGTTATGTGTTGGAATATTATATAAGCATGCAGTCAATGTTTACTTTACACAGTCCTATTCAGTATCCATATATTGCAGTTTAATGATCCAGAAATAATTACTGAGTGCGTTCATGTGAGGGAACATGATTCCCCTAGTGTAATAAATTTCTGTAATATTAAGATTGCACATTAGCAGAACATACTCTCCAGAAAAATAATAAATTCAATCAAACCTGCAAATGGTGGTCCACAGGTAAACGGAACACTAAACAGACCCAGGAGGAACCCTATAGCTTGTGAAGCTTCCGCGGGGCCGACAATGTCAAATGCTATTGGTCCAAGCAAGCACACAAATATACCGTCGCACACTCCCATGGCCAAACTTATTGCTATCAGGCCTTCGAAACTTTGAGCAAATGGGATGCACATAGTAGATACGCCGAGGACAACAAAAGCACCTTGCTGCAGTTTTATACGACTTATCCAGGGTATGTCTGCCAACTTGCCGCAGATGATGCGACTAATACCCGAGGTTATACTCAGACACAAGATCAGCCAGCTGCCATCATGTTCTGGAAATGTGTCTGCTGTGTATTTGGGCTGAAAATAGAAACCATATAAGTACAAACACAACCGTACCAGTATTAAAATCAAAGTATTGAAAGTACTGATAGCTGGTTTTCATACATCTGTCTAATTTGATTGATATTATATAATAGTGTTTGGTTTATCTTATGCAACATTGTTTTAGAAATGACATAATACAATGATTGTATTTCTATTCATTTGTTTTTGCTTGCTTATATTAAATACATGAAAAAATTAAATTTGAGGAATAAGAAGTAGTCCCTTTATTCCTTGAACATTTTGGTGGTGATCAACACTTCAAAGCTTCATCTTGGTTATCCCTTTACTCCCTAGATATACGATTTCCCACACCAATCACAAGCCTTTGAAAACAGTGCAGGAAGAGTTCAGATTGCTCGTAACAAGCAATCTGAACACTTCCTGAACTGTTTTCCACTCTGTCAGTTAATATAAACATAATTCACTCAATAATTCAAAAGCCTTCTATATTAGAGGTGTCCAAAGGTGTCTATATTAGAGGTGTCAAGATGTCTATATGAAGTAAAGGGTTATATAAGCAGGGCTATGCCTCTGGCATAAAACCTGATTAACAATGGACCAGAATAAAAACAAGTTGTTGTTGTAAGATGTTCAGTACTGCTTTCAACAATTTTTCAGTCATATCGCAATGGTGCTTTAGTATTGAGAAAATATGTTAAATGCTGTTACACTGGAGTATTATGCTGCAGACACATGGTAACTATGATACCCCCACCCAGTCACATTCTACAGACTATCCTCTTAATGCTGAGTGTCAAGCAAGGAAGCTTCTAGTACCATTTTTCCAGTATTTTGATATGACTGGGGCTTGTGCCCACAACCTTCTGCATGCAAGGCAGACACTCTACCACCCTGCAGTATATAAAATCAAGTGGCCTGTTCAGTCAATCACCTGATTTCACCTGTCACTTTTTTTTCAAATTTTAAATGGATAAAACCTATTTAGGAGAGAAAAAGGAGAATTATCTGTCTTCCCATGTAAAAACTAAGTGTCATTACTAGGTCTTAATGAACCCCAGCCCCTTTATTTGAACAAACTTAATATCCTTGCTTATATGGATCATTTTTACCAAATGTGAATCAATTTGGCTTATCAGTTCTTGATAAGAAGATTTTTTTATAATTCACAATTTTGTCCCTTTTTAGGTCTCTGCTTGCACCTTATTGAAAGTAAATCCTCTTTAAAAATACTTAGTCTTAATTGTTACGACTAAACAATACTCAAAATTATTCCTGAAAAATACAGAATTTACTTTTTTTCAATGTATATTCCTTTGTAAAAATGGAAGTCACCTTACTGGAGGCCAAAGAAGCACATCTTCTTTATTAATCTCCCTCACAGAGTTATTGTTCATTACACTCATTCACCTCTGCAACAGGCTAAATGTTTTACAAAAAAACTTAGTAATTACAGTTTATGCAGTTGTTAGCATATACCAGATACCATAACTAGAAATAAATCATCACTATTTTACATTAGAACACGTGAAGCCGAAAGTAGTACGGAGCCAATGACAGAGGTGAATGTGGTGAGTCTAATGTGTTAGAGAGTGCTCCTTTATTTCAACAAACTTGAAATCTTACTCATAGGAACCATTTATATCAATTGGCTGATGTCTCCTTGAGAAGAAGAATTCTAGAAAATCACAATGTTATCCCTTTTTGGGCCCCTGGTGCTGGCCTCTTATGGATATTAAATGATTATGTGAAGGACCTTATCTCATCTGTTGACTACACAATGCTCCAGATATCTAGATAAGTAAAATAATGCCTAAAATAGATGAGAAAAGAGAATTTCCTGTTTTCCAATAATATTCCCAAGTAAAAATTAAAGTACCCTTACTTGGCTTATAAACACAATAGTACCAATATACACAGTCATGATAGTACAAAATATAAACACAATAGTACAAAATATAAACAGAACACTATAAGTACAAAATATAAACACAATAGTACAAAATATAAATATAAACACAATAGTACACAATATAAACACAACACTATAAGTACAAAATATAAACACAATAATACAAAATATAAACAGAACACTATAAGTACAAAATATAAACACAATAGTACAAAATATTAACATAATAATACACAATATAAACACAACACTATAAGTACAAAATATAAACACAATAGTTCACAATATAAACACAACATTATAAGTACAAAATATAAACACAATAGTACAAAATATAAAATAACCAGGTCAAAATAGTGGGACGCATAATTACTCTGAAAACTTAAAGCATAATCATCCGGATCTATAATTTGATTCGTTAGATTAATGAACATATATGAGGAACATACAAAACTAACGGACAATTCATTAATTTTGTTTAATTGATATCCAACAATAAACAAGAGTGTTATTGTAAACTGGATTAAAAAACTTTATATGATTTTTTATGTATTATAGATATTTCTCAGTGGATTATTTATGGTAATTATGAAAAACATTTTTTTTTTGTCCGAACTTGCATATATTAAAAAATAATTTAAAAAAACAAAACAAAAACAAACTAATATTGTTTATTAATCCAATAATATCTATTGGTGAATTGAGGTAAAAATAAACAAAAATATATGTAAATGCATAAAATAGAAAGAAAGTTTGTTTGTTTTGGTGTAAGATCAAATGATATTTCATCTCGTGATCACCATACATGACATTCTCACGGGAGGCTAGCCACGACTGAGAATATGACTTTTTGGTGATCACTTACTATCATTTATCCCAATAATTATGAGCCCAAATTATGAAGATTTTTGACAAATCAAGGGCCATTTATATATAACTCAGAATGTACTAGAAAATAACAGTAAAAATAGTCAGAATGGAATGAAACCAAAATAGATTATGCCCTACTGATTTACAGCCGGTAAACTTAGGTGAAATGCATATCTGGCACTGGAACAATAAACTGAGTGAGATATTGGCAACATGTGCAATTATCATTTTTAACATATTCATGTCTCTCAAGCCATACCTAACAAAACAGCAAGAAAGATGCCAACATTGTATGAATGACACGTGCACTCCCACTCACTGAAACTACTGCGATAGAAATATTATGTGTTATATAAATCCAGTAGGGGTCCTCAGTGGCTAAGTGGTCTATGGTGCCATCTCAAAATCACTTACCTCTCACCGCTAAGGTCGTAGGTTCAAATCCTGCTGGCTCAAAAAAAATTTTATGTGAGAAAGTTGTTCAGTAACTTGTGAAAGGATGGTGGTTCATCTGCCAATAAAACTGGATATGCCAGTATGCCATATATACCTGAAATGTGTTGAAAATGCCATTAAAACAAGAGGCTCAAGAGGGCCTGAGGACGCTCTTCTGACTCATAGTGGCCATAGCACTTTTTGAAATTCTCCTATGCAATAGAAATATCGATGGTTTCAGAGAAAGTGCTGCTAACAGATGACGGACGACGGACGACGGACAACAGACAACGCGTCATCATATAAGCACTTCTGGCCTTTGGCCAGTAGAGCTAAAAATCAAAATCAATCAAGTGAGACAAAAAAGAGGCATAACCTACAAAGATAAACAATCCTGAATAGCATGTAAATTGTAAGAAAAGTTTAAACTTATATATTTTACCTTGATTGTTTAACAAGTTCTTACAACTTCGACATATCACACTTGAAAACTAAATACTAAACATAATGGGATAAAGTGTCTTGCTCAAGGATACCACACATAGCGGTTGCGAAGGACCGAACCCACAACCCTTCGCTCATGGGTTGATGCTCTACCACTGTACCATGTGTAGGAGGAGTTGAAATAATGAGGTACACAATCGTGTACTATATTTATAATACTGTAAAGCAGAAAAGGGGCATAACTCATGAAAAAACAATCTGACCAGAACATCTCGGCAATATGCCCATGTCCACCTGCTGTTGATGATGTACACCAAAGTTTGAATAGCAAGAACAGTGAGATTTAAACAGTGTAATAGATGGACTGATGGAAGATGGACAAGTCAAACACAGCATATACCTCCATGTCTTGACACTGCCATTTTTAAGTGGAGACAAACTGTGACCGGCAGGGATTAAAAATCATGAACCCTGGATTAATAATCAGATATATATCTATTTAAAGAGTCTAAAAATTTGAAGTTTACAAAAAAAAATGCAAACATGATCTAAAAGTACAATAGTGAAGATACCAAGATTAATTTTACTGTTCAATACATTATTTCACACCTGATCAAGCATGACAAGCAAAACACCAGCGGGTGCACTAAGTCTTGTTGACTGTTTTTAAGTGTTGTTTTTTTAGTGGTGTTTAATGCCATTTTCAACACATTTCAGGTTATATTATAGCATATCCAATTTTATAGCTGGAGGAAGACCTCAGAATGAGTCTAAGTAAAACCACCATCGTTCTGCAAAGAACTGGCAAACTTTCTTACATTAAGTTTTTGAAGCGAGCGCCACTCAAACTTACGACCCGGCAGTGAGAGTTAAGTGATCTTGATACGGCACCTCCAACCACTTAACCACAGAGGACCTAGTCTTATATAGAATGACAATTTTGATTATGTTATCATACCAAGTTTTCCACCTTTTTCTGACAATAATTACCATATACCTCCGAAGAAATCCATTTTTATGGAAATTAAAATGACTTTACCCTCTGGAAGTTGAGCATACTAAAGATGAATACCGGCCCCACTGCCTGTTGTGTCACTGCCTGCTGTGTCACTTGTATGGCATTTTATACACACTTTATAAAGATGTTTTTTTATTTCTCAATGGGGCATTTATTAGGGGAGTATATTGTACACATGGTTTTTTTTCACTACAAAGGCACAGTGTAACAGTTGTGAGACAAAGTGATAAAGCTAGTTAATGGATACTCTATATTGTAAGATAGATAGTAAACCTTGACACATATTTAATGAGGATAAGGTATCTAACAATTGTTGTTGTTGTTGTTGTATGGTGTTTAGGGTCGCTTTCAACAAATTTTCAGTTATATCGCGACTGTGTCCTCTTGAGAAGGTATTCTGAGTGCTGTTACACTAGAGTATCATGCCACACAGACACAAGGTATGATAACCCACCCAGTCACATTATACCAACACCCGGCCGACCAGACCTAGAACTTTCTTCTAAATGCTGAGCACTAAGCGAAGAAGCTTCTAGTATCATTTTTAAAGTCTTTGGTATGACCCAGTCTGGGATCGAATCCACGATCTTCTGCATGTGAGGCGGACGTATCTAACAAATGCTTGATTTCAGGTATAGATTAAAACAACCAATACCGGTTAAAACAAAATTGATTTGAAATACAAGTAACATAAAACTGACATTTATTTTTTTTAAATGAAAATATACAGCACCTGTTGTAGTTAAACCTGTTTGTTATATAATATTGAGTGCCTCATTTACAAAACATTTAATACAGGTTATGTTTGTTTGAATATTTAGCATCATTTTTATGCCATCAAGGGCTAACAGATGACCGAATGATTCATGTATATCCCGATGTATATAAATATATATTTGTGTATATCCCCATGTATATACGTATATATGTATGTATATCCCCATGTATATATTTATGTATATCCCATGTATAAGTATATATTTATGTATATCCCATGTATATACATATATATTTCTGTATATCCCCATGTATATGTATATATTTCTGTATATCCCGATGTATATACATATATATTTCTGTATATCCCCATGTATATACGTATATATTTCTGCATATCCCTATGTATATACATATATATTTGTATATATATCCCCCTGTATATATTTGTGTATATCCCCATGTATATACGTATATATTTGTGTATATCCCATGTATATATGTATATATTTCTGTATATCCCTATGTATATACATATATATTTCTGTATATCCCCATGTATATACGTATATATTTCTGCATATCCCTATGTTTATCCATATATATTTGTATATATATCCCCCTGTATATATTTGTGTATATCCCATGTATATACGTATATATTTGTGTATATCCCATGTATATACGTATATATTTCTGTATATCCCATGTATATACGTATAATTATAATTATGTATATCCCCATGTATATACGTATATATTTGTGTATATCCCATGTATATACGTATAATTATAATTATGTATATCCCATGTATATACGTATATATTTCTGTATATCCCATGTATATACATATAATTATATTTATGTATATCCCATGTATATATTTATGTATATCCCATGTATATATTTATGTATATCCCATGTATATACATGAATCTGTGTAGAACCTGGACGTGCATGTTGCTGGTAAGCTTTCTCACATAAATCAAGTGTTGAGACCAAGCTAGGCTTGAACACACAACCTTAGAGGTGACAGGTAAGTGATCTTGACTTTGAACATTTAAGCTATTCAATTATATTACTATATAAAGGTGTTTACAGACATTTTTTAAAAAAAATAGTTGGTATGCATTTTAACACATTTTGAATTACATGTTATGATATATATTATGGCATAATATTGCGGTAGACCTCAAACTGAATCTGAGTATAAAATTACCATCCTTTGGTCATTCTTAGATCTTCCTCCATTAATCATCACTGAATACCCATGGGTAATCCAGTCCCATGCTCTCCTTTCATCATGAATGAGGGATGGAGAGTATTGGAATTGACACCCGACTATGCCATAAATAAAATTAATAATGCATGTTACCTAAATTGTGTTAATAGTTGTGCAAGACCTGTCTTAAGTGGATTTCATAATCAATCAAATGGAATTCAATATCAGGATTTTTAAAATTGGCTAAAAACATTTTTTCCCAATATACCATGGTTATATATATATACTTACTGACCCCGTATTGCCAAAAGATATCTATTCAAACATATTTATAAGACTTTTTCAACTTGGGCTACGCACCGAGGTTAGACTAAACTAGATTTCTCACTTAAAATTGCAACATATTTTGTGACATATCAAATGATTCATGTGATTTCATTTTCATTTCATACAGGTTTATACGTAGTAAAAACTGTTTCATCTTAGAAAGAGTCAGAATGACAATGTGAAGGTCATTAATCAGTATTTAAATGATGTCTATTTTTAGAATGGGGATTTCGTTTAAAGTTCACCACTCAAATTTAAATATCGAGTTTGTCACGTTTTGGTGGATTTGACATACTAAACTATTCAGTTTATATCTATTAATGATAATGAGGTGCTTTTTTTTATCCATTTTGATAATTATTTTATTTTTCAAGACATTTATAATTTTATCCTGAAACACTCCCATTAAACAGCCAGTCAAGGGAATGAGTAAAAGTGGCCTTTTAAGACCAGTTGTTGTTAAATACAGGTATTGGCTCTGAAAGCATAGAAATGGGAAACAGCAAATTTGACTCCTTAAGACAAGTAGCTGCTCAATAGATGTGACTGCTTACACAGGTTTGACTGAATACATATCGTGAAATATTTAGTCACTAAAGTTGACTCACTTAGATGTCGTTTAATTTAATAATGCAATAAATTACCCATGCATGTTCATATATTTTATGTATATATATAATTTGCAAACAGACTACTGAAAATATATCATTGACACTTGCAATTAACTAAATTTAAACCTTCAGTCAACAACATTTTGTTTAATGATGTTAAAAACCTGTGACATACTAATCTTTGTTTGACCTGCACGTGTACATACATGCGGGTAGTATTCTTTTTACTCAAAAGTTACTGCATACATTTTAAACCAACTGCATTCAATATGTAAGCAATGATACACCACTGGCAGATCCAGAGGTGGGGTGAATGAGGAGTCTTGATCTACCCCGGGAGTTCCACCAAAATATACCTAAAAGAACATTGTCTCCAGCCAAAACAACCCCAACCATTTCTTTTGCCTGAAACACTTGAAATCTGTGGACTACACCAGGCCAAATATCTAAGAACAGCTGCTTTGCTACAAATATTTATTATTCTGCAAAAAGACCCAATTCATTTTTAAGATCACGCTTGTATAATGTATACACGAGTTTGCTGTGTGGGAACACCGATTATGACCTATGTCCTCCTCCAAGATAATCCATCAGATTGTATCAAATGGTGTTTAGGGGTCTTCTGAGGTCAAGTGGTCTTAGGCCCTCTCATTAATTACCACTTACCTCTCAACTCTCAAATCCAGCTTGGTGCAAGACTTTATGTGAGAGTTTGTCAGTAACACGGATGGTTCTTCTCTGATTCTAAGGGCTTCCTCTGCCATCAATAAAACTGTTGCTGTTGGACAGCACTTTAAACCTTTACTTCATAAAGACGCCTTTGGACACCTCTAATATTGAAAGCATTAATTCACCACGTATCAGCAATGGGTGAATTATGTTTATATTAACTGACAGAGTGGAAAACAGTGCAGGAAGTGTTCAGATTGCTCATTATGAGCAATCTGAACTTTTCCTGCACTGTTTTCAAAAGCCTTCTGTGATTGGTGCGGGGGAAACCAAGTATCTATGGAGTAAAGGGTTAAACCCCATTAAAACATGTTGTCTTTTACATGCAGCACACAGCAATTTTATAATTATTCATTTAACACTATCATAATTTATGAAATTAAAACACTCCTGTATGTACCTGGAAAGTGGCGTAGCTGTCATAAAAGATTAAATGGAATCTTATTTCATGCACTAGGGATAATATATATAAAACAAAATGTGTAAAATATATTTTGACTTCATTTAATTTTAATATGTATTGTAGAAAAAAATCCATGAATTATGAATTGTATTTTTAAGAACACTACCCTGGATGGCAGTTTTATAAAACAAAGTGTTAATAGTTTCTTAAAATATTAGTGGTGGGAATCCGAGTTGAAATTTTTAATTGATTAATCGGACATTTCAGATGATCGATTAACAATTAAAATCAGAATTAATTAATAATAGGTTTTCAATATATAATCAGGTACCAGGAATATGATATTTTTTATTTTTTCTCTAGGAAGCAACAAGTCTTACACAATAATAAGAATAAATTTAACGACAAACAAAAAAATACAATTTAAATTATTATGCCAGAGGCTTTTTGTCACAATTTGGCGATTAATCAGAACACTACTTTAAGATATGATTTTTCAGATAGTAATACTTGGAGATTGACATCTTTATCAGACTATATATGTAAAGACTGAATTGATATGTGCAGATGTAAGGACTGATTTGATATAGGCACAGACATGTTTCGCTTAAATAATCCCCGAGCTGTGTTGGTAGCTGTTGTACAGATATTATTTATGCTTGTTGCATTGTATTGAATGTTGCCCAAGTGTCTCTCTTTCAACAATTGACAAAGCATGGTAAAGAATTAAGGACAATGACTTCATGAGACAGAAGACACCATGCACAATACACATGTCATTATCAGGACAGCATACCGGCCAGCCAGGCAATGACTTCTGACTTAGTTATTATCTCACTGGCTACAGCTTATTGGGAGGGTGTGTGTGTGTGTGTGTGTGGGGGGGGGGGGGGGGGGGGGGGGGGTGGGGTGGGATTATGATGTGAGAATTTATCAAAAATCTATATTGTTCTAATCTGAAATCAAACCCCCACTGAACTCCAAGACTGAAAATCCTGCTGGATCCACCTATGCCTCTAATATATCTAATGCCAAATCTTTGGACTGGGAATGACCCCCCCCACCCAAAAAAAAATACTCCATTAATTAATCTGCAAGTTATAAATAAAATAAATTGTGTGTTTATACTGTTTCATTCCCGATATAAAATAAATGGTGTGTTTATACTGTTTTGCTCCAGAAATAAAATAAATGGTGTGTTTAGCTCCAGAAATAAAATAAATGGTGTGTTTATACTGTTTCACTCCAGAAACAAAATAAATGGTGTGTTTATACTGTTTCGCTCCAGATATAAAATAAATGTTTATAATGTTTCGCACCAGAAATAAAATACATGGTGTGTTTATAATTATTTTAAATTGTATAAGGCCATAATAAATGAATTGCTTAATTATCATCCCCGCTCCCCTGATTTTCATGCCGCCCCGACCCTTTTTATTTTCATAAAAAAAAAAAATTATTAAAACTTTTTTTATTAAAAATATCAAAAATTTAAAACAAATGAATAAATAAAGAATAAAATCCTCCTGCTCTCTCCATTTTTAAGAAAAATTTGGATGTTAATCTAGCAATTAATTTATAATGGCCTAAAAAGCATCTCATTATCATTAATAAATAAAATCCAAAAGTTTAATTGGTATGTCAAATCAAACAAAACAAGACAAAATCTATATTTAAGTTAAAGTGGTAAACTTGAAGCAAAATCCCATTCTAAAAATACATCACTTAACTACTGCTTGATGACCGTCACGTCATTGATGACCTTCACATCATCATTCAGACTTTTTCTAAGATGAAACAAAGTTTTATAACATGTAAACCTGCAAAACAGATCAAACAAAACTTCGTTTGTCGGGGGTATAATTAAATCCAAAGGAAATCATATTACCCATTCAATACATCACAACATATGTTGCAATTTCAAGTGGAAAATCTATTTCAGTCTAACCTAAGTGCACAGCCCAAGTAAGGACATCCTTTATAAATATATTATTTTGGCATATTTAAATAAATAGATATATGTTTGGCTATACGGGGTCAGTGGGTATGTAAAGGCATGATATACAGTTAAAAAAGATTTATAGTCAATTTTAAAAAAATTAAAAACCCTGATAAGCTCCCTTTAAGAAACTGTATACCCAACTCCTACTTTATAAATATCCCTACCTATTTTTATGGGGAATAAAATGATCTGACATCACTCTGAAGGATGGTTAAACAATACAAAAAAATTACATGTACATATCAAGTCTGGTTTAAACATTTTAATGTTGACTACATGTCTTCTTACTGGCAGCATGTTTTAAGGCATTTTACACACATTTCATTCAAAATTGACATTTTCATTTCTCTGGCTCTTATAATCACCCCCACATGCTTCTTCTTCAAATTTATACTCTCATTTCAAACTCAAATTCCGATTCTTTAAAATGCTTCATCACTGATTTGCCCTCTTCACTAAACTCCCTGAATTGATTTTATCAATTATCATAACATTATCAGATTCATTAATCTTTAAGATAGTTGTGGTAAATTTGACCAAATACATCCATATTATCAGTAATTCAATACAAGGGTGTGATTAAGATTAGAAAATTACTGTTCATTGTGTATACTTGTATGATTATACCAAAGTGACATGATAACAGCTAGTAACTTGTATGAATGCACATCATGTCACTGAATTAAATATATTTAACAGAAACAAAAGATGATGCATGGAAGGTATACTGAGATTGTGGTTTGTAGCCAAGCTTGCCCCCATAACTTTATGTGGTAAAGTTTACCAGTTACTTGCTTAAGGACGTTGCCTGGGTCTACTCAGATTCATTCTGAGGGCCGCAAGGGAGATTAGTGACTGCTGTATTATACTTGTTGTGTTACCTTTTTGAAATAAATCTTTACTATTATTATTCTGAGGTCTTCCTCCATTAATTAACCTGGACATGCCATAGCATTATAACCTGTTTTGAAAATGCCATTAAAAGTAGTATATCAGGATTTTTCAACTTTTATAACTGCCTAAAAACATTTCCCCCCCCCCCCTTAATATTAATATACTTACTGATCTTGTATTGCAATAACGATATCTATTTAAAAATGCCAAAATAAATACACTGTATTGGAAAGGGATTTCCTAACTTTACCTATATGTCCAGGTTATACTAAGATAGATTTCCCATTTAAAATTACAATGTAATGTATCAGATTTAAATCATGTGATTTCATTTTGATCAGTCATACTGCTCTACATATTGCAGAAGTTTCATCTTTGAGAGAGTCGGAATGACAATGTGAAAGTCATCAAGCAGGATTAAAGTGCTGTCTATTTTTAGAATGGGGATTCCGTTGGAAGTCCATCACTTTTTGGTGGATTTGAAGCATACACCAAACTACAGTGTTTGGATTGTATTTATTGATGATAATATGATGCTTTGTAACCATTTAAGAAATAATTCATTTTCAAGACATTAGAAGGTTTTTTTTCTACTACCATTCAAAACATTATACGTTAAATTTGAATGATCATTCACCCGCTTCCTACATAAAAATCATCTCCAACTTTCAAATCAGGAACCCTTCTTTATGTAAAACATTCAATATAATTGATTCAAACTAACTAGGGTCCTCCGTGGCCGAGTGGTTAAGGCACTGTCTCAAAATCACTTACCTCTCACCGCTAAGGTTGTTGGTTCTAGTTCCGCTTGATCCAAAAACTTTATGTGAGAAAGTTTCCAGTTACTTGCAGAAGGACTGTGGTTCTACTCAGTCTGACTTAGTCTGAGGTCTTCCTACACCAGTAAAACTGGATATGCCATATATAACCTAAAATGTGTTGAAAATGGCGTTAAACCCCATTCAAACTAACTAAATTCAGTACTGAATTAAGTTACCGGTACATGCAATGCAAACCAGTTCAATAAAAGTTTAAGTTGAGCAAATCAGAGATATAATGGACATTAAATAATGGAACAGCAACATTAAAGAATGGTGACTAGAGTGCAATAAATAATGCAGACAGCAACACTTAAAATCAGAATATGTAAGGGAGAATATTAAACCATAAAAGACAATATTATATTTGAAAAAAAACCTGATGAGGAAATAGAGCCACATTTTTCACTTCTAAAAATACCTTACTCTGTTTCTGTCTACAGGTGAGAGATGAACACATTACAGGTTATCTTTTTATATATTTTAATGAAAGGGATTTAATGCCATTTTCAACACATATAAGTTACTGTTTTATTGGTGGAGGAAGACCTACAAATGAATCTGAGTAGAACCAGGTGTCGAACCTACGACTTTAGCGGTAAGGGTAAATGATCTTGAAACAGGGCCTTTGACAACTTGGCCACTGAGGACCCCATTACAGGTTATATGTGGCATCCAATTTTAGATGGTAGATATATATTCTAATATGTTTAGTAATAATTAATGACTAAGCAACAACCACTAGTAACATGACTATGCATAGTGTACTGCTAAATTAAAGCATACTGACATGTTTGTAATGAGTTCACTAAGTAGCCAACTTATAACACGGAAAAATATAATTTTGATTGTAAAGAATTAGATGTAAATCATCATGAATGTCAAAGCATTGAGTCATTGGAATGAAAATTATGAAAATAGTATAGCAAATACAGCAATTTCACTAAGTGCAATGGCAATAACTCTGCATGGATTTAAGTGTGTGTCACACTCATCTACAGTTTTATTGTTGATCACGTATGCAGTGTTTTAAAACTGTAACAAGAGTTGTCAGAAGACAACAAAGCTTGCATCTGGATGTCTAAGTCCAAAAAGGGCCATAACTGTGCCAAAATGCAATCCAGAGTTATGGCACTTGTCTGTTTGTGTTCCACTGGTGATGGTGAACAGACATGCCAAGTTTCATTCACATCCAATGAGTGGTTGCATAGATATCTTAAACTTAAACGCAAAAGTTTAACCTGGGTGTCTACAGAGGACGCCGCTGCTGACAACGACGCCGGGGTCACGGCAATAGCCCTCCTTGGACTTTGTCCTGGCGAACTAAAAAGTAGTTCCCATAGACGAACTGACCCACAGACCAACAATAATGGCTCGTATATTTACCCACTGTCATACTTTGGCCGCTGGAGTATAATTATAATCTTTTTGTTATGTTGTTGTATTAATAAAGGCTTCCATTTACTGACTGTTAACATACTGGTGCATATAAAAGCATTGTTATTTGTAATGTAGTTTCATATTAATTATGCAAACATAATGTGACATCATGGCAAATTTCTATTGAGCAGGGTTTTATCTGCAGTCACCAGGCTTTTATATCGGTGATCAAAATTTAAAACTGGTTACAGTACATTGATGTTTAAGGTGTAATTAACATTTGAGAATAATTAAATAACCAGACAAATTCCATTTAAGTATTTAAATAAAATTAAAATAACAGATAAAAAGTATAAAACCACAGCTATTGTACTGTATAATGGTATTAAAGGCACTGTTAGCTATAGCTCATTGATTGAGTAATTGAATATTTACATTATTTTAATGCCATTGAGGGCTAACAGATGATCAGTTAACGTAACTACTGTTTCCTTGGATCCTGAAAGGTTAGCAAGTACTTGGGCACACAAGAAGTAACTGAGAACATTTGCACTTGAATCAGCATTGAGAGACGAATGATAATTAGACACATTGTCATATATCAATCATCACAGACACTGTTGCTGGGCTGGGATACAAACTCACGCCTTGGCTTAATTGTCAAATGCTTAACCAACTGAGCTAATTGGGCCCGGCTCAGCTATAGTACAATCAAATCTATTATGAATTCATGATGGCCCAGTCACACTGAAATATCACATGGTGTGGCACCTTGGCCAGTCATATTATAATGAAATTGGGTCCAGCAGCCCTTGAACTTTCCTCTTGAACTTTAAGCCCCAAGCAAGAAAGTTTAGAAATCTTTGATAGATGAAAGACCTGGAAGGGATATGAGCTCTTAACCTACCACACAATGTCAAGAGAATTTGTGATTCATTTAAAATACAATGTAAAATACATACAAATGGAAAATTGTATCCCCCCTTATACCCTACCACCTCTCCCCGTTTTGTGGCATATCTGTCAAGTGGTTTACAAGATATGGAGTAGACAAGAATTTTTGTACTTATTTCTAACCTTGAACCTCTCCTTGAAGTCATTTAGAATGACCTTGAGTTTTGAGCTACAGATCTGCAGGCTAGCAACACAGTGCCTGGATATGGTGAACATTTGTGCCATGTTATTTTAAAAATTTTCTTGCGGTATATGGACCAGACACGATGTTTTGTACATATATCTGACCTTTAACCTCTAAGTGTGAACTTGACTTTTAAGCAACTGATCTGGGTCTTGTGCATTAGACATTGTCAGATTATGATAAAGATTTGGGCCATGTTATTTCAAAGACTATCAAGTTGTTTTCAGGATTATTATGGAGCAGACATGAAATGTTGTACCTATTTCTAACAGTTAACCTCGAAGTGTCTTAGGTATGACACTTCATTACATATGGTGAACATTTGAGCCATGTTATTTTAATATTTCTCTATGTATGAGAAAGTTTTAGCCCAGCCAATTTGGACAGACGCACTCACACATGCACCCGCAAACACCTATGCATTGTGATGACTATGCTGAGCTCACCGCAAGCATCATTTTTTATTATTGTAGCAAGGCATATTCTACCTAAACAGCGGCACAAGCCTAGAACTCCAGCACTGCACATTTCAGCCATATTGACGGACATCTTAGTATTCTTTTTCTTGTTTTTGTTCATTTTGAAATACAAAATTTCATTGCAATATTACACAACAAAACGCCAAGACAAGTTGTGTCTAAGATAAATTTAAATTTTTGGATAAATTTAATTAACTTTCAAACAGGTGTTTGTTAACCCCAATTACTTGTAATTTATGTACAAACATGAGCATGGCATTCTAATGAATGTGGTCTTTCACTTAATATAAAATCACTTCCTCTAATCTGCATCCCATCTTAAATGGTCAAATTAATCGTCCTTGTGTATAATGGTACCATTAATTTGCTTATTTGTAACTGTATTCACCATTTCTTTCAATTTTTATCATATTTTTTCTCTCAGCAAAATAAATTATATCAATATGATAATACAAGAGGTGGTCATGGGCCTGTATTGCTCTACTGGACATTGAACAGTGTAAGAGGGATAGTTACATATGTTCTTTGCCAGGTCAATATATCTTTTTATAATTCATTCAAAAGTAGATCATCAAATCAAGTGAAATACATGTAAAGTGTTTTTGATTACTCATGAGCAGATAACTTAATCTTTTACAATTTGGAATCTGCCTCGGGTTTTCAACCTCATTCCGGGGTCATATTCACCAGCCATTCTTGAGAACATTCTTGAGCTGAATCTTGAAAATCCAAATTTTAACAAATAGAATTATTGTTTATTTGAGTTTATTTTCAAACTATATTATTATGTGTCCCTATATGCTTGCAAATTTGGTCTCAAAAACGGTTTCTGAGTCTGTTTTTCAAAATTCATTTTTGAATTCAAGTCTAAGATTATTCAGAATGGTTGGTGAACACCACCCCAAGTCTTAAGGTATTTGGTAGAATACAAATGTTTGATTTAAATCCAATAAAAGAAAACAAGATGAAGAATTACCAGAAAAATTACCATCCAAATAGACTCAGAGTGCTGGCCTTTTTATTGACATTCTAGGCCAGATAATTGCAGCCATGACAATTAAAGTATTATGGTTATATATAATATATATCTAAGCCAGGTAAAAATCAAATAAAAAAAAATGTTATTATTGGAGAAAGTGATGAAAAATTTATGATAAGACAGACAATGGATAAATTATCAACCCATAAGCACTACATGACTGGCCTTTGCCTTGTAAAACTGACAAAAATGAATTTATTTATTATGCATACAACCAATACTTTACCTTAAACAAGAGCTGCTGGAGAACAGCCTTAACTCAACTATTTTAGCATTGTCACAGAACAATATCTATAACATGTATAAGAAAAACCGGCTTATCTATCAAACCATTTTTAATGCAGAGTTTAAAGGCAAATGTGACACTTTGAACTTGATTTTGAAGTTAGGAGCCCTGATATCTACATACTGCTTCAGAGTATAAGCATGATACCCAACTTTCTCATTGAAGCAATGTTATGTTTTATTTTAGTAAATTCTGTCCACTTTTGTTCAAATTGATAGTAAAACAATCAAAATCTGTAAAAAAAAAAATAGCTACCTTACCTACCATCATTTAAATACTGGGTTAGAGCAGCAAACAAACAATTTTTTAGAATGACCTGATAAACTAATTTATAATCCTTATACCCTTTGACCAGTCCACTAGAAAGGTATGTACAGAAATAACAAGACATAAATTGATGCAAGGCATCAATGGCGCTGCAAGTTTGTTTTAAAGAAACAACAACGAGTTTGCTTTCGTATGTACAGTAATAATAAATGATGTAAATCTATACTTAGCATTCGAAAATAATCCATCATGACATGTTTTGGTAAACACAACTTTATTTAGAGAATGAGGAGCCGTAAAACCAAGCTATGCTTGGTCACAAATCTGTAAATTGTTACAATAGCAAGGTCAACTCAGATTATCTATAAAACAAACTGGTCTTTCTATTACCTAGCCTTAATTTTGAACTACATTATTAAATTAATAAACAAATTACCATAATTATGACGATATTCACTATCAATAACTTCTGGTAATTTCTTTTAAAAAAAAGTTAATAGTTTTCTTCAAACTGTTTTGTCTTTGTGTTGTTTTGGGGTGAAACATGAAATGTTTAGAGAGTAGGGATGTGACAGCTTCTTTTAAACTATAACATTCCAAATTGTATATGGATGGATAGGTGAATGGACGTATGGATGGATAGATGGATGAGTGGATGGATGGATAGATAAATGAGTTGATGGATGGATAGATGGATGAGTGGATGGATTGATAGATGGATGAGTGGATGGATGGATGGATGGATGGATGGATGGATGGATGGATGGATGGATGGATGGATGGATGGATGGATGGATGGATGGATGGATGGATGGATGGATGGATGGATGAGTGGATGGGAGGATAGATGGATGAGTGGATGGGAGAATAGATGGATGAGTGGATGGATGGATAGATGGATGAGTGGATGGATGGATGAGTGGATGGATGGATAGATGGATGAGTGGATGGGTTGATAGATGGATGAGTGGATGGATGGATAGATGGATGAGTGGATAGGTGGATAGATGGATGAGTGGATGGGAGGATAGATGGATGAGTGGATAGGTGGATAGATGGATGAGTGAATGGGAGGATAGATGGATGAGTGGATGGGAGGATAGATGGATGAGTGGATGGGAGGATAGATGGATGAGTGGATGGGTGGATAGATGGATGAGTGGATGGGAGGATAGAGGATGAGTGGATGGGTGGATAGATGGATGAGCGGATGGGAGGATAGATGGATGAGCGGATGGGAGGATAGATGGATGAGCGGATGGAAGGATAGATGGATGAGCGGATGGGTGGATAGATGGATGAGTGGATGGGAGGATAGATGGATGAGTGGATGGATGGATGAGTGGATGGATGGATAGATTGATGAGTGGATGGGAGGATAGATGGATGAGTGGATGGGAGAAAAGATGGATGAGTGGATGGATGGATAGATGGATGAGTGGATGGATGGATGAGTGGATGGATGGATGGATGGATGAGTGGATGGATGGATGGATAGATGGATGAGTGGATGGGTTGATAGATGGATGAGTGGATGGATGGACAGATGGATGAGTGGATGGATGGATAGATGGATGAGTGGATGGATGGATGAGTGGATGGATGGATAGATGGATGAGTGGATGGATGGATAGATGGATGAGTGGATGGATGGATGAGTGGATGGATGGATAGATGGATGAGTGGATGGGAGGATAGATGGATGAGTGGATGGGAGAATAGATGGATGAGTGGATGGATGGATAGATGGATGAGTGGATGGATGGATGAGTGGATGGATGGATAGATGGATGAGTGGATGGATGGATGAGTGGATGGATGGATAGATGGATGAGTGGATGGGTTGATAGATGGATGAGTGGATGGATGGATAGATGGATGAGTGGATGGATGGATAGATGAGTGGATGGATGGATAGATGGATGAGTTGATGGATGGATAGATGGATGAGTGGATGGGTGGATAGATGGCCTGGTCGGGAGGACCTATTGGATAGGTGGGTGAACCGACAGACGGATGTTGCTTTGGATGGATGGTCATACTGGTGAGTTGGCAACGGACAAATGGATTTTTTTAATAAAACCAAATGCTGCATTCTAGTAAGTTTTTAAGATGAAAAAAACTCTTCAAACCCGATACCTGCTTTTTGGAATGAATAAACTATTTAATATATCAAAATAGCAATCACTTTAGTGCACCAAATAGCTTGTGACTTGCTATAACACACAACTGGTATTCATTTATCTAAATAATTAATTTCAATAAAAAACACCAAGTTTATCTCAGAGCGTGATGGGAACAAGTGCATTTAATCATTAATACCTGGTACAACTTTATAATTATAAAGAAAGTCGTGAATGATATACATAATTAATTATATTTACTTGTTTAGTTTGAACTATCAGATAGCACCACTTGGGACTATTTGCTCAGTTTTCATTTGCATGCAAATTGTAAACCATGGATACACACAAAGTTTATCAAATGTAGACATTAGATCAAAATGCTGTTGGTCTAGTGGTTAAGTATCTGCTTTGCATGCAGAAGTTTGTGAGTTTGGGTATACCAATTATTCTAAAGGAAGCACCAGAAGCTGTTAATTACCGAGCTTAGAGATGAGATTCTATGACTGAACTGGTCTATAATGAAACTAGGTGTGTTATCATACCATGCATCTAATGGCATGATACTTAAGTAGTCTATCCCAGAACCCAGATATCTCCCGAATCAGGTCTATTAACCACCAATAGAATAAGCAGGGAATTATATGCCTGTCCCAATATTCATAGCTATTAAATGCTTTCTAAACTATGAAGTCATTCAAATATTCCATGAAGCAATTGACCAATCAGCATGCTCGTAACAATTGCTAGTTAACGGACCCAGTTGGGAGAGCTGGGTTCGTTCTACAGACTAATACTTAAGCGTGGTAATTTTGACACGGAAGTTGTCATTAAGTAACTGAACAAAAATACCCTAAATGATGAAATATAAAACTGGCCTTGTCACTCTTGAAATATAAAACTGGCCTTGTCACTCTGACCTTTGCTTTGGAAAAAATCATTACATAAAATAAAAATCAACCAAATGGTGACCTTTATTACTGTGACCTTGATTTCATTTCTGTTTTAATAATTAATATATTAATTCACATTGATCTTTTCTGAACAATTGATACTGAAAAAACACAAATATGCAATTCAAGAAGTGGTTTATATACTTTTTATTTTAAAATTTATGGACTTGTAAGACTTGAAAAACTACACGTAATGAAATTCAATCTTCCTATGAAATAAACACCATCCTTCCAAGCACAACATCGCATAATTTGTACTTGTTCTTACAGTCAAACAAGTTTTATCAACACAATGACCGAGGATTTATTGTGTAACTGTAATTTACAACTAGCTGTCTTCATGTACATAAGGCAGTGGTAATAAATGATAGAATGTTTTATTCTAATTTGGAAGAAGCTGATTAGGGAAAATCAGCGTGAATGTACAAGGGAAACTTAGGACTTATTTTTAAGGATTTAACTGGATCCTCTGTGGCTGAGTGGGCTAAGGTGCTGTCTCAAAATTATATAACTCTCACACTGCTGAGGTCATGGGTTTAAGTCAAGGTCAGACAAAAAACTTATGTGAGAGAGTTAACCTGGCAGTTACTTGTGATAAGATCCTGCTCAGATTCCTGTACAGTTTAACCTTTCTTAAAGGGAGTATATCAGGAAAAAAGCTTTAAATGTCTCAAAAAAGTAAAATTATTTTAGAAATAGATAAAGAGCATCTCATTATCATAAATAAATAAAATCAAAATGGTTTGGTATGTCAAATTCACCAAAACATGACATAATCAATATTTAAATTTGAGTGCAAAACTTGAAACAAAATCCCCATTCTAAAAATAGACACCTCTTAATTACCTTTATATCGCCATTTGGACACTTTCTAAGATGAAATAAATTGTATTACATGTAAACCTGTATAACCAATCATATTTAAATCAAAGTGTTATCTCCTCACTCATTTAATACGTCACAAAAAATGTTGCAATTTTAAGCGGAAAATCTATTTTAGTCTAACCTAGGGGCATAGCTCAAGTACGGTGTCACTGAGTATATAATAATAGGCATGATATATTGGGGAAAAAAGGTTTATAATAAATTTTTAAATTTTGAAAAATCCTGATAAATTCCCTTTAAGAAGCCAGAAGTGAGCGAAAGGGGCCTTTAAGACAGGTTGTTGCTTAATACAGGTTAATATCCTCTGAAAGCATTGAAATGGGAATTAGCAAAGGTGGCTGTTTAAGACAAGTGGCTGCTTAATAGAGGTGACAACTTTAACAGGTTTGACTGTACATGTATATGATCGGAGGTTTCTTCAGTGAATAAATGTAACCTGTAATGCTTAGAAAATGTTGTTAAATAGTATTCAAACATTCTGCGTTTTAGGTCACTGATGGTATCTGTGATAATATAAAAAAGAAAAAAAGATGATGATAAGTGTATTCCTGTTGCTATTAGTGCTGCTGATGGAGATGTTGGTACTGATATGTGGATAATTTTAAGTTGATGCTGATGAGAATGGCTATCTTGATAATAATACTGAAAATGGTGGTGATGATGATGATGATGATGATGATGATATAGATGTCCTATGTTACAAAACAATCAGCATACAGCCTCAAATACATGTACACAATATCATTCTGACAAAGGTATCTTTTAAAAGTCAAAGTCTGAGCTATTTTTAGGTAACTGTAAACAATGTTGCATAAATAATTGCCTTATGGTTGTAATCTACAGGTCTGTGTGCTAGCATAACATTACCAATAAAGAATTTTCTTCTAGATTCATTACAGATATCAGTTTCACTGTATAGTTCTATGGAATTGATCAATGATTATTTGACTGGTATATGTATCTCATTCAGCAAGAATCAATTACTCGGATTGCATTTTTACCATGTCAGATTCAGTTTGAAATCAATATACAGAGTAAATGATACATTACTTACCAAATGAAAGAATGGTACAAAATATCCAAACAATGCTACTCCAAGGGAGACAACCCAAGTCACATAAGCTCTGTTTCGCCATATCTTCACATTGAGAAAGCGCTTTGTCCATGTACAACAGACATTACAATGTTCATAGACACTCTCTGTTGACAGAGTCATCACTGCAAGCTGATCTTCTTTCCTAAACAGTGGCTTCCAAGAAAATGCAAATAGTATCAACATGGCTTGCATTCCGGCTAGAAATAGGAAACAGTATTTGATGCCAATAGATCCCAAAAGGTATGGTAAGATTCTAGTCAGAGCTATAGTGAATACAGAGCTGCCAAAGGCTACTATACCATTCACAAGTCCCATGTGCTTTTTGAAATAATGTCCGAGAATGACTAAAGATGGTGAATACACCATGGATGATCCAATACCAAGGATTAAGCCATAGGTTAAATATAAAAGTTCAAGCCTCTCTATAAAAGCACTGGTCACGAGACCAATGGTTGCAAGAACTGCTCCACAAACAGCAGTAGGTCTAATTCCAATACGGTCACTAAGGATGCTGGAGACCGTGCACATGAAGAATGTCACCCCTGTACATGTGGAACCAACAAATGCTGAAACAGAGATGAAAATGATTTTGTTTTAAACTTATTGATTTTACATCAATTGTGAAACAAGTTTGTACAACTTAGACAAATCATGCTAAATGTCTCCCTGGACAGAACAAGTACTAAGTATATGCGGATAATGTGTCTTGCGCAAGGACACCACACACAGCCATGACAGAGGATCTAAACCAAGGACAGTTGAATGTTGGTGGACAGTACTTACATAAGTGAATATATACTTGTGCATAGTAAAGTAATTTAGGTCCTCTGTGGTCGTGTGGCTTTAGGCATCATTTCGAGATCACTTGCAAACCTCGGTCCAAAAACTTAATTTGAGAAATTTTCTAGTTACCAGTACTTACTGAGGACATTATTGCTAGTTCTACTTAGATTCATGATTTTGAGATAAACAATAATAGTAAATAATGTCTGAGAATGACTATTTACACCAGCTATAGGTCGAATTAACAAAAAGAAGTGAAATAAATGAAATATCAATAGCTGAGGCTCTAAGCAATGTGACTGACAGAAAACAACAAAATATATATATATATATATAGCGTAATAAATTGTCAAATAATTAAAATGTAGCTGCAGGGCTTGAAATTTCTAATTTAAACGTTACTGGTACTCCCTTACTAACATTTTGAATTGAATGTTTAAAATCAAAGAAATATAAAGGTCAGTTTGTAAGATTTTACTCATCCTAACCAAATATTTACTCGTCCTAACCAAATATTTACTCATCATGGTGAATGAACAATTGGAATTTTCCAGCCCTGAGTAGCATACAAATTATTTCAGCAAATATAATTGTGCTTAGTACTGAAAAAAAGTAAGAATTAAACTATTGCTATTGACAGCATATTTTTTTTGATAATAACAAAAATGATTATAATTAAATGTGTTTAAAGTATTGCTAAAACCATTCCTGTAGACCCCTTAGTGACTATTTTTAAAAAAGTGAGAAAATAAATAACTTTGCTGGAAATGTGTGGTTCTTAGACGATGGACCAAACTTTTAACTTTTGTTTACATTTTTGCAATTCTGTAATGACTCGGGTGCTTTCCGACTGTACCTCTGCCAGTTTTCGGAAGCACACAAATGAATACTGCAGTGGTAGTGTGCAGGTTAAGACCGCCAGATAAGGGGATCATTTACCAGATTAGAAAAGTTATGGCTTCACTAATATTATGTATTGTTATTGGGTTTTCTTTTTTTAAATATATATTTTGATGTCTGCAATAAAACTGTACCGAACGTAGTACCCATTATATTATTTATACACACTGAAAAACAATGAGTACAGAATACTAGTTTGTTCGAGTAACTTTTGCTCAGGATCCTCCCTTGCATATACGGATGATACTATCGCACGCGCTATCATCCGTATGTCACAAATCACTTTATCGCAGTCAATATTGAGAGGCTACCAATGGTGGTTTGTTTAGTACAGTTATTATAAAAGTAATTTTATTTTTGATTTTATAAATATGAACGATTTGTCACTTACGTGCTCTTGGATTCAAGTTCATTAACACACTGAGGGGAATAAAGGGCACGTTCTTAAAAACTATCGAACCGCAAGCGGTTATTTAATCTTTAACTGCATCCCTTTCATTTCCTCATACTATGTTTCTCTCTGAAGTGAATTTATCATATTTTACCGACCGACATGTTTCCAAACAAGCTTCGTAACTCCCCGTTCTCTGCCAAAGGTGTTTATCGGAAAGAGACGAACATTAACCCGTTCTTAATTATGTACTAATTATGTGCTTTATGTTTATTTTTTGTTTGCAAAGTGTCTCAGTGATCAAATAAACAAGTATTCTATCATCTGGAAGAGTAAAGTTCACTTAAATTAAAACTAAAAAACAACCATTTAGGAAGTTTAATGAGCCTTTAAACTAAATCAAATATAAAATTATGTTCACCTGTTTTCAAAGACACTTCTGAATCTCCTTTACTGTAATGTTCTCTCATTTGAACATACATAATACCAAATGTGTTAATAATACCAAAGACGGTACCATTGGCCCATAATGATGTGAGACAGACTATCCAACCCCATCCACCATCAGGTGGGGTAAATCCATCCTGAACCTCATCTACCTCTGCCGGCCTTTCACCATTTTCTGCATCTGTTTTGTTCAAAAGATCACGAGTAGTAGAGGTATCCCTAGACTTTTTTCTTTGCCAAAAATATTTATTCTCCTGTAGACCTGACTTTCCCATTGTGTAGCACTACTTAATGTCACTCCACGTGAGGTCACTGCGCGTGATAATATAAAATTATGAATCAAACTGTGAAATCAAATAAACTCTATTCTACTATCTCATCAAGTAGTAACGTCTAAAGTTCACTGGGCGTGTTGGTGGATGGTGGTGTTGTCCAGCTTCATTTAATACCCATTGTTTCATGTCGTAAGCTACTCTATGGATTAAAAGATATGGTTATGTTAAAAGGAAAAAAGAGTAAATATCCAATGCCATTTGTCTGAAAAATATCCAAATAATCTAACCAATAGACGAGGCAATAGTGCGTGATAGCTGCCTGCTTTATATGTTTACATCAGCTGTTCAGTAGAGGTTACGCAGACGAACTATTTTTGGCATGGTATATTTCCAGTATTAGAACAATTGTACATCGTTGTTGAGATATTCTTGTTGTTTTTTTAAAGTGTCCAATTATTGTTTATAGTTTTCGCCTGCTACCTATTTACATCAACTTCTAAATACCAGCTAATTTCCACCAAATATCGCAATATAAAGCAGCTCTTGCTACTTGTTTATATTCGATACTGCAATATTACAAAAACAAGAATAATTTTAAACGAAAAACTAAAAATTATAGCGCGGACCGTATAGAAACCATGTTCGACTTGGAGTCGCTAACCTGAAAATTTAAAATCTATTCCCAGTGGAACGGATTTCTTATGTAAATAAGAAAGTTCAACCTCAGTTATAACAGTTATCAAGTAACTATATAGGCCTACATGTCGATTTATGGGTTAGGACATAAAATGATATTGTTGTTTTATTTTAAAACAAGAAACATTGGAAAACTGCAAAAAGTGAGCGAACAAAGCGACTAGCTGTCATATCTTTCTTATTTTAGAACTGACTTGGTGCTGGTTTATAAAATTTAGTGACAATAAGACGGCGGAAATCCTTTGTTCTCAATGATAAAAAGTTTGAAACATATGGTGGTTCTGCAACTGCCATCTACTTAGAATAATTGCACTACATAGCCTATGAAGCTAATGAAATCGGAAAAAAAATCAGGGAGAAGCAGCCAGAATAGTAACGGGTGCAACAAAACTTGTTTCAATAGCGGCTCTCTACCAAGAGACCGGCTGGGAATCCTTAAAAACTAGAAGATACAAACACCAATTAATTCTTTATTTCAAAATGTAAAATGAATTATCTCTTTCGTACCTCGTATTTTCTCTTATCCCTGGACATATTGGGAATCTTAATAGCTATAACCTACGAAATGCACAAGACCATAGGACTTTCTCATGTAATACACACTTATACTCTAATTCATTTATACCCTCTTCTGTACGTGACTGGGACAGTCTTCCACAAAATATAAGAGAGTCAACCTCTCTAAATATAGCAATAACTATTGAATGTATTGTATAAATAAACACGAACACGCAAAACACCTATCTCCCCTATATCAGAATGAACCGATAAAGGAAAACAATCAGTGAAATCTCTTTCTCCCGTTCTCTTCCATAAATATTTTTTATTACTTGAAATACTCTCAATAAACAATTGTGTTATGTTTTCTTATCTTCTTATGTTATGCCTAATTTGCCAAACTGAAACTAGTACGGAGCAATATGATAAAGTCTATAATGGAAAGTAAAATGGACAGCATTGTAAGTCTCTGGGTTCTCCTTCTATGTGCGAGTGAATCCCATCCTAGATTGATTATCATGTTGGACACACATCCTGGGGTCCTCTCCCTGTAGTTGCGCATTACAAAGCGAGCTGCCCGTCTTTGTACCTGTTCCAGCCGGTTAATGTCAGTGGTTAGGTGGGGATCCCATGCTGATGAAGCATACTCTAGTGTTGGTCGTACCAGTGTATTGTAGGTTGTCTCGCGTACCTCTTTAGTGCAGTTATGCAGGTTCCGACGAAGAAATCCCAAAGTCTTTGACGCCTTGGGCGATATGTTGTCGACATGGGTCTTTGGTGCGAGATCTTCGCTGATGGAGACACCAAGATACTTGGCACTGTCGACTGCTTCTAAAATATGGCCATGCAGCATGTAAGTTGTATCTTACTTGAACGTCTTGTTGGTGCAAATCTTAATGACCTGACACTTCTCTGGATGAAACTTCATTTGCCATCTATCCTCCCATTCCTGTAAGGAATCTAAGTCCTGCTGTAGCTTCAGGGCATCATCAGGGTCCTTGATGTGACGGTAAAGTAGACCGTCATCTGCAAAGAGGCGTGTCTCTGATGTTGTAGATTCTGGGAGGTCGTTTATACATTCCAGGAAAAGGAGAGGTCCTAGTACCGTTCCCTGGGGTACACCTGAAACAACATCTGCTTCTGATGAGCTGATTCCTTCTAGTGTCACACGTTGCTTTCTGTAGCTGAGGAAAGACTGTATCCAGCGAAGGGTGTTGCCTCGTACTTCAGATTCAACTGAACAAGCCTCAAAAGCTTTTTTCTGTATCCTTTCCTCATAATGTGTTAGATCTATGACTTTATTGCTTCATTGTTAAATGTATACTAAATATATGTATTTATGTGAATAAAATATTTTTAAACTACTTATAACAAGAACCATGTTTGACATTGCCAAGTTCTTGCACTGTCCACTTCCTGTCAATGCTCTCTATCATTGTATGCAGTTTCAAAGCATTCACTTCAAACGTTTGCAAGGTTAGCTCCAAACAAGGGAAAATATCAAAGGGGAATACTTCTGCGAAGACAGAAGATATAGTTATACTTCCTACACACTACACTTCCTCTCATTGTCCTTTATCAATGTGTGAAATATCAACTAAATCCCTTGAACACTTTTTGAGTTATGTTCCAGACAAGCATAATAAAATATATTAAAGTAAGATAGTTAAAGAATGAGCAAAGTAGAGCTATAGTTCTTTGACAATGTACTTCCTCTTAATGTCCTCTATCATTGTGTAAAATTTGAACCAATCCCTCAGATAGTTGAGTATTCTTTATGACAGGTATACTAAAAGTGATAAATGGGGATAATTGAAAAATGAGGCAAGGTAGAGTTATGGTTCTTAGACAATGCACTGTACTTTTATGTCCTCTGTCTTTGTATGCAGTTTCAAGGAAGTACATGCTTCTCCTGGTCTTCCTTAGCAGTTTGAATGAATTTCATTTAACACTTTTAGAGTTAAACCCAAGACAAGTAAATTTAATAAAGGGACATAATTAAGAAAATAAATAAGGTAAAGTTACGGTTCTTGTACACTGCACTTCCTTCCAATGTCTTCAGTTATTGTGTGAAAATTCAACAAAACCCCTTGAAGAGTTTTGGAGTTATGCTCCGGCACAAGTAAATTAACAAAGGAAGATAATTAAAAATGTAACTAAGGTAGAGTTATGGTTCTTGTACACTTCCTTTCAATATTCTCTGTCATTGTGTCGAGATTCAACAAACTTGCTTGAAAGGTTTTGTAGCTATGCACCGGACAAAAGAGTAACAGACGGACGCACACACACAAATTGATAAAGAGAGATAGTTAATAAATAAGCAAGGTAGAGGTATGCTTTTACACAGTACTTCCTCCCAATGTCCTCTGCCATTGTGTCAAGATTCAAAAACATTTCTTTGTTTTGGAGTTATGCTCCTGACAAGAAAATGCTCTAAAGGATATCATTCAAACAGTAAGTGATGTAGAGTTGTGGTTCTTGTTCGCCGCACTTCCTCACAATGTCCTCTGTCATTGTGTGAAGATTTAACAAAATTCGATGGAAGGTGGAATAACTGGCTATCTAGATAAGATTCGCGTTATCACTTAGCTAGGCAACGAATGCTGCATATATTTATATAAAGTGTAATTTTTTTATTATTTTTTGTATCTGATATATATTTCTTTACAAATAAAACCGCATTTATATAACCTACTATCTTACGTAAATTACAGCAAAAATTCACGAACTTATCGAACAACCCTCGTAAACAAGTATCTACAAACATTGCTTTATTTCTTGCGACATACATAACCTTTTATGGTCGTCTGGCACACTTACAATAATTACTGACTTGTTTTACAAATTCTTCGTCGTTTTCCATTTGTTTTTACCTTCTTGCATGTATCCCGAAATATATTTGTAATGATTAAAGTGTTGCATGGAAAATAATTTGCATCTTGAGATAAAAATATTTCATTTTCGGAGTCTGTTATTGCATTTTTCTTACACCAGTCGATTTATACATTCATACCTCCATCACTGTTTATAAACGAACTGAACAGTCACTTGGATATTTTGAATTTGTATGGTCATTTGTGAGTAACGAAGCGAGAGATTCTTGTCTTGTCGTCCATCGGCTCTCCTGAGCTGGTAAGTTAAATCATTCTTACAAGTTATTGCTGTACAATATTCCGACACAGTTTGTTTTGTGTTGTATATTAGTGTTATATCTAACAATATCATTATTCTGAAACATCAAATATAGCCATTTTGCATAAAGATGTGATTAAAACTCGCCTAAACTCACAACCAAAACTAGACGCACACTGATCAAATCGTCAGATTTCCAAACTAATGATCACCCTAAAATGTTATAAGTAAACTCGAATAGTCGATAATAGAGTTCTGGAAGTACTGAGACATCATTAAATCTGAAAATAGTCTTAGAATACAGTAAAATCATCGATTATAAATGCGTAAATACAACGAAAATCTGTACAGTCACTCGCATGCATTCTATACGATCGCTTGCCCAATTTCCCGGGTTTCTTTTTACAGTCACTTGTAGAAGATAGTGAGTTAAACAAATAAACTGTCTGTTTTAAATACTTTGGATGCCATATGAGAAAATGTCTGCTACTAAATAATGAACCTTTGAAGAAGATCAACTTGTGCGGTGAACCAATTACATGTAGTTAATTTGAAACCGGTTTATCACTAAATCTGTAACTGGACGGTTACCCGGTTAATCGTTTCAGCACTATTCTGCACCGGCACTGTCGTGTGTGATTTAATTTCTGTTTTAAAATGAAACTTTAGAAATAATAGTTTACAAGTAATTATTTACTGCTTAATTTGTTTTGGAATACAACTATGACAAAATAATTTAAATCTTTTATTTGTTTGAAATTCCATTGCTAATAAAATATTTGTATCACACTAAACAAAAACTTTCATCTCAATCACTAAATAAATGTATCTACAATAATGTAGGTAATTAACCCTCACATGTAACTTATATAATGATCAGACGTACGAGATCTCGTACATTATGATTATACATCACGGAAAGTCCACATCTAACTTGCTTATTTTAACAAACAAAACAACCTAATATGAAACAAATATATATAAATTTAATTAGAAAATCAAAAGAAAATGAATGCCCAAATACTTGTATAACCAATACAATGAACGGCCTAAACTTAATATATGTCCGAAATAATTATGAAGACAAGCTATTTGCTTGTTTTGCCGAACGAGTAAACTATGTACAAAACAACATCACAGACTTGCTCAGTCTAAATCCTTTTAAACTTTAACTGTTGCATGTGTGGTGATGGATAATCTATGCATCAGACCCATTTCTTCAAGTGGTATATAGGTGTCATCCCACCATTGATTTTTGTTCTTTATTCTATAGTTAATAATAAAAGTTCAAAGGCTTGTCATTCATAGAGAGACCCAAATGAAAGAAGTGAAACCTACACCTACACATTACTGTTTGTCAACCTCTGCACTATCAAAATATGATGAGAAAAAGTTGGGGTCATGTGTCATATAAGAGATTTTTTTTTCTGCTCAGTGTGTACACTGGTGACAAAGTGAAAGTAGACTTCCGAAATCATGTATTCATACCCCCAATTTCCAAGCATCTTTTTTTCTGAATTCACAATTCAAACATGACAATGCTATCAAAGTGTTCAAAAAACATCAATAATGCCATTCAAATAAAAAAATGAGCATTAAAATAAGGAAAATGCATTTTTAAAGAAGAAGAAATGAGGATTATTTAAAACCGCCATTATGCGACTACCCCATGGAAGCACTTCCTTTTTGCAATGGTGGCACTATGCCTATAAGGCTGGATCGCCAAATCGATACCTTGTCACAGTTTTTGCAAAAGTTTTCCTTCTGGTCGTGAACATCCCTAGTGTGTTCCTGTAATATGTCTTTGGTCACAAAGTCGTCGGTGCACACAGGACATTGAACTCTTTCAGCAGTAACGCTACACATATTTTGATGTTTAAAAAGACTTTTCCTAAAGGCGAATGATTCTTTACATGTCTTGCATCTTTCTTTTAGCTCCGGATCGTGCGATGCCATATGCCCTTTATAACTCCATAGAGTGTTATATCCTTTCTGACACAAATTACAGGTGAATCGAAAGATCCTTTTATTACATGTCCTGGTATGTTGTCTTAGCCCTTCTGCAGATATAAGTATCTTCCCACAATCATTACACAATAAACTTTTCGTTGATGATGACGAAGATCCCGGCAATCCATTATTGTTTTTTTCCATCAAGTTTTTCGTGTGCAGTCTTTTCGTGTCTCTTTGAGATTAAACATTCGTTTTGTACTGTATTCATATTTTGAACATCTATATTCAGTGCCCACTTCAATGAAACACTCATCTATGCCTTTAAATTCAACTGAAACGTCTATTTTGCGGCGATCTGCATTAAACTACAATGTATGAAACAGTAATTTAATTATTATGGCTCACAAGCGATCGTACATTGAACTCACAAGTGACATTACAGTAGTATTTTCCTTGTAAAAAAGACAAGACAAGTGACCGTACAGAGTTTCTTTGACCCTGCATGGAAATAAATAGATATGACTTCCAAAATAGAACATTTGTTTTAATATCATATGCAGATATTGGTCTAGTAATATCAGCACTATTAACCTGTAAAATTAAAATTGTCATAGAAAGAGTTTTTTTCAAACAGAAAAGGCTGTTTTACACCATCAAATAGAATTATTGAAGGTGAGTAAACGATATGATGGGTTCGGAAAAATATCGATATCGGCAAGAAATCCTATACATTCATTGATAGGAAACACAGGCAATGATAACTGGTTCGTTGGAAGGCTACTATTACACATTAAGTCAATTACAAGTGGAAGTCTTTGAAAACGTTGAAAACATACCTGCACATCTGCCGAAACTTTCGAACGCTGTCGCTTCATTACTCACTAATGACTGTCCTAAACTCAATATTTCCAAGTGACTGTACAATTCGCATGTAAACGTCGTATGTAAAACGTAAACGTCATTATGTCGTGCCTCTATACTCTCTTAAATATCATGGTTATTTCAGCAATTTAAAAGTGCAGTGCACATATATAACCAAACGGCATTATTAACTGTACCATTGATCACTTTTATCAAATTATCCTGTAATTTACCTGAAGATCATTAAATATATCTAATTCAACTTGTATAAGCAATAACATTCGGAAATAAAACTGATTTCCTAATGTTAAAGTATACCATTTAAAAACAAAATCAAGATGGATTATTTCACCCGAAAACTGTATCAAGTATTTAGATGAATTAAAACGAAAGCCGTAGGCCTATCAACATGCGACATACTGGACTATTTCAGACATTTCTCAAGAGTTATCCGATAACTGCCCCTGTGCAGTTTGATGATAGTGTAGATGAATCCAATTACTTCCCTTAGACCGTGATAAAATATACAGGTATCGTTCCGTTCTGACACTAAAATTAAATATGCGTGACGTGTTATATATGCCCTCGGGTACAATTTGACAAGGTCTTATATATGTCTTTGTTTTGATAAGGGCGTTTTGGTGATTTTGATGTGTACTATTCTTGAAGAAAATTGTATCACTAAATGTTAGGCATTACCATTTATTTTAGGGCAAACTTTTTTAAATCAATTATATTTTTTAGTGTTAGCGGACACAAACACTGTTTACTTCTTATACATCATATATCTATCTACCTTCCAATAAGTCAAACCCCTCGCGAGGACATAGACATATACACCATATGAGTTGTGTCTAAGTACAGTATACGAGTTATGTCTAGGTATCTTGAGCCGGTTACTTTTTCGAGTAAATCTATAAATTATGTTAATGAAATTTATATGAGAATTGAATGGGGTTTCGTTTTTTGTGGGCTACTTTTAAATAATACGTTTCATTTGTCTGGGTGGCAATTCACCATTGTATAGGATTAAAACAATAGGCTAAATCTAGGCCTGTCCTTTTCACGCTACTGGCAGTATCAAAATAAACCGCCAGTAAAGTAACTTTAATAAGAACAAAAAGACAAGTCTTAAAAAATAAAATAAAAACGAGTCCCAAAAGCCAATAGATCTATACTATTTTATTTCGTTTGAAATTTAGCGCAGTTTTTACTTTTCAATTAACCGTCACGTGATCTAAATGGACCTTCACATACAGCGACGTAGAACCAGTGTGATAGGTGTGTCCTGACGACCAGACTCCACTCCAGAATTTATATTATGTAGATGCATTTGTTCCAAAAACCTTCAAAGAATAATGATTCAAAATACACCAATCATGGTAAGTTCGATTATACTGTAAAACAAAATATTGAGTGCAATGAATTATGCTCAGTGGTACTGTACACTTCTTTGAACTGACATTGGATTTCGCGAAAATTTCAAACGCTTTTGAATCTGAGGTATGCCTAGAGGCGGCTGACAATAATCATTGTTTTTTTTCACCATTTTGGGAAGATGACCCATACCCTTTGAATTGGGAATTTTAGCGGCGTTTTCATTAACATTGGGAAAACTTATGCATTAAATATAATTGTATGGTGCCGTAACCTGTTTTCGAGCGTCACCTGAAATCGATCACTTCCCAGAATTACGAATATCGCGCACTCGTATTTTAACTTCCTACACTATTGGCAATATTTACAAACAGTATCCACGTGGTCATTGAATGCAAAGAAAAATATAAAAAATAATGCTTCCGATAGAAGTGAGAAAGTCATTTTATGGTACAGACCTGAAAAAATGTATTTCTCACTAGGTCCATTTTTCAGTTTGCATAAAAGCTCGACAAATGCTAGGTTTGTTTACGAATATCGATTTCATACACGTCTGCTGAAAACTGATGCAATACAGGTCAAGGTCGAAAGTTATAAAATATTTCGCTTGTGCATGTCAGAAATTATCGAGGTTCCGGACGAGTGACCTTCTTATAGATTTTTTTTTAAGAATGAGATTGAAATTAGTACAGGACCACATTTAAATGAAGAATAAAAACAAGCAAACAGTTGAAAAGGTTTGTTATAAGAACTGGATAAGAAGAGGTGGTTATATAAAGAATTAATAATAAAGTAGCAAATAAAAAAGAAGATATATATATTTTAAATCAGTGTTTTTATTTGGTTACTATGATTTTTAAAAAAAAAAAAAGTAATTTTATTTAAAAACTTCATGCTGTTAAGTTAATTGATATTATGATGAAATTAACCTATTGAGAAATATTTATTCTTGTTAAAGGTTATGCAGTTTTCTCTGCTTTCTTTTATTTGTGCTTTTGAAGCCATGTGTCATTTTAGTTTGACACATTACATCATCCTATCATGTGCTCGATATCAGGTGCCGCAATTTTATTGAACGTATACTGGGTCACCATGATCTAACGTGAATGGTGAAGTCAATGGGCATGTATTTGTAATTGTTTTGGTAGAAAATAATTATTTGATAGTTATTTTAACGTTGTATACAAGCATTTAGTGTCAAAATCCGTTTTGCATTGAAATATTTTAGCAGCGATTATTAAGTGATCGAAAACCGGTAACACAATCATATTCATAAAAATGTGTACACTTGCTTCTCTGGTCATTTAATTAAAGAATCAATGTATTACTTAATTCAGAATGGGGAAAACTTTGTCTATTTTATCAAGGAATTATGGAAGTTTCAATTTACAATTATTGAAGCTTTCAATTGGGAATTTTTACCACTCAATTGGGGAAAAAAAGATACTATTTGCCATTGGGAATATGACCCAATAACGGCTATAAAAATGGTAGAAAAAAAACACTGATAATCTACCATAAAACCACTTTATAGGCATTCAAAATAATGCGGAAGAACTATTGAGACCTTGAGAACATGGCCATTTATTTTCAGAGATCTTGGGAACATTAGCCATTACTTTCAGAGATCCAGGATCAAAGGCCTAATTTAAGAGATCTAGGGATATTGTTCATAAAGAAAAACATTATCTAATTTTATCAATTTTATCAAAGACATATAAACAGAGATGGGCAACTGGAGGCACTTATCTATATTTCAGGTGGTACATTTGATATTTTCTAGTTTAAACTTATTTATCAAGGCTCATTTTTTGTTAAAAAAAATTTTTTCTTGAAAATTTCAACATATTTCATTTTCAACCCATAATAATTTAATTAAAAATATTAAATAATTGATAATTGGAATTAGTCATCTTTTTTTCTCAGCTTTACCATAGTTTTAAAATTATTTAACTCAGACAAAGATTTGAAGAGTTTTTAAAGAAATAGATCTACTGAAAATGCTGTGTACATTATATTGCTATTATAGCCTGCCAGTCTCTGTAATTAGTCGCTAATTTAATGTATAATTCCTATACTTGATCATAATTAATCTTTAAAATCAGATGTTGACTGCTTGAAATAGCTTTTGACAGCTTTGGAGGTTTCTGGTAACATGTTAGACTGGGACCCTGTCCAACTTCATTCCATAATCTATGTACCCAAAATAAATTTTGGATGGTAATTCAGAACAACATTGTCGATTTTGGATCGTAAGAACTGGTGTCCTATCTCACTTGGCATCTAACTTTTTTATTCATTGATAAGATAGTGTTTGCCCAATATAGTCATAATTTATGTTTATATGTTGTTCAAAAAAACATTTTTGTCTTTTCTGTCCTTTCCTTCATCTCTTTTTTAGCTCTACTTGCCAAAGGCCAGCCTGGCTTATGTCGGGGTAAATTGTCTGTCGTTCGTCCGTCAAACTTTTTCTTGTAAATGCGATAGCATCCCCTACATTTTTCAACGAATCTTAACCAAACATGCACAGCATTTATATAACAACAAAAACTCAGACAAGATCTTGAACCAGCGTGATTGAACAATAGAGATGACAATAGTAGACGTTTTACTTAAGGGAACACTATTTGATACTTTTAGGGAACTATGTTTAAAACTTTTGGAGATCTAGGGAACAGTGGAAATACTTTTAGAGATTACAGAAACATGGACAATATACTTTTGGGGAACTTTGTCAAATACTTTTGGAGATCTGGAGGCATTGCTTTAAGAGATTCAGGGAACAGGGACCCACCCTGGGAGGGCCTCGCTATTCAGTAACATAAGTTGACATTTTATTTCTATTTTTTTTTTGGTAACCCTCTACCAACTTTGTTCAAGCCATCTTGATTTGTCAAAAAACATGGCCACCAGGGGGCGGGGTTAGTTTACTATATAAGCTAAAGTCAAAACTTAAAAAATGTTCTTGTCAGAAACTACTGGCTCGATTTAAAAAAAATTCACAGAAATGTTCCTTGAAGGACCTTTCACCAAGTTTGTTCAAACCGTAGTGATTCATAAAAAAACATGGCGGCAAGGGGGTGGGGTTATTTTACTATATAAGCTAAAGCAAAAACTTAAAAAATCTTCTTGTCAGAAACCACTAAGCCTATTTTGATGTAATTTCACAGAAATGTTCCTTGGGCGACCCTCTACCAAATTTGTTCAAGCCATCTTGATTTGTCAAAAAACATGGCCGCCAGGGGGCGGGGCAAGTTTAATTAGTAAAAACTTAAAAAATCATCTTGTCAGAAACAACTGGCTTGATTTTAAAATAATTTCACAGAAATGTTCCTTGGAGGACCCTTCACCAAGTTTGTTTTAACCGTAGTGATTTGTTAAAAAACATTGTGACTATGGGGTGGGGTTAGTTTACAATATAAGCTATAGTCAAAACTTAAAAAATCTTCTTGTCAGAAACCACCAGATTGATTTTAAAACAATTTCGCAGAAATGTTCCTTGGGTGACCCTTTACCTAGTTTGTTCAAGCAGTTGTGATTTGTTAAAAAACATGACCGCCACAATGAGGTGCTAGTTTACCATATAGGCAGCTATAGTAAAAACTTCAAAAGCCTTCTTGTCAGAATCTACTGACCTGATTTCGATGTAATTTCACTGACATTTACCATCGGTGAACCTCTACCAAATTTGTTCCAACCATTGTGATTTGTTGAAAAACATAGATGCCAGGAGGGGAGGCTGGAATTTTGAGTGTACATGTATTATATAATCTACTTAAGTTGGGTGACTCAAGGTCACTCAGGTGAGCGATATAGAGCCATCTTGGCCCTCTTGTTAAGGTATTGGAAGTTCCAAAATGAAAACTCTCATTTTTTGGCCAACTCTTTTTACGTTATTTCTCAACAAGACACAACATTTGAGATTGGAAAATTAAATGAAAATCATTTTCTTTAATTTTCAATTTATTATTTCGTGTCTTGAATCTGTGCATCTGTAGGATACTATTCCATAATAAATTTAACAATCTTCTTCTGGTTTATGAATGACATACATTTAAGTAAAGGCACTATAATTTTATCAGTAACATAGGTTTCATTAGCACCATTATTGTTTATTATAGTAAACAAATACACTTTGATAGAACAACCACACCAGACAAATGTCACTTCAAAGAACAGACCTATGGCATACAACTGTGTGTTCACAAGACAACATACACACATTAACAACCAAACGGAACAAATTGAATATATATTTTTTATTTAAATACCAAAACTTACCCAAACAAAATATTTTTAAACTTTTCAAATTGTGTACCTTTACGATTTTCTGATACGTTAGAGCAAAACTTTTAAGGTATTAGATCTGTAATGCTCTCTGTAGAAATTGACTAACACCGTGATCAGTTGTTACTTTCCGCAAGGAATGTCCGCCAGCTGGAAAACCATTGGTGGTGGCTAAATTTAGTAAAAATTCCACATGACAAGGTGTTTTCTCGCGTGTAGTGACATCACATTGGATTTTCCATCATGGCAGAAGAAGCTAAAACAAATTTTGATCGTCGAGGTTGTTGTTCAAAATAAAAAGAAAACAGATAGAATAACGACTATGATATCATCGTTGACCACATCTTTCATGTGGGTAAAAAATCGAATCCGCGCACCATCATGTGTGTAAAATATCGATGAGAATCCTACAACAACACAGAATGTCACATTAGTTTTCGGGATTTTGATATTGTTCGAAGCAATTGTAAGCATCACAATTTCATACTTTACATAAATCTAAATTAATTGTAACTCATACGATGTTGTTGACTCGTTGGTAAAGAAGTTAGTGCGTTGGATTATCAGACTTGTGGTCGTTGGTTCGATGCCGACTTGCGCTCAATTTTTTGTATAGTTTTTTTTTTATTTACAGAGATGGTTTGCTCAGCACATTCAACTGTAAAAGACATACACATGTCACAAACACAACCAATTGTCTCACCGAGACAAGATTAAGGTGTTGCTTTTCCATCGATGGTGACGGCGGCGGCGGCAAACATTTATATTTAGCTCAAATGTTTAGTTTTCGTTTTACAAGTACTAGGACACTCATACTTGGATCATTTTACAACTAACACCCTGCATCACATTATATACTGCAGATGTTGAGTGTGACCTACATTTCATGGTCCATTGACATTGTTTGATGCTGAATTTTGCATTTAGCTTGTACGGTAAGTTTTTGTTTTTACACTATTTCTCAACAAGTACAAGTGTAGGACACTCATACTTGGATAATAGTGACAACTAACACCCTGCATCACATTATATACTGCAGATGCTGAATGTGACCTACAGTTCATGGTCCATTGACATTGTTTGATGCTGAGTTTTGCATTTAGCTCCAACGTTAAGTTTTCGTTTTAACATTTTTTCTCAACAAGTATAAGTGCTACAACACTCATACTTGGATCATAGTTATAACTAACATCCTGCATCACATTATATACTGCAGATGCGGAGTATGACCTACATTTCATGGTCCATTGACATTGTTTGATACTGAATTTTGAATTTAGCTCCAACGTTAAAGGGATTATATTGGCAAGTAACACAAACACCATGCTGACTTTACCCGTTTGCAGTGTGCACAAATTGACATATAACCTTTATTTAGTTGAGAGTTATCAAATTAACAGTAATTATATATTAGCCAAAACTTTACTATGTCCCGCAATAAAGTATTGCGCAATGTTTACAATGAACTCCGTAAACTTCTCGAACAAAGCCTCGTATTTCCGAAGATATACAAAAATATTCGCGCATGCGCTTGTCACTTGATAGAAAAATAACAAATGGCAACGTTTTGCTGAGAGGGTTGGTCGGTTGAAAATATCCTAAAGCATTGAAAAAGAGACACAACAGAGAGATCGAACCATCAATCGATCAAGGACTAATATTGGCATTGAAATGAATATGTGGAACGGTTTGAGAGATGAATTAGGGTGTGTAACCAACAGGGAATTTGTGAGACTTCTGCTGTACAAGTAAGTGTTACGTATGTACATGTAAACAATCATTGAAATAATTTCGCAATTTCAAACCATTATGAATACATATCATTATTTAAACAAACTGTAAACTTGATTTACAATGAAATAAACTAATGATTCATTGTATGATCTAAACAGCCCCTAAACCAATAAATGTTGTATTTATAGAACAATGAACATCATGAAATGTCGAGGGGTCATGGGGTCGAAATGTCTTCAAAATCAGGAGTCGAAATTGCGAGGGGTCGAGTTGTCCTGATACCGTAATATCCCATATGACCCTACTACTGAGATATACACATATGACAGTATAATAACATCATCTCACACATGCACCCTTAGAATTGAATATTTCTTACCTGGGGACAGTGTGACAATTGAAATGAATTGGTGCCTGTAAGATATCTTGGGAGTGGGTCAACATGTTTTGCCATCTTTTTAGCAAAGCTAGAATCGGTACAAAAAAGTGTACAAACTCACTATTTATGTTGATATAGATCTTTTTTTATTAATTGTATTTTTCATACATGACTTGCTTACTATTACTTGAAAGTTTAGTCCAGTACCAGTATTTTTCCTGATGACACCATTTCAATCCGTCAAATTGGTCGGTTCGCAGTAATATGTATACATACCAGGAAAAAATCAAAATGGCTGAGTCACTGCATACAATAAATAACCACTGTTTATTATTTTCAAAGGTATATATACCAGAAAAAACTTTTATAAGGACTATTCAGGAAAATAAAGTAACTTATTACTGTTTATAACTAATGTCGTGGTTTACGTGGTTGATAACAGTTTAGAGATATTCTTCCAGATTATGATGAACCTAACAGAAATGGCTTTTTATTTACATTTTATTAATTCTAAGTAGTGTTGACATGCATTTAAAGATGCTAGTTACCCCTTTATTATGTTATTTTTCTTTATCACATTTAAACCGTATTCTTTTCAGTGAGAACCATATCAGGAATAGAATATATACCAGAAACTGAAAAGGGTACATGGATGGCAATGTAGGTTGGTATTTACTGGTATCATTAAAACTTATTCTTAGATTAGAATATAAAAAGTCTTTAAAAAAATAGTACAAGTGTGTGGTCAAAAGACCATGCATCCAATTTTCAGTACTAATACCACTACATTTTTGGTTTCTCTTACATGTTTTGGAAATTCATATGAACAAGGTCTATTGTGTAATAACATCATTTAACGACAAGTCTTAAAATTACTTTAAAATACATGCTTTTCTGTTTTATTGTATAGTGGACTTGTACATTGATTTGTCTCTTATAATTCTTATATTGATTGTTTGGATATTAAGCATCATTTTTATGCCGGGGGGAGTGGGGGCTAACAGATGTTAGTTAACCTAATTAATGTTTCCTTGGGTCCTGGGAGGTTAACTAGTAGTTGATCACATCCCCATCTCTGCAGGTAACTGATAACTTTTCCATTTAATCAGTGGAGAGAGACAATTGATGAGACTCAATGTTGTATATCAAACATCACGGAGAGTGTGGCCGGTTGGTGATTCAAACTCACTGCCTCTGTATTGTTTAATTGTACTTATGATGTGACCTTAATATCTTTATAATTTTATTCAATCTAAATCTGGTAAATCTTTATTAAAGACATTTTACATTTGCAGGCTTTCAGAAAGTCCTCACTCAGGCTCACCACAGACACTCACCAAACAAGAAACAGATGCTAGGTGTCAGTGACCTACCATTAGAGTACGTATTGACAATATATAAAGTGCCGAAAAATGATAAAATAGGAAATAAATATTGCACTTTTAGTGTTGTTCCTGTTATTTATAAATTCTTTTTACAATATGCAAACTTTTCAAATCTTATACATTGTATTTACATATTTGTTCATATAAATACAAAAATGCCACAGAATGGGACAACTTTAAATAAGTGTATTTGTGTAGTGCAATTATTTATTAAATATAACCTAATATAAAAAAAAGTCTTCTTGAATATCAAAGGACATAATGCAAATAAATGTGTTTTTTTATGATTTGCAGCTTGACTTGAGATGTAACAGATTTATCAGCAGATTAGGACATTGATGATGATGAGTATGCCTCAGACTACAAGCAAAACTTGCAGTGACTGCTATATTGTAAGTTGCTTTGAAAGATCTGTATATTGTTTATGATTAAAAATTGATATGGCATTAGGTCATCCTTAAAAACTGTATGTTTGCTATACTCAGACCTAGTGTTTTCATGTTGGTAGGTAGGTAGCTAATTTATTTTTTTTGCCAGATTTTGATTTTGCATTGTCATTTTAAACAAAAAATGGACATAAATCATAAAAAAATAGTAAACGCTTTGGAAGGCAATAAAAAGTTTGGGAAGCTGAATATTAAGTGAGTAGATAGGAGCATGGCAAATAATATTTTTTTAAATTCAGCTTTATTACTAAATATTGAGATAGCCACCATTGTTGTTTCCAAACAACACAAGCTAAGTGTCAGTTAAACAGACTATTTGGGTCAAACTGGGAATTACAAGCCTAGTGTCAGTATAATCTGACTAATTTGGATCAAACTGGGAATGACAAGTCTAGTGATAGTATAATCTGACTAGTTTGGGTCAAACTGGGATTGAACAGTCTAGTGTCAGTATAAACAGACTAGTTTGGGTCAAACTGGGAATGACAAGTCTAGTGTCAGTATAAACAGACTAGTTCAGGTCTAACTGGGAATGACAAGTCAAGTGTGTTAGTATAATCATATAAACAGCCTAGTTCAGGTCAAACTTGGAATGACAAACCCAGTGTCAGTATAATCTGACTAGTTTGGGTCAAACTGCAAATGAGGAGTTAAGTGTCAGTATAATCTGACTAGTTTGGACAAAGTGGGAATGAAGTATCTAGTGTCAGTATAATCTGATTAGTGTGGGTCAAACTGGGAATGACAAGCCTAGTGTCAGTATAAACAGACAAGTTTGGGTCAAACTGGAAATGACAAGTCTAGTGATGGTATAATCTGACTAATTTGGGTCAAACTGGGAATGTCAAGCCTAGTGTCGGTATAATCTGACTAGTTTGAGTCAAACTGGGAATGACAAGCCTAGTGTCAGTATAAACAAACAAGTTTGGGTCAAACTGGAAATGACAAATCTAATGATGGTATAATCTGACTAATTTGGGTCAAACTGGGAATGACAAGCCTAGAGTCGGTATAATCTGACTAGTTTGAGTCAAAATGGGAATGACAAGTCCATTGTAAGTATAAACAGACTAGTTTGGACAAACTGGGAATAAAGTGTCTAGTGTCAGTATAATGATTAGTTTGAGTCAAACTGGGAATGAAATTCTAGTGTTGGTATAAACAGACTAGTTCAGGTCAAACTGAGAATGACAAGCCTAGTGTCAGTATAATCTGACTAGTTTGGGTCAAACTGGGGAAGAAGTGTCTAGTGTCAGTATATTTTGACTAGTTTGGGTCAAACTAGAAATGAAGTGTATAGTATCAGTATGGTGTGATTAGTTTGGGTCTTACTAGGAATGAACATTCTAGTGTCAGTATAAACAAACCAGTTTGGGTCAAACTGGAATTGAACATTCTAGTGTCAGTATAAACAGACTAGATCAGGTCAAACTGAGAATGACAAGCCCAGTGTCAGTATAATTGACTAGTTTGGGTCAAACTGGGAATGATGAGCAGTCAAGTATCAGTATAATGTGACTAGTTTTGGTTAAACTAGGAATGAGTGGTCTACTGTCAGTATAATGTGAATTTATTTATTTGATGTAGAACTGTTGACTGTAGTACAGTGTCAGGATATTGTATCTTGTTTGTGATTTTTTTCACAAGGAATGTCAGTATGATTTGACTCGCTGAAGAGTGGTTGGGGCCAGTCAGCCAAGCAACTGCAAAACTGATATGATACAATAATATAGACAAATATAGATACTTTTTATTTTCATGTCTAATCAAATACCATATTTTCAAATGAATTTATATATTTTAGGTAGGATGCTGTTAACCTGAACATTGAGGAATTGTCCTGTGAAGAAATTGAATTTGGGATGTAGGCAGCTGTTGATGCCGGTGGTGGTGAAAATGTTGATATTCAGGAAGATGTTGAGACTGGAATAGATCAGAGACAGATTGTGAAAGAATAATAGATGGTGCTCTATTGCACAGATAAAGCGATTAGCAAAGATTCATGTGACCCATTGCGGGAGCAGAGTAATGTTAATTGCAATAAAACTTGCTACATATTGCATTATAACACAGTTTTGTCTATTGCAATTCAGCTTACAACACATTGGATAACAACAGTTTTGTCTACTGCAATACAGCATGCAACATATTGTATAACAATACAGTTTAGTCTATTGCAATACAGCATGCAACAGGTTGCATTACAACACAGTTTTGTCTATTGTGATACAACGTGCAACACATCACATTACATCAGTTTGTCCATTGCAAACAGATGCAACAGGTTGCATAACATCACAGTTTTGTCTATTGCAATACAGCTTGCAATATAATGTATAACCATACAGTTTAGTCTGTTGCAATACAGCATGCAATTGGTTACATAACAACACAGTTTTGTCTATTGCAATGCAGCATGCAACATGCATTACAACACAGTTTTGTCTATTGCAATACAGCTTGTAACAAATAGCATTACATCACAGTTTTATCTATTGCAATACAGCTTGCAATATAATGTATAACATTACAGTTTAGTCTGTTGCAATACAGCTTGCAACACATTGCATGACATCACATTTTTGTCTATTGCAAAACAGCTTTTAACAGATTGTATTCCAACACAGTTTTGTCTATTGCAATACAGCTTGCAACGGAATTGTATTTCAATTTTCAACCTAAATTTTAGAATTAACCATAACATTTTTTTTCCAATAGTTCTAGAATGCATATAATTATTGAATTCTTATTGATTTATAAACAGCTGGTTGTGGTGTTGGATTATTGATTGATCATGGTGTAGGATTATTGACCAAGACATAGAATTGTTTATTATTGATGTAGGAGTATTGATCCTGATGTAGGATTGTTGATCAGTCACCATTTTGTGGGATTATTGATGTGATGTAGAATAAATTCAATTATTGATCATTGACCGTGATGTAGAATTATTGATCCTGGTATGTGATTATTTATCACTAACCGAGATGTGTGATTATTGATCCTCATATAGGATTATTGACCATTCAGCAAGATGTGGGATTATTGATTGTTAACTTTGATGTCAGATTATTGATCTTAATGTAGAATTATTGATATTTGGCCATGATGTATGTTCATTGATTGCAATATAGCATGCATCTGAAGGTCATTCTAGAGGTTGTGAGTACAAATCCCTGTCTGGCTAAAGTCCAATTTTATAACTAAGGATTGCAAGACAATTTTGGCTTAATGTTTGTTACACAAATATATTGCAAATGGAAAACCTGGTTTTCATGGAAGTTCCATTTTAATACCACCACTGCAGTTGCAATGTTATCTATTGTCTTGTTTCCACAGACTTTCATGCATTTCAGATATTATTGATATTGATTTGTTTGCATATTTATAGTCATATATGATGATCAGTATGACAAATAATGCATCCCTTTCAATCTGTATTACAGGAGGCATTTTAAGAAAACACAAATTTGTAATTTTAACAATTTATTACATTTTGAAAACTTGAATGACTCTACTATTTTCAATCAAAAAATTAATAATTTCTCAAATATACAGTTAAGATTGCTATACTTGAAAATTAATTTTGTTATATGAGTATATGTGATAAGATAATTGTTATAATGCATGAACAATAGTCGTTACTAGATGTCAACATTTGTCGAGTGTCTCTTTCATCTTAATAATGTATAATTAATAATCTACATCCTGGTACACTTGTAATATTTGTTAAAATTGTGACACTAATGAAATGAATAAAATACCTTGAACTTCAATTAGTATTTTCTTGTTAATTGTATTTCACAAGTACATTCAGAACACATTAATGTTTATACAATAGAGTTTTTGGTGTAATGCTTTACATTTACTTTGCAAAAGTATATTGGAATACATTTCAAAAGCATATTTCAAAATATTGAAATACAAATTCAATGCTATTATTTGTTTGATAATTTGATCTTCAGTAATTTGATCTTCACAATGGCTAGTATATGTTCACCCATGATGCCATAAAACTGCTGGTTGCGCTATAGAGCAAGGACATCCTGGTCAGTGCCAGGGCTACCTCATCCAAAATTGAAACAGAAAAGTCCTTAATTCTGTTTTTTTTTGCATCAAATTCATTTACCTATGACAGTTAATATAGCATATCCATTTTTACTGGTTACAAAAAACTACAGCTAAATTTGAGTAGAACCATCCATTGTCGCTTCGAATGTAATTGACAAACACTGTCTCACGACCTGAGCAAGGGCCATTATGTGGTCATTTGTGACTACCATTTCAGGGAGGATCCTGTCCATATAATAATTTGGCAACTGTTTTTTATACAGTTCTACTTTTATATAGAATTCCACTGTTACAGTGTTACAATGATTGGAAACTGGCACTACACTCTGGAAAATCAGTATTTAATTCTCATGATCACTGCTTTTGTACAAACAATTACAGTTTAGGAACTTTACAAGGATGAAGACATGCCCAAACTACAACTTTTGCTTCAAAACACAGGTCAGGAACTTGTTATACTGATGATAATACACAAGGTCATGTCAACCATAGTTGTGGTATAGAGGTAGAGCCAGACTCTCATAACGAAAATATGCTGCTGGCCATTTACACTTTTCATGCCTTTTTGAGGTTTTTGCTTTATCCATGTCTGTATTTCTCAATACTGAAAAATAGAAAACAAAAATTGTTTGCATCCAGTAAAAGAACATCTATGACTAGATAACACTGCCATTTAAAAGCAATAAAAACAGCCAATATCTATCTTTACAATCACATGAGATAATATTTGTTGTTTACCATGGTGTATAATGCCACACACCGGTTAATTCTTTGCATAAACATACTTTCAACATCATAAATTCATTCTGAGATTTAGGGATGTCTGAACAATAAAACTGATTTTTTTAGTTTCAACATATTTTAGTTTGAAATAAGACCCAAATTTTACCATGAAATGGGGTTGGGCAACAAGTTCTTTAAACTTAGATTCGACCCTTTCCCTACCAGTCACAGGTTCAATAACAAGGTGCATAACTGAACAAATTACTTGTTTATGTCATTACAAACAATTATAAGTATACAACAGGTGATTGAGTGAGAGAAAGACAGAATGATAGAGAGAGAGAGAGACATTTTAAAAGCAGAGAAAAAAAGTTTATGATTAATATCTCTTTTCAACCTGATTTTATATCATATATTCGAGATTCAGTATCCCAGACAGGTCCAGCCCAAACTGAATTTGTCTGTGATTGATGTCTAAAAGGCATGTAACTTGAAAAAAGGTATCCTATTTGCATATAGAGAATCCCTAGTCAATACAACATAATAGTTTCCATCTTGTCTCATTTAATCGCCATAATACGGATGAGACTGGCAGACAATTAAATATTTTAAAAAAGCAAATCATTCAAAAGAGTGATTTGATATGCACTAGTCTGCACCCACACGCAACTCGATTCATTTCAAAACATTTCTTGACAATAAGCGCGAAATTTATTGGTGACATATGATATTCATTCATGTTCACTATTTCTGATGGATATTTCTTGACTTTCGTGTACAATAAAAACAAATATTGATGTTAATCGGGCTTACTTACCAATACATTGCTATTGCGCAATTGTTTTGCTGAAAGAGGTTACCGGATGTTTAGCTCCGAAAACGAGATCGGGAATGAGTCTTCACAATGTTATCCGATGATTGATAGGAAACCCAAAAGCCGTTCGTTGAAAATGGCGAATGTAAACAAAAACTAAAACGTGGCTTCAGAAACCTGATGTTTCTAATAAAGAGGTTATACAATTAGACACTTTAGGCGCGTATATCTCCAAGTTATAAGTGTATCTTCATGCTGGGCATGTGTATTTAGGACAGAGAATTGATGGTAATATGCCATCAATTAAATAGTGTAAAAATGAAAGCTTAAAGGAATTTTCTAAACAGTGCATTGTTGGAATGTACAAACTGGTATTGATATTAAAACCTGGTCATGTTCCGGCTGTTCCGACAACTTTCCGGCTAAAAGGAAAATTTAAATGTGGTGTGTGTAATAACTGATTGTGACGTTTTATTGTACTATAAATTGAGATCACTATGGATTGTTCTTTGCATAATCAGGGACTAATGAAAATGCCTTAAATCAAGGAATTTTCTAAAACCTTGCTTAAATGAGGTATTGAAATTTATCTTTTTTGACAATTTATCGCTGTTTTTGACAGATTCCTACTGAGTAAATGTTAATAATATTCAAATGACCATGAATGTACTCAATTATTATAATATGCTGAACCCATAACAATGGAAAAAATAATAAAATTAAACAGCTACAGTTCTTTATTTTATTCGATACATCAAAAATATAAAGATAGATTACCTGTGTGACATATTTTCAGTACGTCGTCAGAATCAGATATATCGTCAAACATGCACAAGTTTTGAAAAAACAGTAATTTTTAACTATTATTTTTTTAAAAATAATATATCCACAAATTAATTTAGGATATATATTCGAAAAAAAAAATAAAATAATATGATCATAGTATAAAATTGTATAGAATATAGCAGTAAGAACATAAGACAATATATAAAGTATGTTTCTTTTTAAATATACAAAAGGCAATACATAATGATTGAGATCAGTACATTTAAACCTCAAAGTTATAATCTGGCACACCTGCAGCTGGTAATTTGCTGCGACAGCTGGGGTAGCATTAAATTTTGACCCCATTGAAAAATGACCCCATGGGTCACATTTCAATGGATTAGTTGTCCATTTTTAGCTCTACTGGCCAAAGGCCAGAAGTGCTTATGCGACTGCGCATTGTCTGTCGTCCGTTGTCTGTCGTCTGTTAGCAGCACTTTCTCTGAAACCACTAGGCCAATTAAACTGAAACTTCACATGGGTGTTTCTATTGCATAGGAGACTATACAGAAGATTTTGTTTTTCGATCTAAAATTCAAGATGGCCGCCATTACTAAAAATAGTCCAAAACTTAAAAATCTTCTTCTCATGAATGGCCCAACAGATTTTCAAAATGTTTATGTAGTAATGATGACCAAATATAGTTTTGTTAGATTTGTTCAAATGGTGTCCCTAGGGTTAAATATGACCCCACCCCGAGGGTTCAATTAGGGGACACATGTCATTATAATTTTTTTTTTTTTTTTTTTTTTTTAAATGGAAATGATTTTGCCTATATCTTCACAGAAGCATTGTTTGGTGAAGGAGGTTCTGATTTGTAAAAATGACTGGGTTCCACTGTCTTAAGGGGTCAGGAAGGGCCCCAAAAGGGTAAAAATTGGGAATTACTAAATTTGTTTTCTTAAGAACCTGTATGTCAGATTTGTACATATTTTACATAAATTATCCCTATGTGTAGGTGTTTGATTGCAGATAAGATTTTAGGGGCTAAAATTTATAGGGGCCCTGTAAGGGGACTTAGAATTTTACATAGGGATACTGTGGGAAAACAGAAAATTCTCTTTTTCTTTCATCTGTTCTTAAACCACTAGGCCAATTAAACTGAAACTTCACATGTGTGTTTCTATTGCATAGGAGACTATACAGAAGATTTATTTTTTTCGATCTGAAATTCAAGATGGCCGCCATTACTAAAAATAGTCCAAAACTTAAAAAATCTTCTTCTCATGAACAGCCCAACAGATTTTCAAAATGTTTATGTAGTAATGATGACCAACTATAGTTCTATTAGATTTGTTCAAATGGTGTCCCTAGGGTTAAAAATGACCCTGCCCCGAGAGTTAAATTAGGGGACATGTCAATATAATATATATATATTTTTTTTTTAAAATGGAAATAATTTTGCCTATATCTTCACTTAAGCATTGTTAGGTAAAGGAGGTTAATATTTGTAAAAATGACTGGGTTCCTATGTCTTAAAGGGTCAGGAGGGGCCCCAAAAGGGTACAAATTGGGAATTAGTAAAATTGTTTTCTTAAAATCCGGTATGTCAGATTTGTACATATTTGATATAAATTATCCCAAAGTGTAGGGGTTTGATTGCAGATAAGAATTTAGGAGCTAAAATATATAGGAGCCCTGTAAGGGGACTTAGAATTTTACATAGGGATACTGTGGGAAAACAGAATTTTTTTTTCATTTATTCTGAAACCACTAGGCCAATTAAACTGAAACTTCACATGGATGTTTCTATTGCATAGGAGACTATACAGAATATTTATTTTTTCTATCTAAAATTCAAGATGGCCACCGTTACTCAAAAAAGTTGATTTTTGAAATGTTTATGTAGTAATGATGACCAACTATAGTTTTGTTAGATTTGTTCAAATGGTGTCCCTACAGTTAAAAATGACCCCGCCCCGATGTTTCTATTGCATAGTAGAATTTCAAAAAGTGCTATGGCCACTATGAGTCAGTAGAGCGTCCTCAGGCCCTCTTGGGCCTCTTGTTAACCTTAAAAACTGACCCTGACTGTTATTTAATGACCCACCCACACATGTAAAATTGACCGTTGTTAAAATCTGATCACAAACAAATGGAAACTGACCAATTAGTCGGCCAGACCACATTTCAAGATTGAAAACTGCTATAATAAATTCGGATGTTCTCTGTTCTCGTGGATATAAAGTGTGAATTATAACCGGAAAATGTTGATATGCGCTATATATAACAACAGCCGCTATGCTATAGATACGTTGTTTCATTGGTGATAACATGTGTGATATAGGAATGGTGTTTGTTGGAATTGCCTTTCATTAGTGTGGTTGTAAGTTCAGAAGTTAAGAATGTGATGAAACATTCCTATATCAACTCTCTCTGTCTGTCTCTCTCTCTCTGTTTTCATCTCCCGTGCATCAGCGTCAAACTTTCGGCTAAAATTGTGCATGCAAGTTACTATCATGCAAATATCTCAGTAACCACATACTAGATTGATTTGAAACTTCACCAGTCTTCAGGGTTATCAAACAATCAAGTTAAATAACTTTTGGTTGAATATAATGTAAATTATGGCCATTGTTCTGCTTAGAAATGCTGGTTAAAGTTTTCCGTGCATCTTGATATCATGCACATATCTCTGTAACCTCATATGCGATAGATTTGAAACTACACTAACACCCTTGTGTTATCAAACGTTGTGTTACACTGAGGGTTGCGGTGTCAATCCTTAATGTAATTGTTACACTAAGCGTATGTTGGTACATGTATTGACATTTGATTATACAACATGTTCACTTAGGGTAACAATTTTGTTCAACTAGAAATTTATCCTGTTATGGAATGGGGACATATTGTGTTGTGCATGTTTGTCTGTCCGATGGGTAGGGTTTAAGGTTAGCAGTTTTTGGACAGTTGAAAAACAGTTGAAAAGTTATGTGGCTGTTTCTAGACACTTTATATCAACTATTATGTAGCTTTTTTTAAATTACATTAAAGCTGATAACCACAACCCTGATTGTAACAAAGTAAGTTTTATATAGATGTGATTTGATGAGAAAATCGTATAGTGATAAGTGTAAGAAAATAAGTAACAAAATAAATTTTCAGCGGGGTCAAAATTTAATGTTACACCGGAACCGTGTCGGGATTTGGTATCACCAATGTATCTAGTACCCTGTACAAGGAACCAACCTTATAAATTCATTCACTTTAACTGCCACATCTTTTATAAGACCTAACCATTGAATGCTTTTTAAAAGCAGCCAACTTGTTATAAAATATTTCACCCTTTGGCAAAGGTTATGGCAAAAGTTCGTTTCATTTTCATGCATTTATTATTTTTAACAATGAAGTATAGTTTGATATACAATGTCAGGAAGGTTTTGTGATAGTGGTGGGGCTAGAATATTAGAAAATGATTATTTTTTGTAACAATTATTTGAGAAAAAAATTAACATTATTTTTGGGTGAGAGGGGTATATTTTAAATCTGTTTAACATTCCAGTCAAGCTATAAGGAATATGAACATAGTTTCTTATGTGTCATTACATCAGCAATATTGTTTTAATAAAAACAGTTGTCTAAATATAATATTTAACAAGTGCACATTATCTGTGTGATGCTAGTAGATGTGGAAAAAACAATATGTTGCCAAAATTGCTGCCTTTTATTTTGATACTTATCCTATAAAATACCACATTATAAGAAAACAAGACGGTAAAATTTGTTTATCTTAATGCATTTCTCACTTCTAACAATGTGGAAATATTGGCATACAACATAAGTGGTTAATCATAATAGAAATGATGCTAGATCATTATAAAATACAAAGTTTTAGAGTATTTTGTGAAAAAAGTAACAATTTGAAAGTAGGGGTAGGGTAAGATTTTTTAAGATTTATATAAAAGAAGAGAAGATATATTAGTTTTTCTATGTTAATTCTATTCAGCAATGTTGATGTGATGAAAAAAATGCCTTTTATATATCATTTATAGTTTTATATATGAAAATTAAACTACTTCATTGTGTTTTGTAGTTGTTCATTTTTTGCCATTTTGAGGTTAAAGGCATTTGACACTTAAAAATTTAAATAATTTTCATTTTAAGACGGAAATCTTCTTAAATTTCAGAAATACATCCGTCATAGGATGGTGATAACTAAGTCACCAAGTTTAGGCATGGTTGCGATATTGATCATTACTAATCTAATACCTTAACAACTAATTATTTAAACATCGAACTGGAGTTAGCAACTCCTAAATTAGTAAATCGAACCAATCTTGCCCAAGTATAATCGATTATGAGAGGTATCTGAACAGTTGCGTATGTTTCAAAAAACCTGCTTGGTGTTGGCTTTTTTGCACCTTTTTGGTAATTCAAAACAAAGACTACCAATACTTTTTTTGTCTAACAGATTGGTCGTATATAATTATCATGAATTTGTTTTTTTCCGTAAGCTATTGAATAATATGGTATAAAGGTAGCAAAAATATGGTTCCATCTTATAGTAAATTTGTTCCCACCAAATGTCAATGAAAGAACAACATACACTATAAGAAACAGAAGTATACATAACAACAAATCTTCCATTTTCAAGAACTAATATCATGAGAAATCTATGTCCACCTTCTTCCATTATATTCTGGAAACAGTAAGATAACAATTTTCTTTGTTAACTTTCCATGAGAAAAAAACAACAATATTTCAATACCCAAGATTATGGGAATAGAAAACTAAATTCAGTTTTATTTTATAAGAAGTAATTTAGACAATGACTTGTTCCTTAACCATATCAGCAGGGATCACTCTTGGCTGCGATTTAAGGAAATTCTTGCATGAAAATCATAAAAGTCGCATAAAAAACCCATAAATGGAATAAAAAGTCGCATCCAATTCGGAAATGGCATATTTCTCATTCCTCTGTTTTGGCTAATAAAAAAAATCCCTGTATCAGTACTTATACTTGTTGACCCCATTGTGGTGAAATTGAAGTTGCTGTCAGAGCATTATTATCATAATGCACAAGGTATAGAAACCATCACTCAACAAGAACATTTTTCACCCACAGGGCACAAAATGCCTTGTATATGGCAATGAAAAATACTCACAGGATAGCAATATTATTATAGTTTTAAGTAGTACAAAATCATATTTAAGAAACCTAAACGTTTTGGATGATCTCATTTATGTTTTCTTGTCTTGTTTTAACGGTACTGTATTACTTTGATCTGCAAACTATTTAACTGTTTTTTTTTATTGTTTATAAAGGATAAATCACTCAAGACAGAAACGTTATTGAGTTACTTTTATGTTTGCTAAACTGTTTGTCTCATTGGGGTGCTACTGAGATGTGGGAACTGGACACATGTATATGGACTATGGACAAATATATTGAAAAAATTATATCCTATTCTCTTACGCTTTATTTCCTTCCTTTCTGACGTTTTTTTCTATTTTCATAATATTGGTTACAGCTTACATGTTAATATATATATATATATATATATGTCATTTTTAACCTGATTGTAAATATTTAAAAAAATAGTTAAGGGGATGGGCCAGACCCTATTTCATATTGAAATAAATGTTTTAACTAAACTTAAAATATTTAAAGTTATGTAACTCATAAAACCATAAATTTCTTTGTCAATTCAAAGTTGTTTCCCTTACCTACAGTTAGCTGTAGGTCAAATCTATCACTGGCTGTCGTAATTCACATAACCACATAGAACTGACACTGTAATTCTTTATTAGCAACAAATTTGACATTATAAATCATTTTTGTGATGGTGGCAAGTTGCATAAAACTAGACATAACAGCTGTTGTTAGGAATGAAATAGTTTTGTTGTGGTTTTAGTCATTTGCTGTGTAAGGCGATACACACTTGGTGTTTTTTTAATTTTCTACCAAAACTTCAATGTTTTATTAACTTAGTTTCTTATGGATGTTTCATTTTCAGTAATCATTTGTTTTTGTAAAGGATAAGGGTGCATTCAGTTAATTTCTTGCAAGAACAATATAAAATAAATTGTAAGTTATTATACTTTATTTTTTTATTTGCTGTATTTTAGTAATTAGTTGATCTTCCTGTAATTGATAGTATCTGTACCTTTTCCAAACAGTAAAGACCAAGATAAACTCACAATCTGGTATCTTCCAGGGCCCTTGTTTGACCATTTTTTGGGCTGAAATTTGGCCTGGACCCTTGGTCCTGGAATATATTCTTTTTCCCCAAAGTTTACTGAAAAAACATTTAATGTCCCTTTAAGGTATTTGTATTATAAATGCACCCAGTCAATACAAAATGTCCCTTTACTGTATTTGTATTGTGGATGCACCCAGTCCATGAAAAAATGTCTCTTTACTGTATTTGTATTATGGATGCACCCAGTCAATACAAAAATGTCCCTTTAATTTATTTGTATTATGGATGCACCCAGTCAATACAAAATGTCCCTTTACTGTATTTGTATTATGGATGCACCCAGTCAATACAAAAATGTCCCTTTACTGTATTTGTATTATGGATGCACCCATTCAATATAAAAATGTCCCTTTAATTTATTTGTATTATGGATGCACCCAGTCAATATAAAAATGTCCCTTTAATCATATCGAAGAAACTACCTCAGACATTTAAATCAGTAAAATCCAATAAAGGCTACTCTTGTCTAGTAGTCGATAACGTATTGCTTCCCTTTACATTTTCCGATAATGAGAAGAAAACTACCTATTGCTGCATCTTTTGCCTGCGGGTATATTAAGATTAAATTGATAAAATTGATATAAAGTACATTTTTCTTAATTAATTGTTGCAGCAGTTTGAATGTAATAAAAGGGCATAATTATGCAATGTATTAAGTTGAATAAATATTTTTTTCAATATAGGAAATCTTGTTAAGTCGGGTCAAGTGCTTAAGGCAACTTTTAAATTTAATAGATATATAAATAAATTCAACGATTTATCCACAAAACATATATTAGGTTTATATGATAAACTTAATACTCCTATTTTGAACTACTCATCTGAAGTATGGGGATTTAACAAAGGTGTGAAAGTTGAAAGAACGCGTCTAAACTTTTGAAAACGACTATTAGGAGTTAAACTCTCAAACCAAACCAATTTTATATATGGTGAAACAGGATGTACTAGTTATTGGTCTATTTATATCTTACGACAACATTACATATGCTAATACTCGATTTGCCATAATCCACGAAAACAGAAAGACTTAACTATCCTCTATAAGTAATGAGTTACTATCCTTTGCTATAAATATGCGCATGCGCGAAAGCAACTTTCTCTTTCTGTTTTCGTAACCTCGTGTGAGGTAGGTAATTCGAATTCACTCGTAAAAATTGCTAATTTTCCACGGTTTCTTCATTATATAGTGCGTTTTATTGTTTTATTAAGAAGCACACTCATTAGTTTGTAGTTGTGTTACTTCTTTTCAGCGAATAAATTCGCTTTACAGTTTTATTTCACTGTTAAATTATTAAAAGTAAATAGTCGACGGGTTCTTCGTCTTTTAACTGTTTGTTTTTTCAAATTATATTTGTATACTAATCGGCGAAATTGTTCGCCAATTTTGTTGTGTATTTCAGGATATTTGTACAAACTACACATATTTGTACAAAATGGAACATAGCTCTATTAGTCTTGGGAATCCAGGGGTATCTCTTAACCCAGGTGTCTTCACCACGGGGAGATACCCCTCAGATCCCAAGGGCCTTCCCATAGAGCTATGTCTCTTGGAGGAAGGCACTGTGGGTGCTAGAGCTACACCCTCCGTTAGACCTTCGACCTCAGGGTCAGTTTACAAGGAGTCTCAATGGGCTAGGTCTAGTACCAAAACCCAGAGAGTGACGGGTGGACGAAGACGCTCCAGGAGCTCCTCCACATTCGCTAGCTATCACTGTCCCAGCAGCTCTCTGTAGCAGCACAAGGACTTGAACAGCAGACGATCGAGAGATTTCCCTCAAAATCAGCTATCACTGTCCCAGCAGCGCACAGCAGCACAAGGACAGGAACAGAAGGCGATCGAGGGAAGACTACCACTAAGAGTGGAAGGGAACATAGAAGAAATAGAGGTAAAGTTTCTTGTTTTTCATCTAAGGGAAGAGACACCGACTTTCGGTTTTCTTTTTCCCTTCTTATTAAAGGGACAGATCTAAGGGAGTCTCTACACTAGTTCTAATAGTCTTGGAAACTAACCAGTGGATTTCCAATGACATATCTATACATTACCCCCAATAGTATACCTTACCGGAATTACCGGAATCAAATTTACAAAGGCACGTGGGGGGTGCCCTTTAAATAAAACAATGGTGTTTTAACCATGAGGATTTTTCCCTAATTATTATAAGGGCCTTCCAATGGAGCAATGTATCTTGAAAGAAGGCATTTTTGGTGTTGGAGTTACACCCTCAGTTAGACCTTCGACCTACGGGTCAGTCTAAAAGGAGTCTCATAGGGCTAGGGCTGGTACCACAACCCAGAGATCTCGAGTACTTTCTCACTCAACTAGATCTAATTTTTCCAGGGGTTTCACTCCTGACCACGTAGTCCCTTCACTCCCTGCTAACCAACTGCCAGTCCCCTTTCCAGGGGCGATGGTTGCTTCTCTTTCCATTGATGACAAGGCCATTTGGTCTAGAAATTGGGAACACCCTTTCCCCATTACTCAGAGATGTTTTCTCTGCTTAGAGATATATTTGGCCCTGAACTTTGTCTCACAGTGGTTTATACTTACACTACTGTTCAGGGTTACTCAGCCTTAGAATTTTATTAAGACTCACACTCCACCTAACTCTATCCTTTCGCTACCACAGAGTAGTCAGGTACCTCATTTGATGACTATTTTACATCAGAGCTTAGAGAGGAAGAGATGGTCCCTTATGGCCCTTCCTCTCACTTTTCTAAGGCTATTACGTCAGACAGGTTGGGCACAGATTTGAAGTACTGTAATTAATTCTTTACATTCGTTGGCATGTTAAGAAGTTCAGGCCCAATTTCACTCGGATATTATGGGGGCGGAGGTTGCTCTTCCGAGAGGGTTCGCCGGTCAACAGCACTCGATCGGTGTCCGCTTCCCTGAGGATGGTCGTTCGCACTCCTGTTACACGGAGGGGAGAACCCGTCGCTTTATAGCATCTGTGGTATCTTGTCTATCCGGCAGGACCATAAACTTACCTGAAGCTCTCATCGAGCTGCATCTATTCCTTTAGTCAATGGTTAAGGACAACGCCAATATGATGGAGTATTTCGTCAGGCTTTCAATTTTTCCTTTCTTTAAGGAGTCAGACTTTTCTGTTGGAGTATAGTTCTCTAAACCAACAGCTGGTTTCTAGTCTGTAGGATGGACCATTTAACTATTATACACTTCTTGGACTTAATTTCCAAGAAGTGGTTAAGATTCGTAGAATAGAGTTTGAGAACCCCTCTTTTCAGCGGTTAGCCATGGCCAAACTTCATACCAGACCTCCAGTATGGTTCCATTTATAGCTCCTCAAGCTCCATTCAGTAGGACTCCAGTAGTTGGGTCTTAAGGCCCCATTTTACTCGGGATCTTTCTTCCAGGGTTACTTTTAACCATAAAGGAAGCAAGTCATACAGAGGCAGGGGCGAGGGTAGAGGAGGTCTAGTGCCTGACCAATAGGGGTGCCCTTTCTGGAAATTTCCAGGCTCTTTCCAGTTTTGCTGGGTTCTTCCAACTTAAATTGAAGATCCCAAGGCTAGACATTCTCTCAAGAGGTAGACTTTCTACCTTCTCAGAGTCCGGGGAAAATTATTTTTCGCAGACCCTTAGACCCTTTCGGTTATCCAGAGGGGTATCTAATTCCTTTTTTGGGTCAATCCCCCAACGGTTTCTTTTCACCCAAGATGCTTAGTAATTCTCTGGGATCAAATGAAGCAGTAGATTTCGACACATATGTCTAGTATTTTCTGTCTCACTGCAATTGAACCGGTATCCCCCTCCTCTCCCAAGCAGGGGTGCTACAGTCGTCTTTTCATAGTTCCAATAGAACAGGGGTATGGAGAACCTTTATCGATGGAACTACAAAGAACGAGTGGGTAACTTCGCTTGATCTGTTAGTTGCTTACATTCACTTTCCTATACAACCAGATTCAGACGATACCTTCGCTTCCCTTGGCAAGGTTCAACCTATCAGTTCGAGCTCTTCCCTTCAGTTTATCACTAGCACCTTACGTTTTCACTAGAATAGTAAAGTGCTCATGATTCCAGGTGGATTATACAGATATTTGTCTCCATTCTTATCTGGAGGACTGGCTCCTAACCTTCAATTCCAGGGACTTGGCTCTGCAACACTCAAGACATCTTCTATGTCTAAGTCTAGAGCTGGACTTCTTTCCCAATGGGAACAAGTCGGTATTGGTTCTTTGTCAAATATTTACTTGCCTAAGAGCACATTTCCAACTACAGGAAGCTTTTTTTTGATCCTTCTCTAGAAAGATTAAGATTATGTCAGGTAAAACTGGAACATCTTCTTTCAGTTCCCTCTGCCTCAGCCAGGGAACTTCTTTCATTCTTTCATTCATTCATTCAGTTATTAACCAGCCATATAAACATATTGCAGATGAGGGCAGTATTTCCGTCCCGACATCCTTTCTAGTGTCAGTACGAGGTCACTTGGTCACGCTAACCACGGACAACACAACCTTAGCTTCTTATGTGTACAAGAAGGGGGGGGGGGGGGGGGGGGGTGCTCATGCTCAGGAGCTCTCGAACTTTGCAAAGGAGACTCTGACTTGGTAATCCCAAGTAAGGATCTCTCTCAGAGCCAGGTATATTACAGGCAAACTGAATATTCTGGTATATTCCCTTTCCAGGAAAACCCAGATATTTCACACAGAAAGGATGGTACATCGATCTACACTAGATCAGGTGTTCCAACTTTGGGACACACCTTGTAGATCTATTTGCTACTCGGTTGATCAATCAACTCCCAACCTTGTTTCTCCAGTTTCAGATCCTCTGTCAGGGGGCAGTAGACGCTCGGTCAATTCCTTGGCAGGGTCTGTTCAAGTAATACTGTCTTTCGTGGTGTAATGCTTAAGGCATCCATCTCGAAAGCAGGTGGTCAGAGGTTCAAACCACCTGGGAATTCCGGGTGCTTTAGACTAAAATGCATACCCTCCACCTCCACTTCTATCTTGGGTACTTCTGAAAGCACAGAGAGAAGACGGTTTGCTGCTGATGATAACACCATTTTGGATTGGACATCCATGGTTTCCTACACTGTTATCTCTATTAGTGGCTCCTCCAGTAGTATTCCCTCTCAGACGAGGCCTGGTGTGTCTAGCTCTTGATCGGCTAGTTCACGCCAAGACAAGTGTTTCATCTTTACTCCTGTCTCTTATCTAATGACATCTCGAAACAGAATGATTTGCTACTCGAGTTCTTTCAGTCGGTATTTCTAGAATTTTTTCTACAAATGTCTTTATGAGTACAGATGAAAAGGTTGGTTGAAAAAGGGTGAGTCAGGGTCATTGGATCTATGCAATCACACTTTTCAATTATCTATCAGATTTCTTGTGTCACTTTCAAAGATAAAAGTCTTTCACCATCTTCAGTTTAAGATTATTGTTCAGCCATTTCTGTAACATTTAGGCAGGTTACAGGAAAGTCCGATAGTCGTCTACTTTCTAACATAGTTAGAGAATCCCGCTTCTTTTTATGTCACTCCAGAAGGGGACTGTTTCCAGGTCCTGTAGGCTATTTCAGGTCCTACATCCGAACCACTTATATCTTGTTTGAGATTGGGATTAACTTTTAAAACTACTTTCCTGTTAGCTATAACTTCAGGTATTGACATAGTGAGCTACATGCATTATCAGGAACTTAAGATTCCATTTACTTCGCGGTAGGTGGCCCTTCCATTACGTTGCTTTTCTTTCCAGGGTTTCTCTCATAGCATTAACCTCCTTTGGTTGCTATTCAACAACTGGTTATTCCAGCCCTACCTACAAACACCTCAGGTTACGAGATTTCTTCTTCTGGTTTATGTCCAGTGAGAACATTAAAATCTACTGAGATAGCTCTAAGGCATGGCGCAAGTACAGGAAACGGCTTTTCGTTGCTTATCTCCCAGAAACCACAAGAGATTTTTCTCTTGCTTTCATATCAAGAAGGATTGTAGGGACAATTATGTCTTCTTATGAGTTAGAAGAAGTAGTACTTCCATGAGCAAACCCAACAGCACACGAAGTTAGAACATTGTCTTCTTCTCTTGCTTGGCTGAATTCTAATTCTCAGGATCGTATCCTATGAGCATGTTACTGGAGTTCCCATAACTCCTTAACTAAGTTCTATATAAGAGATTACTCATCTTTTTATATTTCCTGACTCTAAGTTCTGTTGCGGTAGCTCAGTTTGTGATCAGAGTTGAACCTCTAGATTGAGTTTGTTTTTAACAAACTTTATGGTTTTAGACTACATAATCTAGCTCCTTTTGGTGGGTGTTTTATGTATCAGGATTCTTGATCAAATAAATTTATTTACATTTTAATTTTCATCTTACTGATATTCGTTAATCTAGGATTTATGTTATGTTTCTCTAACATAATATATCAATATATCAATACATGGATCTCCTAATCAACTTCTGAAGTTCTGATTTTGTAGATTTATGTAAGTATATAATTATATAAGATAGATATATATTACTTAAAATATTTTGACCTTTTGACTGCCGTGTCTCCAGGTATCTTTGACTTGAGTTTCTTCAGTCTACACAGGCAGAGTAAGTTATTTCTGCTACTTTATAATATGGAATGGACTACAAGCTGTACTTGTTGGAATGAAGGTCTTCTACAACTAGACACTTTGGTCATCTCCTATTTCGGAGATGTTACAGCACTTCCAGATGGTTCTACAAAGTATGTAAGTTTTGTAGCACTGTTAAAGTTTATTTAGTTTAGTTCTATGTTAAAATTCATAACTGATTTTTACATGACTTATCTTAGTTTCTTAAGATAATTTACAGGCTCCCCTGTTCCCTTTTATTTTGACTTATCTATCCTCTCCTCCCCAGGCTTTTATGTTAAAGTCAGCATATGTAATGTTGTCGTAAGATATAAATAGACCAATATAGAAAATTTGAGTTAATTTTACTATTTGTCTATAGTATACTTACGACAACATTACAAGCCCTCCCCTCCTCAGAAAGAGGAAGTTGCTTTCGCGCATGCGCATATTTATAGCAAAGGATAGTAACTCGTTACTTATAGAGGATAGTTAAGTCTTTCTGTTTTCGTGGATTATGGCAAATCGAGTATTAGCATATGTAATGTTGTCGTAAGTATACTATAGACAAATAGTAAAATTAACTCAAATTTTCTATATATATTCCATAGATATTTTAATATTATCAAATTTTGGTTAAAAATTATTGCTTCAAACAATACCAAATATATCAAATTAGTATACAACATGATGAAAATGGGAAAAGTATATTATCCACATTTGGATTTTATGAAATCTGGTATGCTCAAAGCGTAGGTGACACAAATAACTTCCTTAGCCTTTTTAAACAGAGATTAAAAGATGTTTTCATACAGAACTGGAATACAGAACTTAATGACTCAACTAGAGCACTATTTTACCGTTCAGTAGCATCTTTTTAATTTAAACCTTATCTTGACGTTGTAAACATTTCAAAATATCGTACTGCATTATCAAGACTCCGTCTTTCCTCCCAAAGATTCGAGGTGGAAAGCGGTCGATGGAGAAAACAAATTAGTGTACCTTCCAATGAAAGAATGTGTAAACAGTGTAATATGCTAGAGGATGAATACCATTTTTCATTCAAATGTGTAAATTTTATTGAACTGAGAAAAATTTACTTAAAACCATACTATTGGAAAAAAAACAAATTATTCTAAATGTGTGCAATTACTAACTACTGAAAATAAGCCCAAAATGAAAAAGTTAAGTGTTTATGTACATAAAGCTTTTAAATTAAGATTGCTCATTAATAAGTTTACATTCTCATCTTGAAATCAGTAGTAATACTTGCAACCTGTGATTGATATATGATTATCGTCAATAGTAAATCGTACAAAATTACAGGAATTGTTCTCTCTCATGATCTTTGACCATCAATTTTTTTTCTTCTCAATGTTTAAATGGTGAGCATAAACACTATAATTTATTATAAATATGTGCAATATACCTGTTTATCATGTTTGTGTGTATTATTGTATAAATGTGCATAGGCCATGTTTGGCTTGAATAAAATAAATGAAAAATATCTCTTATCGTATGTGTCCAGTGACAAACTTGATCTATTTATTACATTTAAAATCTAATGGTTAAAATAGTATTTTTGTATCGGGTTCAGAAAAAAAAGTTTATTATCATCAGTGATCTACAGTTATGACAAAAACAGGAAATCAGGTACATTAGAAGTCGTGCCACCTGATCATTGTCGACTTTGATTTTGTGACAATCGTATTGAGTGACGATTAATTATAATTGTGTAACATGAACTATGGTCAGTGACGGATTTGTTTGTTATGGAAATCATGATTAGTGATAAGTATGGTGGCTATGGGAGCCATGATCAGTGATGTGTATGTTGGTTATGAAAGCCATAATCAGTGGCAAGTACGTTGGTTATGGAAGTCATGGTCAGTGACGGGTATATTGGTTATTAAAGTCATGATCAGTGACATGTATGTAGGCTATGGAAGTCATGATCAGTGACGTGTATGTTGGTTATGAAAGCCATATTCAGTGACAAGTATGTTGGTTATGGAAGTCATGATCAGTGATGGGTATGTTGGTTATTAAAGTCATGATCATTGACGTGTATGTTGGTTATGGAAATCATGATCAGTGACGTGTATGTTGGTTATGGAAGCCATAATCAGTGATGAGTATGTTGGTTATGGAAGTTATGATCAGTGACGTGTATGTTGGTTATAAAAGCCATTATCAGTGACGGGTATGTTACTGGTGGAAATCATGATCAGTGACGGGTATGGTGGTTATTGAAGTCATGATCAGTGGCGTCTATGTTGGCTATGGAAGTCATGATCAGTGATGTGTATGGTTGTTATTGAAGCCATGACCAGTGACGAGTATGTTGGTTATGGAAGCCATGATCAATGACGTGTATGTTGGTTATGGAAGCCATGATCAGTGATGATTATGTTGGTAATGGAAGCCATATTCAGTGATGGGTATGTTGATGGTGGAAGTCATGATCAGTGATGAGTATGTTGGTTATGATAGTCACTGTACTGAGTGTTGTTTTATGAGAGGCATCCATCGGGTCAATCGGGGGATCAAACCCCTACTAGTGTAATTTAGGTACCACATGCGTGGTTCTCATGCCGTTGGTGCTTTTCGTTTGTAATTTATGTACTTAACGTGTTTTCCCATGCCGTTTATGTTTCAATTGTGTAACTTGGGTACCAAACGTTTGTTTTTCTTTCCGTTGGTAATTTTATTGTGTATTTTAGGTACTAAAGACGTGCTTATCATGTAAGTAGCGCTTGTCTTATGTAATTAAGGTACAAAAAGTGTTATTCTTTTGGCCTTGATGCTTTGTGTTATTTAGGTATCAAATGTGTGGTTCTCAAGTAGTTGGTTCTTTTCTTGTGTTATTTAAGTACCAAACACTTGCTTATCATGCAGTTAGCGGTTGTCTTATGTAAAAAAGGTACAAAACGTGTGATACCATGTCATTGATGCATGTGCATATCATACAGTTGGTGATTGTCTCGTGTAGTTTATGTACTAAACATGTGGATCTCACGTTGTTGGTGCCTGTCTTTTAGATATCAAACCTGTGCTTATCATGCAGTTGGTGCTTGTCTAGTGTAATTTATGTACCAAACGCGTACGTTTCACCTTGCATGTAAAATATTCGGGGACACTACAAAAAGGTATTCTGTATCTCTGCACTATCCTCTTAAACTCTAAAAATTACTAATACTCTTCTGAAGGCGTCGCCCATAAAGAAAACGGTGGCGACGATAAAGAGAGAGAGACAGACAGACAGACAGACAGACAGACAGACAGACAGACAGACAGACAGACAGACAGACAGACAGACAGACAGACAGACAAGAAAATGAGATGCTCATGTCTCATATATACACATTTCATTTAAAATTATTTTTGGAATGAATGAAGTCTAATTCTATTAAGAGAATACTCAGCAACAAAATTGTTATAAAAGTTATTTAAAATCATAAAAGTATGAGACATTCAGATATTTTGTGTTTTGAATTTAAACCCAAATATGAAAATATATTTACGTCTGCATAAATATATACTATAAATATACACTTTCTGTTTAATATGCCCAGTTTGTGTGCTTATTTATTATATTTATTCAAAAGATATTGTCAGAGTTTTATAATATGCGTAATACTAGCTGTCATTCTTTGTACAATGACACCTGTTTAGTGTACATAATCTCTTTAGTGCAGTTTTTAAACACAAATCTAAGCAAGTTTTAAAGAAAACATTGGTATAATATATCACTGTGTGTTTTCACAAAATTAAACTGAGCTATGTATATCTATAGCTTGCTTTTTTTTTATCATACCTGCCACGGACTGGATCAGTATAAGGAAAATGTTAATACAAAATAACATAAGACAATTTATCACCATAAGGCTTAGCAGTAGAGAATTCCATTTTCACATGAACATTTAAGAATGCAGCATCTGAATGACGTTAGAAATTTCCCCGGTGTTTGTATGTGTGTGTGTGTGTGTGTGGGGGGGGGGGGGGGGGGGGGGGGGGTTATAAATAGCTACTAAAGAAATAAGATACGATCAAGGGGCTGAGAGACAGAAGACAGACAGACAGGCAGGCAGGCAAATAGGAGAGAATTTAAGAAACGTAGGAGGGATATTATGTCAAGAATAAAGTAAAAATAGAATGAAAGGGTGCATGAAAGGGAGTGATGAGGTGAGTGAGTGGTGGCAACCACTCCCTTAAGGTAAACCGATTGTTTATTGATTATTTTAATATATATAACATGCTCTCCGTCTTCCCAATGTCTAACAGCCTAACGCCTGGCAATAATAGCTTTCGAGGAGTAACTGTACAGCATAAAGGTGTCTCATAAGCCTAGTATGGCCTTTCAAAAGGGGTGACACTATAATAAACGACACTATAATAAACAAACACTTTACACAGACGTATATAGAAAATCAAAAGTAGGACAAAATATATATAATAATAATTATTGCTGTTGTTTTTATAAAGACTTTCATTTCAACTAGAAAATATCAGAGACATATGGAAACAGGTGCGAAAATAGCAGCTTGTTATCATAACAAGGACTTGTATACACCACCCCCTCCCCTCCACCACACACACTCGATGTTTATGATTATTAGTGTACAAACAGGAAGACATAAAACTACCTGGTAAATACAATTTATCGTCTCATTAGTGAGGTATTATGTACTGTTAATGAATCTAAAAATATTAGTGACAAGGATAATTAAATGGGTGAGTATGTACGTGAGTGAGGGAATGGATGAATGAATAAATGAATGAAAATATGTAGCAGTATGTTGTAACAAATATGAAGTATTTACCTGACTTAGAATTAATGATTGATATTATTAGCGCCACGGCCTATTTTCTTTTCCGTGATGCGTGATTTGCAACTGCATATTGCTTTAAATTAATGCTTATTTTTCTTAATTTAATCCGTTTAGAAAATATTGTCTTTACTTTTGATTATGTAATTTACATAAATGATATGTTGTTCCTCATGTTTTTATATTTATGTTATTCAATATTTAATATTTTTATTTTACTAAAGTTAATTACGCTGTTTTCTTTTATTTCTATATTAAGTTATGGTAACATAAATAAATAAAATAAAGCTTAATGCGCATGAATGAAAAACAAAAAATTAAAACAATTAAATAAATAAAGATAAAATAAATTATTTTACTATTTAATTGTTGTCATGCCTTCTTTCTTAAATTACTTCTATCTCTATTTTACTTGGTAAAAAAGATGACAAAAGTTGGGGGGAAAAAAACATTGAATTTAAATTTTGTTAAAAAATGGACATGTTTTTGGCTTCAAAAAGGACCAATGTCTTAATTTTTATTTATTAATTTCATTAAGATTAATTTGTAGTTAAAAATGAATCCCTAAGCGTCATCATGACAACAACAAACAAATGCTCTGTTTGCAAATTACCCTTCATGATCAGTTTATTATAGGCACCCTACTGTTTTATGACCAATAAACTTATGACCTCGAAGCAAATAAAAACAATAAAACTGATTAATTTATCCCGTTTTGCAACGTTACGACAAACTACTTTTAACGTCATTGGACATTATCGCTGGCAAAATATTTTAGATATAAAATATTCATTTAAAGAAGAGAAAAAACAAACTTTTCTTAAAAAATTTTCATTAAAAAAAATGATATTTTATTCTACACACCTTAAAGCAACACATCCACGTTTGAACTTTTAAAAAAAATATTAATTGAGTTATGAGCACATTTCCCATACAAACATATGATCAATTAGCTGTATATGAGCATATAAACACAATCCCGAACAAAATGATGCCCAAATTATAATGCGTGACTAACACTTTATAAAACAAGCGTGTAATTCACCTGAGTCAAAAAAAATTGTCAAAATGACTTTCAAGGCAGGTAAAGTACACTACGCACTAAAACGTGAAGTTTTTTAATACGACTCGCATAATTCAATTTGAAGCCAAGTTGGAATCCTCGGCAATTTAAAAATAATTAATAAAGCGTTTGTCACGCTTTATAATTTGAACATCTTTAATTATAATTCTAAAGCGTTCTGGATAGTGTTTGTTAGCACATATACAGCTATTTATGTATGGGAAATGTGCTCACAACTCAATTGAAAAACTATTTAAAAAAGTTTAAACGTGGATGTGTTGCTTTAATGAATATTTGAATGGATACACGTATACATATACGCGCGCGTGCGTTTTTTTGTTTGCTAATTCTTTTTTGTTTGCTTTGATTTTCTTTTCATACAGTTGTTGTTTTAATGCAAACAATTACTCGTAATTAGCATTTGTTTTTTATTCTATAAAAGATCATAAAATGAGAAAATACTTTAACAACTGGTACTTTGGCCCAAAGGTATTAATTAGGTACATCTAAAGTTAAGAATTTAACAGTTTATATGGTTATCATTATATTGGGGCAATAAAACCAATAGGAACCTTTCCCCTTTTTGTAATGTTTTATTACCTGGTGAATAAACGAAAATGTTTTTTTTAAAAATTGTGTCAACATTTTTTTAAATAATGACTTTTAGTTATATTTATTTATGTATCTCATACTGGCAAAATATTAAAAACAAAATATACCCAATGGCATAATGAAGGTTTAAACTGTTGCTAATTGTCATTAAGGTCCATATGGTTCGATCAGCTGCCGATTAGCGCTGTAAAAACTGTGAAAATACAATTGATAAACTTGCTTTCATAATAACTTTGTTTATTTTATAACAACAACAATAAAGCAGATTAACATAATGCATGGCAACTAACAGATCATTAAAACACAAGTCATTCAAATAGCGCATTCATTATCTTATTATTAACAATACTTTATTTATATAGATAAAATTTACTAAAGTTTCACTATTCCTGTTACATTTTATACATACATACATACATTGATAATATATATAACAGCATGATTTCTTAATAATATTAAAGTTATAAAGTAGCATAGCAGTGGCCCTTCAACTATCGCCCACAGGTAGTCACGTGATCATTATCATTCTGGTTCTGTTGGCGGACGTAAAAAGTGAAAAATAGAAAAAATACTAATAATTTTGTTAAAAAAAGACCATGTTCCCAAATTTAAAAATATACCGTTGAAAAGATAAGCATCTTTAAATTTTGAAATTAATGGCAAAAAATATGTAACTATATATTAAAGATAGGTAAACTGCTATTAAATACACGCTACTTCTCATAATGTTTCAAATTTTACATTGGACAGATAGGGAAAACTATGGTTTTATGGTGCCGTACTGGAACTGACAAAAAGACCATGTTCCTATAAACATAAAAAAATATCTGAACAACCGTAATAAATTAGGCTTTCCAAAAGTGTTTGCAAAAATGTTATCGGATAAATAGAACTTTAGTTATCAATTCATAAGTAAAACAGTAAACAGCCCTATATACTCGATATGGACCGATACACATTACCCGATAAACCGTGTGAGGTAGTTTCTGCGCTATGTTATTTGTATTATGGATGCACCCAGTCAATACAAAAATGTCCCTTTACTGTATTTGTATTATGGATGCACCCATGTCCCTTTACTGTATTTGTATTATGGATGCACCCAGTCAATACAAAAATGTCCTTTCACTGTATTTGTATTATGGATGCACCCAGTCAATAAAAAAATGTCCCTTTACTGTATTTGTATTATGGATGAACCCAGTCAATACAAAAATGTCCCTTTACTGTATTTGTATTATGGATGCCCCTAGTCAATACAAAATGTCCCTTTACTGTATTTGTATTATGGATGCACCCAGTCAATACAAAAATGTCCCTTAACTGTATTTGTATTATGGATGCACCCAGTCAATACAAAATGTCTCTTTTATCAATCATCCAGCACCATTGTTGCTGAATATGAAGCAGGACTGCTGCTTGCATGTTTGGGAATGGGTTCAGAGGCCACTGACTTTGGGAATGTTCACATATTTTTTTTTTAAAGAAATTGGGGAAAATAACAAGGCCCTGGGAGTCCTTAAATATACATAGAAATATTATGTGTAATGTATATTAAATTCTCTTGTAGTAGACAACCTAATTTGTAATGTATATTGAAGTCAAAAATCATTTAACCAGCTTTTGAAACAATGTTACGTCACTATTTAGCAGGTGGGTGTGACATAGTTTTCTACCCTGATTACTGATGTCATAATATGTCCAAGAAGCTCAAAATGACTGTTCAAGGTTATCTGGCAGTTCTGCCATTTGCCCAGTGCTTGTGGCAGGGATAGTGAAGTCACAGTCATGATGTACTATGGCTTAAATGTTTTTGTTCCTATTAGATGTAATATCAAGTATTAACCCCCCAGGGGTATTATACTATTTTCTACTTATATAAGATTGTATAAATCCCTTTTTAATCTGTCCAGCAATTTATATATTCCATGTCAGATTTAAGTTCCCTGTCAGGATGTTAGGAGCTAAACAAAATGTCTTCTGCCTCAGTAAGAATGATGTTTGTTCTTAGTGGTGATTGGTTTAGAAGGAATATCTTGGTTGTTTTATTATACATTGTGCTACTTCAACTTTTACAATAATATCTTTACAGTCTGCAAAAAAAGATATAATCTGTAACCCAGTCTATAAAATATTTGATTGGTCTACAAAATGTTTCCAAATTTATAGTCAGATTGAACTATTTATATCGGGAGAGACCAAATTTTGTGCCTTAAAACAGATACAGTCCAGATGGATACTCTTATCTTTCGAATTAAGGGTATTGTATTTTTACAGCCAATCAGAATGCATCATTTTCTTCTGTCCTTCATGCGATAGATTCTGTTCTGAATAATTTTATATCACTTTAATCCGAATGATGTCAGATAGAATCGAATTTGAAGTAAATTACCAAATACCAAACATCCTGGTGACTTTGAAATGGTCGTCTGGTGCCAAACCACAGAAAAAAAGAAAACTGCTTCTACCTTGAACACTTAGTCAACAATAACATTTAATCATTGCGTCTATCATATTGACAGTTGACATTTCCTCTTGTGAATACCTAATAAAATATTCCCTTACCAGTGTAATATGATTAGTCGCATTTTTCTTTTATTCCATTGATCAATATCTTATTGTTACACTAGAGGTTATTTATCATCGCAACCCTTAGTGTTACAAAATAAGTTTAATGTGGATGTAATTTGTAGAAAAAAATCTTATTCGAACAATAAGTAAATTTTTTATTAGGCTTGAAATGATCAAGTCAGCGGGCCACATTGAATTAAGGACTGTTGTGAAGTTTTGGAAAAATCACTGGCGGAGACAGTGAAAATGATCAGATCATCTAAAACATTATCACCGTGTAGCAAGACAGTTGTTTATAAGTGGCATGAACGGTTTAGAAACGGAAGAAAATCAATGGATGATGATGAAAGAGCAGGTCGCCCAACATATTCATAGACATGGACAGGTGAATGACAGTAAGGGGCTGAAATACTTAATATTTGTGTAATGTTGTCCATCAAATATTAACAACTAACCTCGGAATGTCCAAAGTAAGTGCACGTTGGGTTCCTCTGTTGCTTAAAGAAGAAGAAGGCAATGCTTAGTTGAATGCTCTATTGTGTTATGATATGGATGGAGCCGATTTCCTAGATAGAATAATCACAACTAATGAAACATGACTCCACCACTTCCACCTAGAAAAAAAAAAGCAGTCATCTATTTGGAAAATGTCGAGAACCCCTCCTCCTAAGAAGGCAAGAGTACAGAAGAGCTGTGGTAAAGAAATGTTCATTTTCTTTATGGACTGGCACAGCATGATCCTGCAGCACTGAGTTAGAGACGAACTCACTGAGCAAGATGGACACAACTTGAAATTGATCTGCTAGGTTGTGAGCTGTTGGAACACCCATCATATAGTTCTGACCTGGCCCCAGTGGACTATACGGTTTTTCCTGAGGTGAAGAAAATGTTGTGTGGGCAACATTTAGAATCACAAATGAACTTCAGATATGTGCACAGAAAGTTGTAGCAGGATTTAATAACAAATGGTACAATGACATTTTCATGAAATGGATTTAAAGGCATCATAAATGTGTTGCTAAACGTGGGAATTTACTGTACATATTTTATATTTAACTGTTTAAGAGCAATAAAATTCTAGTTTTTCATGATGTAGTTTGTTTGTATATAATTATATATCCATCGTATTTAGTTATAGCGAAATTCTGCAAACTTTCAGAACAACCCTCGTATTTACAGTCACATAAATTTTGTTAGTTGAAATAAACACTATCAAAAATTAACAATATCAAAACGACATGAATGCCCATCCCCCTGTCTATTTATCTTTTTTATTGGTGACCTTGACATCACAATCCAGAAATGTAAACTCGCCTGAGGTGTCTTTGTTCTGAACACCTGTATGAAGTTTCATCAACATTCAGTATAAAATCAGGGTGGAAAAGCCGTAACGGTGATTTTCTACTTTTAGTAAGAATGACATTGACTTTAAAAAATCTTCAAAAGCAAACACATCTGAAGTATCTTTGTTCTCAACACCTGTTTGAAGTTTCATCAACATTCAATTAAAAATCAGGGTGGAAGAGCGGTATGGTGATTTTTCTACTTTTAGTAAGCATGACATTGACCTTATAAAATCTTCAAAAGCAAACACATCTGAAGTATCTTTGTTCTGAACACCTTTTTGAAGTTTCATCAACATTCAATTAAAAATCAGGGTGGAAGAGCGGTATGGTGATTTTTTCTACTTTTAGTAAGAATGACATTGACCAAAAAAAATCTTCAAAAGCAAACACATCTGAAGTATCTACGGAAGATCGGACGGACGGACAGTGTGACGGATGGACATAGGCACCACCCCCCATTTCAACGCAGTTGCATAAATTATATGTAATAGTATTAAACTGATAAATTGTATTAATTGTGTTATTTGCCATAATATGTACAGATATTTTAGAGAGGATGATTCCTGAAATTTTGTTACATATTGCTACAACATGTCACATATTGCCTCTAAGTGTTACAAAATATTTTAGTTACACTAAGGATTGCGGTTATGACCCCAATTGTAACAAAAAATGATTTTGTTACACTAAGGGTTACCACACTGCACCCCACATAGCTATGACAGAGGATCAAACCCACAATCCTCCAATCATAGGTCTGATACTCTATCACTGAATCACATGCTCAACTACATGTATTGCTACAAGTTCCACTACATGTATTGCTACATGCTCCACTACATGTATTGCCATCCAGTGTTTTACTTGGGCAATGACATCGGTTCTGTTCAGATTCATTCTGAGGCTACACTAACCAATAAAACTGGATATGCCTTATATAACCTATCATGTGTTGAAAACGGAGTTAAACCCCATTCATTCAATGTTTATCAACAACGAAATATCAACTGCTTCCTTCACTTAATAATTATATTTTATCATTGTAGTTTCTTCAAGTGTGAACATTTTATGTTCTGTAATGGTAATCTCTATTTTTCTCCCAGAATAACCCTGACAGTTTGTAAATCATAACAACCTTGATCTCCACTGTTGTTCCCCCATGGGAAATCTCGGAAAATACCAGCTTCATACATGAATATGGCACTCAGTTTTATTGATAGGGGACTGTCTCTGAATGAGTATTAGTATCCTGTTTACATAGATCATGAATTAGCGTTTAATATTTCAACCTCTAATTGAATAGCACGAAAAGCATAGTCTATTTTTATTTGATAGAGACTGTTTTTAGAGCGAAAACAAAAAAATCGTATTTCCTTTCAATTATCCAATAAAATTACGTCTTGCAAGAAAGTGATCAATAATATTGAACTTACATATTAATAAACAGATGCATTTCTGGTTTCTAATTTATAAGGAAAGATAAAAACATGTGACATTATTGACCAATGAAAAATGGTGTCCTGTTACTATATCATTTGGTGATTTAGCAAGGTTACAGCAAGATATGATGCTCAGTAAGTCAGCTGGTTACTGAGAGTAGAGGTCATGGTAAATGTCTGATAGACAAGGGAGCATAGAATTAATTCTTGAGTCCTATAATAATTATTTGCTTCATTTAAACCATATATTTAAGCTTGACATTTTCAAATGTGGTAACAAAGCAGGGACTTCTGTCTTGAGTTGCCAACACTCAATCCACTGTAGCATCCCCCCCCCCCCCCCCACCCCCATAAAAATATTTTTGTTTTAGTTAGAAAAGCACTTTCTATCAGTAGATAGATAGATAATTTAAAAAACAAGCAAAATATCTTTTAAGTTTGTATGCAAATGCAGCCTGCACCAAGACTACATTAATTTAACAATTGTGTGAACTCGAGGCTCTGTCTGGCAGTGCCATTTTATGTAAAAGAAGAGATTTCCCAGTGCCCAAAATACCTAAATTAACCAAGGATCAGAACGATAGGTTTAACAGAAGTGGCATGACATAACATGAACTCCCTTCCACTCCAGTGAGTTTATTTTTTTACCAAAACAAACAACTGTACATGTTAATTTTGCCACCAGACTTTAATGGAAGTATATAAGGCAAAAAACGATATAAATTTCTTTAAATTATTTTTGAAATAGATAAAAAAGTTTCTCATTATCATAAATAAATAAAATCTGAATGGTTGAGTATAACAAATCCACCAAAAAGTGACAAAATTGATATTTAAATTAGAGTGTTAAACTTGAAAAGAAATCCCCATTCTAAAAATAGACAGCACTTAAATACAGTTTCACGTCATTTGGACAATTTTTAAGATGAAACTTTTTTAACTACGTGTAGACCTGTATGAATGATCAAAGTCAAATCAAAATGAAATCACCTACCTCACAAAATATGGTACAATTTTAAGCGGGAACTTTATTTTAACCTAACCTAAGTGCGTAGCCCAAGTTAGGAAACCAATTTTCAACATGTTATTTTAGCATGTTTAAATAGATATTTTTTTGGTATTGCGGGGTCATTGAGTATAATATATAGGCATGATCTATTGGAAAAATTATTTATAACCAATTTCAAAATTTTGAAAAATCCTAATAAATTCTATTATTTTATTTTTTGAATGGGTTTTAACGCCATTTTCAACACATTTCAGGTTATATATAATTATGGCATATCCAGTTTTACTGGTGGAGGTAGAACTCAGACTGATTCAGATTTGGTAGAACCACCTCTGTGTTAAATCTGCATTGCGTGGCTGCTTTGAAGAAATCTTAACATTACTTATTACCTTTAGTAACTCAACCATGAGCCCCTATTGAAATGAAAAAAATAAACATTTCAAAAGTTGCACTTTCAAAGATTTAACTCTATGTACCCAAACCCTGTAAAAATACTTAATTTGTGTTGGTGACATCATTAACATCCGCAAGTGTGGAGAGGTCAAATTCATAAATAAAAAATCACAAAGAAATACAATGGAACAGAACCATTTTAATCATTAATGCTTCTTTTCATTCATAAATACATCCTGTTAGATCTGGAGCAGATAATTAATATATATACCCCAGAAAAAATCCCTGCTGAATGCTGTTACATGTATATCCATAATAAGAATAAAGATTCTACATTGGTAAAATTGTGAAAGTGTTACAATAATTGTATGTTTTTCACTCGCTTCCCTCACTTGATGTATAATGGCTAATTTGACTGGTTTCAGTAACACATTGATGAATTCTTTTATTTTGTAAATGGATATTTGACCCAATCAGTTCAATTTTGCAACTGTCTAAAGAGGCCTGAAATGAACACAAAAATAACCCAAAATCTAAGATCACACAAAAGTTAAGTTATTACAAGTGATTATTGATTCCTGTTAAAATTAGGAAGCATTATCAAGATTCATCAAAGTTTTAAAATTGGCTAAAAAACAGTTTTTACCAATAATTCATGGTAATATGTACTCACTGAGCCCATATTACCATAAAGTTATCTATTTAAACATGCCAATTTAATATATTGAAAAGAGATTTCCTAACTTGGCCTACGTGTCCAGGTTAGACTAAAATAGATTTCCAGCTTAAGATTGCAACACATATTGTGACATATTAAATCAGTTAAAGGTTTTTATTTTGATTTCAATTTGGTCTGTCATACACATTATAGAATTTGTTTTGTCTTGGAGAACTCCGAATGACTATGTTAAGATCATCAAGCAGTATCTTATTGCTGTCTATTTTTAGAATTGGGCTAGTTAGCACTTCATTAAAATTTATTGTTTTTATCACTTCTTAGTTGATTTGATATACTAATGTATCTATGATAAAGAAATGCTTAGTATCCATTTATAATGATTAAATCTTTTAGACATTTAAATAAAGCATCTTTTCTTGATATACTACCTTTTAACTATTCACATTACCTTTAAACTATTCACACTACCTTTAAACTGTTCATACTACCTTTAAACTATTCACACTACCTTTAAACTATTCATACTACCTTTAAACTATTCACACTACCTTTAACTATTCTGGAGTCATGAGTTGCGCCAACATTAACCTAACTAAGTAAATACTGGTACTTAAACAGACAGAAATGAATAGGTTATACGGCGTACCAACACATTATAGATTATTCAACGCCAACAGGAAGGAAGATTCCAGGTTCACTCTACATGTACAAAAACAACAAATTAACTTACAGATTTAAACAAAAATACACCATCAAATGAATATGCAGAATGAACCTAGAACCTTGATACCTGCAGAACTGCAGAGTTTCAGCAAATTCTATCGTATTCTTCTTACGACATGCATGAGCCACAGTGGTCCTATTCTTGCCATCACTCATATGGCTCCCTGAAACCACACAGGTGTTGATAATTTAAACACAATAGTGAACATGACTAAAAATGATAAAATGAACATGACACCTGTTCAGAGGATCCTACCCCTCTGCAGAGATCGGCAGTGATTCTTTTCTTAGCCGGAACCACACAGGCTTACTTAAAACAGACAGAAATGTATACTGATTTATTATGAAAGTAAAACAAACTTAAATTCTGCCTATATAAACATGAATAGTTTAAATATTTACATCTCTAATTAAGGAAATATAACAACAAAATGACAGTTTAAACGGGATGAAAGCCATACATTTGTAGCAGATAAAATCAGTTTAATTTTTAAAGAATTCATTATTTTTATCCAAAAATAAATTACATTGTTTTTGAAAAAACGATAGCTTTAATAGAATGGCAGACAAAATCAGTTTAATTTTCAAAGAGCTCAAAAATAAATTACATTGTTTTGAAAAAAAAAAAGATAGCTTTAACAGGATAAAACCCATAAATGTTTAGCAGATTAAATTAAAGTTTAATCTTAAAAGGACTTCTTTGAGTCATTCATATATAAATTGCATTGTTTTGAAGCTTATTTTGATTTGAAATACAATTTATTTTTTCCACTCCTTATTTGCTGCACATTTTTGGTTCACCTGGATCGTGTATTACTCCATAACTCTTGAGTCGCCAGTATCAGTTTAAAAAACATTGACACAAAATATGTTGTTGTTAATTTATGTCAGGGGTGCATAGATAAAACTGGATAAACATACCGGATAGATAACAAGGACAGGACATATTGTGGGCAATAAAGCATTGAGAAGAAATGGTATAAAATTGTATGTATGTACAATGGGTAACACTAATAATTTCAAGTGTAAATATTTGCTTAGATTTTGAAAGTCGTGATACAAACTTACTAGTCTTGTGTGTGTGGGAGTCAAATTATAGAATTTCTACTTGTCGTGTCTGGTGGCCCTTTCATTGTATGCAGTACATACAGTTTTGTAAAAATATACATATATTTTTAGATGATTGCTTTAAATATAGCACATTTTAACGTGTCATACTTGTGTGTAGTATTGGATATATGCTGTAATTGGTGTTGCTTTTTTGGATTTGTGGAGAAATGTTTTATTTGAGGGAAAGATAATCAGTGTAAGTAAAGCCTGTATTATATAATCTTGCATTCACCTATTTTGTAATAATCAAACTGGTGAACGTTTGAAATAACTGCATTTTTATTTTGTTTAGGAATATTTTAAGATTGCGGTGAATCTTCAATGATCTAAGGCTACATATTTGTTAACACTTATTTTAGAATAATCCTGGTTGTAGTATAAGTTGAGAACAAGATGTAATATGATATTGTATAATTAGGCCCTTTTTTTTTGTTCACCTGAACAAAACTCAAGACAAACCAATTCTAATGATCACCCTATGTTTGTCGTATGTCCATCTTTGGTTGTTAATAACTTATTGTTGTGCATTTTCCATTGGACCTTAGCAAACTGACGTAGTAGTTATATATATATATATGGAGATAAGTATTTGTGAATAACCAGACATAAATGTACAGACCAGACAATGGCAAGCTCCCCTAGCTACAATGCAAACCATAAACACAATATCAAGGCATCTGCCAAACCAATAAATTTGGTGTCAACCATGACTTATATACTATGGTTGTACATGCAACACATCTGGACTGGACAGACAATTTACATACATGAACTGATAGCTTTATATAAGTAGGATCCAGTTAAGGATTCATGACTACTCACATCCTATATAAAGGACAAACATAGAAACCTGTTGGATCATGAAGATACAGAAAAATCATATACATGTATTTCATTTCATTAAGGGAGATAATTGAAATCACAACAGAATTTCCGATTATTTCGATCTTTTCAGATGCATATTCCCATTGTACGATGTATATATGGAGATAATTATTTGTGAATAACTAGACATAAATATACAGACCAGACTATGATGCAAACAATAGACATAATATCAAGGCATCTGCCAAACCAATAAATTTGGTATCAACCATGACTTATATACTTTGGTTTTACTAGCAACACATCTAGACTGGATGGACAACTTACATACCTACACTGATAGCTTTACTTGAGTAGGATCCAGTTAAGGACTACTTAACGACAGATTTAGAAACCCAGTGCAGATGTGTTGCATGTAAAACCACATGTAATGTCTTTGAATGTCAAAATATCACTATTTATCCTTGTATTCACTCTAGCGCCCTTTCTGCTTCTCTTAAGAATATTGTAATATTATATCTAGCTGCTGATGACAATGGAGATTTTTTATTTTTTTTACAATAATGCTGTTCTTAAAAAAAACTGTTTGCTCCTTGCTACTTATTTTTTCTATTGATTTTCAAACCTTTGATTTTTTTTTCATGATTTCTGTTAATTTTTTGTTTAAAATGAATATTTTATGTCAAAATCTAGCAAATAATGAGATAACCTACCTATACACATGAAACAATACAAGCACTTTTTTTAAGGATGGCCTCAACTCATGTTTACCCACCAAATCTCCCCAGTGCATTATTGTCTAAGTTTTTTTTGAGTGCAATTCATGCAATAAATGATTGACCTGTGGAATTATTATGAAAATGTTATGTTTCACTGAATCATTGATTTTTGTTATCATCATATACATGTATAGTTCAATCTGATAAACTATAGGTTGGAGAGTTTTGAATTATGGATGAGTGGAAGATAAAATGATCAATTATCACCGTTTACAATGTAAGTGGTGTCTTTCTCTGACATTCTGTAATATGTGAAGAGGGGACTGTAATGTAGACATAATGTCGCAACCACAGTGTTTCCTATTGTGAAATCCACATTTCTCGGGCTTCTCCGCAGGCCATTTAAGCACAGTGGCACCCCAGTGCTTGAATAGCAAAAACAGCATTTGAAACCTTAAACAATATCTTTCAAAAGCTTATCCTTTAAATCTTCATTTTCCTTTGCATAAATACCTTTTTCTTATTTTAATGCATAAAATGAAACATACTAAATCTAATGACTTTTACTGATTTATACCAATTGTAAATCTATTTCAATGAGTGCTCTAAAATCGCTTTAAAATGTTTTGGGGCAGACCCTCGAGTGTGCGCGCTCTTACCCCAGCACTTGAATTCTAACTTGTGGAGAACTCTGCTGTTTCCCTGTTCATCTGTGTAAATTAATAAATCTTAAATTTCTTAATGGATTAATATAACTCAAAACTTCCTAATGCCTGCTTCAATTTGAATATCAGGTTACTGAGAATATAATTAGAAATTAATTTCCACAGAAAGCATGACATTGTGTTCCAGTTTTAGCCAATGTTTAAACAGGACTTGCCCAAATCGCTTACTTTGGATTGCACAAGTCAAACGTCAAGATCACCAGTACACTCGAGTCCTGTTATCAAGCGGTCTGATATAACGCAAAACTTGTTATAACGCGGTTTTTCTATGGGTCCCAAATTTGAAATTGATATTTTTAACCAGATTCATTAAAAACTCATGGTATTATAATTATATAATTGATGAATTGATCGAAAATCTCAACCCAAGTGTTTGCGAGCTCGTTACGTTTTCCAAAAGGTGATTTTGCATCAATTACACTTTGAAAATTTAAAATGAAATAATAACAAGTTCTTATTGTTATAAACAATATCACTTTTAATTGATTTACACCAACAAACAATGGTCTGTCATGTTTATCACACATTATCGCGTGTTTGCTTACGGTACTTCGATTGGAAATAGTTTTGCCAAAAAATAAAGCGCAAGGCACCTTGGGATATTTATAAAGCAGTCCACGTATATCGCAGTTTCATTCCGCGGCTACCACATTATAACCAAACCTAGGTGTACTATGAATAGAAAATCAGTTTCAACCCAATTAGTATCATGGGTACCTATAGGTCAAAACTAGAAAACTTTATACAAGTTTTCCTTGCTCAACATTGTTTGTTTGAGATTGTTTCCAAGGTGACACTGATGGCGGTGTTTGAATTGTTATACATATATGCAACTGAATTGAATCTAGGATATGCTGGCCTTTTGTAGGAAAATTTCCATATTGATTGATGTTATAAAATAAAATGGTTATAAAATGCACAAATAATGGTCCTGAGCTGCCTTTTTGTCGCCATGATGCCCATTTACAATGGAATACCAGTGAATATGTTGAAGTGGCAGACAAGTAGTTGAATATAATCATTATGGAAAGTCAGAAAATTAATGTCAGCATGCTAATAGAGCTCATTTTCATACATATGGTGTTGTCCAAGGCCGAGTGGTGTAAGATGCCATCTCAATGTCACTTACCTCTCACCTCTAAGGTCGTAGGTTCACCTCCCTCTCGCTCCAAAAACTTTATGTGAGAAAGTTTCCAGTTTCTTGCGGAAGGACAGTGGTTCTGCTCAGATTCATACTGAGGTCTTCCTCCAACATTAAAACTGCCACATATAACCTGAAATGTGTTGAAAATGGGGTCTCTGACTACATTCATACATTATATAGTTGTCAAATTTGATAATTTATCGATTGACACCCCTTCTGTTTGTAAACATAAATAAGAAACGTTGACCAAACTCTTAAATTCATTAAATTCACTGACAGTCTGAAAATCCATCTATCCAGATTTTAATTCTGCACAAAAAGTTAATTACTTTTTAACAGTGTAATAAATTTTAAGCCAATCCCTGTTATCATAAGCACAATTGACGTGGAATGAGTATATTGATTGCCAGACCAGTTGATTGTTATGAGAAGTTTGATACAAGTAACCCTGAATGATGCTAATGAGGGCATAAACTTGGCCTTGATTTAGTAGTGATGTGGGAAGAAAAACGGAGAAACCTATCAATCTGCTACATTGCCAAGATGAGAATCCATAAGGGGTTACTTATTAAAATGGTTAACTTGCAAGCACTCGCTGGTGATCTTAATGGCACTTCTTGGTAATTATAGTCTGATTACAGAGTTAATGCAAGTCATAAAATCACAACTCTTGCTTAACTGGTTTTTTGTAGAAGTTTTTAACCATGCTGAAAACAGGTTATATGGTTAAACATGTGTCATTCAAGATGGCTGCTTAGAAAGTATGTATTCTCTTAAATTAAAGGACTCACGGCAACAAATGTATAAAATCATTTACCGAATTATTGTAATTTGATTGTAAAAAGAGCTCAGAGCTTGTATGAATTATCCTGGGTAAAATCAGTAGGGAAAGATGTCATTTAGTCAAGAATAAGATTAAACCTGCAACAGTTATGCGGCCATTACTATATCCATTACATTACTGCTCTGCTTATTTTAATAATTAAGTTATACCCATATTCAGAATGGAAACGAAATTAAGAATCCTTATATCGCAAACCTGTGACCTTGTGTGAGTGGTCAACACTTTATCCACTGAACTACCGCCCAGCTTATTTCAATAATTTAGCAGAGTTGTGTCCCCTTTTTCTTAAATTGAAACAAAATTAAGAATCGTCGTACATAATTTCATCTTGAACAAAAGTACCAAGGGCCCCTTTAATAGTAATTTTACATGCTTGACTAAATTAAAGAACAAAGTGTCCCTTTAATGTTTGTTTAGCTAACTTTTCCCGCTTGTAATCTATACACTTCACCATTTTCACCATTTGGGTAAGTATTACCAGATTTAATACTATAGTTATTTTACATGCTTGAGTCTCACTGTATCATCACTTAGTAAAAGTTGAACTAAGAATTGTTGGATCTTTAAGGAACTAAACTGCAGAAATATAGCATTACAACAATATAACGAAACTGTCTCTGTCTTTATTACACAATGATGTATCTGTCGATTTAAAATCTCAAGCGATTGACAAAAATGATTGATGCTACTCATTTATGAATGGAAGGCTGTTATTATGACATTGTGTGAGCAATTACTCCTGCTTAAAATGACTTCTATTGATTACAAAAATAAAACTTTTCGTCAATTTGGTATGCCGTAGAACTCATTTTATACCTTATATAATATTACCGATATGCATTATTAAAAATGATATGTCAGTCAAAAAAATGGGAAAATACATGTCATGTATTATTGGACATAATGGGCCTTTAAGTTGTATATAGTAGCATAGCATAGAACTAAACCCAAGAGAATAATTTGGAAGGAAAAATATGATAGTGTAAAAGTTCATGGCTCAATGTCACGATAGCGTAAAGAGTGAAATCGTGGATAAATTGGATAATAGAATGATATTAAACTCGGCTTTTAAACACATCAAGAGAACGTGAACTTGTTGACGTCAAGACAAAGTATTAATTTGTCATTTTGTTGTTAAAGAACTGTAATAGTAATTTGTTTACACACGTTCGGGCGTATCATCGTATGTAAATTGATAATTATATTGATTGATCGGCGCTCTAAGTGGCCCGTAATGACGCTTCATGGAAGGACAATTTGTTCTGAACTGATGTTCCTGTTTGTAACTGAGTTATCTGATGGGTAATTTCTATAGTGTTATGGCAGCACTAATGGCCTTCAGTTTTACTAGCTGAGTACATCAATATACTTGATGCAGTAACAAATCTATTGGGAGATACTTATCTGAAATGTTACAGCTACATACAGCTGAAAGTGTAATAGTATATTCGGTAGTGGCAGTTTCAAAACTTTTTTTGGACAGTTGAAAAAATTATGTCGCTGTTTCCAGACACCTAAAAAACACAGCTTTTATGTGGCTAATTACTTGAGTGTGACTGTAATTTAGCCACACAAGTAATCAGATGGGTGCAAAGAAGTCACTTAAATACCCATTATCTGTTTGTTTATGCATCCAAGGTTCAAAATTGGTTTCCAATCAAAAACCTTTTAAATGGGGTTATGCATTTCATTATAATTTCGTGTTTTTAATCATGAAATACATGTCTAAAATTTGATAATTGTCAACATTGGTCAAATTTAACAGGAGTTATGGCATTTTTTTTCTTAGTTTTTGATAAAAAAATGATTTCTTATCAATTGATAACATGATTTTCTTATACCCTGTTATAAATTGCGATTTTCTTCATATTATAAACCACCCAATAAGTACCACCTCCTGCCTCACACGAACAAATGGTAGTTCTGTTGCTTTTAACAATAACATCAATATGTATAGATTGTAGTTAATTAAATAGTATTTATAACTGAAAATGTATTTAGTTAAAAATTGACATTTATCCATGGTATTCGGACAAAAACATCATTATGCACAGTGTGTGCAGATTGTATTTCAGTTTAGTACAAGTGTTATTAACCAGCATAAACTAATGATAGTGCCAAAGGTTGCACATCAGGTTCATGATATATACCAGGCCTTCTAAAATTGCGGGTTTTTCGGTTTTTGGAACGATTTCTGAAGTTCTAAACCGATTTTCGTTTCAAAGTTTAATAAAAAAATCGGTCCAGATATTTTCAATATTTAATAAAAAATTGGTCCAGATATTTTCAATATTAAATAAAAAATCGGTCCAGATATTTTCTATCAATCGTATAAAATCTCATAAATTGCTGTCACCATGCCATACTGACCTGTGAAATACGCCTTGCAGCAATATCATTTGACCCAATGATCCAATTTTGTCACCTGCTGTGCGAAATGATGTAAATTTTGACTAAACGGGGGAGTTTATAGCTATGTAGCACGCCATCAATATGTGATCAGCGACCCATAGCGTTCTGTCGGTTCATCAAAAGATTGTGTTTGCGTCCGTAATTTCTTTGATATACCGCTTGCCAAAGCTGGGACGGTCGGACCGAATATTGTTTGCGTCATTAAAATATTTGATAAAACGTGCAGTGTTACTTGTTTGTTTCACTTGTTTTAAAAATAACTATTTATACGAGCTGGTTTTGGTAATTGTACATCACTATGTGATTCTAAGCTACAGCACAACGCATATCAAAAATAAAAAGTTGAATGAACCGTTACATTGTGTTTTACGGTGATTATTTCACGCAGCTTCCAGAACTTTCTTCACTTCCGGTTCGATCGAGCTTTTTTTATATAATGAAAATTATTCAGTAAAGCGGAAACATAATGTCAGTCATTAAAATGTACACAATGTGATAAAGTATGTTATAAACAATACACAAATAAACTTGAAATAGTTCCCTATTAATGAATAAACGGAGAAAATACATGGTGCAGCTGACATGGTGGGTGGGGTATGCATATATCATATAGTGATTTTTTTTTAAAAAAAGGGCGATTATTTCGGTAGTAAAAAACCTGGACCGATTTGCATTTTGGAATTTTAGAAGGCCTGATATATACATGTACTATATCGCTTCTCACTATTGCACAATTTCATTACAAGATTTTGGTAAGGGTTTTTGCATTTGCATATATGTAGGCTATTTTCTACCATTTTAAGCATTTGGATGGGAAGGATAAGATAAAACGTGTTTTATTGAGGCAGCGGAGTATGTACAAACATTCATAACAATTTCAGATTCACAAATTAAATCTCAGCCTTACTATCTATTTCCTGGTCACTATATTAAGTAGCAGGAAGTAGTGATCCTTGACTATATATATATCTGGCTGTAACTATTCTGAGTTTTAATCATTCTGTCTCTTTTTAAGTCCTGTCATTCAAAAAATGATGAAGGATAAAATTATCCCTGTACGTCCGTTCGTCTGTGTTTCATACAAATGAGGTAAACAATTGGTTTCCTACCAGTTACTTTTAGAAGGGGTCTATGTATTTAATAAATATGTCCTTTGTAGCTGTATAATGAGTTATGGCCTCTTTTTTACTTGAAATCTTTGGGGGAAAAATGGGTTTCCAATCAATCGCATGGGCATTCATATTGACAGACACATTTCAAGCTTTTGTGGAAATTGAATGTGCTAGGTCCGTAGCACTTTGATATTTTACATTTGATAGAAAGCTTTGCAATTTTGAAAATAATATTAAAGAATTGGGCTTTAATTTTAATCTCATATCTTGGAACTGAACATGTTTATTTCTTATATAATATTGAAATGTCATACGTCACATAATGACATATATCTCAAACATCAGCCTAATTTAAGTTATTGCCATGCCTGTTACATAGCAGACAACTATACTTTCAGAGGCAACAAATTCAGTTAACTTATCTGCCTCATTAGAAAAAAAAGGGTCAGTCTTGCAGTGAACATGTAAATTTTGTACCCTGTATTAGAAATACTTGCATTGGTGCAAACTGGTCTTCTTGTCTATTACAAAAAAGAACTGACAGTTTTACATCTCACACGTTCCGCACCATCAGTACTTTGGATACTTTGATTTTTATTAAAGTGACGATCAAATTCCACATTCTTTAAACAAAATGTAAACAAATAAACCATAGCTTTTGATAAAGCAATTTCATCTTTGATCAGGAAATAAAATGTGTGTGCTTTAAATGCTTTGAATCTTCTGGGAAATTTTAGTTTTCCAACAATATTTGTTTATTTCTGTGTGATAGTTTATATTGGCTATTCCAGGGAATGCCAGAAGGTGAATAAACTAAGTCACTATAGCATTAAAATTGTTGACTTTCAAAATGCGATTGATTTAAAAAAAAGCAAGTAGAAATCCTTAGCACTTGCTATCAACAAACTTAAACATACTGTAGGACAAATTAATTAATTGCAGCATGTTTTGGGGTACTACTACCAGTACCTGTAACACAATTGTGGACCAGGTTTAATGGTTCTGATCCAAATAGTTGAAAAGAAACAGCTAAACACAAAAAAAATACAACATTTTTTAGGTGAAGTTAAAGATCATGGTGCCTATTTGACTTAATTTTCATTTAAAAAATGGTTTCGTATCAATAGTGGGTCATATCTGTTGACTAAAACATTTAAAACGTTTTCTCTTATATACCCAAAACAAGATACATTATGACCTGTAATTATGAGTAATTTTCATGTTATTAACATGCTGAGTTTCTAAAGTATAAAAGTGCTGGGAATTATTGGCAAATATGGATGTTAGTTAGTTAACTACAGTTGGCTGTATTGAGCAGTTGAGTGGCAGCGAGTTACTTGACGCAAGTGATCACAATAAAGTCTCTCTTCTCTGTGCCTGTTGTGATATCATTCTAGGAAGTTATCCATTAATTGGAATTTACCTTCTCTTAGTCTGCAGGTAATAAAACTTCTTGTTCTTCGTTCTTCTTGTTCTTCATTGGTGCCCGTAAGCTGGTGTAGAGTTTTATGTTATGTTTGCAATAAAATTTGTTAAACAAGATGCTAGAAGCTGATGAATATTTGATTATGCGTTACATTTATCAAACTATAAACATGTCTGTGGTATTCAATTGCTCTGGAAATAAACTGCACAATAATGGGATTTTTTATTGCAAAAATAATAAATATTGCAGAAGTAATTTTGTTTTGCATTTATAACTAAAGATTCTAGAATTCAATAATTCAGATGGTTGAGTGGGTTAAAAACACAAATTCACACAATGAGTGTTTTTTTTCTATAAAAAAAAAAAGAACTAATGTTTAAGTTTTAACAGTAAATTTGTTGGCTGCAGTTGGGTAAAGAATGATAAAGTGGCATTCAGTGTTATCCCTGTCAGTCTGTTTGTTCATCCATTTACATGTTTGCCCTTCCAGGGCTTGAAATTTCTGATAAAAGCTACTCGTTCTCCCTTTCCAACATTTTTAATTGAATGCTTAAAATCAAAGAAATATTAAGGTCAGCTTCTTAAATCTTACTCTTCCTGACCAAATGTTCACTTGTCATGGCGAGCAGATGAGTGGAATTTTCCAGCCCTGCCTTCCATCTTGTAAAAAATGAGTTTCCAATCAATAGTGGGGGCATTCAAGCTGACAGACACATTTAAAATTGTACTTTCATAGATGAATTTACATTCAATTTACAAAAGTTTACAGGAATATTGGAAACGATACTCCGCTCAGTGTGGTTAAGGTATAAGTCAATCTAGTTTGTAATTCCCCATTGTGTTGATAAGAGTTTCCATTACAGATATAAAGATTAAAATTAAATTGAGTGATGGAAAGTATGGTTGAAAATAAAAAGTTAGTTCATTACAAAGGACAAGGTCCATGAAACCGCCAATATTGAGTTTGTATAATTCAATAAAATCAAACCATATATTTGCAAAATTTTGTTTTTTTATTTTCATTACACTTTATTCTTTTAAAAAATGTAATTTTTTTTTTTTCAGTTTTATACATTTCATTTAATAAAATATAATTAGTTTAAAATGTCATGTACAGCGAGACTTTTCCTACATTTTAAGCCAGTTAAGGTAAATATATCATAAAGAAGATAAAATCAGTGAAGTTTCTTTCTTTCTCTTCAACCAATACTCTTTATTAATAATAAATATCCTGAGTAAACCATTATTTCTTTTATCAATTTATGCACAGTGACCGAATTGAAATCCTTACGGAAAAATACGATAAAGTCTATATGAAATGTAAAATAACTTATGGAAGCCGATTAACACAAGCTTCTAAAGCTTTTTTCTGTATCTTTAAAATTCCACATAATTTGTGAAACGTATGACTTTATACTTTATTGTTAAATGTATGCTTAATATATGTATGTATGTATGTATGTGTGTATGTGAATAAAATATTGTTTAAACTAGTACATTTGTTACAAGACAATATTTACACGTATTACTCAGAGTGTATCAGACATTAAGAGAATGCCTTAATAATCAAAAAAACAATCTAAATGCCAACAATAGGACAGAAACAAGTGAAAATTAGCATTTTACTGAACTTTACCCTCTTTGGAGTCATTCTCTGAGTAGCATAAAATTAAACAATAAATATACCGGTACATATTTTTTAAAGAATAGTAAAGTATCATTAGATACAAACACACCAAACTTTGCTGAAAAATAAGTACAAAATAAAATGCATTTTACTGGGCCAATTAGTGGGACTTCTTGTTTCAGAAAAATAATGACACGTATTTAAAGTGATGGAAATACTAAGTACAGAATAAGAAACCCAAATAAATGTATCTATTAAATGGTTAGTGTAAATGGTTAGTAAAAATGGTTAGTATAAATGGTTGATATAAATGGTTGGTATGAATGGTTGGTATGAATGGTAAGTATGAATGGTTAGTGTGAATGGTTAGTGTAAATGGTTAGTGCAAAGGGTTAGTGTAAATGGTAAGTATGAATGGTTAGTATAAATGGTTGGTATAAATGGTTGGTATAAATGGTTAGTATAAATGGTAAGTATAAATGGTTGGTATGGTAAGTATAAATGGTTGATATAAAAGGTTAGTATAAATAGTTAGTATAAATGATTGGTATAAATGGTTAGTATAAATGGAAAGTTTAAATGGTAGGTATAAATGGATGGTATGAATGGTTGGTACGAATGGTAAGTATGAATGGTTAGTATGAATGGTAAGTATGAATGGTTAGTATGAATGGTTAGTATGAATGGTTAGTGTAAATGGTAAGTATAAATGGTAAGTATAAATGGTTGGTATGAAGGTAAGTATGAATGGTTGGTATAAATGGTTAATATGAATGGATAGTAAGAATGGTAGGTATAAATGGTTGGTATAAATGGTTAGTATAAATGGTTTGTATGAATAAGTATGAATGGTTGGTATGAATGGTAAGTATAAATGGTTAGTTTGAATGGTTAGTATGAATGGTAAGTATGAATGGTTAGTATGAATGGTTAGTATGAATGGTTGGTATAAATGGTAAGTATGAATGGTTGGTATGAATGGTTAGTATGAATGGTTGGTATGAATGGTTGGTATAAATGGTAAATATGAATGGTTGGTATGAATGGTTGGTATAAATGGTAAGTATGAATGGTTGGTATAAATGGTTAGTATGAATGGTTGGTATAAATGGTAAGTACGAATGGTTAGTATGAATGGTAAGTATAAATGGTTAGTATGAATGGTTGGTATGAATGGTAAGTATGAATGGTAAGTATAAATGGTTGGTATAAATGGTTGGTATAATAGTTGGTATGAATGGTTGGTATGAATGGTTAGTGTGAATAGTTAGTGTGAATGGTTAATGTAAATGGTTGGTATAAATGGTTGGTATATATGGTTAATATGAATGGTTAGTATAAATTGTAAGTATAAATGGTTAGTATAAATGGTTGGTATGAATGGTTGGTATAAATGGTTAGTATGAATGGTTAGTATAAATGGTTAGTATGAATGGTTAGTATAAATGGTAAGTATAAATGGTTAGTATAAATGAAGATTCACTGACAAATTGATGTTAGTGTTGTGCAGGTCTAGGGATTTCGACAAACAACAAGTTATATGATAATTGACAACTTATGTCAAAATATAAATTCAAGGTGAAATTCTAAGAATACAGTCAAAGCTGTTTCAAGTTACAAGCCAGTGAAGGGAAGAAGCAAAAGTGGCCTTTTAAGACAGATTGTTGTTTAATGTAGGTAAATTTGCTTTGAGGGCATATAAATAGGAAATAACAAATGTGGCTGCTTATATATAACGAGAAGTGGGTGCTGAATAGAGGTGACCACTTATACAGGTTTTACTGTATTTCCTTTCATGAAATTTGTGTGTCCAGTTACAGCATTAATATCTGATGATGATTTTTTGTTTTACAAAATGTCTCCTATCTAAAGATGTATGGTTGTCCATCTTTTGAGCTTTCATTTTTAAATGGAAAATAATTGATATATATTTTTTCTGTGAAGTATGTATTTGTTTAAATCAAGGCAATCAACATTTAACACAGCAGAAAAGGAAAAAATGAATAGACTGTTAAACAATTGAGAGAAAAATTAGTCGAAATTTAAATATTTCGCAAAATTGTTGAATTTTGACCTCATATTTTTAGAGTGATAAATTCATTTATATCTCATTCTGCATATTGTTTGTTATGTTGATGATTTATGTTGTATTATGTAAGTTTTAACTAAGACAGATGCTTAAATTCTATTGCCCAGATTATAGAAATGTATAGTGTTTCACACAATTAATTTTGCAATGATCTACATAAATAATGGACAAATGCACTTCAGGAACACTGAATACCAAAGGTTCTTATAATCCATAGATAATCCTCTATTGATTCAAATAGGCAAAAAAAACAACAACATGGGGTTGACCAGATTGCTTTTTCACAATTTTGATGGTTTTATGACACCCCTTCATTTTTGACAATCACTACGCATATTAAAACTTGTTATAGCTTCATCAAACAGTACCAAATATCATCCAAATTTGGTGGAACTCATGAAAATGTTCCAATGTTCTCATATGTACAAAGAAAAATGACAATTTTAAGCATTTGCAACAAAATTGATGTCCATCCCATTGTACACAGCTCTAATTTCTTGGGTTCAAGAAGTTTTTTACCCACATGACATTGTAAGGGATGTAATTCGTGAGTGAGACCTCTACTCATGAACCTTTTATGGGTTTGCTTTCATATACATGTATTACTCATGAACTTGAATATTTTGCTTTAATTTGTCCTATTCACAAACTAATTGGACCAAACTAAATATTTTCTGTTTGAATGAAATGAAGTTGTAGAATGCTACGCTGTACTGCCATATTACGTTATTCCTCTAGTGACCCTCCTTCACCAACCACTATTAGAGTCACTCCTTCACCAACCGCTATTAAAGTCACTCTTTCACCAACCACTAATAGAGTCACTCCTTCACCAACCACTATTAGAGTCACTCCTTCACCAACCCCTATTAGAGTCACTCCTCCTTCACCAACCACTATTAGAGTCACTCCTTCACCAACCACTATTAGAGTCACTCCTTCACCAACCGCTATTAGAGTCATTCCTTCACCAACTGCTGTTAAAGGCCCCTCTTCACCAACCACTGTTAGGGTCCCTCCTTCACCAACAGCTGTTAGAGTCCCTCTTCCACCAACCGCTATTAGAGACCCTCCTTCACCAACCACTATTACAGACCTTTCTTCACCAACTGTTATAAGAGACTCTCCTTCACCAACCGCTATTAGAGTCCCTTCTTCACCAACCTGTATTAGAGACCCTCCTTCAACTGCTATGAGAGTTTTTCCTTCATCAACCGCTATTAGAATCCCTCCTTCACCAATCCCTAATGGGGTTCCTCCTTATCCAACTGCTATTAGGGTCCCTCCTAATCCAATCGCTATAAGAGACCCTCCTTCACCAACCGCTATTACAGACATTTCTTCACCAACTGTTATAAGAGACCCTCCTTCATCAACCGCTGTTAGAGTCCCTTCTTCACCAACCTGTATTAGAGACCCTCCTTCAACCGCTTTGAAAGTTTCTTCTTCATCAACCGCTATTAGAGTCCCTCCTTATCCAATCACTATGAGAGTCCCTCTTTCACCAACCACTATTAGGGTCCCTCCTTCACCAACCACTATAAGGGTCCTTCCTTCACCAACATTTATTAGAGTCCCTCCTTATCCAACCACTATAAGAGTCCCTCCTTCACCAATCCCTATTAGGGTCCCTCCTAATCCAACCGCTATAAGAGACCCTCCTTCACCAACCGTTATTACAGACCTTTCTTCACCAACTGTTATAAGAGACCCTCCTTCAACCGCTATGAAAGTTTCTCCTTCATCAACTGCTATTAGAGTCCCTCCTTATCCAATCGCTATGAGAGTCCCTCTTTCACCAACCACTATTAGGGTCCCTCATTCACCAACAGCTATTAGAGTCCCTCCTTATCCAACTGCTATTAGAAACCCTCCTTCACCAATGCCTATTAGGGTCCCTCCTAATCCAACTGCTATTAGAGTTCCTCCTTCACCAATCACAATTAGAGTCCCTCCTAATCCAACCATTATTAGAGTCCTTCCTTCACCAACTGCTTTTAGAGTCCATCATCATACTGCTATTAGAGCCCTCCTTCATCAATCGCTATTAGGGTCCCTCCTAATCCAACCCGCTATTATGATCTGTCCTTAACCATCTGCTATTAGAGTCCCTCCTTAACCAATCGCTATTAGAGTCCCTCCTTAACCAATCGCTATTAGAGTCCCTCCTTCACCAACCGCTGTAAGAGTCCCTCCTTCACCAACCTTTATTAGGGTCCTTCCTTCACCAACCACTATTAGAGTCCCTCCTTATACTGCTATTAGAGTCCCTCCTTCACCAATTGCTATTAGGGTCCCTCCTAATCCAACAGCTATAAGAGTATCTCCTTCACCAACCGCTATTAGAGTCCCTCCTTCACCAATTGCTATTAGGGTCCCTCCTAATCCAACAACTATAAGAGTATCTCCTTCACCAACCGCTATTAGAGTCCCTCCTTCACCAACTGCTATTAGAGTCCCTCCATCACCAATCGCTATTAGAGTCCTTCCTAATCCAACTGTTATTAGAGTCCCTCCTTCACCAATCACTATTAGAGTCCCTCCTTCACCAACGGCTATTAGGGTTCCTCCTTCACCAACCGCTATTAGGGTCCCTCCTTCACCAACCGCTATTAGGGTCCCTCCTTATCCAACCACTATTAGGGTCCCTCCTTCACCAACTGCTATTAGGGTCCCTCCTTATCCAACTGCTATTAGAGACCCTCCTTCACCAATCACTATTAGAGTCCCTCGTAATCCAACTGTTATTAGAGTCCCTCCTTCACCAACTGCTACAAGGGTCCCTCCTTCACCAACCGCTATTAGGGTCCCTCCTTATCCAACCGCTATTAGAGTACCTCCTTCACCAATCACTATTAGGGTCCCTCCTTCACCAATCACTATTAGGGTCCCTCCTGCACCAACTGCTATTAGGGTCCCTCCTTCACCAATCACTATTAGGGTCCCTCCTGCACCAACTACTATAAGGGTCCCTCCTTATCCAACCGCTATTGGAGTCCCTCCTTCACCAATCACTATTAGGGTCCCTCCTTCACCAACCGCTATTAGAGTCCCTCCTTCACCAATCACTATTAGGGTCTCTCCTTCACCAACCGCTATTAGAGTTTCTCCTTCACCAATCACTATTAGGGTCCCGCCTTATCCAACCGCTATTAGAGTTTCTCCTTCACCAATCACTATTAGGGTCCCTCCTTCACCAATAGCTATTAGGGTCCTTCCTTATCCAACCGCTATTAGAGTCCCTCCTTCACCAATCACTGATTAGGGTCCCTCCTTCACCAACCGCTATTAGGATTCCTCCTTATCCATCCGCTATTAGAGTTTCTCTTCACCGATCACTATTAGGGTCCCTCCTTCACCAACCGCTATTAGAGTTTCTTTTTCACCAATCTCTATTAGGGTCCCTCCTTCACCAATCACTATTAGGGTCCCTCCTTCACCAACCACTATTAGAGTTTCTCCTTCACCAATCACTATTAGGGTCCTTCCTTCACCAATGGCTATTAGAATCCCTCGTTCACCATCTGCTATTATGAGCATATATTTAGGGACAGAGTTTTTTCTTTTTTATTCAATGGTCATTCACTTTGGTAAAACAGTCAATTGGCTAATCAAGTACCACCGTTTATATCCCACAGTTGCGTGTTTTGTGCAGTTTTCATACCTATGGGAATTTATAACATATAAACTAAAGAAACCTTCAGCTATTTTGTGGCTGTCGTAAAATGTGTCAAAATTGTCACGCTCACGTAAGATGTTTTAAAACAATTTGATTATTTGGCGAGTACATGTAACAATTAATACTGAAGGGATAATAAAAGTATTGAAGACATTTTAATTTTTTAATTCATTTATTTTTCAAGATTATGATTATGCAGAAACAAAAGTGTAACAAACAGTGCAAGTCCACTTGTAAATTACGTTTTTTTATCATGTCATTAAGCGAAATAAATGTATGGGCTGGGGGGTACTGGGAAAAGCAAAGATAGTTTAGTTTAGTAATAGTACTGTTTTCATTATCAACTGTGTTGGAATAAACAAATAAAAAACAAGCGAGTTTAAAATTAATTTGTTCAATACTGAAAATGACGATATGAGTAAAGCAACAGTCACCAAGTACACAGATAAATGGGTTATAATTATAGGAATAATTACATTACTACTTACCATGTACATAATGGTATCCACTGAGAGGTATGTTTAAACTTCGATTGTGAAACAGATTCTTACAACTTATGAAAGTCAAAAAAAGAAAAATGAATAATTTTACCTCACTTGATTGTTTCTCCTCTATACTGTAATAGTAAGTATGTATTAGAATTGCCTATCGAACATCTACAGATTACTGTTGTTTATTAATTACAGAACTAAGATCTTACCATGATATAAAGACTTGGTTTAACACTGTTCATGACAAAATGTGTTAATAAAGATCATAAAATTTTATACATTAAGTTAAGGTTTAAATCCAACTGTATTACTCATTACAATGTGTTAAATCTGTATCAACACACATCTGCAATTTCACCTTATCAGTGATAAATATGTAAAGACTGTACACCATTGCCATTGATTACTTGTATAAATTGCATGTAATTTTATGATTGTATGCTGATGAGCCTATGGCCTTTTGTATGAAATAAAGATATATATATGTATATACAAACCACACTTGAAGTTTTCCTGTGTAGACCCAGTACTGAGCATATGTGTAAAAAGTGTCTTGCTCAAGGACACGACACATATAGTCAATCCATAGTTCAATCCTAACCCACAATTCTTTGATCCTTGGTTCAATGCTCTACTGCTGGACTAAGGGCTCCAATATAATACGGGCGTGTAGTGCCTTGTAGTCAGGAGCAGCCCAGTGGGCCATTATCATTATCGGGATCTGTTATCACTACAAAGCACTGCTCACCCAATTATTAACTTCATTATTACATGTGGTACTAAATATTATGTGTTCACATACTTTCCTTAATTTTTTAATCGGTGTAAAATAGGAAAATCTTTTTTGTTCTTGTCGTGTCTTGAAATGAACCTTCAGATTAGTAAAATATAAAGTGCTTCCTAACCAACTGCATATATTATATTGATTTTAAGGTATTTGTCAAAGTTTTAAACAGTTGCTTCCCTTGATTTGTTTACATTGGAAACAGAAACGAAATAATAAACGAAAATGTATGTAACAAGTCAACATATCTTTATATTTTCTGTGAAGAAATCAACTTTTCATTTCTTATTCCGCGTTCCCCTACCATCTTTCTTGTTCCATGTTTCCCATTGTCCGCAGTGTATCCGAAAATAATTCACATTTTTTACTTCTCAAAAACCATAGGTCTGATTGTCATGAATTTATATATGTAGTTTTGGTACTTAAAGGTGAATCAAAAATTGTGATATCATCATGGCCCCAACCCCCATCATGGGCTTTGTGAGTGGGACCAAGACATACAAATTTGTGGTCAAGTTAAAAAATCTTCTCATAAGCAAGAAGGGAACACTGGGAAACAAATTGTAAGCAGCATAGTTATCGAAGACCTATAGGTCCTAAGTGACATAAAAATTGTGAATTTTATGCTGTTACATTTTACTGTTTGGCCAAAGCAGTGGGGCCTACTTTACTTAATCTACATAGAGAAATGATAAAAGAATAATAATCATTTATAATGTAAATAAAATAAGTATAAGATATTATCCTACTTCCTCAGTCAATGAAATCACTTTAAGAACGAAAAAATAAATCAACATCTAAGCTGGTTAGAAGTTACTTGGAATTTTCTACTGGCTATACATACAATTGGATCATGTTATAACGCGGATCTAGGGGTCCTAAGAATGAAACCGCAATACATGCGAATCGCATTATAATAGAGATAGTTTACCTTGAAAAAGTTGAAGTTGGTTACTCACACCTATTATGTCACCTGGCTCTGACTTAATGGTATTATTTGTTACGAGCAATCTGAACTCTTCCTGCACTGTTTTCAAAAGCCTTCTGTGATTGGTGCGGGAAAACGCATATCTATGGAGTAAAGGGTTAAACTATCCTTTAAAGCAACATGATGTAAGGTTAATAACAGATTGTTTCAATCAAGGCTAATTGGTGAATAGAAGATGAGCAACGAGCCAACCAAAAAAGGTGACAATATATTGTTTGGTTGTCATTTTCATTATTTGATTATTCACACAGATTGTTAAGTTTTATATCGTGACAATTCCTCCCTCTGAAAATGGGAGCCAAGGTGTTATAACCAAATTCGCAGTGTAACTTTTAACCTATTCTTAATAGTACAATTTTGAATTTTCATCAGCTGTTAAAAAACATAAAATAGTCCCAGAAAAGGTCACAAATTGTTGATAATAAAACGATCAAAACCATGCAGTTCCTCGTCAGTAGTAAATTCCACTCTTAAAACCTATCACTCTAATAAAATAGTCTTGTTTAATGTTACCTAGAAACCCTTTGGTCTTCACAGACATATTAAACTAGCCTAATTGGGGAGGTTGTGTAATTAATAGAGTGTTTGGCTACTGACGTACATCACGCCAGATGTTGAATGTTTGATCCCCAGCTTGACCTGATAAAAAAATATCAATATGGTTGTACCCATGAAGCGGACCTGAGAGATGCTGATATAAACTCTGACCTTTCTTTTGGATCAAGCAAAAATAAATTACTACAAACTTAACTAGCCTGATGATTCTTATTAGCTAATAAAAATGTAAAATTGTGCTTTTAATCTAGAAAATGTTTCAAGATTACTGTAAAAAATATTCATGATAATAATTATGCTTGACTTATGTCCAAGTGATAAAAATGATTGACATATACGATCTATTTTGTCATAACGCAAATCATCCTGGTGAGGAAATGTCACAAATATTCATTCTGGAAACAAATTAGATCTAGAATTATTTTGAAATGCCATAACAGTCTGCAAAACATAAATACTGCATTTGACATGGAAATCTGTTAAAATGTTGTAAACACAACTGTTTCTATCTGATATTGAAATGTTTGTCGGGTACTGACTTCGCAAGAATTTGTTTGATGATCAAGCACAGTGGGTGATTAAAATAATGTTGAATTGCAAACATCCCTTCCTTACATGGTTAAATACTATAGAAACTTGTGTTTGTCAAGTTTTTGTGTTAAAGTTTCGTGTATTGTCTGTTTTAGTGTCGTGATTTCAGTTGTTTTTGTTTCGAATTTTGAAATATGATAAACAGTCAAATGTGTGTTCCTAGACACCTATTGAGTGTTTTTTTCCATTTCTATGCTTTTGGAACAAATTAATTTGTATTAAGCAACAACCTGTTTTAAAAGGCTTATTTTGCTTATTCTCATGACTTGTTGTTTAAGAGAGTTTATTCCTGTAAAAAGTGTTTCTATTCATATGGTATATAGCAGGACAAAATTCATTAATTGGAATTTAGTTGTTTAACAATAGCAATTTCATTCTTCAAAATTATACTGGCCCATTTGGTCCAATCTGGTTGACTTTCTAATCTCCTGCTGTTATAACATAGACCTTTAAAATTGTGCATGTTTTGCACATAAATTATATTAAGTATTTTGATTCAATTTGAAAAAACTTGATCCTGAAATGTATGGTGTCTAACCTAGTATTTCCTGTAGTTTGTATTATCTGTGAACTTTTGAAATACTGGTATGATGAAGTTTGTCAAAATCATGTATGAATTGTATAAAATATTTTCTTGTAGGCAAATAAAATGCTTCAGAATTATTCTAAAAACATTGTGATAAAAATTTATTTATCTATGTTCATATGATCAAAATGACCTATACTGTCTTATCTTGTCGTATGTAGAGTGCAAGGCCAAGTCCCAGGTGCAGCACTGGATCCAAGATCATGAGTCACGGGCTCAATTCTCTTACATAGCTATGTGAATTGTCCTTGAGCAAGAATTACATACATTGTTAATACTCTCATGTAAATAAGATCAATTGTAAATAAATAATTTTATAAAATAATTAATTTATTTTTTATTCTGTGGTTTGAACTATTGTGTTGTTGTATGGTGTTTAGCGTCGCTTTCAACACTTTTTCAGTCATATCGCGACGGTGTCTACTTGAGACAGTATTCTAAGCGCTGTCACACTGGAGTATCATGCTGCAGACACATGGTATGATACCCCACCCAGTCACATTATACTGACACCGGGCCGACCAGACCTAGAAATCTCCTCTAAATGCTGAGCGTCAAGCGAGGAAGCTTCTTGTACCATTTTTAAAGTCTTTGGTATGACCCGGCCGGGGATTGAACCCACAACCTTCCGCATGTGAGGCGGACGCTCTACCACGCCGCGGTCCTGAACTATTATGACTTCTGGGTTGACAATGCAATGCTTTAATCCACATATGCTTCATACTTGTTCTATCCAGGAAGACTTTTAGCATGATTTGTTTTAGTTATAACACATTCAATGTAAAATAAATATGTTATAAAAATTTTTTTGCTATGATGCTGAACATTATAGAGCAATAATGTAAACAATATTCATTCTAGAGGCAAAGATAGATTTAGAATTATTTTTAAATGTCATAACATGAATAATGTATTTGACACGGAAATCTGTTAGAATGTAATGTTTGACTTCTGTTATTAGCATATATCTATCAGATATGAACGTGTTTGCCTAAGGCACTTAGTGACTCTGTGATAATTTGTTTGACACCTCAGTTGGTGACGATAATAGCATCAAATTATAAAACAAGGCTTACACATGCTTGTTTGCCTGGAGCAAATGCCATGGCAACTTGTGTTTGTCCAATATTTGGTGGCGTTTTATATTTGCTGTTTCATGTTTATACTTATTTATTTTAGCTAGATTCTGAAGAAAGCTCAATGCTGAAATGAATCGCTTTGGAGTACGCTTCCTCAGCTACATGCAAAGACACTTTTGGCACATTTGGTGTCAACACATTGCATACTTTTGTTTAATAATCTGCCTTTGTAGTCATCCCTTGCACATTTTATTTGAAATAATAATATACAGCTGCACCTTGTGTACACCATCTTTTCTGACTGCAGGATTGCAATACTCCTATGGTTAGAAATACCAATTTAACACAATATTATATTATATTAAATTGTCATCAATCTAACCACAGTATTCCAAGTCAACCACTCTATCTGTGGAATTAACATTTGTACTTTGTCAGAAGTAATATATGCAGTAACTGCCTTTCACATCCCTGGGCCCGGTAGTGGTAAATTTTGTACTTTATTTCCACTGTCCTGAACTGCCCTTAACCTATTTACCGGCAATCACATTTAAATATCAACTTTCACGTTTTCTTAGAAGAAAATTTATATACATACAGTTCCAATTATTGTTAATCTATGAAATATTTATAAAATAACCAGAACCTAACACTGACATTATACATAATGCGATCGATCACAAATTATCTGCAAAAACATAATCAGATTTTAGAAATTGTCACCATTTTGGCAAAGTGAGATAATTTTGTGCTCTCCATAATGGAAGATTTGAAAGACACCTGCAAATTACATCAGCTTCTATTTTTTTATCTTTGCTCAGGTGCGTGGTAAGAAATATGTACCTTGGTGGTAGATATCGGACCAATCAGAACGGTTATTAAAAATAGATTAATTTATATTCAAAGCTATCCATCAATCACATTAGTGGAACAAAAATAGATAATTGAATATGCATGAGAGGTTTTTCAAAGTCGCATTATTGGGCATGTGGTGTAATAAACACCACAGGTGTGTCTATAAACAACAGTTTGACCTGTGTCGTATCGAATAGAGATATTTGCAGACCTGTGTATTGTGAAAACTAGCTTGTCTGATTTTTTAAGACAAGCCCGACAGGCAAGTAACTTTGAAAAAGGCAAATGCCCGGATCCAAATTTGACAAGCCCCAGGCTTTTCTATTCTTGGAGCACTGCAGTGAATAAAATTGCTAAACCATTGTGAAAAATACGGACATAGATTTTAGGGCTGACAGTCGGTGATTTTTAACTATTTTTTTCCCCACCTCGTAAAAAAGACAACGGTCAGGTTTTTTTTGATAGGGTTGGTTTGGAAACCTGAAACACAAGTATTTTTTTTTAGGCCTCGTTGCGGAAGGTCGGTGGTTCTACTCAGATTCATTCTGAGGTATTCCTTCACAAATAAAACTGGATATGCCACAATTATATAACCTGAACTCTGTTGAAAATGGCGCTAAATTCCAGTTTAAGATTCACTATTATTGTTCTTTACTTCAGAAATATTCTACACCATGTTTTGATTATTAACTAGATTATTTTATTGATGTGATATATCGGCAGTACTATAAACAAAATATGCTTATCTGAATTATTGATGACATTCTATTATAGTTAGAAACTTCCTTAATAATATGGTAGGACTACATAGTTTCATATAGCAAAAAATAAATAATCTCTCTTTAAATTCCCTTGACGGCATAATAATGACGCTAAATATTCAATCAATCAATCAATCTCTCTTAAAATTATAATGCATTTGGAAGGTATCAATGTTGTTGTTATCATATGGTGTTAAGCGTCACTTTCAACAACTTCCCCGTCATATCATGACAGCTTCTACTTGAGACAGTATTCTAAGCGCTGCCACACTGCAGTATCATGCTAAAGACACATGATGCCCCACCTTGTCACATTATACTGACACCTAACCTACCAGACAGAGAACTATCCTCTAAATGCTGAGTGCCAAACGAGGAAGCTTCTAGAACAATTTTTAAAGTCTTTAGTATGACCTGGCCAGAGACCGAACTTGAGATCTTCCACATGCGAAGTGTGGACCCTCTACCACTAAACCACACTGTGATCTTCTGCATGCGAAGTGTGGACTCTCTACCACTAGACCACACTGAGATCTTCCACATGCAAAGTGTGGACCCTCTACCACTAAACCACACAGTGATCTTCTGCATGCGAAGTGTGGACTCTCTACCAGGCCTTCTAAAATTCCAAAATGCAAATCGGTCCAGTTTTTTTACTACCGTAAGAATCGCACTTATTTAAAAAAAATCACTTAAATTGCCTTACATTATGCCTTTACATGTATGCATACCCCACCCACCATGTCAGCAGCATCATGTATTTTCTGCGTTTATTTATTAATAAGGAACGATTTCAAGTTTATTTGTGTATTATTTATAACATACTTTACCACAATGTGTATATTTTAATGACTGGCATTATGTTTCCGCGTTACTGAATAATTTTCCTTATATTAAAAATGATCGATCGAACCGGAAGTGATGCAAGTTCCGGAAGCTGCGTGAAATAATCACCGTGCAAACCAATGGTAATAACAGTTCAACCACCAAAATAAATCATTCAGAACCTGTCCCACATCAAAACAAAATCGGTCCGGGTTTTATCACTTTCATTAATTTATGTCATCAATTTTATAATTAAATTATTTTTTTTAAAAAAAATAAAACAAACAAGTAACACTGCACGTTTTATCAAATATTTTAATGACGCAAACAATATTCGGTCCGACCGTCCCAGCTTTGGTTAGCGGTATATCAAAGAAATTACGGACGCAAACACAGTCTTTTGATGAACCGACAGAACGTTATGGATCGCTCGTCACACATCGGAAGCGTGCTTCATAGCGATAGACTCTTCCGATAAACTCCCCTAATACCGTCAATGGTTTGGTCGAAATTGACATCATTTCGCACAGCAGGTGACAAAAGAAACGGATTATTGGGTCAAATGATATTGCCGCAAGGCGTATTTCACAGGTCAGTATGGCATGATAAGAGCAATTTATGAGATTTTATACGACCGATAGAAAATATCTGGACCGATTTTTTATTGAACTTTGAAAATATTTGGACCGATTTTTTATTAAACTTTGAAACGAAAACCGGTTTTGAACTTCAGAAATCGGTCCAAAAACCGAAAAACCGGCAATTTTAGAATGCCTGCTCTCTACCACTAGACCACACTGAGATCTTCCACATGCAAAGTGTGGACCCTTTACCACTAGACAATGCGAAGTGAACCCTCTACCACTAGACCCGACTGAGATCTTTCGCATGCTAAGTATGGTTTCTCTTCCACTAGACCACACTGAGATCTTATGCATGCAAAATGTGGACCCTCTACCACTAAACCACACTGAGATCTTCTGCGTGCGAAGTGTGGACTCTCTACCACTAGACCCGACTGAGATCTTCCGCATGCAAAGTGTGGACCCTCTACCACTAAACCACACTGCGATCTTTGGCATGCGGAGTGTGGACCCTCTACCACTAGACCACACAGAGATCTTCCGCATGCAAAGTGTGGACCCTCTACCACTAAACCACACTGCGATCTTTGGCATGCGGAGTGTGGACTCTCTACCACTAGACCACACTGAGATCTTCCGCATGCAAAGTGTGGACCCTCTACCACTAAACCACACTGCGATCTTTGGCATGCGGAGTGTGGTCCCTCTACCACTAGACCACACTGAGATCTTCTGCGTGCGAAGTGTGGACTCTCTACCACTAGACCCGACTGAGATCTTCCGCATGCAAAGTGTGGACCCTCTACCACTAAACCACACTGCGATCTTTGGCATGCGGAGTGTGGACCCTCTACCACTAAACCACACTGCGATCTTTGGTATGCGGAGTGTGGACCCTCTACCACTAGACCACACTGAGATCTTCCGCATGCAAAGTGTGGACCCTCTACCACTAAACCACACTGCGATCTTTGGCATGCGGAGTGTGGACCCTCTACCACTAGACCACACTGAGATCTTCCGCATGCAAAGTGTGGACCCTCTACCACTAAACCACACTGCGATCTTTGGCATGCGGAGTGTGGACCCTCTACCACTAGACCACACTGAGATCTTCCGCATGCAAAGTGTGGACCCTCTACCACTAGACCACACTGAAATCTTCCGCATGCAAAGTGTGGACCCTCTACCACTAGACCACACTGAGATCTTCCGCATGCAAAGTGTGGACCCTCTACCACTAGACCACACTGAGATCTTCCGCATGCAAAGTGTGGACCCTCTACCACTAAACCACACTGCGATCTTTGGCATGCGGAGTGTGGACCCTCTACCACTAGACCACACTGAGATCTTCCGCATGCAAAGTGTGGACCCTCTACCACTAAACCACACTGCGATCTTTGGCATGCGGAGTGTGGACCCTCTACCACTAGACCACACTGAGATCTTCCGCATGCAAAGTGTGGACCCTCTACCACTAGACCACACTGTGATTGGGACGTATCAAATGAGTTGAGTATTTTCAGTTTGATTTCATCTTGATCAGCCATAAATTGGCAATCTTTGATGAAATTTGGTCATCAGATTTCATTGTTGTTTTTTTAGTAAAATATTGGCAGATTTGAGATTGTAGTTTTAAATGATAATGAGATGCTTTATTTTATTCATTTTAAACTTAATGTTATGTTTTAGACATCTATAGGTGTTTTTTATTTACCTCATGAGAACAGTTGTAAACATAAACAGATATCTAACTATTGATTTGGAGGTTTGCAGGTTTAATGTATATGTTAAAACTTGATTCAACCGTAGTAGTATTCAAGTCACCGTGGCGTAATCGTTAAGAGCATTGGTCTATTAAATAAATTTGTACTTTTTTTTTATGTTTGGGATTACAAGCCTCACCGTTGCCAGTTTGTGTAAATGTATTTACTCGTGTCTCAAGATTTGTTCTTTTTTTTTTTTTTTATCTGAGTTCATATTAAGTTTCAGTCTTAAATATATATCATTTGAAGACAAAGATTTTAAAAGCTATGTCTTGCAACCCTTGCAAAGAAGTAAAATCTAAAAATTGTGAACATGCAAAGCGCATTATACATAATGTTTTAGAGGTAAATTAATACTGAAGCAAAATGTGTAAAATAGAATTTAAGATAATATAAATATATATATATATGTATAAATACTTTCTTCAGATGAGTATCTAACTAGCATCCCCTAGTTTAACAGTATGTACTCTCTACAGACTGAGTTATATGCGTTTAACACTTATTTCTTGCTTTATTACTAATATATAGAAAAATACTATGTTCGCCAGGCACAATTTACCTACTTTATCTATATCAAACTGCAGTGACTGTATCTCATTTGCATTCAAATTTGAAAAGACTGTAGAGTGAATTTTCCTGACACACTGCCTTGGATCAACAGTAAAAAGTCATGGTTTTCTACCACACTTTGGCCTCACATGTATTTTTATTGGCTTTAAATACCAGTCGAAACTCGTTATCTCGATATTGCTTGAATCGGTATTCCGATAATGTCGATATTTTTTGTCAGTCCCAACTTTTCCCCTTTTTTGCTTTTATAAACTCCTTTTAACTCGATATTGTCTCTGTCGATACTCCGGATATCACAATCCCAGTTTTAGTCCCCGATTGATCATTTAACACTTTTAATTTAATTGATTGTTTGTCTCGATATATTTATTATTGACTTAATACTGTGTGTTTTTCCAAGCCACGTGCCATATTTCACAGTTTGTTTATGACGCAGCACTAATTACAGGTTAACGACGAAGATGTCGGTTTTAATGACTTACAGAATGTTGCAAACATTGTGTTATCGAATGTGATGATTGCGTATTAATTTGGTTAAAATATAATTTGATTCTATCAATCAACTTATATCTGACACTGCCGAAAAATTCAAAGAAGGACCCAGATATAAGCATTTATCACGACAGTGTAATTCTACTGCACGGACAGTAATATGAAAGCAAAAGTACAATTGACATGCGACAGTTATATGGGTTCCGTTACGTTCGCTGAAACGTTTTAATTTATTTGCAAACGTTTGATTACAGAAGTGAACTGAATGACATGATCCCTTTAAACGTTTGCTAACAGATTAAACACCTCCGCCAGCTGTTTGTGTGTGTTTAATCACGTGACGTAACAGGAAGTGAAGGGACACCACCGAGTAGACCGATTTCTGTTTACTTTTCGTTGGTTAGCTCACCGTTTGTGTTAATAAACATATTAAACATATATAACCGTGCTGAACACAGCCCAGGTGATGAAAATAAATATTGATTTTAAGATAAAATCTATGTTGATATTCAGATATCTCGAGTTTTTTTTTTGGCAGTCCATCCAATATCGAGATAACGTGTTTCGACTGCATATGGCACCTGGGAAATGCAACTTTTGGCACGATAGTATTGCTACATTTCATTTTTCCTTTGAGACTAATGCTATGTATTAATCAAAACCTATCATCTCACTCTCTGTAAGTATAATCTTATTTCATTATAAGTACAACAATGATTGATTGATTCAGAGCTCCAGATCATTTTTTGGCAAGAGGGATTGTTACTCATGAAAATTCAGATTGATGAGTAAAGACCAAAGTACAACCATGAGTATTTTAATATACAAACTCACACACATAAACTGTGACAAAATATAACATGTTAAGAAAAGTTCAGTAAGTAACATAGGGGGTTGGGTATTCTTATGAATATATTGTCAAGTACTGTTCACATTTTGATTTTAATATTCAGTCAACACATTTTGATTTTTTTTTTTTTTTTTACTCTTTGGGTATAGTCAGACATCAATCGCCTTTCGCCTTGATTTGGCCAACCATTGTTTGGTACATTTATTACTCCAGTCTGATTCATCATATTAAGTCATCAAGGATACCCTTTACGATTTGTTCACTTGATATTTCGACGGAAGAAGTTGGCTTAAATAATGCATACAGTTTCTTTTGCACAGACATTTTTTTTTTTCACCTAATACTATGCTTGTTAAACCACTTTTGTTTCAATTCATTTTAAAAATAAACAGGCGCGTGGATGACAATGTTCAATTGGTTTCAGAATTAATTTAAAAGCAATATCTAGAAAATGGGAACCAGTACATTTAGTTCTAAAAATAGACTAGGTTTTTCCGAGGAACTTTGAAACAAATCATTTTTTTTTATTTTAAAAAAGCACAATATGCATAATATCTTCAACGGATGAGTAGACTGCAAAATGTGTGTGTATTCATAACTCATAGAATTTGAAACATGTGCGTATTTACTGATTTTCCATTAGTAATTAATGCAGATACGCAGATACGCATGTAATCTTGACCTCTGTTGATTGATTGATTGAATATTGAGTGTCATTTTTTCCCATCGAGAGCTAACAGATGATCAGGTTATCTAACCACTGTTTCCTGGGATCCTGAAAGGTTAACCAGTACTCTAGCACACCCCATTACCGCTAGTAACTGATAACTTTCCCACTTGAATCAGTGGTGAGAGGCGAATGATAATGAGACACAATGTCATATATCGACCATCACGGAGATTGTGGCCGGGCAAGGATTCAAACTCACAACCCCTGGATTGATAGTCAGATGTGTAACCGACTGAGCTTATCAGGCCCGGGTTATACAACAATGAAGTGTTGTTAGCATACCAAGTGCTTCATGTTCGTTAAGGATCAGCCATGGTTGAGTGATCTAAGACTGTTCTGAAGGCACTATTTCAGATCTCAGATGGTGTCTTTCATCTTGACACACGCTGATGGCAAACAAGAAGTTAGACAGCTTTATTGGGCAAGTGTTAATTTGTGTCAAATGTAATAAAGGATTGTGGACTATGGACAATTAAACAATGTTTCTTAAAGCAAACACACCTTAATCTTGTTAGACTAGTTATGTGACTGAATGGCAAACAATAAACTTTTATAGTCGCCTAGGATGACTAAAAACTTCAGAACAACACACGCAATGATCTGATCGCAGTTATCGTAAACAATCAATTAATCAATCACCCTTCATTGTTGTGCTTCTCAATTAAAACATAAAACCTTTAATTGGGTGAATTTCTATAAAACTTTCTTCAATAATGGATTGATCCAATATCATAGTTGGTTATTTAAAATAATTTTTGATTGAGAGCAGTGATTAAACTGCATATTGGTAATGATCAAATGATGATACACTGACAAATTTATTTACAAATGTACTTTTAAAAAATGAAAATGCACTATATTGACAGTTTATGAGTTGAATCCATCAATATTTGGTGGCTGCTTTGGTATCCGGACAAAAGCCCCTTGGACAAAAGCCCCTTGGTCAAAAATGTACACATGGATAAAACCCCTTGGTCAAAAAATGTACACATTGGCAAAAACACCTTGGTCAAATAATGTACACATGGACAAAAGCCCCTTGGTCAAAAAATGTACACTTGGACAAAAGCACCTTGGTCAAAAAATGTACACATGAACAAAAGCCCCTTGGTCAAAAATGTACACTTGGACAAAAGCACCTTGGTACTTTTTTAGAAATTGGACAAAAGCTGTTAGCACATTTAAGAAGGTGGACAAAAGCCCCTTGGTCGGTTTTAGGAGGCGGACAAAAACCCCTTGGTCGATTTTAGGAGGTGGACAAAAGTCCGTTGGTTGATTTCAGAAGGTGGACAAAAGCTCCATGGTCGATTTTTGGAAGTGGACAAAAACCCTATGGTCAATTTAAGAAGTTGGGCAAAAGCTCCTTGGTCAATTTCAGAAGTTGGACAAAAACACTTTGGTCAATATGCACTTTAGAATGAATATTATTTCATTTATATTTAATTATATCAATTTATTATCTGAAAAGTAAGCTGCTGATTGTATTAGTATCAATCCAATCAATCAATTAATTAATGCAAACTGACAATGCCTTTTGACTGTTTTCATGTATTTAAGTTATTGTTTAAAATGTATATATTGCAATATAATGGAATGGAAATAAATAAAAAATAGTAAAAAATGTTATTTCTTGAATGTGTTTTTTATGATTGATACCATAATAAAATAGTCTGTATTCAGAATGTAACATCATTACAGTAAAATTGATAACCTACAATATTTATTAAAATAATCAAGGGGCTTGTGTCTACTTTTTTTTAAGCTCGCCCGGACGAAGTCCTTTGAGAGCTATTGCCATGACCCCAGCGTCGGCGTCGTCCTCTGCATACATCCAGGTTAAACTTTTGCATTTAAGTTTAAGATATCTATGCAACAACTCATTGGATGTGAATGAAACTTAGCATGTGTGTTCACCATCATCAATGGAACACACAGGGACAAGAACCATAACTCTGGATTGCATTTTTGCACAGTTCTACCAAGGGGCTTTTGTCCAACTTCTGAAATCGACCATAGGGCTTTTGTCCAACTTCTGATATCGACCAAGGGGCTTTTGTCCATGTGTACATTTTTTTGACCAAGAGGCTTTTGTCCAAGGGGCTTTTGTCCTTCATTCGGCTGCTACATATATATACTATTACTGTCAAAATATATTGCATTTTACTAAATAGTATCTATACATCCATTTTTATTACAACATACCATATAAACCGGAACATTTTAACACCCCAGAGACAGTGCATATAGCAAAATGGAGAAATATTTGGGCCAGAGAAATACATTTAAACTTATAAGAAATGTGTGTTAAATGCCATAATGCCATAACTTGTTTCCAGTAATGAGACATGTTTTCAACATTAAAATATTTAAAGCATTGGTGGTGTTTATTAGGGGGTTATTTATTTAGAGGTATACAGTATTGTGACATCTTCATATTGTAGGGACTGAGACTGGTTGATTTAGAGGTATACAGTATTGTGACAACTTCATATTGTAGGGACTGAGACTAGTTGATTTAGAAGTATACAGTATTGTGACATCTTCATATTTTAGGGACTGAGACTGGTTAATTTAGATGTATATGGAAGTGTGGCATCTTCATACTGTAGGGACTGAGACTGGTTAATTTAGAGGTATATGGTATTGTGGCATCTTCATATTGTAGGGACTGAGACTGGTTGATTTAGAGGTATACAGTATTGTGACATCTTCATATTGTAGGGACTGAGTCTGGTTAATTCAGAGGTATATGGAACTGTGGCAACTTCATATTGTAGGGACTGAGACTGGTTAATTTAGAGGTATATGGTATTATGGCAACTTCATATTGTTGGGACTGAGACTGTTTAATTGAGAGGTATACGGTATTGTGGCATCTTCATATTGTAAGGACTGAGACTGGTTGATATAGAGGTATACGGGATTATGGCATCTTCATATTGTAAGGACTGAGAATGTTTGATTTAGATGTGGAACTTCTGATCTAGGATTTGGTTCTCCACCACAGCCATGTGTTGTGTCCTTGAGCAAGAATCTTTACAGTGAGTTTGTTTATAATTGTGATGTAATTGCATATGTTATAAGAACTTGTTTCACAATCAATGTAAAATGAATAAGATTAAAAGTGTAAGGTACAAAGTGTTGTAAGACTATATGTTGCTGCTCTAAGATTGAATTTAAAGTTTTTTGACAGGATGGTTCTTGAATCTGCAACCTTAGGTGTGAGAGGCTAGCAGTCTTTAGTTGAAGCTTGGCCATGAGTTAATAGTTATAAGAACTTGTTTCAACAACAAACACATTCGTTGTATTTAAATGTATTTCAAAACTGAAACATGATTATTATTGCATTCTTGGGGTTAAATATAAAGAAGTCAGTGCTCCAAATAACCTTTTCTTCAAATGAGTATTTTACTCCTTAAATTAACATGCACTGTTTATTTTCAAAATGTTAAAATGAACATTGATATCAAATTGCCAATTAAAACAAACTAATCATCGCAGAAATTAAGAATAACCAATGCTTATTTTGCCTCTTGTTATTAATGTCAATGCCTTTTCAGAAATTTCAGTGTTTAAATACCCCAAAATTATAAGTGTTTATCTCGAGCACTCTGAACTAAGAACTGTCAACCACCTTGAGTGCAATTTTAGATGTTAGATATTATTATATTATCTTGGTAATAGGCACATCATGCATCACTTATCCAAGTATAAAAAGTGTATTGATACGATCACAACATTCTTCAAAATGAAGAAAAAGAAAAAAGCTATACTTATTTATATTTTTTTTCGTTATGCTCTATTAATTACACTGTTGACTTGCAACTTTATCAACTTTTATTGAGAACCTGGTATAGGATTTTGAGTTGGTATTGAATAACGTGTATAGAAGTTTCAAATACATTTATTTTTAGAAGGGGTTAAATGGGTCTACCCATGCAATGAGATGTGTGTGTATATATATATATAGAAAGTACTTTAAAAGTGCATGTGTATACTGGAATTTTTTGACTGTGTAGGCATTATCAAGGAGAATTAAAGAAAATTTGTATTTTTAATTAAAACTTAAAAAAGGCTAAAAATATATACCTGGATTAAACTTGGAAATATAGTATTCACCACTGACAATGGCTGTCATAGCAGGTTTGAAGATTTCAAATAAGATTTAGTTGTTTGTTTGAATATTAAGGGTATTTTTTTATGCCATCCTGTGCTTACAGATGACCAGTTAACCCAACCACTCTTTCCTGGGGTCTTGGAAGGTTAACCTGTACTCAAGCTCACCTATCTCTGCAAGTAACTGATAATTTTCATACTTGAACCAGCGGTGAGAGATGAATGACGATGAGAAACAATGTTGTATATCAACCACCACAGAGACTGGGTGAACAGGGATTCAAACTCGCGTCCTCTGGAATAATAGTCAGATGTGCTACCGACTCAGAGCTAACCAGTTCTGGCAAATTAGGTGTAGATTTATAACACAGACGTAGACAGGTACCTCATGAACTACACAGTTTACATGTACATAATACCTCATTTACTGTAGCTACTTGTGCAGTTTACATGTACATAATACCTCATTTACTGTAGCTACTTGTGCTACCCATACTCTGGATAGTACATGTATATAGCAAAAAACTTGGAAGTTACATGCTTGTTTTTATGTTCTCTGCCACTGAACTTATAATGTAGGCAGGGTCCGGCATTCAGTTTGTGATGTTCGTCTGTCTGTACGTCCATAGTACTTTCCTACCCTGGCTGTAACTGATATCTCCAGTGGGTGGTCTGATTTTTTAAAATAGGAGACAGGAATGCTTGCCCATGAAGACAATATCTTGCATATAACTCCAACCATCCCAAGTCAAGGTTTCATGAGGGTCAAGGGTCAGATCCTATGGGGGATGATTTGTAATTCTTCTTGTCTGAATTATCACACAGCATTTTAACCTGTTCTACAACACCAGCAGAATCTGTCTGGTGGCGGAGTTCGTACAAACCTTTCTTGCATACTGGATAAGGATATCTGCATTTTTACCGGGGTTAGATATTTCTATCTCTAGGGCTGAGATACAATTCTCATGTTGTGATGTTGGAACCATCTAGATGTTGTAACGTATAAAATATATGATGTAAATCATATAAAAGTTGTCATACAATTCGGATAGAAAATTCCTTCTATCTTTTTTCGCAGGAACTTGGCAGAGCCACATTCTGGCCAAAACAGTTATCCCTCGTGGCGGAATTTTTAAATCCGAACCCCAAGCGCCCATGTAAGATACTTACATTCTGAGTTGCTGCCCTTAAAGTTAGCAAGAATGGAAACTTTGGCATCACCAGTCCTTTAAATGGTCAACCACAACCATTTATTATCTCCATTGCACTAAAATTACCCTCCCTGAAATCATGGATTTGTTTAAAATCACCTCCTTTTCAACTATTGAGAAGTTAACCTCTGCCCTGAACCATGACCTTAGAATGCAAGATATTTTCCAGTAGACTGTGGAACTATAAAAAAAACTGTAATGCATTATTTAATTTATTCCTGTTTGATGTATAGTTGAATCTTTTTGTTTATGATTGCATACATTGTATAAACCGACTTCTTAAATCACCATTTTTCCCAGATGTAGACCAGTTTTGTTGTGGAACAGTTCCAGTTCCAAAATTTGAAGGAAAAAAATCAGTCTAGGTATTTTCTACCAATTGTATAATATCATCACTATGGGATGAAATCGTAACCTGTTATAAACTGACCTGCTGAGATTGTGAAATATAACTCCTGGCAATATAAATTGTCATCAGTTTATCTGTTATCTACATGCTGCTTCATCGTGGAGTGCCGAAGAACAGTGAACAGTTAATCTATTACTAGAAAAAAAAAAGTTTATCGACAATGTCCTAAAAGTGGAATGTGGCACCAGCTCATAGAGAAACAGTGAGACTTTCAGTACATACAGCAATCTAAGTTCACTCCTGAGTCAAATGTTTTCATGAAAGACTGATTTAATGGCTAATACATTATATCAGTAATAGAATATATTAATTGAGCAAAAAAGTTACTTTTACATGACCCAATTAACATATTAAATATAAGTAAAGAGTTCTCTTGTAATGAGACATTACTCACAGATCCATGAAATGTAAAGTTACTGGGGGCATATATGTGAACTTTGCCATGTAAAAACAATATACACAGTGATTTGGTGATTTTTTTCAAAACAAATGTGATTGTTACTGCTGTAAAAAACATGAACCATTTTGCATTTTGAAAATTTATAAGCCCTGTTTATACACATGTTAATTTATTTTAGTTTATAATGCAATTATGGTCTCTTCAGCACTAATATACTGGGTTACTATAATATTCAGCACTTATTTACTGGGTTACTAGTATCTTCAACATGAATATACTGGGTTACTAGTATCTTCAGCATTAATATACTGGGTTACTAGTATCTTCAGCATGAATATACTGGGTTACTAGTTTCTTCAGCACTAATATACTGGGTTACTAGTATCTTAAACATGAATATACTGGGTAACTAGTATCTTCAGCACTAATATACTGGGTTACTAGTATCTTCAACATGAATAAACTGAGTTACTAGTATCTTCAACATGAATAAACTGAGTTTCTAGTATCTTCAACATGAATATATGGGTAACTAGTATCTTCAGCACTAATATACTGGGTTACTAGTATCTTCAACATGAATAAACTGAGTTACTAGTATCTTCAACATGAATAAACTGAGTTTCTAGTATCTTCAACATGAATATATTGGGTTACTAGTATCTTCAACACTAATATACTGGGTTACTAGTATCTTCAGCACTAATATACTGGGTTACTAGTATCTTCAGCACTTAATTACTGGGTTACTAGTATCTTCAACATTAATATACTGGGTTACTAGTGTCTTCAGCACTTAATTACTGGGTTACTAGTATCTTCAACATTAATATACTGGGTTACTAGTATCTTCAACATTAATATACTGGGTTACTAGTGTCTTCAGCACTTAATTACTGGGTTACTAGTATCTTCAACACGAATATACTGGGTTACTAGTATCTTAGGACTAATATACTTGTTTACTAATATCTTCAGCACTAATATACTGGGTTACTAGTATCTTCAACATGAATAAACTGGGCTACTAGTATCTTCAGCACTAATATACTGGGTTACTTGTATATTCAGCACTAAACACACTGGATAACTAGTATCTTCAGCACTAATATACTGGGTTACTAGTACCTTCAGCACACTAAACACTAGGTTACAAGTATCTTCAGCACTTAACACACTAGGTTACTAGTATCTTCAGCACTAAATACACAGGGTTACTAGTATCTTTAGCACTGAACACACTTGGTTACTAGTATATTCAACACAGCACTAAACACACTAGGTAACTAGTATATTCAGCACTAAACACACTGGGTTACTATTATACTCAGCTCTAAACATTCTAGGTTACTAGTATATTCAGCACTTAATATACAGGGTTACTAGTATATGCAGCACTAAACACACTAGGTTACTAGTATATTCAGCACTAAACACACTAGGTTAGTATTATACTCAGCACTAAACACACTAGGTTACTAGTATATTCAGCACTTAATACATTATAATGAATACTGTAAGATTAAAAATATCTCCTGTAAATTGATAAATATAGTAATCAAGAGTTGATTTTACAATGACCCCTTTTGATTAATGAAAAATCTAATTTAGTAACTAACAGACCCTATTTCTCCAAGAAGGATGCATTAAACGTTCCTCCTTACCACTATATATGGTTTAGTATATGCAATGATTAAAGTGTCAGCTATTCAAATAAAAGTTACAGTTGCAATTAAGTTTTAACCTACCTCTCACTGATTCTTTTACTGCGGAAGTCATTCCAACAATACAGATGGATCCATCAATCCACAGGCAGTTGTCATAAAAACACTCATATTACATAAGTTTATGTATCAAACATAATAAATTATTTTGTATTCCACAATAGTTAGACGGAAATAAGGCAGATCAGTACGATAACAATCCAAACTTATTTTCCTTTAAACATATATCTTCAGTGCAGTCATCAGACATATTTCTATCTAAGAGTAGATCTTCATATAAGTGGCTTAATATAAGATGTATTTACATTGGTTTCTGGTACCAAACAAAGCAATTTGACCAATTTGCCTGTGACTGATTGCAATAAACTGCCAAGGTTTTTATAAGATTACTTGATTTTCTGGTTAATATTTCTGTAAAACAACCAATTATTTTTTTTTATTATTGAATTGATTCATTTTTTTAACATAAATAATTATTTTTCCTTTTGTGGTAGCATATATCTATGAAATGCTGCCTCAAGACCATCTATATTGCATAACTATCAATGATCAATATCTGGCGAACATCGACATTTCTTAGTGATACGTAACTCTTAAACTGCGGGAAAATTCTACAGAAATCCCCATAGGTAAGTTAACTGGATCTGTTTAACAGCACTTCCTTGTAAAGGACTTAAATTGGAAAGCGTTTCATCAATTGCCGGGTGATCTCGATATAATCCATGGCATATCTGTATGTCTCCTGAGAGGAAATACAGACCAGTTATTAATCAATTCTTCACCAAATATTTTGCACTATCTTGAGCAATTGAACTGGATTGATTGGACAAGCACAATGCCGGTCTCTTTGCAAGGGTCAAAGGATATGATAATCACGTGGGGTGTGTGCGTGGTTTAGGGGTAGAGTATCGAACCCAGGATCAGAGTCTCTGGTCAGTGGGTTCTATCCTCTGCCATGGTCATGTGTTGTGTTCTTGAGTGAAATACTGGATGCATGTTTGACCTTTGGAAAATGAAATTTACAAAATCAGCATTTGAGCCCCATTACAGAAATATCTGTATCTGCCTATGAAATTAAAATTAAAAAATATGCATTTCAATCACATATAAAATGGATCTCAATTTCAATTCTAATGCACTTAAAAAATAGTAATAAGACGATTGTATCTGACAAATGAGACGAAATTAGTGGATTTTTGGTCAGATCCAATTTAAAAAAACACCTTTGCTGATAAATTGTGGATTCGTGATTATTTGGTGGTAAATTATAAATTATACAAATACAATCCCTGACAAGCTTCTTTTCAATGGCGGCTTCAGTGAAAATTTGTGTTGATATCAGATAATCATTGTAGCTCGACCATGTCTGTCTGGCAGCAGAGGGAAATATAGAGGAGTCTGTCAGTAAATGTTTCATCTTTTGTGTTTAATGTGTTGTGGCACTCACCTTCTTTATCAACTTTACCTCCAGTTTCATTCTTTTATCATATTAGCATGACAGTAGAAGAGACATTGATAATTCTTCATCTTTTGTGTTTACCAAGCCGCGCCTGATAAGCTCAGTCGGTTACCCGTCTGACTATCAATCCAGGGGTCGTGAGTTCGAATCCCCCTCCTGGCAACAGTATCGTGATGGATGATATACCACATTGTGTCTCATAATCATTCGTCTCTCACCACTGATTCAAGTGGGGAAAGTTATCAGTTACTTGCGGAGATGGGGTGTGCTCGAGTACTGGTTAATCCCAGATGGCATAAAAATGACGCTAAATAGTCAGTCAATTAATATTAACGTGTTGTGGCACTCATCTTATTTTTATGCCCCCCAAAACGTTTTTGGGGCGGCATATAGTAGTCGCAGCATCCATCCGTCCTTCTGCTCGGTATTTCTTGTCCGGCCTGTAACTTTGTCATGCATAGATGGATTTTGTTGATACTTGCTACAAATGATCAACATAACATGATGATGTGTCATGAGTAAGATCCACACCCGTACCTCAAAGGTCAAGGTCACACTTTGAGTTTGTTTGACAACACTATGAGTCTGTGTTAGATTTCGTGTCTGGTCTGTAATTTTGCCATGCATAGATGGATTTTGTTGATACTTGCTAGAAATGATCAACATAATATGACGTGTCACGCTTATGACCCACACCCGTACCTCAAAGGTCAAGGTCACAATTTGAGTTTGTTTGACAACACAAGTCTGTGTGAGATTTCGTGTCCAGTCTAACTTTTGTCATGCATATATGAATTTTAATGATACTTGCTGGAAATAGTTAACATAACATGACCATGTGTGGCGAGTAAGATCCACACCTGTACCTCAAAGGTCAAGGCCACAAATTGAGTTTGTTTGACAACACTTTGAGTCTGTGTCAGATTAACTGTCCGACCTCTAACTTTGTCATGCATAGATGGATTTTATAAATACTTGCTACAAATGATCAACATAACATGACGACATGTTGCGAGTAAGATCCATACCCGTACCTCAAAAGTCAAGGTCACAATTTGAGTTTGCTTGACAACACTTTCAGTCTCCCTTGAAATTTCGTGTCTGGCCTGTAACATTGTCAAGCATTGATGGATTTTGTTAATACTAGCTACAAATGATCAACATAACATGAAGATGTGTCGAGTGTTAAACCCAGAATCCCACTTCAAAGTTCAAGGTCACAATTTAAATTTGTTTGATGACACTTTCAGTCTGATTGAGATTTCGTGTCTGGTCTGAAACTTTGTCACCTATAGTTAAATTTCAAAAACACTTGGCTCGATTCATCAGCATGACATGACAACGTGTCACGTGTAAGACCCACATGCATACCTCAAAGATCAAGGTCACACTTTGAGTTTGTTTGACAACACTTTGAGTCTGTGTGAGATTTCTTGTCCGGTCTGTAACTTTGTCATCTATGGATAAACTTCAAAAACACTTGGCTCAGTTGATCAACATAACATAATTAAGTGTTGCATGTAAGACCCAGAACCTTTCCTCAAAGGTTAAGGTCACACTTTCAATTTGTTTGATATTGCGTGTCTGGTGTGTGACTTTGTCTTTAACGTGGCTCAATTTATCAAGATGACATGACAACGTGTCATAAGTAAGACCTAGACCTGTACTTCAAAGGTCAAGGTCTCACTTTTAGTATGTATGACAACACTTTGAATCTGTTTGAGATCCACAGTCCATTCTTTAACTTTATCATACATGGATAGATTTCAAAAACACTTTATTTGTCAATTGATCAACAATTGATCTGTAACTTACATTTAGGGATTTTAAAATAGCTTGACACAAGTGATCAGAATGTCATGAAGATGTTTCACCTGCATTTAACTGTTGAAATACCCAGACAATTACATCAGATGTCAAGGTCAAGGTTACACAAATGTAATGGTTATGCTTTAATGTAAAAAAACAACATGAAGTTGCATGTCTCGTCTGAAACATCAGTCCATTACTCTTTATATTCATGGATACATCACTACCTATTATATCATGTATTGTTATTTTTCACAGACCATTTGAGGGGCATGCGACACTTACCAGTGACATTTCTTGTTCAACTTCATCTCCAGTCTTATCCTTTTGATATCATTGTGAAAATGGAAGAGATATCAATAAACACTTCATATTCCATGTTTGATGTGTTATTGCATGCACACACCTTTTTTTCGATTTCATCCTCTTATCATATTAGTACGCCTACGGCATCTTGTCCAACATGGTTTTCACCACAACACATACTCGTACAGACAATATATTCCCATATTGTACAAAGCACTGTAAAAAAAACCTTATATCATTATATCAGTTTGAAAATAGAAGATATATTTTGGGTATTTTGACAGTCTTAGGACTCATTGTACCATAGAGAAAAACATTATAATGAATTGTTATTACAATTATGGTGAGCCAGTTCAAGGCCCTGGATGGACAAAAACTGCACATTTTTTATCAAATCATTGGCAAGTTATCTGACTTGGTGTGACACATAATATGTTTGGGTTTTAACATATATGTACCAATTGTTATTGAAATATGTCAAACTATTACAAAACTATTGCCTGGGATTGACAGAAACTCTAACTTTTAATCATAACAAGGGGAATAACTCTCGAGTTACTATGACTATTCTGACCATCCTTGATGATAATCATTTTGGGGAATAACATATATACCAAGTGTTATTAAAATCGGCAATATTTCTTTATGTAAACGTATCTGAGATCTTGATCCACCATTATATAAAGCTATAAACCCCATTTGTTTTACCAATACCAACAGAAATAATAAATATGAATGTGAATGTAAGTGAATGTATTACCAAATTGCAACTTGTAATAAATTACATATTGTTTTTTTTACTGTAGCTTATAGACTGCATTATTTAAGGCACTCACAGGTATATTTTATCTTATGTAATTAAATACTACTGCGTTGTGGCTTATTTTAAGCAATCATTTGACAAGTGTTTTGCAAATCACTGAAATTAAACTTTATTCTGTTTGTCTTTGACTTACGCAAGTACGTGCTATTGTATAAATAGTTGGGTTGTTGTGTTCTTACATTTTACATTCCTGTTCGTGACTGCTTTTCAAATGATTACAGTTTTATATCAGGTAGACAAAAAGGAAATATATGTTTAATTTTTTTTTGTACGATCCCTACATTTCATTACTACTAGTTTTTTATAGTGCTAATTGCTCTGGCCTGATACTTATGGTAATGTTGAATTGGAATTTTACTTAATTTTTCCACATTGAATCTTTACTCCTATGGCCGTATACCAATGTGAAGACATTAATTTTCAAGTATTATTTTTGAAACTACATAATATTTAAGAAAATATTAATATCCTTTTAAAAGTTTTAGTAAAGTTCAACTGGAACAAATAGAAGTTCTTACAAAAATTACAGATTGATATTTCACAGGAATTTATTATCATAATTGTCAGAAAAAGATTTTTATTCAGTAAAATTGTATTAAAATCGCTGCATGTCTCTTTACACAGGACTGCATTTAAGCAGGCACCATTGGACCAAAAATGATTATTAGACTTTTGATAGCAGACTAAAATAAAATAAATGTATTTTGATTTATATGAAGTTGCACTGTTACATTCATTTTCATATCCAACCTTATTTTTTCTGTCTTCATCTCCAACCTCATCTCCTCTATCTTCATCTCAAACCTAATTTCTTCTGTTTTCATTTCCAACCTCATTTCCTCTATCTTCATCTCAAACCTAATTTCTTCTATCTTCATTTCCAAACTAATCTCCTTTATCTTCATCTCCAACCTCATCTCTGTCACCTTCTCTAACCTAATCTCTTCAATCATCATCACAAACCTCAACTCCTCTATCTTCACCTCCTACCATATATCTTCTATCTTCATCTCCAACCAAATCTCATCTATCTATCTCGTATCTTTTTCTCTAAACTCATCTCCTCTTTCTTCATCTCCAACCTCAACTCCTCTATCTTCATCTCCAACCACATCTCCTCTATTTAAATATGTTACCTCATCCCCTCTGTTTTCATCTTCAACTCATCTCCACTAACTTTATATCCAACCTCAACTCCTCTATCTTCATCTCCAACCTCATCTCTATCTTCTTTTCTAACCTCATCTCTTGTATCTTCATCTCCAACCTCAACTCCTCTATCTTCATCTCCAACTACATCTCATCTATTTATATGTAACCTCATCTCCTCTATCTTTTTCTCTAACCTCATCACTTCTATTTTTAACTTCAAACTAATCTCCTCCATCTTCAACTCCAACCTCATCTCTATCTTTTCTAACCTTATCTCTTCTATCTTCATCTCCAACCTCAACTCCTCAACTTCATCTCCATCCACATCTCTTCTATCTTCATCTCCAATGTCAACTCCTCTATCTTCATCTCCAACCACATCTCATCTATTTATATGTAACCTCATCTCCCTCCTCTATCTTTTGTCTAACCTCATCTCTTCTATTATCATCTCAAACCTCTACTCCTCTATCTTTATCTCGAACCACATCTCCTCTATCTTCATCTTCAACCACATCTCATCTATTTATATGTAACCTTATCTCCTCTTTCTTTTTCTCCAACCTCATCACTTCTATCTTTATCTCCAACCTCAACTCCTCTATCCTCATCTCAAACCACATCTCAACTATATTTATATGTAACCTCATATCCTCTATTATTATCTCAAACCTCATCTCCTCTAACTTCATCTCCTACCAAGTCTCATCTATCTTCATATCCAACCTCATTTCTTCTATCTTCATCTTTATCTTCAATCTTTGCATCATCATATCAGTTATTGGTAAACGGTTATCTTTATTTCTTTTTGTACCTTCACTCCGACTTGGTCACATACCTGCATCTCCAGTTTTAACACCTTTGTCAGTTTTAGGTTAATTATCCATATCAAGAACAGCAACGTCAGTTTCCTTACCTCTTGTTTTCAATGAAAATTTAATTGATCAATATTTCTTGTTTGAAGAACTTGCTATGGCTTTTGGGATGCATATTAAAAATTTTGTGCTTTGTGACTTTGAAATCAAACTGTTTGTTTTGCGATTTTTTTTTTATTGCTGTTGACACAGTTGCAGTGACTAGTAGCCAGATAAGCAGATTAAATGATCAGTGAAGAATTAAGCATTCAGAGCATCATCATTATTAATAATCCCAGTCTGTGTAAACATTCCATTGATTGCTGTAATGATCTATTTGTTCACTAATACAATGCAGGACTGCTTCAGCAGGCTCCAGTTTCCTGATAAAACAAAAAAAAAGGTAATAATAATTGACAAAGCTTTATGCCTAACTCATGAATGACAAAAATGCTTTTTCCAGTCATAATTTATAATGTTTTTTTATTCTCATGCTGTTCAAGGTGTGGGTGGGTTTGCACGTTTGTCCGTCCCTGAGTGGTTATTGCTATATGTGGTTAACGGGTATGTTTCCTTGAAGATATTTGATGAAATTTTATGTATATGTTTCTAACAGGTAAAATAAGCTTGGGATTATGCAGTTTTGAGACAAATTGGATTAAGGTTATCAAAATAGAATAAATGGTTTCAGCTGCTAATTTGTCATGGTCACCATTATTAAAAATCTATATGAGCTTTTTTTGGCATCTCTTATTTTACTAGAAAAAATATTTCTGCTAAATAACTTTAAGACTCTACTGTCAGAAGTTTTTTTATTTACATACATCATTATAATGCTTCTGATTATTGTTATTATGCTCCCCCAAAGGGGGGAAGCATATAGTCGCGTCTTCTTCCGTCCATGCGTTCGTCCATCCAAAAATTCTTGTTCGGGCTATTTCTCTACAACCTCTTGTTGGAATTTTATGAAACTTACCAGGATGCATCATTACTAAGTGCAGATGTGCATACTGTCTTTGTGTTCCGGTTCGATAATATTTCACTGAGTTATGGCCCTTTGATTCTATTTGTGACCAAATTCTTGTCCGCGCTATTTCTCTACAATCCCATGTTGGAATTTTATGAAACTTGCTAGGATGCATCATTACCAAGCGCAGATGCGCATATTGTCTATGTGTTCCAGTTTGGTGATTTTTCATGGAGTTATGGCCCTTTGATTCTCTTTGTGACCAAATTCTTGTCCGCGCTATTTCTCTACAACCCCATGTTGGAATTTCATGTATACATGTATATTGATTGCTATGCACTCTTCATTTATGTATTATTAAGGCATATAAAAATTTTTTTTATATTTTATGTTAAGCAAATGTGAAGTCCGGGCATCTGTGAGTCATGGTCACATTTGTAGTTGTTTACAATTTCAATTTATTTTTAGTTATTCAGTTATTTGATTCATGTATAATTATTGTAAATAAGTGAATTGCACTGGTGCAACACAGAGTTTCAATTTAAAAAATGGTTAACCAAATGCGGGCTGTCAATCAAACAAGTTGATAATCCAATCAGTGATTGATGTTGTTTCTGGGACTGCCATTTTCCTTAGACGAGCGAATAGTCTCTAAGTAAACACTACATTGTATTACATTGTATTAAATTGGACAAATAATGCCACATGGCCAAAGGGCAGAAGGATAATAACCTGTTGTGTCATGTGCTTATAAATGGAGTGTTCCATGGCCGGGTGGTCCAGATAACTGACCTCTCACTGCTGAGGTTCTCAGGTTCGAGTCCCACTTAGTTTTATGTAAAAGAAATTGCCAGTTACTTGCAAAACTTTATTGTTGTACTAGGATTCATTTTGGGCTCTTCTTCCATGCGTGTTTGATCCTCTGCCGGGTCATAACAAAGACTTGAAAAATGGTACTGGAAGCCTCCTCTCTTGGCGCTCAGCATTTATTGATAGTTCTAGGTCTGGTCAGTCAGGTGTCAGTAAAATGTGACTGGTTGGGGTATCATACCACATGTCTGCAACATAATTACCCATTGTGGCAGTGCTTAGAATACTGTCTCAAGTAGACAACATTGCGATATCACTGAAAAATTGTTGAAAACGAAGCTTAACACTATACAACAACTGAGATTTTCTCACAATGAAACTGGATGACAAATTCATAGAACCAGTAATTGTTAAAAATGATGTTACAGCTAAACTCCATTAAAAAAAAACAAACATGTATGTTAGTCATCCAATATGACTACATTCGCAATAAAACAACCAAAGCAAAGTGACATTGTAAACTCAGAGTTCAAATACAAGAAGGTGTTCTCACTTGCAAACCTTTTATTTTTTAGTTCGTAATCAATAATATCATAGTTGATTTTAATCTGTGGCATGTTTCAGTAATTGATGTTTTAAAAACAGCTACAAACACCAGTAAAACTGTTCAAATCATCAGGTAAAAAACATTTTTATTTATTTTCTCTTAAAAAGTTTCCTGAAGTCATGTGTTTATGCCAAGTTTGATTCATAAACTTTGTGAGAAAATTTGCCAGTTATTTGCAGAAGACAGTGGTACTGCTCAGAATCATTCTGCATCTTCCCCCACCAATAACACTGGATATATAACTACATTTGTTATTTGTTATTGAAAAATGACATTAAACTCCATTAAAAAAACAATTCAAGAAATAACCTAAAAGTTTTTGTTGTGAAGAAAAACCCCAGATGGCACTGACTTGCATACCTTAATTTCTGCCCCTTGATTATTTTGAAACTGAAAAGCTGAATGTTGTTGTTTGTTGTTTAAAGTTTGCCCACAATTTATTTCAGTTGATATTACTTGCCCTTAATTTTAAGTGAAGGAGATCAATTGAATGTTGGTGTTTGAAGTTTTACAGTAATTAATTGCAGTTAATGAAAGTTTTAAGTTTGTCCCCAGTTTATTTCAATTCATGTAAATTAACTTAATTTTATGGTAAACAGGTCAATTGAATGTTGTAGTTTGAAGTTTATCAGTAATTAATTGCAGTTAATGGAAGTTTTAAGTTTGTCACCAGTTTATTTCAATTCATGTAAATTGACCTTAATTTTATGGAAAACAGGTCAGTTGAATGCTGTTTTTTGAAGTTTACAAGTAATTAGTTGTAATTAATGAAAGTTTTAAGTTTGTCAACAATTGCTTTCAATTAATGTAAATTGTGAAGATTTTTTTATTGACTTTTACTTATAACATTTTAATTGTTGTGACATTTTTTATGATTGAAAATATAATAGAATAGTCTATATTCTCAATGCCTTCTATAGAAGGAAAGGAAACGTGTATTTCCTGACTAAATGTTGATAGAATAGCACACAAAGGATTAATTATTTGGTAAATTAATCATTCATAATTTACAGGCAATTGATTTCTTGTACATAAAATGTAAGTTGTATGTAATTGTAGATGTTTTAAAATGTTACAATCACGAAAATTGATCTTGAATTAAAAATATTGAGGTCCGTTATTTTAGCTGCAGTATACACATTTTGTGATCACAGTACTTAAACAATTTTTAACACAAATTGCTGGGAATGGTATTGTTTTAATGACAATTTCATTCTGCAATGTAAGAATTTTGATGTGTATTCATGAGATGAATGAAAGTTAAGATTATTGAAAACAAGCTATTGCGCAATGTGAATATGCCAGCGTTCACAAAATATCAGTCAGGCATCTTCCTTCTCTATATTAGTCCTTGGTATTCTGAATGTAATATCAACACAGTAAAGTTAATAATATACAATTAAAATAATCAAGGGGCTTTTGTCCACTCCAAATCCAGAAAGTATAGATTTTTCTTCGGTTAAAATAGACTTCTACTTTCACTTTCAATACCTTGAAAGCAAGCCTCTGATTGGCTGGCGGACAGTTCGTCTGAACGTGACTTTCTATGCGTTGTCATCAGATCCCACAGATTGAAGATACAATATTGATGAGATAGAAATATAAAAATATTGATCTTCAGATATCTTATTAAACTATGCTATAATTATTGTATTTATAACTAAAATAAAAATTTGGCTGAAACAATTTGGTGTTTTACGACCCTACAAATGAGGACAGCAACAGGAAAGGCGATTTCTTCATGTACCATAAAGAGAAAACATAGAGAACAACAAAAGAATTTGTAATAATAATTTAAAACCTTGATATCTGGCTCCTGTTTCACCGACATATACTTAAAATACTTCAATATTTAAAAACTTGAATATCAGAAAAGCAGTCAAATGGTCATGATTTTAGACTAATTCGAGTAAGTCTGCATATGGTTTCATTAACAATTGATTATATAATAGATGAATACCAGTCAAAACTTTGTTAAGTGTTTAAGTAAAATGTTGGTGAAACAGAAGCCACAAGACTCAGTTTATCAGTTTTATCCAATAGTCAATTGGCAGCTTCTAAAGACATGTGTATTAGCTATTATACTAAGGTGACCTATTCTTGCCATCACTCATTTGGCACCCTGAAACTACACAAGGAGTCATAATTTAACAGGTATTGTAACGAAAAAAAAAAAGTATAAACTTAATGGACACGACATTGGTGTTTTGAGATACATTGTTATATGTAACTATTCTTACTCAGAACTACTGAAATAATAAATCCAGAAATTCATGACTGCGGAAATTGTCCATCATTCAGATTAAAAGTACATTTTACTTCAAAGGGCAATGATTCCTTTTAGAAGCTTGAAACTCCAATCTCTCACAATAGTCCAATGGCAGCAGTAGATAAAATAAATGTTTTTTGTTGCTCGCTTGCAGTCTAATTGATAAAACCAAATCAACTGTGATTGGTTCTTGTATAATATATATTTAATTGTACATTTGCATGCCTTACTAACACAAATTTAACTCTTCCTTCAGTCATGTCAACATTATAATGCATGCACCATGATTAACAACTATTCTCAGAAAAACATGATTCTCAGAAAAAGCAAAAAAATAACACAGTTGGATTCTAGAACAAACAAATTTAGAACTCCCTTGGCAGTGAACAGGAAAAATCTCTATAAAGTTTTTAAAAAATCTAAAATGAATATAATGCATCTGCCAGTAAGTATTTGTCATAGCTAAAATACAATTTATTTGGAATATCAAAAACCAAAACCTGACAGAAAACGTTATTTTTCTCTGAGCATTGACAAAAAAAGGAATTCCCATTCTACAAATAGATATAATCCATGCGTTGCTTGACCACCTTTACCTCTTCCTTCATGCTCTTTCAAAGATGAACCAACCTCAGCAGTATAATGTTACCAATGTTTAATGGATCAAATTCAAACCAGAGTAAAGTCATTAATTTTGGTATCTCATAAAAAAATGTTGCAGTTTTAAACAGTGAAATCATTTTAATCTAATCTGAGTGCATTGTTCAATTTTGGAAATTCATTGTCAATATTATATTTTTGTTTTGCCTGTATGCGATGATTTTGGCATAGTTGTCACATGGCATTTTGGTGTATGTGCATGTGTTCGTCTGATCTTTCCTGGGCTATAACTTACTGAGTGTGATGCGGGATTTTACCATAATGAGACAAAGTGTCCAGCACAAGACCCAGGTCCATAGCTCAAATGCTAAGGTCACAATTACATGTTCAAGATCATAAATAGGTAATGAAATTATTTTGAAACAACATGTCACAAATGTTCACCATAGTGAAACAATGTTCGTTCGCAGGTCAGTATTGCCGGGTGAGCTCACTCAGTGTCGTAGCCCTTTGGCATCTTTAGTTTTATAAATAGTGTCGGCACAAAAATGTTACATTTTACAACATATACAGGGTGTTTCTCTTTTCTTTTTTCTTAGAAAATATTATGTCTCTAAATATGGAAGGAAATACACACTTTCACAATGGCTTACATATTTTTTATATATATTTAATCGTTATAATTTGTACATGTCTGTACAGATCCTGTACAGTACTGTTTTAATAAAACCCAATTCTAGTGTCTCCCCTTGTTTGACTTTACACACAATCTACAAAGCATGTGATCAGGTTGGTTAAATAGTGATATATTTTCATCTATTTTATAAACAAAACTTCATTATGTTAACATTTAGACTGATTACATTGAGGGTTGCACCAGAGAAAAGTTGATGATGGTATGCAATATTTTGTCCAGTGACTAAGATATGGGATTGGCTCTAAGGACTTGGCCAGTTGGGCTGGAGTACGAAGCGGGACTGGTACGGGCACAGGTTGCTCAACACAATGAGTGGATAATGTTGTGAATGCAATAAGCAAGTTGTTGCTTTCAAACAAAGAAAAATAATTTAACTGGAAAGATTTGGATCATACGCTTAATGACACATCATAGTTCCTGACACAGTTTTGGATTGTGGTCTGTTGATGCAATGACTTAATTACTTATATGTCTCTGGTTGCAGTACTGAGTAAAAAGATTGGAAACATTTTGATTCTGCATATAACGAATGCTTTTTGACCACTGCTGCTTTGCATAATTTCAATGTCAGTTACAGGAATTATTTTTGACAAGAGTTTGGCCAGCATAGTGATTTATAATCCTCACTTTGTGTTAGGACTATTTTCATATTATGATGCTTATCTTTTAATACCGAAAAACCATAATAATTTCTCATGAACCATTTATCAGAGGGAGATGTGATTAGAGTAATGGGACTGTAAATATAAAATGGATGTTTATTTTCTGAAAATCAATGTGGGTATTTACTGACATGCAGGTTACAAAAGTTGTAAAGGTTTGCCATTGTTGACGTTTTTGCGTAATAGCGCCAATATTTCTGGTGTTTTCCCATGTGCATGTCTGGTTCTCCATCAATTCTAGATACACCCCACAAGAAGACAATGTATATTTATTACAATCATTTAATTTTCTTAACACATTTTTAAGTGCTACAGAGCTGAGCTTAGAAACAGGATATATAACTTAATTAACTCTCCCACCCAGAAAATGAACTGGTAATGTATATGGCTCTGAGTCAATTAAGGCAAAGCTTCCTGACAAGAAAACTTGTGGGTAAATTGGAAAATTTTTTTTCATTTGAGGTCTCAAGTCCACTGATGAATCCCAGATAATGCTGCATCTGTCAGTTTCCAACATTAACAGTGTTCTGCAGTCCCAGGGATGCCTTTTAACAGGAACATTAATTTTTGCTTCTTTAAAATAAAATATGTTGGTATAATTTTTAATAATGTAAAGTTGATTAAAATCACAGTGTGAAACGTTTTGATTTTGTGGAGTGAATTGTTGTTGTTGTTGTATGGTGTTTAGCATCGCTTTCAACAATTTTTCAGTCATATCGTGATGGTGTCTACTTGAGACAGTATTCTAAGCACTGTCACACTGGAGTATCATGCCACCGATTGTGGTGTGAAGATGTTGCATGTTACTGTGACTGTCACCTTGTGTTTGTGTGTCAATGGCAAGTATTGTCCCATCATGGCTGATAAATATTACTAGTATACTACTGATATGTTTTTTTTGTTTGATTGAAAGGTATCAAATATATTTGGGACACCTATTCTTGGTTAGGGCCAAAAGATATCAAAATCAGGTGTAAACCTAGTTTCTCATAGACAACATGCACACTGTTCAATATTGGCTGTTGGCCTCGTTTTTCATAGACAACATGCACACTGTTCTTTAAATAATGATTGGCTGTTAACCTAGATTCTCATAGACAACATGTACACTGTTCATTAAATAATGATTGGCTGTTAACCTAGATTCTCATAGATGACATGTACACTGTTCATTAAATAATGATTGGCTGTTAGCCTAGTTTCTCATAGATGACATGCTCACTGTTCATTAAGTAATGATTGGCTGTTAGCCTAGTTTCTCATAGATGCTTGCACACTGTTCATTAAGTAATGATTGGCTGTAAGCCTAGTTTCTCATAGACAACATGAACACTGTTCATTATGTAATTATTGGCTGTAAGCCTAGTTTCTCATAGACAACATGAACACTGTTCATTATGTAATGATTGGCTGTTAGCCTAGTTTCTCATAGATGACATACACACTGTTCATTATGTAATGATTGGCTGTTAGCCTAGTTTCTCATAGATGCTTGCACACTGTTCATTAAGTAATGATTGGCTGTAAGCCTAGTTTCTCATAGACAACATGAACACTGTTCATTATGTAATGATTGGCTGTTAGCCTAGTTTCTCATAGACAACATGCACACTGTTCATTATGTAATGATTGGCTGTTAGCCTAGTTTCTCATAGACAACATGCACACTGTTCATTATGTAATGATTGGCTGTTAGCCTAGTTTCTCATAGACAACATGCACACTGTTCATTAAGTAATGATTGGCTGTAAGCCTAGTTTCTCATAGACAACATGCACACTGTTCATTATGTAATGATTGGCTGTTAGCCTAGTTTCTCATAGACAACATGCACACTGTTCATTAAGTAATGATTGGCTGTAAGCCTAGTTTCTCATAGACAACATGCTCACTGTTCATTATGTAATGATTGGCTGTTAGCCTAGTTTCTCATAGATGACATACACACTGTCCATTATGTAATGATTGGCTGTTAGCCTAGTTTCTCATAGACAACATGCACACTGTTCATTATGTAATGATTGGCTGTTAGGCTAGTTTCTCATAGACAACATGCACACTGTTCATTATGTAATGATTGGCTGTTAGCCTAGTTTCTCATAGACAACATGCACACTGTTCATTATGTAATGATTGGCTGTTAGCCTAGTTTCTCATAGATGACATACACACTGTCCATTATGTAATGATTGGCTGTTAGCCTAGTTTCTCATAGACAACATGCACACTGTTCATTATGTAATGATTGGCTGTTAGCTTAGTTTGTCATAGACAACATGCACACTGTTCATTATGTAATGATTGGCTGTTAGCTTAGTTTGTCATAGACAACATGCACACTGTTCATTATGTAATGATTGGCTGTTAGCCTAGTTTCTTACAGTTAATTAAAATTAAATCGATCAGTCCTCAAGAAATGAGAAAGAACATAACTATAGAAACATCACTGAATGGCCAAAAATTTATTAATGCTATTTTATTTTTCTGTTAAAACACTTATTGATTATATTTTTGGAAGGTTTATGACATTTTTAGGAGACTTTAATTGAGACATTCAGCAGTAGAATGAAACCGATGTCACAGCTGATAGAGTTGAGATATAGGGAGTATTACCCGCGGGTATAATGTAATTAAACTACTGTCGAAGACCTCCTCAGAATGCAATAGAAATAAATCAAGGAAAATTAAATCTCCTTTGTGGTAGTACAAGTTCAATATCCAGCTCTGTTTCTATACATATTAAATCAGTCAAATAATTTTGCAGTGGATATTTCCAGAATAGTTAATACAATGTTTAGACTTACTAATTTGTAAAGTAATTCTTGGGAATTGTTTGTTTTAAGAATTATGGATGAATAAAAAATATATACACATATATAATTTATTATACTTAATTATACACATATATTTGCTTTCTTTTAAAACTTCAGATGTGATATTTAACAAAACAAAGGTCAACCTTCCTGTTTGTTATTTTCAAATTGCTTGTTGTCCCCTGTTTTGCAAAAAGCAGGAGACACTAATTTGGGTCTGTTCGTCTGTCCATTTGTCTGTCACACTTTGGTTTCCGTACAATAACTTAAGAATGTTAGAATCAAATCATTTAAAATTCTAATGCAATAGTTATAATGACAAAACATAGGCTTAGTTTGATTTTCTGAGTTTGACTTTTGGCATTGTAAAGTTGTGCCCCTTTAATTTGTGAAAAATTGTAATTTTCGCCCATCTGTCGCACTTTATTGGATTTCCATGCAATGACCTAAGAATGCCTTAATCTTTTGAAATTTTAATACAATGTTTATAATGACAAAACACAGACTAAGTTTGATTTTTATCCCCCCCACTGAAGGTGAAGGGGGATATGGTAATCATACTGGTCTCCGTTTGTCCATCCGTCCCTCTGTCTGTAACACTTTTGTCCTGAGCATAACAACAAAACTATGCTAGAAATTTTGTTGGATCTTCACACATTGACTGAAGACATTGAGAGGAAGTACAGTATAAAATAATGATAACTCCATCTTGCTTACTTTTTTAATTATCTCACTTATTAATTTACACTTTTGTCCATAACTCAAAAACTATTGGAGGGATTTAGTTGAATCTTCACACAATGGCTGAGGACATTGAGAGGAAGTGTAGTGTACAAGAACCATAATTTTACCTAGCTAACTTTTTTAATTATCTCCCTTTATTTATTTAATCTTTTGTCTAGAGCATAACTCACAAACTATTCAAGGGATGTTGTTCAATCTTCAAACAATGACTGAGGACATTGAGAACTCTAAAATTTTGGAATGGAATTTATTCAAACTGCATACAAAATTAGAGGACATTAAGGGGAAGTGCAGTGTCAAAGAACTTTAACTCTACCGCGCTTCATTTTTCAATAATCCCCATTTATCACTTTTAGTATACTTTCATAAAGATAACTCAAAAATAATTCAAGTCATTTGGTTCATTTTTCACACAATGATAGAGGACATTATGAGGAAGTGCATCATTCAAGAACTATAGCTCTACCTTGCCCTTTTTAGAATTATATCCCTTTATTGTATTTTATTATTGTCGTGAACATAACTAAAAAAAGTATTTAAGGGATTTTATTGATATTTCAAACAATGATAGAGGACATTGAGAGAAAGTGCAGTGTGCAGGAAGTATTACTCTTTTTTCTGTCTTTGCTGAATTATTCCCCTTTGATATTTTCCCTTATTTGAAGCATACCTTGAAAAGTTCTGAAGTGGATGCTTTGAAACTGCATACAATGATAGAGAGCATTGACAAGTAGTGGACTGTTCAAGAATTTGCTTTGGTGGGAGGATTTAAGGCCATGTCCAACAGCCCTTGTAGGGGTTGTGGAATTTGTTCTACAATTTAATAATGCCTCTTTAGTTTGTGAACAGTTGTATATTTTTTGGTTTCTGTGCAATAACTTAAGAATGCCTAAGTGAAATCTTTTGAAATGTGTTATAAAATGTTTATAATGATAAAACACAGACGAGTTCGATTTTAGCTGTTGTGACTTTTGTCGTTGTAGAGTTACTCCCCTTTAAATTGTGAAAAAGCATACTTTTTTTGGTTTACATGCAATAAGAATCAAATATTTTTAAATTTTAATGTTTATAATAACAAAACTGTAAATTGTGAAAATCATTTTTTTGAGGGTTTCCTTTCAATAACAAAAGTTTGCCTACAAACCAAATCTTTTGAAATGTTAGGACATTAATTATGTTAGTAATGATGAAATACAGGTCAAGTTTATTTTTTTTGGAATACGGATGCATTTTACTACTTTGACTCTTTCTAAGATGAAACAAGTTTTACTACCTGTATAACAGATCATATTGAAATCAAATTGAAATCACGTAACTTATTTAAAGGCTCATTTAACTTCCGAAATGGTCGTTTTTAGTTTTAATTGAAATCAGTTTTACTCTTCCAGATGATACAGTAGAATACATGTTTATTTGATCACTGAGAGACTTTGCAAACGAAAAAATAAATATAAAGCACATTATTAGTACATAATAAAGAACAGGTTAATGTTCGTCTCTTTCCGATAGACACCTTCGGTAGAAAACAGGAAGTTACAAAGCTTGTTCGGAAACACGTTGGTCGGTTATATTATGATCAATTCACTTCAAAGAGAAACATAGTATGGGGAACTGTAGGGGGTGTGATCAAAAATTAAATAACTGCTTGCGGTTAGATAGTTTTTAAGAACATCCCCTTTATTCCCCTCAGTGTATTAACAAACTGGAACCCACAAGATAATACTGATAAAACTGAATATTGGCCAAAACTTTAATACATCCCGCAATAAAGTATTGCGCAATGTTTACATTGAACTCCGTAAACTTCCCGAACAAAGCCTTGAAAACGAGATTGGGAACGAGTTTTCACGATGTTATCCGATGATTGATCGGAAAGCTGAAAGTGGTTCGTTGAAAATAGCAAATGTAAACAAAAACAAAAATGTGGCTTTAGAAACCTGATGTTTGTAATAAAGAGGTTATGCAATTAGACACTTTAGATGCATATATCTCTAGGTTATAAGTGTATCTTCATGCTGGGCGTGTGAATTTAGGACAGGGAATTGACGGTAAATCGCCAATATAATCCCTTTAATGAAAGAGAATGAAATCACTGTGCTTGAAAACTTTATTAAAAGTGTTTGCCAGGTAGGCCTACTTACTAAAATGACAATGTTTGCTTATGTTTTCTATTGTGTTTACCTTAAAGATATATTGCAGACAGCGCTTGGACTTTTTTTTTTAAAAAAAATAATGTTTTAACGAAAACAGTTCCGACAAAGATTCGTGTTAAAATTCCATGAAACCTAACCAACATAATTAAGTTTTTATAAGTGGTTGATAGATGAAATGGCAATGAGTTTAACTATTTATATTTTCCTTGGATTTACTCAAAGAGAATCTCCTTGATCTAGATGGTCCAGTTATATACTACACTTTGTTCTTCTGTACATAGTTAATGTTTGTCACCATCTTTTTGACATGCCCGCTTGCTTTCAAGGTCAAAACTTTGGGTGCGATTTGTTATAACTATATAAGTTGTAATAACTTGTTTCACAATCGATGTAAAATAAATAAGTTTAAACTAAACTTTCAAGGTCAGAAACAGGTACAGAATTTCGTGTCTGCTTCGTATATATGTTAACTGCTTGGCAAATTTTATAAGAACATGGCACAAATTTCCATCTTAATTAGATTACATGGCATGTGCAAGACCCATGTCACACTTAAAGGTTCAAGGTCATAGATAAGTACAAAATTAATTTCAGTGTCTGCTCCATGTCTTGTAAACCATTTGACAGAGTATGATGTAACATGGTACTAATGTTTACCATAATCAGATGATATGTAACATGCAAAATACAAGTTCGAAGCTCAAAAATCAAGGTCACATTTAGAGGGTCAAGACCAGTATTAGGCGCAATATTTGGTATCCACTCCATATTTTGTAAACTACTTGAAAGCTTTTAAAATAGCATGCCACAAATGTTCACCACAATATTTACATTTTTACTTCAATCAGCCTATATTAGCTTGACTGCATTTCATTTCCTAATGAAAAACATTTGCAACTTGGCAGAGCTAAAAGATTGGTTGCACGATTTTGTTTTGCTAGTGAGATGTCAAGTTGCCATTAGGCTCATGTGACGTTTGCTGCAAGTTGCCATACAAATGCTTGCACTTATTCAGTATGTTGGCAATGTCGCTGTTACATTCATGACATTGACTTTGCGGTTTAATGCGTAAAATTTGCTTGTTAAATATGAAAATGGCAAAAAAAAAAAAGTAATAGTAGGTAACTAAAATATAATATAAATATAAGGATTATAAGCCGAATTTTGAGTTTTCATCGGGTGATGAAATACATTGGACTTCAGTCTTCACAATCGTTAAAATGGGCAGTTTTTCATCATCTGACGAAAACTCAAAATTGGGTTTTTATTCCTTAAATAAGACATTGTTTGATCACTGGTCTGTACTAGCGGGCTTGACATTGCAGCCCTTGGACATCTAGTTATAATTATCTACTGTATCTGTAGAACCTGTATCGGTCATCAAACCTGTCTGTTGTTGTCTTTGACTGTCCTCCTAGCCGTATGAAACTATATTCAGACAGGTCTTACTAGCTCATTTGGCAACATGCCTAACTGTTAATCCTGGGGTCATGAGTTTGAATACCGGCCGGCAACACTCCATGAAATGATAAGCCATGAACTGTGTGGTATGGCCATGAGTCTCACACCTCTAAATATGTGGGGAAGCGGTCAGTAGCTTGAACAGGATGTGCTGAGTACAAGTCAATTTTCTAGTAGATGCCAGGAGTGATGACCAGGTGTGCTGACCTCACTTACATGAATGAAATACTGCCAAACCTGTCTTTAGCAGCCACTCAAAGGAAATAGCAAAAATTAACCGTTATGGCCATTATAAATTTATTGCTAGATTATCATGCAATTTTTCTTAAAAACGGGAAGGGCAGGAGGATTTTTTTTTTTTTTCATTTTTAAAATTTTTGATGTAAAAAAAAAAATAATAATTTTTTATTTTTTTTTATTCATTTTTTTTTTTATGCAAATAACAAGGGTCTAGGCATGAAAATTAGGGGGCAGGCAGGGATGATAATCTAGCAATTAATTTATTATGGCCTAAAGCTGGTGTCTGCTTTAAATACCGGTTGATTAAAACTAAAATTATAAACATAGTAAATAGAAATGGTTACTGCTTAAGACAAGCGGTTTCTTAATACAGGTGACCACAAACACAGGTTTGACTACTTTTAAAAAAAACTTGAAAAAAAAAACAACACAAATTATTTACAAAACTATCCCTTCAGCACAATCTCATTCTGTCATTTCCAGACATGGTTGAAAGTGTTATTATTTTCCAATCTTCTTTCCAGTAAACAGAAATCATAATGATAAACTGATTTACGCTGATAATTTAGAATTACACATTCTGTTTTCTCTAAAATATATTATAAGGACTCTACCATCATGCACGTAAGGGCAGTATTTGCTGAGCGAGACCTTTTTTGGCAGAATGATGGAGCAATGTTTTCTTGTATGAATTTACACCAGGAAATTTATCAATAATTTACATAAAAGAGTTCTATATAGGCACAAAACTTTGGATCGAGTGTAATTTTCTGCGATCATTGTATAGCATTGAATGCTTTATAAAGCACAATTACTCTGTAATCTGACATTTGCACATTAATAACTTGTCTATTTACATATAAACCAAGTTATTTAACTGAGCAATTGTCCATTCGGAATACGTTCTCCATGATGGTTTTATGTTGTAATTTGGTTCATAAGTTCTGTTAATAATTATTTTCGTAGAATTCTCGGGAGAAGGATTATGTCTGATATTATTTTCTAATGCTTACTAATCATTCTTAGAAATATTCTTAGACTTAAGCTTGAGAATAATTTTTTTTGTTGAAAAAAAAAAACAATACTTAGAGACCATCTTTAGGCCAAAATTTGCAAGCATGTAGGAACATAATAATATATACAGTAAAAAAAAAAACCATGACACATATTCTATCTGTCATGATAACTTAGATATTTAATGGATTATCATGCTCAAATCTAAGAGTATTCTCAAGAATGGTTGGTGAGTATGACCCTCGAGTTGATTACAATCTGTTGTTTAAACTTTGGGAAGGACACTTGTGATTGTACTCCCATTTGTTCTTAGCTATTTCCCTAACAACCAACAAAACTGAACACCTTATATACCCAGAAATGTCATTTTTACCTTTAATGCATGGACACTGATTCTCATCAGCATCTTCACTAAACAAAAATAGTTTTCTCACAAATTGACATTTTAATAATATTTACCCCTAAAACTGAAAAATCACGTTTTTCTAAATAATCCCCCAAATTTTAAAAATCATGTTTTTTTCTCCACCCAATAAGCTACGGTGCATTTCTCCAAATTTCTCGGAAAATGACTTAATGTTTTGAAAATGTTAATATATCAATGCATTAAAGGGAATATATTAGAATTTTTCAAAACTATATCATGCCTTTATATACTCACTGACCCCATATTGCTAAAATGATATCTATTTAAACATGCCAAAATGATATATCGAAAAGGGATTTCCTAACTTGGGCTAAGCGCATAGGTTATACTAAAAAACGATTTCCTGCTTAAATTGAAACATATTTTGTGATGCATTAAATGAGTCCCGTGGTTCGATTTCGATTTCAATTTGATCTGTTATTACAGGTTTATACATTGTAAAAGTGGTTTCATCTTAAAACGAGTCTGTATGATGATGCAAAGGTCATCAAGCAGTATACACATGTTGACTATTTTTCATTTTATGTTCACCAATTCAATTCAAATATAAATTTTGTTATGCTAAATTGGTGGATTCAGATTTTATTTATTAAAGCCATAATAAATTTATTGCTATATTATCATCATTGCCCACCCGCCCCATAATTTTCATGCCGCCCGGATCCTTTTATTTTCATAAAAAAAAATTAAAAAATTAAAAAAAATAAAAAAAAATTTTTTTTTAATTTATTTAGAAAAACATTAAAAATTTTAAATATAAAAAAAAAAAAAATAAAATCCTCCTGCCCTCCCCATTTAATGAAAAATTTAGATGATAATCTAGCAATCAATTTATAATGGCCTAATGATAATTTGATGCTTTGTATCCGTTTTAATAATAATTTCTATTTTCTAAGACATTTATAGCATTTTTTCTGATATACTCCCTTTAAGTATATATATGCCAATACAATCAGTACACTGTGTCAGTAAATTTGGAGAAAAAAAATCAGAATCCATATTTACCGGCTATTGTTCGGTTTACCCATGAGAACACCTTGGCAAGCATTAATACTGGACTATGAAATGATGAAAGCCAATAAAATGGAAATGACTTCCAGAAAAGATATAGATAATTGAACAGTAGCGGCATACAAGGTGTAATTACTAGCATGCTTTATGACGTCTCGAACATGGTAATAACACCCTTAAGTATGTTCACTCTCAACTTGCCGTCAACTACTCAACATGCTGTACCGCAGGCCGGCCTCTCTGTATTATTGACTTTTCCAATAAAGTTTTTTTAATTATTCTTTTTTCTCTTTTATTTTCACTAAATGGGTCCCACGAATTGAAGATAATTTTCAAAACTTGGCAATCAGTCTTATTGATGGGAAGAATATCTAAAATGTGTTTTTGTGAATCTGTGTGGAACGACCGATATTATGTAACTAGGGCATTTTCTCACATAAAGTTTAGAACCAAGCTGACAGTGGTCAAAGATAGGTAAATAATTTTTAAATGGTGCCTTGGACCACTTAGCCACAGATATAATCTCATTCTAGGCCACCATTAAAAATTGTTCATTTCCTATTTCGGAACCATGCCATTTGGTGGTGTGTAAATAAGTTCTGGGTTTGTGATTTTTTTTTTTTTTTTTGCTGTCAATCAGAGAATCCTTTTACCGCACCAAAAAGATGTGAACTATGAATCAGTAGAACACTATAGTGACTAGTTAATGACATAGAATATATAAAATGAATAACAATAATAATAAAAATGTTTATGACCAACAGTATTGTTATGGGTCTGTCAAAACAACAGCAGTTCTTCAATTTTAGGCTCCTTTGGCATTTAAACGAAAAATTTAAAGTAATGAATTTACAAACAAAGAGCCAAACCATGTTAACCCTAATTAGAATGCATGTTACTTGTACTCACAGACTGATCAAGGTCATCTGGTATACTATTATATTAAATAGATAAATACAAATCTTGTAACACTGGTATGTAAACTTTCTCATAGTAAAAATAAATACAAAACTGATTGGTTGACATGTGTACAGTTTTGTGAAGTAAACTTGAATTGTTTATAAGTATTTAAAAGAATTCTATGACCATACTGATGCTGGCTTGATGGCTAGATTCCAAACCACATTTTTAGTATTTTAACAATATAAAATAGTGTTTCAGTTAATCTTAAAATTGCAAATAACAAATGTCTTCCCTTTTATGTCACAGACAATATATGACCATAATGGTATTTAATGAATTAAGACACAAATTGATATTTACCAGGAAAACGTACATATATGTATATCTTTTATAAGTCTGTATGGCTGTTGCAGGTATTACAAGTCTGAGGGTCCTCTGTGGTCAAAGGTGCCTTCTCAAGATCACTTACCTGTCACTGCTTAGGTCATAGGTTTGAGTCCTGCTCATGCCAAAACCTTAATGTTAGAAAGTTTGCCAGTTATTTGCGGATGGACGGTGGTTCTACTCAGTCTGAGGTCTTCCTTCACCAGTAAAACCGGATATGCTATAATTATATAACCTGAAATGTGTTGAAAATGACATTCAACCCCATTCAAAAAAATAAAATAAAAAATCATAAGTCTGTAATGGTAAGCAGGTATAAACATATTAACAATTGATGATGCTGTCAGCCAATGCCAATGTTTGTTAGTCAATGGAAAATCAGTAACTGCAGTTAAAGACCAAGATGAGACTGAAACAAGACGGTCATATATTATGGCTGCTCAACCAGCAATCCCAGCCCTGGAGCACTCCTTATATCATATTAGGACTTAAACTTTGTCAAGTTAATCGGTTTGTTTATTTAGATAATATATTTATTCATTTTTATGCAATTGAGGAAGCTTTTAATACCATTTTTCAAGTATTTTGTATGCCCTGCCAAAGATGTAACCCACTACCTTCTGCATGTGAGGCTGGCTCTCTACCTACCCCTAACCACTGAGGTTATTGCAATTGAGGGTTAACAGACAATCAGTTAACCTAACAACTCTTTTCTGGGATCCTGGTTGAACCAGTAATAAGGCACACCCCATCTCAACAAGTAACTAAAAAAAACACAAAAAACATCGCTTATCAGTTTTTCTTACATATCTTTGGACCTCTACACAGTGTTTTACTTGAAACTGCAAAGACATTAATTTAAGTTGTTCTGTTTCGATCATGATTTGTGCATTAAATTACAGAAACACAGTCTAGATTGTGCTGCTTTATATATATATAGCATGCTCGGTAAAATTAATGTAAAAACCCAATTATAAGACATTGTGCAATATTTAGTTGAAAAAACAATATTAAAGATAGAAAAAACTACTTGAAATTAATTTTTCAAGGAGGAACTATTTATGAAATGTCAAATGTATATAATGTTTATGGGAAAATTATACCGCGGAAAAATGCTAGGTGAAGCTAGCTTAATATGTTTAGTTGGACACATGATCTTTGATTCTCTTTATGGATCTACATTTAAAATGTCATAAACGGATGAAGTAGGGTTTTTTTGTAGACGCTTCACCGACATCTATTGGTTTTGTTACATAGATTTGAATTGCTTCATCAAATAGTTATAATACGAACCATTCAACATTATAAGGAAACAAGAATATATTGTATTTTTTTTAATTTTCATCACATTTCCCCAAACAATTGGATGTAGTAACTGATTAATTTAGATTCGATCCATCAATTCTAAATTTTGCGGAGGAGTTCACTCTTGGCGGAAATTGATAATTTAATCACTTCCTTTATTGGAATTCAAAAAGTGTATTCAGTTGCGCTTTGCGATGATGTATAACCTTGTCTAAAGGGGCACTAGGTAGATTTCTTAAATTGTTAGGAAACATTAGTTTTTAGTTTTAGTCTATTTTTGTTTGATGTATCTTTTTGTTTGATGCAGCTTTTTGATTATTGTAGCTTTTTGATCAATGAAGTTTTTAGTTTGATGTAGCTTTAAGTTTGATGTAGTTTTTTGTTTGATGTGGCTTTTTGAGTGAAGTAGCTTTTTGATTGCTGTAGCTTTTTGATTAATGTTTTTTTAACTTTGATGCAACTTTTTGATTGATCTGGCTTTTTGTTTGATGGAGCTTTTTGTTAAATAAAAGCTTTTTTATTGATGCAGCTTTTTGATTGAAGTAGCTTTTTGATTGCTGTAGCTTTTTCTTAAATGTAGCTTTTTGTTTGATGCAACTTTTTGATTGATCTGGCTTTTTGTTTTGATATAGCTTTTTGTTTGATGTAGCTTTTTTATTGATGCAGTTTTTTGTTCAATGCAACTTTTTGATTGATCTGGGTTTTTTTTTTAATGTAAGTTTTTGTTTGATGTAGTTTTTTCATTGATGTAGCTTTTTGTTTGATGTGGCTTTTTTTCTTGATGCAGCATTTTGTTTGATGCAGCTTTTTGTTTGATGTAGCTTTTTGTTTGATGTAGCTTTTTTGTTTATTGATGTAGCTTTTTGTTTGATGTGGCTTTTTTTATTTGTGCAGTTTTTTGTTTGATGCAGCTTTTTGTTTGATGCAGCTTTTTTAATTGATGTAGCTTTATAGCTTTTTGATTAATGTATGAAAGAAAACTCATAATAGTTATATCTCCAGCCTTTGGGCATAATTCACTGATTTTAACCACATCATCCAGCTGGAACTTAAGGTTACAAATTTGAGATAACTCTAGCCAAAATTATAGCCCTTTTTATACAGTATGTAAGATGTGATATGTTGTCTTCTTGTCATTGGTATCTTTCCGTCGATTCAAGTGAGAAAGTTATCAGTAATTTGTAGATATAAGTGTTCTTTAGTACTGGTCTTTAGTCTGTTAGCCCTCAATCACATAAAAATGATGATTATCTTAATTATGTTTAATAATTGTTTTGCAAAAATACTAAAAATATATATATTTTTTTATGATTTTTCAGACCCAAATTGGTGGTTGTGTTTATTAGGTGGGGAGTGTTTATTCAGGGCAATATGATATACCTGGGGTTCTAAATGAGGCTAACTTATATGAGACTTTCTTTTGTCTGCTAGTAGACGGATATCATACTTGAAAACAATATAATTTGTAATTGAAGAACGCAGTCTCCAGTATTGTTATTATCAAATTATGGTTTGCCTCAGGTAATTGAATAGGGAAAAGCCCTGGAAATACTAATGAAAATCTGCATTTTAAATTATAATATTTGTGAAACACCTGCTTACTTACAGTCCTTTTGTTACATCTTGCAGGGTGGAAGAGGTGGGTGTTTGCGAGGCACAGTTGTATTTTCAATAAACACAAAATAAGTTTCTGCATGTCACATTTTCAGAGATTTCACTGCACTCATACTTGAGTTTGTTAAAAATTCCATGTCAGTATAATGCACCCAATCATGAGCATTTCAAATACCACATATACATTTTGAGAATTTAAAAATGCCACATATAAACTTTCCAAGATGCCCGAAGCTCACTTTCATAAACACACTTTTCAAAGATGACATAAAATTATGAAGAAGTGATGAGCTTTCAAAGATGATATATGTACACATGAGGTTTCAAAAATGAAATATGCAAAAGATGACATATTAATGATGTAAATTTAAGCTTTCAAAGATTACATATTCGTAGTGTCTTGAGATTTCAAAGATGACATATTTGCACTGTCTTGAGGTTTCAAATATGACCTTTTCACACTGTCTTGAGGTTTCAAAGATGACATATTCGCAAAGGTGACATTCACGCTGTCTTGAGGTTTCAAAGATGACATATTCACAAAGATGACATATTCACACTGTCTTGAGGTTTCAAAGATGACATATTCAAACTGTCTTGAGGTTTCAAAGATGTCATTTTCACAAAGATGACATATTCGCACTGTCTTGAGGTTTTAAAGATGACATATTCACACTGTTTTGAGGTTTCAAAGATGACATATTCACACTGTTTTGAGGTTTCAAAGATGACATATTCACACTGTTTTGAGGTTTCAAAGATGATATTTTCACAAAGATTACATATTCGCACTGTCTTGAGGTTTCAAAGATGGTATGATTAGGCACACTTAAGCGTTTCATAGATGACATATGCACAATTGGGCATTTCAAAGATGACATTATGCATATTTTAGCATTTGAACATTTTTTCATGCACACTTGAACATTTCAAAGAACCATACTTATCCTACTTAAAAAAGCATCTTAAGAAAGCATTCATTTGCTCTTTTTTGCATTTTCAAACAATTTTAAAACACAATTAGAATTTTCAAAGACATGAAGTGCCTTAAATCTTTCAAGATTTACATTGTGAACAAACAGATCTCTTTGCAGTGCTTCCATGAAATTTTCAGAAATATCAATATTAACAAAAAGAACAGGACACACAGAGTACTTTATGCCTTTTTAACCACATTATTTTCTGAAACATAAAAGAATTATATATATTTTATAATAGAGATATTCCAAATTTTTCCATTGTAATGAGATATATGTATATATAATAACTATATATAATTTCTGTCCAAGAACACGCAGGTTTGGACAAGTTCTGTATAATTTTTCATGTGGCATTTCCAGCATCATATATTTTTGCAACTGTTGTTGACCCTGGCTTATTTGAAACAGCTGAGAGACTGATATATATATATAGAGAGAGAGAGAGAGATAATTATTTGTGAATAACTAAGACATAAATGTACAGACCAGACTACAGCGAGTGCGCCTAGCTACAATGCAAACCATAGATACAATATCAAGGCCTCTGCCAAACCAATAAATTTGGTGTCGACCATGACTTATCTGCTATGGAATTACATGCAACACATCTGGACAGGGTAGACAAATTTACATACATGAAGTGATAGCTTTATATGAGTAGGATCCAGTTAAGGATTCATGATTACTCACATGCTATATAAAGGACAGATTTATAAACCCGTTGGATCATATAGATACAGTGAATTCATATATATTTAATTTCATAAAGGGAGATAATTAAATTCACAACAACGGAATTTACGATTTTTGGGATCTTTTCAGATGTTCATTCACAATGCATGATATAAATATGGAGATAATTATAGTCTGTACATTTATAAATGTCTTGGTTATTCACAAATAATTATCTCCATATATATATCATGCATTGTGAATGAGCATCTGAAAAGATCCCAAATATCGTAAATTCCGTTGTTGTGAATTTAATTATCTCCCTATATATATATGTATGTGTATGTATGTATATACATATATTAGTCAGTGTTAAATATTAAGTATTGAAGGATTCTGGAGAAATGTCACTTATGGTACTTTTATAGACTAAATAAGACTTGAATAATTAATTGTCCAAGTATGGTGATATGTTAGTAATTGTTATAGTGCCCTGTGTTATACATACAGGTAGCTCTGCATGCATGTGATGATTGGTTCTTTGTTGAACCCAGCAATAACATACCGTTTGTCCTCTTCTGAGCCTAGGCAGGCAGAAATCCAATTCTCTATTGTGAGACTACATCATTAACCTACCATATAAGTGTTATTTTGTAGTATAATAGGAGATTCATTATAACATGAAATATATCAATATTAAGTGTGTTATATCATGTTCGTTCTGATAGCATAAGTTGTAATGGTTTGGAATCGGTCATCCCAAATGTCTGATGGTTCAATCTGAGGTATTCCTCAACCAGTAAAACTGGATATGTGATGTATGTCATGTGTTATTATGACATTAAAACCTATTTCCTTTCTTTCCCTTGTTGCAAAGTTGAGTTATGCTAGAATAAACTTGAATAAATTCACTGGGTGTGATTTTATGAGACAGGATACCGCAACAATGAGCATCTGGCACTTGAGCATCTTTCTCGCATGCAAAGGTCATGGGTTCGATCAGCGATCATGTCAAAGACTTGAAAAATGTTGCTAGAAGCTTCCTCTCTTGGCGCTCAACATTTAGAGGATAGTTCTAGGTCTGATTGGCCCTTTGTCAGTATAATGTGACTTGGTCATGTATCATACCATGTACGTCTGCTGCATGAAACTACTGTAACCCAAGTAGACACCGTCATAATATGACTGGGTGAGGTATCATACCATGTACGTCTGCTGCATGAAACTACTGTAACCCAAGTAGACACGGTCATAATGTGACTGGGTGAGGTATCATACCATGTATGTCTGCTGCATGAAACTACTGTAACCCAAGTAGATACGGTCATAATGTGACTGGGTGAGGTATCATACCATGTACGTCTGCTGCATGAAACTACTGTAACCCAAGTAGACACGGTCATAATATGACTGAAAAATTTAAACACCATACAACAACTTAATGACACAGAAGACGTGTGCTATTGGACGTTATTAGTTATGGAAGTAGTCCGAGCCTTCTCTGACCCTTACACAGCCTTTTTTACGACTTTTGACATTTCATTTTGCTGTGTAGGCCTAAGCCGCAAAAAAAAAAAAAAAAATCTATTAGGGTCAGAGAAGTCTCAGATTATTATGGAAGGTGACTGTGGCGCAAACATCGGCTCACAAATTTGTATTATAGTCTGTAGACCTTAACATTGTGTCAAGCTGATTAGATACATAAAGCAATCATGTTTCCACATCTATCCACATGATAGGGAACTGACACATAATTATATAAAAGATGACTCAATAAATTTATAGATTGGTCAATCTGGTATCTACCAGAGGTAAGTCAAATTTATTGCGATTTGGCCTGGATATATATTTTGTGATTATCCCCGACTTTTGTGTTATAGTTTTGTAATGGAGCCTTAAATTATGTTCCAGAAACAATGTTGTAACTGAAATGGTCACAAGTGGATTTGGAGACGTACCACACACTTGAGTCTGGCTTCTTCATTTGATGGAATATTTAGTTCTTTGTATAAAACAAATCTAAAACTGTAGGATCTTTCATTAGAGTAGAGTGACAATGTAGTCTCGTGGTAAAGCAACAGACTCTTGACCAGAGGGTCATTGGTTCAATCTCCCTCCAAAACCATGATTATGTTAAGCCATAGAAAAAACATTTAATCTATGTAATGCCTAGTACTGGTTCTACCCAGGAAGGATATTTATACCCAAGAGAAAATATCCCAGCAGGATAAAAACATGGGATTTCTGGGATTTCCGATTGGGATCCTGGTAATTCCCGGCTGGGAATCCCAGAAAATTCCATGTTTTTATTCTGCTTGGATCCCGTTTAATCTCGGCTAGGATTTTGCCGGGATTCCTGTAATTCCCAGTTGGGATTTGCTGGGATCCCATCAGGATAAAAACATGGGATTTTCCAGGATTCCGGATGATTCCCGACCAGGATTTTGCCAGATATATATCAATATAAACATTGTGATGGTCAGAGAAGTCACAATTTTTACAGCTCAGTTTTGAACCTTCAAATTGTGATGTATGAGATTCCAATGCAGCTGGGATACCCGCATGCCAGCATAGTTTTGATTTTGAAAATGATATCATGTGAAGCAATAATGGCAAATATGTTACTTGGTCATATTGGCTAGTCTGGCTTAATTTTTGTTTTTTTAAATCGTGCATGTATTAAATATATATAAAATTAAACAAAACTTCCAAGATAATTAATCTTTTTAATATACACAATACTGCAGAGATCAGACAGATTAAATGATCACACAAGCATAACTATACTTTATTTAAGTTCAGCAAAAATAAATTGAGCGGATGAATTATGATCACAAAAGCTACTTTTTTATAAACCCAAATCTTTATTTCCTTTTTATCAACTAATTTTTAATTTTCCTTCAGGCTGTTTTTTTTAATGTTCTGCACTTTCTCCAAGATCTCCTGTATGTCAGCTTTGAAAATGTTACTTTAAGTATGGATCCTAAAATGTTAAGAAAGTTGGCATCCAATGCAAAACGCATTTTCCCAACATTACACCGTTTTCTTTCCACTAATTGAATGATTATAACAATTTCACCTGTAGAAAATAGCACAAATAAAAGTATGCTAATTCAAGACAAGAAAGAATCACCAGGCACAATGGAACCCTCGAATTCATTCCTCCTAAACCTGTTATATTTCAGCCCCGAATTTATGACACAAACTTCACTGCTTTCTTAGGTACAGATTCTGCCTCAGTAGCTTGTTTTGGTGCCAAAACTCGTCGTATTTGTTCTCATAGACTCAATCTTCTCCTCCAGTGACCTTTTCTTCTTTGAACTGAAAATATTTTCTTTTCACTTATTTTAAGGCTGGAAAGATGCATTTACAAACACATACATATACCGATAACGGCATAGTTTTCTAATCTAAACAATATATTTGAAATAAAAATAAAATTATGATTACTAGACAACATATTATATTACACAACAATGATATATAAACTTGCAGGAAATTGTTATTTTAACCCTTTACTTCATATAGAGGCCTTTGAATACCTCTAATATAGACGCCTTTGGACACCTCTAATATAGACACCTTTGGACACCAAATATAGAAGGCTTTTGAATTATTGGGTGAATTATGTTTATATTAACTGACAGAGTGGAAAACAGTGCAGGAAGTCCTGCGCTGTTTTCAAAGACCTTCTGTGATCAGTGCAGAAAAACGCGTATCTATGGAGTAAAGGGTTAAGGAAAGGAACCCTATTCAACCTTTTAAAAATATTAAGTATATTAAACTTGACACATTGTAATATAAACAGACCTTACAATAACATAACAAATATCATCATAGAATGTATTATGAAGAATTGTTATTAGATTTGACTAGCCAGGACTCCAATAGAAGCTGGCCAAATCTGGTAACAACTATATTCAAAAAGAGTTTTCAGAGGACAACAAAGCTCGCCAATGGTATTAAATTCATCACACATGCAAAGATTGAGATTGAAGGCAAACACCAAAACTTTAATGCTAAACGCAAAAGTTAAACCTAGACGACAAATTAAGTCCAAAAGGACCATAACTTTGCCAACATGCAACCCCCGAATTATGGTTTTTGTCTCTGTGTGCTCCATTGATGATGGTGAACACACATGCAAAGTTTTCATTCATATCCAGTGAGTGGTTCCATAGATATCTTACCTGATAAAAAAACTTTAACCTGAAAAATTAAGTCCAAAAAGGGCCATAACTCTGCCAAAATGCAATCCACAGTTATGGTTTATGTCTATGACGTGTGTGTTTCATTGATGATGGTGTACACACATGCAAAGTTTCATACAAATCCAATGAGTGGTTGCATAAATATCTTAAACTTAAACGCAACTAAATGAAAAGTTTAACCTGGGTGTCTAAGTTCAAAAAGGGCCATAACTCTGCTAAAATGTAATCCAGAGTTATGGTTCTTGTCTCTGTGTGTTCCATTGATGATGCTGAACACACTGTTTCATTCATATCCAATGAGTGGTTGCATAGATATCTGTAACTTAAATGCAAAAGTTTAACTTGGTGTCTACAGACGCTGCTGCCGATGGGTCATGGCAATAGCTCTCCTTGGGCATTCGTATTAGAGAGCTAATAATATAGCACAAAATATGTTGGTGATAAATATCTTGGCAAGTGAACCTTTAATCATAGCAAGTTACTTTTCAGCCAGGGCAAGTAGATGTCTTCCAACATACTTGCCCTGGGCTTGTCTCCTATTTATTTTGAGCACTGTATATACCTTAAGTTACACCTCTTACACATAAAATGTTGTCCAATAATTGATTATACATATATCCAAAACGGTTAATAGTTTTGTGTGGCCAGCTTTGAGCCATGGGACAAATAAATATTGAAATTTGAAAATCAAATGCTATTTGTTCATTTTTTGGCCATTTATAAATTGTTTCTGCCTGTTGATAAAAAAGGAGTTATTTTAAGGGTTCAAACATCTTACCTTGGGGGTGTCTTGTCTTTGTGAAACGGCTCCTTCAAATTCAGTACTAGAATAGATAAATGCACACTTAAAATGATATAAAATAACTAACTGTTTTTTTTTTAAATTAAGAGTTCAAGCCTTCAGAATAATGTTATGTAATGAAGTGAATTGTCAAAGAATGTATTGCATTTCAATATGCGTGGTCCTGTTTGCTAAGTCGGTAGCACATCTGACTATCAATCAAGGGGTTGCGAGTTCAAATTTCGGCCTGGCCAGTCACCATGATGATTGATAAACAACGTAGCATCTCATTATCACTCGCCTGAATCAAGGGTGATAATTGTCAGTCACATGTGAAGATGTTGTTCTGATTACCATCATACCTGTCTTAAGCACCAATCAAGGGAAAAAGCAAAAGTGGTCTTTTAAGAAGGATATTGCTTAATACAGATTTATTTGTTTTACAAGTATAGAAATGGCAAATGGCTTAATAGGTGACCACTTACACAGGCCAGAAATTATTTTTAGCTCGTCTTTTTCGAAGAAAAAAACGAAAAGCTATTGTCACGACCCGTGCATCGGTGCTGGTGTTGTTGTTGTCCGCTAGTTAAAATTTTATGTTTAGCTCAGCTTTTTTCTCTGTTTCTGAACAAACTACTCATGTTATGGTGACTAAACTTCATAAACACATTCATATTATGTTAAATAAACAATGTATAGCTAACTTACCTACATTTCTATACTTTGGGCTCTAAAACCTTTGGTTAAAGTTTTTTGTTTAGCTTGGGTTTGATTTTTTTTTTAATCAATCTTTTTTTATTAATCAATCTTATTTTTCAGTAATACTATTCATTCTGTTAAGTCCTCACCATCAACTACAAAAAAGTTTAAATCACTAACCTTGACCTATTTAATGGACTTGGTTAATACTGTCATTATCCGGTTAAAAGTTTGGTTAAAATTTTTTTGCGCCCAAAACTGTTATTAGGTATTTATATGCATCGTTGCACATGTAAATGTAGCTAGATTGATAAATAGATCACAGATTGGAAAAACTTTGTAACTATCATTGTTTGAATTTCATGGTTCCTTATCTACTTGGGTACCTGCCCGAACCCAACCAAGACCCCCACCCTGCTGCCCATTTTATTTTTTGTTTTAATCAATTACTCTACCCCATTTCAACTTTGTTACCAACCCCAAGACCCTTACCCCCAAGACCCTTACCCCAAGACCATTACCCCCCCCCTCACACACACACACACACACACACACACACACACTCCCCACCCTCCACCCCCTTTTTTTAACCCCCACCCAATATTTTTTTAAAATTTTATATTGGTTTTAAATTAAATACTCTGCCCCATTTCAACTTTGTTACCGACACCAACACCCTCACCCCTACCCCCACACACATCTTTGTCCATTTTTTCAATTATCTAGTAGTAACAGAAAATTTACCTCCTATAACAATGACAGTATTCATCATTATAACAATAGTTATAAAAGCTGTCATCTCATGCAATTATTTTAAAATATATACATCATATTCATTATAAAAACAACAAAATTAAGTAAAACTCATTTCCCCCTCAACCAAATTGTCCTGGGGGGTTCTTATTGGTAATAAGATGATCTGTTATCGGGCGGCGGAGATTCAAAGTCAGGACCCCTATAGCAATTAAAACATACCTTTCATAAACTGTAGTATATGGGATGCTGCCTTTACTTGAAGTGTTTTTCTCACAAGTGCTACCTTCAAGTCCTTTTTGCTGGAGACAAGCTGACATTAATGGAAGACACAGCAGTAAACAAACTGATACCAGCATGCATAAAAAAATTATTATTGTGATAAAGTTAAATACGTAAATGATGTTGACCAATGATGCATTTTAGGCACATGTGATAAAGTTAATACCTAAATGATGTTGATCAATGATGCGACTTTTAAGATTAGTTTTGAAGTGTGACAACAAAATGAATTGTTTTTGTTTTTAAGCTTAACTGTATTTGATAGTAAGAATTAATGAATAACCAAATTATCTGCATGTAATTATTATTTTTACCAGATTGCTTTTTGGCTACCAAATATGGAAACTTGTGTGGCAACTTCGACTGACTCCACAGATACTTTTTATTGGCTGTAAATATATACAACAAGCATATTTTTTTAAATATATATAATCATTTTTGAAGACCAAAGTCATAAATTTGTAAACCATAGCAGTCTGAGTCACTCGAAGTGTTTTGTCATTAAATCAGTGATTTTATTCATTATTTTGAGAAACTGTTTGTACATTTTACCTTTAAACTTGGAAATGAGGTGGGTGAGGATTAAGTAGGCATATTTTTTTAAAGCAGACTTCATTACTAATGCATCTGGATAATTCAGATGTCCTCAAGAGCCCATATTCTGAATTGTGATGTAAGACAAATTATTTAATAATATATATGAATTCAATAAAATGGACATTTGCCATGAAAACAGTCACTTGCATTTAAAAATCAGTTAGTTAATGCTTCTTTTGTGACATTACTGACCAAAACACAATCAAAACAAGTACTAAATATAGTTTTAGCATACACACTACACAATATGAAAGCCATTTCAATGTGCGACAATAACTTTTTTATGAACTTTTCAGTTGTCATGGACCAAGCTAAATTAACATGGCCCTAACGATCGAGCTTCATGTTTAGCATTACTTAGCATTATATTCCTTGGAAAACAAAACTATATTGTGTTCATTTTCCAAAAGCATTTCTCTTCTGGCTCATAGTTGGATTCATTTTATGAGTAATATTACCTTAAAATAAAAATAATAATAATAAAACATTTTATTGGTAAGGCCAGTTGTTGTTTTTTAGTTTTACGAACCGGCTGACTGCAAGTTTTGCCAACACAAAAAAAAAAATTCCAACAAAAAAAGTTAAAAGCTATACACCGCCAATTTACAGTTTGTTGCCATTAATTTTCACAGTTTACATGGTATTTTAATATTTTAAACTATAAAAAAAGAATGCCATGATGATTTAAACACTTAACAATATGTTTAGTTTCATTTCCTAAATAAACGTTACCAATGATTTGTTTATGTCATGGGTTTTCGCGTCAAATTGTGCTTTCGGAGTTTCTCAAAGTTATTGGAATTTAATGCTATAATTATATACATAGAAGTTTTTGTTTTAAACAACCAAAATTCGTCAAAGAAAACAACAAAGCTGAGTGGACCAATCTGGCAATGTTCTTTGAAATACTTACTTTGAATTTCACAAACAACTGCGTCGTATGGTCTTCCCATACTGAACCACACACTAAATAAAAAATCGTATGCCATTTTCTCAAAATGACCGCGACTTCATATAATTTTTGCAATCCAATCATGTACGTCATTACATATGTTTTAGCTGACTTGTTTGCTAATGTCGTCTGAACTACATTAAGGATATTTTAATTATCTTAAAAAAAGGATATATTAATTATTTTAAATCCATTCTTATTCGTGTCGACAGCGCTGATGGAAAAATGGGAATTCACGCGGTTTCTGGTGAATGTTGTTGTTGTTTATTCACAAATAAACATTGATCACCAATATTTTCCCTTTTCAAACTCATTTTTAGACTGATTTCAACTTATCAATGGTCAAAGATTTGTTTTGTTAAAGGTCGAAACATTTGATAAAAATGGCTTCAAACGCCGAGGTGATAGAGACGCGATTATTCGACGAAACAATCATGATGTCTGTTGTTTATGAAAATAAACAGAGGAAATGAACAACTATGAATGCAACATATGACATCGTGTCCTGTGTTCGAAGAATTCTGTTTAGATCTATCATCTCTTCAGCTTATAAAATGAGTAAGTATAAATTCAACGCATATCTCAGCTACCGGTCAAAGTATCGTACCTAGGACCCCCACCTCCTACTGTTTTTGTTTTTTGTGGTAGTCCTGTGTGTAATATATGGTTATAATATTATGTTCATTTTGTGTCCGGCCTGTAACTTTGTCATGCATAGATGGATTTTATAGATACTTGCTATATATGATCAATATAACATGACGACCTGTCACGAGTAAGACCCACACCCATATCTCAAAGGTCAAGGACACACTTTGAATTTGTTGAACAACACTTACAGTCCGTGAGATTTTGTGTCTGGCCTGTAACTTTGTCCTGCAAAGATGGATTTTGTAAATACATGCTACAAATGATCAATATAACATGACGACCTGTCGCGAGTAAGACCCACACCCGTACCTCAAAGGTCAAGGTCACACTTTGAATTTGTTTAACAACACTTACAGTCCGTGAGATTTTGTGTCTGGCCTGTAACTTTGTCATGCATAGATGGATTTTACAAATACTCGCTACATATGATCAATATAACATGACGACCTGTCACGAGTAAGACCCACATCCGTATCTCAAAGGTCAAGGTCACATTTTGAATTTGTTTAACACTTACAGTCTGTGAGATTTTGTGTCATGCCTGTAACTTTGTCATGCATAGATGTATTTTGTAAATACGTGCTACAAATGATCGATATAACATGATGAATTGTCGCAAGTAAGACCCACACCGTACCTCAAAGGTCAAGGTCACACTTTGAGTCTGTTTAACAACACTTCCAGTGTGATTATGTCCGGCCTGTAACTTTGTCATGCATAGATGGATTTTATAAATACTTGCTACATATGATCATCAACATAACATGAAGTGTCAAACATTATATGTCAAGGTCACACTTTGAGCTTATTTGACAACACTTAAGTCTGTTTGAGATTTCAAGTCCAGTCTGTAACTTTATCATACATAGATGGATTTCAAAAACACTCACATTTATCAATTGATAAACATAATATGATGATGTGTCCTGTGTAAGACCCAGAACCTTACCTCAAAGGTCAAGGTTACACTTTCAGCTTGTTTGATATTTCATGTCTGGTCTGTAACTTTGTCTTACATGGAGGTATTTTGAAAATAGCTTGACACAAGTGATCAAGATGTCAAGTCAAGGTTACATAAAGGTTACGGTCACATTTTAATGTAATAAAACATGAGATTGCGTGTCTAGTATGAAACACCAGTCCATTACTCTTGATATTCATGGATACATCACTATATAATTATATACCTATTATAAAATATATTGTTATTTTCACAGACTGATTGGTGTGCATTTGATACTACCCAGGTTGCCACTTAGCCATCAATAGACTGACTGTGTCCTAGTGATGTCTAAGTTTTTATTTTCCCTTGCGCTTTGAACTGGTTATTTTGGCGAGACATTCCTATTTGGATAATTTTTATGTAGAGAATATACATATATAAATATACATTATGCCAAAATTGTTATATTTTTGATAATTTTTAGGTCCACTAAAAAGAGTGAAAAAGAAATAAAGATACCCCTGACTACCTTGCATATTGAAAAAAGATGTTTTCTAATGAGATTAGTATGGAACCACAAGATACAAGTTTTGAGAGCAATGTTAAAGAAGTAGCAGGTAATAAAAAGCAAAGTTTTGTGTTGCACTAAAAACTGTTATGGCTAGGTAGATCTATTAAATATCTGAAAAATTCTTGATACTATCTTGCATATAGTTTAAAGTATCACTGAAGTGGCGAAAATTGCAATGTTTGCAACAGCATTGTCATATTCAGCTGAAACTCTTGGCCCAATTGTATAAAGGGTGATTAGCTTAAAGGTTTTTGAGGTTGGATCTGATTGGATTTTCTTTTTCACAAGATTTTTTCATATTTTTTATTTCAAAGTGAACAAAATTAAGGCTTGTGTCAGGTCAGAATTTTATGGTCTGTCAGGAAAGAATTTTACGGTCTGTCAGGTAATCTTAAAAATGCCTGTCGTTCTTTGTCTACTGACATTTATCTTGCACCATCATTTTTTCGTTGGATATTATCAAAAACCATAAAATCTTAAACGAGTTCTTGATCCAGCCAGATCAACCATAACTACTACAGTTATGAGTCACCTTGTTTTAGCAGACAATACCTTATCTACAAAATATAGCACATTTTTCTGTGATCTTTATCCGACGTTAGGAACAGGTTGACCTCTATAAAATCTTTTGGAGTTCTTGAATCAGCACATTTAGAATTTATTTTGGCAGAGATATGCGCCCGTGAATGATAAAATGAACATTTTTGTTTTACACCTTAATTTTTTCTTTGATCATCATAAAACTAAGAATCGGTAAATATATATGATATTTTAAATGAATTCTTGATCGGCATGTTTGAACAATTTCTGATGGAGAAGTTATGTGCCATTGAAAAAAATACATGTTTTTGTATTGTTAAAACAAGGTTAACCCTTTACTCCATAGATACGCGTTTTCCCACATCAATCACAGAAGGTCATTGAAAACGAGCAATCTGAACACTTCCTGCACTGTTTTCCACTCTGTCAGTTAATATAAACATAATTCACCCATTGCTGATACGTGGTGAATTGATACTTTCAATATTAGAGGTGTCCAAAGGCGTCAATATGAAGTAAAGGGTTAAAACTTGTTTCCTTTATAAACTGAATAACAGATGTTAAATCTCAGACTTAATTTTTGTTTAACTACTGGGTATTGCTCTAATTAAACCACATTTGGCAGAGTTGTCAAGTAGTACTAGTAGAGGTGTATAGACCATCTTATGTGCTTTTGTTTTGCTTGATATAATTCAATCCTTTTTTTTCCTCAGGTCAACCGGAAAAATGCTAAGCACTTGCACAGCAACTGGAACATGATTTAAGATGAGAACACTGACCCCAATATTACAGATATTGCGGATGGAACTTAATTTGTATAAACATTTAATGAAAGAAAAACAACTTTTTGTCTTAAGACAAAAATACAAATGTATCAAGCTACTATCAATACAGATGGTGTGTGTCTATACTGTTCTTAAAGTTCAATTATGGTCAATATATCTTGTAATAAATGAATTAAGTCCAAAGATTTGCAAGAAAAAATATTATAATCACAGGAATTCGATATGACAATGACATAACTGTTGAAATGGATGACCAGATAATCAATGTGAAAGTTTGAGTAATATGTGCGACTGTTGACTTACCAGCAAAGTTTGCTATGTTAAATATGATGCAATACAATGGTGCAGAATCATGCATAACCTGTGAAAGCCAGGCAAAACTGAAACAAGGAAAGGAGTTGTTGCTTCCCATTCAGAAACGAGGAAGGAAAATACCAATTAAGAATGGAAAGTGAAAACTGCAATGAACAACGCAAATGAAAATCATAGATTTAAAGGTGTTCCTGGTCTTGCATCTCTGAAAGGGTTTAATATAGTAAATGGAACAGTTCCTGACTATAATGCATTGTGTATTATTAGGTGTAACAAAAAATCTGATGAGCAAATGATTTTCACCAACAAGTGCTGGGAAACACTATTTTGTTGGTAAAGAATTAAAAGTAATTTCTGAAAAATTGATTACATATCAACTGGTATTTTTACTTTTTGCTTCAAAAACTGACATTTTACTAAAATATTGTTAAAGTAAAAGTTGATTTTCAATGGTTTGACATCTGAAACAATGTCAGTTGCACATTAGTTTGGTATTTTATAAAAATAACACATTTTATTTTTTAACCAATTTGTCGCATGTGTAACACTTTTTGTATGAACATAACGTTACCATATTTATTTCGTCTGATACTTTTTAGGAGAAAGGTTAGTTAAAGTTTATGAACTTCTTTTATATGATAAAGTTTCACTGGCAACTAAAAAGTATTGAATAAATTACTCTTAAAAACAAAAAAAAATATTAAAAATATGTTTGATAACTACTAAAAAACAGAATTTAAGGCCATTTCAACCAAATCAGTGATACCGGTATTTAAAAGTGTATTGTTATTGACTGATGTCTTTTTAAATGTTGCCTACCGATAGTTGTATCACAAGTGTAACACTTTTTCAATGTATATACATGTTTGTTTCAATTTTATGATAAAGTGTTTCCTCTTCATCTGAATGAAATTTGATATAGTTAAACACTTTTCTGTTGGCCTGAGTAACTTTAAAGCAGACCATTTTTTTCTGTTTACAACTTGTTTCTGCCAGTTTTAAGTTTAACTTAGCGATGTAATAAGATCGAAGGTGTGGCCTCAAAAATGGCAAAAATTAGTAAAAATTAATATTTAATAAATTAAGTCATTGAACATATTTCATATGTATATAAATATATGTTTGATCAAAAGTACCAAATAAAAATGTTGTCTTTCATTTTAACTCATTGTATGAGAAATTTTAAGATATTTGTCGTACAAAATAAAAATAAAGTTGTTATAAAATATTTATTTAAGTTTGTTTTTCAAGTGATTTTCAAGTTTTTGATATATTTGTAAACTACAGTATATGTACTTCTTTATGACATGAAAGCATTATGACATTTCAAAGATCCCGGTTTAAATGCTCTTTTCTCGCAAAATCCCAGCTGAAATTTACAATCCCACCGGGATCCCAGAAAATCCCGGTGGGAATCCCATGTACTTTTCTCTTGGGTAGAAGTTGGACAATGTAGAATGAGATACAGTCGCCTTCCATTGGCGATAACTCTCTTACACATACATAGATCGGTTTTAAATACAAATTTACCTATCAGTGATTCTAACATGCAAATTGTCTTAAAATTTCTGATGATATTTGCCCATACGCCTGTGACAACCATACATGCTCAGCAAATTTCATCATCCTTAAACATTAAAATAAAATGCCTTGTCATGGGTCAGAGTTGAACCCAGATCACTTGTGCAACAATCCACAGCTCTGTCCACTGTACTATATCCAAGGAATATTTATTTGGTCGAAAGATTTAATTATGTTTATAAAACTATGTTCATATTGCATTTTTAACAAATGATACCCAGACATTTCTGAACATTTACAGATGTAGCCGAGATGAGACAGGCTTAACTATTGATGTTATTATTTGGGTCGGGTCTAATTCAAATATAGGCGATAAGAGCAATTTTAAATGTGTTTTTTTGGAAGGCAAGCAAAGCTCTGACTTCCTTATCTGTTGTGTAGCCCTAGCAATCTGTTATAAAGGTAACGTATGGCAGGAATTGCCATATTCATCTGACCGATAAAGTAGTTCACAAGTTTCAAAACGCATTTGCCGTAGAAGTGGACGTATTATATAACAAAAGATTCAAAGTTTTTTTATTTATTGCAGATTTTTTTCTGTATAAAAATTCAAAGATACGATACGTGAAGCATACAATTTCCTTTTAAATGTGGAAGAATACACTTATCTCTCTGTGCTCTTAAAAAAAACGTGGCAATTTTCATTGATAACAATTTTTACGCATTTACTACTATGCATAGTGACATCATCTGGCAGTGGGGGGGGGGGAGGGGGGATATAATTTCTAACACCATTCAACTGTAATCACGTGTAATCATTGACAGGGTGAAATATTGACATGTTTTCGATATAATAAGTTATAGTTTGAGTAAAAATAGATTGTTAGTGTAATTTCATTCACTATTGAATGTCCTCTTTGATTTTGATAGTAAAATAAAGAAATTAGGTTCAGGGCTATTTTTGTTGCTGTCAGAAAAAAACGCGCCAATCTGTCATCTTATGCAAGCAGTGTTTTGATGTTGATGTACAGATCCACCGCTCAAAGTAATTGATTTATATATACATTCATAATTTCATATATATATTTACCCTTATCATATACTGTTGTATTGCTACTCAATTTTTGTTGCTAATTAGTTTATCCAAACATATTTAACCGTTAATTAGGTCATCCGACCATTATGTTTGTTGTGTCTGTGTTGTATTTTTTAGATTGATTAAATCTAGGTCACGCAAAACCGTTTATAATTGATAATTTATATTGTTGATTGAAAGCTTTATGAGAATCGAACATAACTAAAGTCGATATTCACGTAAATCTGTAAGTAGGTCATGTTTGTTTTGTTCTGGACAAAGAGTTCTGGATATTGTGTAGTATATTCTCGGACAATCAGGAACATTTTGTGCTGAATGTGTTTCGTTATCCATAAATCATTACTATTGAACTGGAGATATTAAAATTGACTGGAGTTGTAGCACAAAATATATGATTGCCAGACAAGATGATTCATGGAAAAACAAAATCTGGAGTTGAAGTTAAAATATAATATATATCTGGAACTGAATCGTTGAAATTCTTGCTTGAGGAGTTGGACAAGTTAAGAGTTCAGTTGACTCATTTGATCAATACTCTATCAAAAAGTCAAACTTCAGAATATGAAGGTTTGTTTGTCAAGCTTTTTATATAGGTTGTTCATGTTGATAATTTTTATGTGGTGATGTGGAAAGGATTCCTGGACCACCACGTTACTAGTTTACAAAATTGCCTGTAAATGGCAATTTTCACCAGGGTCATCGAATATTCAGTCAATTTTCACAGGGAAGACAGTGTGTACCATGTTGTTCAGCATTTTTTGCAAATGCAAAATTAAAACCGTAGGATAAGTACTGTTGGAAAAGTATTGATATGGATTCTGTATTGTATGCAGGAGATTATTTATACAGATACACAATGAAATATCAAACACTGCATTCTTTTCTAAATCCAAATAAATTGCCTTCTTATTTAACATAACGGAAATCTAACTAAGTTTTCCAATTTCCCAAACCTACATTTTCGAATTAACACAAGCAGGGAGCTTTCCCTCAGGCCTTTGAGGCCTTTGATTATACTAAAGCAATGGTATTTTGCACTAGATAAGAGCAAGATAGTCACAACTTATGTTAGATATTACAGTTATACAAGTTTCTTTATTGCACAACCATAATATAACTTACTGGTTAGGCCACTTTAATTGCTATTTGTTGAAACCAACAATTTTTTTTAAGTTATAATTGAAAAAATAGTGAAAATGTCATTTGTAATTTCACTATTTTTCAAATGACGTTATCAAAAATCATCTATAATTCAACCCAAAAACATAAAATAAACTGCCGCAGCTGTTAATGCATGGGTATTTACATAGGAATATAGGAATTTATACACAAATGAAATGGTATGTTCTCTGACAGATTCAACTGGGCAGATATTGAACTGAACAAGAGTTAGGTTAATTACGTCCCTTTTGGTTGGAAGCTATTGACAACTTGATATTAAAGTTCTAATTATACTGACAACTTTCCAATTGCCAGTTTTAGTAAAATAAATAATAATAAAATTATGTCTGTTGCATTCATCAATACACAAGCTGTACAGGTGTAGCAGATCACTGTTGATGGAATCAATGTTGCTCATATTGCAGTCTTGTTGAAAGTGGAACAATTGCAAACCTGAAATTCCCAAAACTGCAGTGGGATCCAAGAACACTAGGGTACCGATATGACATGTTTGTGTGGTGCCAAACAATTGAACTGTGATAAAGTGTGAGCCGCGTGATAAACATTGTGGCTATAGTTCCAGATCTGGAATGATATGTCGTCTGTGGACCAGTTTTTAAATATAAAGCATAACTTATATTAAAATGATTGCATGCATTGTTTCTATTCTCTAATCATATTTTACTTTTGTATATATTGGTAATTTGACTTTTGTTTTGAGACAAAAACATTCTTTGTCAGCCATCTTTAATGCGCTTTGCATCACCATTGACACATGATTCTACCCAGTAAGCCACCTTGGGATAAGTTTAAATTAACAGCTCATGATTAGCATTTATCCATAAAGTGTGGTATTTAAAAGTATAAACAATATTGACTTTGTGAAAAACATGACAAATTATGTGTGATAAACAAGACAGACCGTTGTTTGTCAGCATAAATCAATTAAATAAGATATTATGACTATCATCAGGTGAGTCAATTATATAGTTGCAATTGATGCACAAATTATATTTGGTAGCCATTATAACAAGTTTCCAAAATGAAGCTAAATGAACATGAATACAAAATGAAGTTAAATCAACAAGAACTCATCAAGAAGTTAAACATAAGCTCAACAAAAAGTTATATAAACAAGAACTGACAACATGGAGTTAAATTAACAAGAACTGACAGCATGGAGGTAAATTAACAGGAACAGACAGCATGGAGGTAAATTAACAAGAACTGACAACATGGAGGTAAATTCACAAGAACTGACAGCATAGAGGTAAATTAACAAGAACTGATAACATGAAGCTAAATTAACAAGAACTGACAATATGAAGTTAAATTAACAAGAACTGACAACATGGAGGTAAATTAACAAGAACTGACAGCATGGAGGTAAATTAACAAGAACTGACAGCATGGAGGTTAATAAACAAGAACTGACAGCATGGAGGTAAGTTAACAAGAGCTGACAACATGCAGGTAAATAAACAAGAACTGACAACATTGAGGTAAATTAACAAATATTGACAACATGAAGTTAAATAAACAAGAACTGACAACATGAACTGACAGCATGAAGTTAAATAAACAAGAACTTACAACATGAAGTTAAATAAACAAGAATTGACAACATGAATGTAAATTAACAATAACTAAGAGCATGAAGTTAAATTAACAAGAACTGACAACATGGAGTTAAATTAAGAAGAACTGACGACATAAAGTTAAATTACCAAGAACTGACAACATGAAGGTGAATTAACAAAAACTGACAGCATGGAGGTAAATTGACAAGAGCAGACAACATGGAGTTTAATTAACAAGAAATGGCAACATGGATGTTAATTAACAAGAACTGACAACATAAAGTTAAATTACCAAGAACTGACAATATGGAGTTAAATTAACAAGAACTGACAACATGAAGTTAAATTACCAAGAACTGACAACATTGAGGTGAATTAACAAGAACTGACAGCATGGAGGTAAATAACCAAGAACTGACAACATGGAGGTAAATTAACAAGAACTGACAACATTAATAAGAACTGACAGCATGGAGGTAAATTACCAAGAACTGACAACATGGAGGTAATTTAACAAGAACTGATAACATAAAGTTAAATCAACAAGAACTGACAAATGAAGTTAAATTAACAAGAACCGACAACATGGAGTTAAATTAACAAGAACTGACAACATGGAGGTAAATAAACAAGAACTTACAACATAAAGTTCAATCAACAAGAACTGATAAATGAAGTTAAATTAACAAGAACTGACAACATGGAGGTACATTAACAAGAACTGACAACATGGAGTTAATGAAACAAGAACTGACAACATGAAGTTATATAAACTAGAATTTACAACATGAAGTAGTTGGGCAAGAGGCTGTTGTATTGTTTTTCAGAAATTATTTTTGATCAAGATGTGAAATGCAATTTAGAAACATAATATAGTAAGTTGTTTTGTTATAAATCTGACAAATCTAAAAGAAATGACCTGGAGGAATTTATACCACCCAATTAAAATTCAAGTCATAGATACTTATCCACATGTAGGAAACTGATCAGACATGCAAATCCATTTTTCTTTCAAGTTTTATTTTTCATTGTAATGTTTTAATGTCTGATTGCTGTTATTTTGTATCATTTCATTTGTATATTTCCATTAAAATTCTCAGCAATTCTCCAGACGTTTGCTTTTCAGCAGACAACATGTTCACTACATGCTTATTTTTGTTTATAAAACTTGTAGGGAGAAAATAGATGATGATCAGAAAGCAATTGTTTTGGCTGGAATATGATATATTGAGCAGGAGATAGAAGTTTTACCTGTTATCAAAGATGATAGCTTTAGTGCAGAGACTGCTGTAATGCACTTATAACTTGCCTATTTACATAAGAACCTCCCGGAGGTCTACTTGATTTCTCCATCTTCTCAAGAAGACTGCATATAAAAGTCAACACAGTACAATGATCCCGGTGTTTAAGATAGAGTCTGCAATCCTACAAGGATTGTCTGAGAGGTTTCTCCATAAATATAGCAAAAGATGATTTTGGAAAATTCAGTAGCGTTTACATTCTTCTTTCAGTAGTCTTACAGCAGCCTTTTGATAAGATACGAGAGGAGTTTGTAAACATTATACCTTCATTATCTCTTGACATCGGATGGAGTTTACGAAAATGTTTAAACACATAAAATGATGACTTGCACAAGTAAGTTGGACTGTATTGTTAGGTACCAGTATTTTATTGTCTACATCAGCAATGTTGTTGCTGTTGTTGTTAAAAAAAATATTTAAAGAGAATGAAACTTCTCAAGAAGCCCATATTAATGAAAATCCAATGTAAAGACATAACAACATAAGTTGTTTTGTAATAAACCAGACAAAACTAAAAGAACTGATTTGGAGGAATTTCCATCCAATTAAAGTTCTAGTGATAGATATTATAATCTAATGTAGAAAACAGATCAGACATGATTCTCTCAAGTTGAATGTCCCATGTAATTCTCCAACATCTCATTGTATTTTGTATTATACAACCTTTAAATGGATTGTGAGTAATCCAAAACTTCTCATTTGTCTTTCAATAGCCCTTAAGCAATGTCTTTTGGTAAGATAAGAGAGGAGATAACTTAGAGACAAAACATCCAGCCATTGGACTTCTCCAATTTATTAGATGGAGCTGAAGTTCTTAAACTAAAATTAATGCACAAATTAAATGGACTGTATTTGTTGTGTGCTGGTGTGTGATTGTCTACAAAAACACCGTTCTTGTTGTTCAGAAAAAGTTAAATGCTGAAAAGTACTTCTTTATAAACTGATCATTTCCTTCAAACCAAACATGGTGGCTAAATTTAGAACATCCACGCATAATCTAATGATTAAACAAAAGTTGTTGTACATGTATTGGATTAGAAGGAAATTTTACATTGTGTTCAATATGTTTTCAGAGAAATATTTTTGTAATTAAATCTGAATTTCAATTTTTATTGAGTGTACAACGTATAAAATTTTTTAAGCGGGGCGGTTTTGTAATGGATAGAGTGTTGGCAGCTTTCGCCAAAGGTTGCGGGTCGATCACCTGATCCACCAGACGCCCCCCCCCCACCCACTTTCATATCTCCATCTTCTCAAGAAGACTGCATATAAAAGTCCACATAGTTAACAATCTGGGCATTTAAGATAAAGACTGCAATCCTGCAAGAATTGTCTGAGAGGTTTCCCAACAAATATAGCAGTTTAAAAAAGATGATTGGGGAAAATTCAGTAGCATTTACATTCTTCTTTCATTAGTCTGTCAGCAGCCTTTTGATAAGATAGGAGTTTATATATTCATAAGTGTGCAAACTTGTTAGTACAGAATTTGAAGTTACGAAAATAAACAGCAGTAAATTCATTAAGTGTTTTGCTTATTTCATTTTACAAAATTTCGTAAGCCTTGAAAATAATTTTGTTTTTTTGAATTTGCAAAAATACTACACCAATGACATGTTCTCAGGTGTAACATTTTGCTCGTACGAAAATCTCAAGACTTACAAAGTTAGTGAAACGGGCTTCTGATGCCTTCATTTACGATCTGCAATATGATGGACGGAGCTGATGGAAATGTGTGAAAACTTAGAAATGATGACTTGCCGAGTTAATGATACCTCTCCTGTATGTTATGGTCTACAGCAACATGTTGATGCTGTTTGTCAGATAAAAAATAATTAAATGAGCGTTAAACCAGGGAAGCTTGTAAATTAAAATCCAATTAACAAAGACATAACTTTGTACGTTATTCTGTTTTAAATCTAAAAGAAACGCCCAGGATCATTACTGTGCATGGTTATGCGAGTTGTGTGTTTAAACAAGACACCTAATATGCATATGCTTGTAGTTCTGGTTTTACCCAGGAAGACTTCGAGTATGATTTGCCTAAGTTGTAAGAAATTGTTTCACAATCAATGTAAAATAAATAAGTTTAAAAATTAAATTTATTAGGCGATCTGAAACATGAGTGCCGTAAGTAGAAGATAAACGATACAAATGGATATCAATCTTTATAAAACGAATAATATCTCTTTTTTTTTCTCTTTTTTTATTTATGCTTTTATTTTCCCGTCATTAAGTGTGTTATAAGTCGGGGTCATCCCATCGCACACTGTTCAATGTTAACATATATTTAAGCTTTTCTAGTCTTCACTCTTTCTCACTTATATTAAGTATTATCATACTTGGATAAGTGTATAAACACGGATTCTTAATAAGTTCAGGGTAAAATGATATTTTCTAATTGCTTCCAGAAAACAATTTTTTTTTAAAAATAAGAAAAATTGAAAAAATGAAAAATATCTTGTCATTTACGCTGATCAGGACCGACAGTCTTCCATCTTGCTAATGTTTCTAAGACCAGAAAATAAATGGGAATTTGATTTATTTGGAGGTGAAAGAAATTCACTTTGGTCCAAAAAGTATACCATTCTTGGTCAGACTGCCTGGACAGTAAACTTGCTTCTTGACTGAAACACCATGTTATTTCCAGAATTCAGTGCAACAATTTCTACATATAAACATTTTTTTTTTTAAATGGGGTTTAATGCCATTTTCAACACATTTCAGATAATATATAGCATATCCAGTTTAACTGGTGGAGGAAGACCTCAGACTGAGTAGAACCACCATCCTTCCGCATATAACTGGAAACTTTCTCACATAAAGTTTTTCGAGCATGCGGGACTCAAACCTATGACCTTAGCAGTGAGAGGTAAGTGATCTTGAGATGATGCCTTAGACAACTCGAACACGGAGGACCCTATATAGAGCAGTGTTACATTTAACCATCAATCATTTTGTTAAATGTAATTGATACTTTTTGTTAATTAATCGTGACTTTATGTAGAATGAATAATAAAAGATGGATCGGATCTTAAATCATATCTCTCTTTTAAATACCAAAATCACGTAACCAGTTTTCCATTATCTGCATGCAACAAGTTTTCTAAACAAAAAAATCTATACGCATTTTGTGGTTTTGAGTGCAGTTGACACTAGAAACTTTCGTAGATTCAGATATGTATTAATAATTCAGGACTACCAGTAGAATGAAGCAAGTTGTAGTATGTGCTAGTCATTTGAATCTATTATTTGTTGTATATGGGAAAAGTTGCGGACCAGTGTGTAGCAGAAGATAGTAAAACATTTATTTCTATAGTTGTTATTATAAATAATATATTTTTATGCTAAATGTGATTTTATATTGTGGTGTTTTTAAAAGTTGTGAAAAGGAACAAAACTGATCAGTAATGCTTAAATAATAAATAAGTACTTGTAACATTACCATATCCTTAAATGGCATTCATTTAGATTTTGTTATATCAGTAGTTCTAACTGATAAATTTTGAATTATACTTTTTGCTTTATTTAGCAGTAATTGTTGTGTTGCAATTACAAGGAGCAATTCCATATTCTTATTTGGAAGTCTTTGGAGTGTGCTAATATACTGGAAAAAATGTCATATTCCTTATTTGCAATCATTTGATGTTCATAAACTGGAAGCAGTTTTTTATTTTTTTTATTTTGGCATTCTTTGGATTATTTTATTGGAAGTGCTGAACAGTAAATTTTGGATATACCTAATACTCAATTTACAGGTATTTATTTATTTATTTATTTTGTTTAATGTGGTGTAATTGATACATAGATATTATTGAATCAAGTTGTATTGGTTGGGGAAGACCTCGTAATGAATCTGAGTAGAACCACTCCTCTCCTAATCTGTAAATTAAGATTTCTCACATAAATATTTTTGACAAGCCGAGCTAAAACCCAGAACCTTGATGGTACATGACAGGCAAGTTATATGAAGAAAAGGCCTTAGACCGCTTGGCCACAAAGGAGCCCCCAAACGGTGATAATAAAATAGGTCAATAAAATGTAGTTAGTACTGATGTTTAGTGACCATTTATCACACAGAAAATGCCTTCCTGTTTATGAGGATATATTATTATCGAGTTAAGATTCACTGATGCAGGCCTTTAATGAATTCATAATTTTTTATTATTTATATATTCTCAGTATATTTCTAGTACATGAAGTTTTCTACAAAGAAAACATTCATATACCAACATGACTGATCAATTTTTACCATTTTCACTCATCAAATCGATCAAGCAGGGAGGTTACTGATTTCATTGAGTAGAGTGTTAACCCCTCATGCCACAGGTTGCTGGTTTGATACAAGACTCAACATGATAACCAACCCCCACCAAAAAAAACCCAACAAACAACACTCAGCTTAGTAACAGACTTGAGAGTAATTCATGTAAGCTGTGAGCTTAATTATCAATCAAGCTAATATAAATTGGCAAAAACTAAATCTATCACTGCATAAACCCATATGGTAATAATTGTCTACATAGTGCTTATAATTGAAACTTCTTATTAAAAAATATTAACATTTTATTTTATTAAACTAGTTCTAGATATGAATAAAAAAAAAGCCCGGATATTATCTGAGTTTTTTTACTGTCTGAAAGACTGATAATGCTGTATTTATATAAACTGCCGTGATGTTTTTTCTCTAACAAACTAGTGATAGAAATACAGCATGATAGATCGATAAATTTTTAACATCATATGTAAATTCAACAGAGATCTTTTAGCCAGAAGTGAATATTCTGCATTTGCTAGTAGCAGATCACCATCAAAGTCAAAATTCACGAAAATTCAATCTTTGGTTAAGAACTGCGACCTGTCCATCAGTTTAAATACAGTTGGCAACAGTGTATTGTAAAAAAACACGAAGCATTCTAAATGTGTGTAATCTGTACTGATTGAGAATTAATTTTTATGTTTTTTAGCTCAGCATTGTAGACAAGTACCGAAGAATGTTTTATCCAATTTGATTTCAAAAATTATTTTCACATTATTTTAAAATTAATGCACTGGTGCATTATAAAAGTGATAGTGCACTTGTGCAAGTCAAGAAAATACTACACTAAAAGACTATGTTAGTGCAAATGTTGAAAAAAAATGCAAAGTTTATTTTCACTACAACAACTACACGTTCTATTGCAGTATAAGTCTACTATAGACCTGATGATCTATATGACAGAATCTTGAAAATGAGTGCCAGTGTTATATCTAAAACAGTCACAAAAATATTTTACTTTAGTTGAAGAAAAGGAATATAACAAAAGTCAAATTAGCCAGTCACACCAAATTTTAAAAAATGGTTTTAAAAAAAAAAAAAAAGACAAAAATTTCCATTCTTCTTATTCTATCTCGAGAGACATGTTTGTAATAGTGTTCAGTCCTTAATTCTTCTTTATTGTATGGAAGACAATCAGGGTTCAGATCTGATCATTCATACGAAACAGCATTAATTTAACAGTGACGGTAGATGACAGCTATTGATCAAAACAGAATATCTGGAACCATATTTCTTGACCTATATAAAGAATTTGGTCTGGTTGATCATAGTTTACTGCTTGAAAAACTAAATAAATACCATTTCCATAAAGAAGTACAAAATTGGTTTAAATCCTATTTATGTACAAACACTAACAAAAAGTTTCAATATCTGATACACTTAGACTCAGTAGCATGTGGTGTACCTCAAGGATCTGTTTTAGGCCCACTTCTTTTTATTATCTTTATCAGAACAGGACATTTTCTTTATTCAGGAAAACACAGATTACAAAATATACACATGTACATATTTTGCAATAACAATTAAAGTGTACAAATAAACAGTTTATAAGAATTACATGAGTGTTATCAATGTTGACATTTTTACTAATTGAGGGGAGGTTGGTAATTGTGTCATATAAATTAAAAATATTTTCATAGACGTTATATTATTTAAGTCTTCTGTTACAAATATAAGATACAATTGTTATTTTATGATGTTGACTTTTAGGAAATGAATACTGATGTAAAAGAACTATTTAGTAAATTTTGGTCAGTCACTATAAAAAATATTTACATAGATCTGTTGACCCTCAAGTAGGGCATTAAAACAACACGTGGGCGGGCATGGAAATAACTACTCCTTTAACAGGATTTCATTCATGAAATATTGCTTGAAAAAGTAGTGGATTCCTTGTGATGGTTGGGATTTATTTACGCTTGTTGGGTCTTGGATTAATGAAAATTACTAGCGATAAGTACTTATATTATAGAAAGCATAATTCTTAAAAACATACTTTAAATGAAATGATATATGTATGATTGTAATAGTACCGGTATGTGTGTATTATATAAAAACTTATGTCAGTGCTGTAAATTATACATGCAAAATTTTGTAAATGTTTGATGTTATATCAGACATATTGCAAAACTCTTATATACTTTGGATCCAAAATCTTGAATTCCCCTCCAAAAGTACTTCATTGGTTCAAGAATTTTAGAGATATTATTTAACATTTAAATATAACAGTCCCCTGTTGTCACAACAAAGTTAATTTTTCAAAACATTAAACTGAATGTTTCCTCATTGCAATATTTATTATTGATATAATTAAACAAACATTATCCATTGTTAATCAAAATGTGCATTATTAATTGATATTTCTACAAAAATGATTCACTATTTTGTTTATGTTTGTGAATTGTATTGATTCTGTTGAATAACTTGTTGTTTATATTTTGTCATTACTCACTGTTGTTAATGTGTATAATGGAGGGCCACAGGGAAGATTGGAGATTGTTCCAACTCTTTAAATGAAGACTCAAAGTGCGATTTCAAAAATTGTTTATAATTTAGTTATCCCATAACAATAAAAACGAAGCAAAGAAAATTAATTTTCTTCTAATTCTTATTTTAATCAGTTTACAAGGAAAAATATTTTATTTTGGAATCTTGTAATATTTTCATAGGGATAGGCACCATAATCCCCTTGTCAAAAAAGCTACGTAAAACATACTTTTAACAAATCTTAATTATTCAAGCTAGTATGATTCTCTATAAAATAATACAAAAATACCATTTTAAAAATAAAATCGCTGTTGCTTTAGCATTTTTGTATTAATTTCAGTTTAAATAAACAGTATAATCAAATTGAAAATGAAATTAAGCCTTTTATATCAATCAGCAATCGCTTTGGCACTTCATTGTTCTGCAGCATGCAAGTTTTATCTTCATCAGCTGTGGGAATTAACAATTATAGCTTTTATGAGGGACATTCAATAAATTCTGTCACTATAATAAATGGCCTTCTGTAAAAACAATGTTGTGTAAAAACATGAAAAACTTGTGCAATTTTTATTATGCCCCCCAAAAAATTTTTTGGGTGGCATATAGTAATCGCAGCGTCAGTCCGTCCTTACTTCCGTCCGTCCTTCCGTACGGTATTTCGGCTTGTAACTTTGTCATGCATAGATGGATTTTGTTGATACTTGCAACAAATGATCAACAGAACATGACGACGTGTTGCAAGTAAGACCCACACCTGTACCTCAAAGGTCAAGGTAACAATTTGAGTTTGTTTGACAACACTTTGAGTTTATGTGAGATTTTGTTTCTGGCCTGTAACTTTGTCAAGCATAGATGAATTTTAATGATACTTGCTACAAATGATCAACATAACATCATGACATGTTAGGGGGCATGTGACAGTGACATTTCTTGTTTTGGAATGTTTATTCAATTCTCAATTTAATCTGATTATAATTGACCGAGATATTCATTGTTGAATTGTTCACATTCATGTACAGTGGTTATATTTCAATGTCATTATGAAACCTGAAGAAAAATTAGAAATAAATGCTTACATTAAAGCCCCAGTTTCTTTGCAGTTATAATTGCCAAAAGAGATTTATTATGATTTGTGTGGTATACATGTTAGTTCTACCGTAACATTAAGAACTGTTTTTCGTTGGGTTAAGAATTTTAAGGAAATCAAAGGAAAACATTGGTGCTGTTAGAGCTGTGGTGAAAAAAGATAGACGGTATACTGTTTCCCAGATAGTTTATAGTTAAGGCATTTCAGAAGGCGCCATACATCATATTCTGACTAACTGTATGAAATTAAAGAAGCTTTGTGCTAGATGGATCCCCCACTTGCTGACACCTGATCAAAAGGCCATGGCAAGTGTTTAGATTGTGTTAAAAAAACTCTGAAAAAATATAAAAATTGTAATCCTAGGAAAATTTCTGACTTAGTCACTGGGGATAAAACTTGGGTTTATTATTTTGAGCCCCAACAACATATCAATAACAAACAATGACTTGGTAAAAAGCAGGCTAGGCCGATCATAGCAAAGAGGACAAGAAGTGCCAAGAAGGTTTTATATGCAATTTTCTTCTATTCTAGTGGTCCTGTTGTACGAATTCCTTGCAAAGAACAATAACAGGCAAGCTTTACAAAGATAAAGTACGCAAATCTGTCCAAAAATTTTATCAAAATAAACGCCCAAGTAAAGGTTTTGAATGCATACAGCTTGTTCAAGACAAAGCTTCTGCCCACAAAAGTAAAAATGTACATTCTTTCTTATAACAAGAAAAGGTTACTCAGGTTGAACATCCCCCTTTTCCCCCTGACTTAAGCCCCTGTGACTGTTTCCTATTTCCCATGCTAAAAAAAATGCTTGCAGGTAAATGCTATGCTACTAGATTAAGACTAGTGTGCTTGGATCTGCAATTTTTCAGTGTCTGAATAGTATACCAAGGGGAGACTACTTTGCGGCATATATGTTGTGGTCAACAAGACTTCAAAAGTGTGTATCCGTGTGCGGTGGGTGGGTGGGTGTGTAAGGGGGTGGTGGGGGGGGGGCTGGGGGAAATACTTTGAAAAAATAGCATTTCTGTGAAAATCTTAAATATCTGAAGACCAGTGACAGAATATATTGAATGCCCCTCGTATAAACACAATTGTTGAGTATTTGAAATATTTAGTGGCATGTCCAATTTCATGACTTGTTTTAAAATAATTATACAGATTCTATACTGAAATTAAATAAAAAAGTGAAAAGGGAGAATTTTTTCTGCCTGGAATACTCTTTTTTTTCTCTTTTTTTTTAGTTTTAGTTCTGATTTTCTTGTAAAGAAAAGAAGAAGAGAGAGACTATTTATCATGCGATCCAGGGTTTCTGTTTTCTACAGTTTTAACATTTGACTCTCTTTTTTTAAAGCCCGTGTGGTTCTGGCTAAGAATAGAATCACTGTCGATCTCTGCAGAGGGGTAGGAATCCTCTGAATGGGTGTCATGTTCATTTTATCATTTTTTGTCATGTTCACTATTGTGGTTAAATTATCAACCCCTGTGTGGTTCCAGGGAGCCATGAGTGATGGCAAGAATAGGATCAATGTGGCTTATGCATGTCGTAAGAAGCGACAAATTGAGTAAATTGTCTAGTTGAGATATCAACCATTTGTTTATATCACAAAAAATTGTCTAGTTGAGATGTCAACCATTTGTTTATATTACAAAAACTGTCTAGTTGAGATGACAACCATTTGTTCATGTCACAAAAACTGTCTAGTTGAGATGACAACCATTTGTTTATATCATAAAAACTGTCTAACTGAGATGTCAACCATTTGTTCATGTCACAAAAACTGTCTAGTTGAGATGTCAACCATTTGTTTATTTCACAAAACTGTCATGTTGAGATGTCAACCATTTGTTTTTATTACAAAAACTGTTTAGTTGAGATGACAACCATTTGTTTTTATCACAAAAACTGTCTAGATGAGCTGTCAACCATTTGTTTATATCACAAAAACTGTCATGTTGATATGTCAATCATTTTTTTATATCACAAAACTGTTTTGTCGCATGTCATCATATAGCAGTGATATATGTCACCAACATGAATCAAGGAATCAATATTCCAGGCTCACTCTTCCATGTACAAAAACAACATCAAATTAATGAAAATAAAACACTTCAACAAATGAATTTGTTGCCTGTTTCAACATACATTTGCAGCATTGGCCCTATTTATATGATTGCCATTACTCATTGGCACCCTGGAACATACCACACAGGGGTTTAACATTTAACTCTGATTATGAACATGACAGCAATGATAAAATTAACATGACCTCCATTTGGAGAATTCTTACCTCTCTGTAGAGATTGACAGCCATCCTATTCTTACCCTTTGGCCAAAAGAATTTATATGAATAAATGAATGAATGAATGGGGTTTTACGGCATACCAACACATTGTAGGTTATTTGACGCCAACAGAAAGGAAGATTCCAGGTTCATTCTACATGTACAAATTTAAAAACAACAAATTAACTTACATATTAAAAAAAAATCACATAAAAAAATGAATCTGGAGAATGAACCTAAAACCTTGATACCTGCAGAACTGCAGAGTGTGAGCAAATTCTAGCGTATTACTCAAATTGTCACTTCTTGCGACATGTATGAGCCACAGTGATTCTATTCTTGCCATCACTCATATGGCTCCCTGGAACCACATGGATGGTAATTTAACCACAGTAATGAACATGACAAAAATGATAAAATGATCATCAGACCCCCATTTGAGAATTTCTACCACTCTGCAAAAATCGACAGTGATTCTATTCTTAGCCGGAACCACACCGCAGGGGCTAATTTATGTGAAGAAAATTTGCCAGTTCTGGTACTTATGAAGAAAAATTTGGCTATAATCAGATTCACACTTCTACCGATATAAATAATTATATGTAATGTGTTGAAAATTGTGTTGCACCTCATTAAAGATTGTAGTGCACTCTAGCCATTTCTTAACTGAATTATTACATCCCAGACATCTACCAGACATTATTTTCTTTTCAGCAGAAAAAAATTAATGACCAATCAATACAGAGACTGTGATGAGGGTGGGATTCAAATTCACGACCCCTAGATTCCCATCCGATTATACAGTTTTGAGAATTTACAAGTCTTAGTTCAAAAGTAGCTATCCCTGAACTTGCTGAGGGCCATTCATGAAACATTTAAGTACATTTGTAAAGTCTTTGGAATTACCTGGTAATGGTGTGTGTTTTTTTTTTTTGTTCCTTTCTTTACATTATGTGCGTCCCTTCAAAAAGACACATTGCTTATCTAATTCATCAACTTTTGAAAAAACAGGAGCCAAAAAATTGTTTTTGTCCACAAGCAAATATCAGTTAAATTTATGTTGGCATTTTCAAGTAATGTTTTTTTAGAATGGACATTTACTGTTTTCATATAAAATAATTATACAAACACTAGTGTTGTGTAATAGTTTCTTCCTGACAATGTGTTACAGAATTTAACTAGTTAACCGTTTCTTTGCTTCACAATTAGCAGGGTGAAATTCTTGTCACTTTTTCAGAATTGTTTTAGCATCCAGTATAGGAGTGAAAACATTAGCAGCAAAAGGATATTATTTGCTGTGTATAGGTTATGTTGCCATTAAGTTGATCTAAGTTCACACCCAAGGAAAAGTTTCAGGAAAATGTATGAATTTGGGATGCCAGTTAACAGGTGGGGTTCACTTTTGTTCCAGTGCTAACTTAAACTTTTCAATCAGTTTAACTGTTTATTTTCTTTTAGAGTGGCATCTATCCATCTGGAGCCTGTAGTGTATTACATGCCAGTTGTAGCAACATTTTTTTTTCAGTTGTATCACAATGGCACCTACTTTAAACAGTACATAATTATAATCATGATATAAAACATTTTCTTTTGATTGTCTGTATCGGGCTTTGCAATTTTCTCTTTAGCAGAAAAAAAAAAGACAAATCAATACAGAGACTGTGATGAGGGTGGGATTCAAATTCATGACCCCTAGATTGACTGTCAAAGCATTACGGTCACTGAGCTAGCCATGCCCAGATATTTAAAATAATTATAATACATTATAAAATTACTATTTTATTGAACTTTATGATACCACCAACAAGCAGCAAAAAGAAATATGTTTATATTTTCTACATAAAAATTAATATACATGTACATGTATTGTCAATTTGGAGTGTTTATGGTTTTTTATGCCCCTGCCATTAGAGAATGGTGAAGAGGTATACTCCCTGTCCATCCATTTGTTTGTTTGTTCGATCAATCGTATGTCTGTCTGAGGTCAAATATTGGTTTCGGTCATCAACTTCTGAAGAGGTCTATGTATTTGATTAATATTTGGTGTGTAGCTGAGGTAAAATTCAGTGCAAATTCACTATTTGTCAACCTTTGTCAAATTTTACAGGAGTAATAATTGGCACTTATTTGATTTGAATTTTCAGTAAAAAATGGTTTCTGATCAATAGAAGGGGCATTCATGTCAACCGACACATTTCTATGTTTTAATTGCTTTATAAAATGATCGACAATTTTTGTTTTGTTTTACCGGTAATCATTTTGCTATTTGATTTTATTATTTTCATAAACCAATTAGCTATGTGGTCCTGTAGGAGATCAGATAAACAGGTTAAAAAAACAATCTATTATTAATGGTACACAATCCTGTACCTTGCCTGGGAATCATACAGAAGTAAAGGAAGTGACAGTGTGAAATAGAGCAAAAAAATGGGTTCCAACATCATTAAATTATTATTTTTGAGGTATTGATAGAAAAGTCTATTGCAGTGAAGAATAACTAAAATCATTAGATAACAAAATTATAGTTTGTTTGTCCCATTTTGTTTAGTATTAATCCAACTAATATTTATGGTAGAGCATTGAACCCTGGGTTGAAGAGTTGTTAGCAGATGCCAGGATTGATCCCCCACCAGGACTTTGTGTTGAACATCTCACATCATTAGTCCACGTTCTTCCCTGAAGACGAGCATTTTAAATGTGTCACAATTAATGTAAAAAAACGTAACTTCAGTATGGGCAAGACTTTTATGATATTTGTTGACCTCAAGAGTATTGCCCCTTTTTACCCCAGTGATTAAACCTCTGGCATAAGAAGTCTCCTTTCACTCCACCCTACTTTACTACTGTCCAGCTTAGTATTGAATGACCTTCATAATTATGGTTTTTACATATTTATATGTATGCGTAAGAGATTAGGTATTATAAAGTTAATGATAATTTCACTGTAATTTGCATCATTGGGTCCTTGTGTTCTTTGTACTAAGTATGTAAAGCTGTGTGGTATTTGTTGTTCTTGAACTGCTAATTATTAAAATTGCTTTGAAATGACCTTTCAAAAATGGTCCAATGGATTTTGGTAATATTTTCACAGATTCATTTATTTTGGTTAATACTGTATACAATTCAGACATGTCCTCTAGCTACCATTAACTCTAGCTGTCACTTACTCACTCTAGCTGTACCACTTCCTCAAGCTACCACTCACTCTATGTACCACTTACTCTAGCTACCACTTACTCACTCTAGCTGTACCACTAACTCTAGCTACCTCTCACTCTAGGTACCAACTCTAACAACCACTTACTCACTCTAGCTGTATAACTAACTCTAGCTACCACTCACTCTATGTACCACTTACTCTAGATACCACTCACTCTATGTACCACTTACTCTAGCTACCACTGACTAACTCTAGCTGTATCAGTAACTCTAGCTACCACTCACTCTAGCTGTACCACTAACTCTAGCTACCACTCACTCTATGTACCACTTACTCTAGCTACCACTTACTCACTCTAGCTGTACCACTAACTATAGCTACCACTCACTCTATGTACCAGTTACTCTAGCTACCCCTTACTCACTCTAACTGTACCACCAACTCTAGCTACCACTCACTCTATGTACCACTTACTCTAGCTACCACTCACTCTAGGTACCACTCACTCTAGCTACCTCTCACTCTATGCACCACTCACTCTAGCTACCACTCACTCTATGTACCACTTACTCACTCTAGCTACCACTCACTCTTGCTACCACTTACTCTAGGTACCAATTACTCTAGGTACCATTTATTCTAGGGACCACTTACTTTAGCTACCACTTACTCACTGTAGGTACCACTTACCTATTCCTTAGATAGGTGTAGTGAAATGCTGTAATTATTGAAGAACCATTCCTGCAGTTGATTTTCAGTGGACTTTGCTGGAATTGTTGATGGCAGCGTTGTGATATGGGAGTTGGCATCTTGTTGGAGAGACATTTTTACTAAGTGCTCATAGTTGTAATAGTGAAGATATTGGTTTCTTTACTTGATTATTATTTTGTTTGGATTTTGCTTGTGTGAAAAGGTTTGTAACTTTTATTTATTGCATGTTTTATCATATTTGTATGAGATTTTATTCTTTACACCTCTCAAATAAACTCAGTAATTGGTTAAGAGGTTTGAATTTAGATGTGTTTTCTGTGACGCTGTACCTCAAGCAACACTCTTTTATTAACTGATAGACGGTATTTTTATTCATGTTCTTGAGGGTGCCATACAGAGACTTAGTTGTGAATAATCCAGATATGTCATATTTTCCCCAAGGAATTCAGATTGTGATAGAAAAATGGTTCACCTTGCAGCAAATGTTTCAATTAGGCTATGTTAACATGTCTCTTTCTGTATTTATCAGACTATAAAATGTACACTTCACAGTAAATAGTGAACTTACGCTATGTAAACATGTCTCTGCCTATATTAGCCTATAGAATGGTGCACTTACAGTAAATATTTAACTTGGTCTGTTGACATGTCTCTTCCTATAAATTTTATTAGTCTATAGAATGGTGCACTTCACAGTAAATATTTAACTTAAACTATGATGACATATGTCCCGTCCTATATATATTAGCCTATAAAGTGGTGCACTTCACAGTTAATATCTAACTGAGGCACTGTTGACAAATCTCTTCCTATATTTATTAGCCTATAAATTAATGCACTTCACAGTAAATATTTAACCAAGACTTTGTTGACATATCTCTTCCTATATTCATTAGCCTATAAACTGGTGCACTTCACAGTAAATAATTTAACTTGGACTATGTTAACATGTCTCTTCATATATTTATTAGTCTATAAACTGGTGCACTTCACAGTAAGTATTCAACTTGGACTATGTTAACATGTCTCTTCATATATATTTATTAGCCTATAAACTGGTGCACTTCACAGTAAATATATAACTTGGACTATGTTAACATGTCTCCTCCTATATTCATTAGCCTATAAACTGGTGCACTTTACAGTAAATAGTTAACTTAGGCTCTGTTGACATGTCTTTTCTTATATTTATTAGCCTATAAACTGGTGCACTTCACAGTAAATATTTAACTTGGACTATGTTGACATGTCTTTTCTTATATTTATTAGCCTATAAACTAGTGCACTTCACAGTAAATATTTAACTTGGACTATGTTAACATGTCTCTTCACATATTTATTAGTCTATAAACTGGTCCACTTCTCAATTGATATTTAACTTAGGCTATGTTAACATGTCTCTACCTACATGTATCAGACTATAAAATTATGCACTTCACAGTAAATATTCAACTACGGCTATGTTGATATGTCTCTTCCTGCATTTATTAGCCTAAAGAAAGGCACACTTCACAGTAAATATTTAACTTGGGCTATGTTGACATGTCTCTTCCTATATTTGTTAGCCTATAAATTGGTGCACTTCACAGTAAATATTTAACTTGGACTATGTTAACATGTCTCTTCATATATTTATTAATCTATAAACTGGTGCACTTCACAGTAAATATTCAACTTGGGTTATGTTGACATATCTCTTCCTATGTTCATTGTGGTGTATTTACAGTATGTAAATATTTAGTTTAAGCTTAGTATACTTATGTTAGTCCTATAATTATTATCTATAAAGTGGTGATTTAAAGTATGTAAATATTTAGTTTAAGCTTAGTATAATAATGTTAGTCCTATAATTATTATCCTATAAAGTGTATTTAAAGTATTTAAATATTTAGTTTAAGCTTTGTATAATTATGTTAGTCCTATAATTATTATCCTATAAAGTGGTGTATTTAAAGTATGTAAATATTTAGTTTAAGCTTTGTATAATCATGTTAGTCCTATATTTATTATCCTATAAAGTGGTGTATTTAAAGTATGTAAATATTTAGTTTAAGCTTTGTGTACAAACGTTAGTCCTATATTTATTATCCTATAAAGTGGTGTATTTATTTAGTTTGAGTTATGTTAGTCCTGTTTATCACCCTATAAAGTGGTTTATTTAAAGTATGTAAATATGCAGTTTAAGCTTAGTATAATAATGTAAGTCCTATATTTATTTGCCTATAAAGTGGTGTATTTATTTTTCTTTAAGCTATGTTAGTCCTATATTTATCTGCCTATAAAGTGATGTATTTAAAGTGCATAAATATTAAGTTTAAGCTGTGTTTATTAGTCTTTGTTCTATATTTATTAGCTCATAATTTGCATAAATATTTAGCTTAACCTTTCTAAATTGGTCTCTGTGTACATATATCTTACAATTCTTGTGAAAACTTTTAACATAACAATGGCATAGGCATACCTAGTTGTACTAACTAGATTCATTTATTTATGATAAAATGTAATTCCTCACAAATATCAAAATTTAACCCATTTTACTAGAAAAACAGAGTGATAATAAAAAACAATCAACCCCCCATTACTTCATTATAAAAAGCAAGCATTGAGATAGCAGCCCAATATGAGGCAACCATCCAACATTTTTCTTTATTTGTGTCATGAAAAATACTTGATTTTAGAATTATATCCTTATTAGGAATTGATGGATCATTTAAAGTAATTATTTTGCATAAACAGTCAGGGTTAATTTTAAAATAGACATTTTATATAAAACTTCTCTTTGCACTTAGCAAAGAGTGACATGGGTTTATGCTATTTTAAACAACATCTTGGGAAGTTATTTGACATTGGATGTTTGAAAAAGTAAATGAAAATACCGTATCAGTTTGTTTATAATTGGTCACTAAGAAGTGTAGTGCATTGTCTAGTGGTACAGCAGTGGACCCAGGATCAGAGGGCCGTGGGTTAAATCCTCTGCCATGGCTAGGTGTGGTGTCCTTGAGTAAAACACTTTTTCTGCATATATGCTTAGTACTGGTTCTACCCAAGAAGACTTCGACCACAATTTGCATAAGTTGTATAAAATTGTTTCACTTCGTAATTGATGAAAAAATAAATAGTTTAAACTAACTCAGGAGACTAAAGAAAGTTGGTTTCATGTTTGATGAAGTCGGCAATTAAATAATTTGCCATGGATCTCTTTGAAATTCAATGCCACAGTTAAGCAGTCCATCAATAATTTGTTGTCTGGTATACAAATGAAGGCTGAGCTCTGTGGCTGCAGCATAGCCAGTCTCACAAATCAAAGGAGGTGACATTGGAGGAACTCCCTAATTACTATCAATTATTCAAATTGAATTTAAAATTAAAAGCTGGTATGCAATAAGAGAATGCTGAATTAGGGCTTTGAGTGGTTTTAGACATTTTATTGAGGGAGAAGAAGGAAACGCAAATAAAAATTAGAAAAGTTAGAAAGTTTTTTGTTTGTATGGTGTTAAGCTTTGCTTTCATTTTTTTCAGCTATATTGCGACATGGGACAGTATTCTAAGTGCTGCCACACTGGGTTATCATGGTATGATACTCCACCAAGTCACATTATACTGACTTAGGTCAATCAGACATTGAACTATCCTCTAAGCTTCACTTCTAGAACCATTTTTCAAGTCTTTGGTATGATCTGGACGCGGGATTGAACTCATGACCTTTGGCATGAGATGCATACGCTCTACCCCATGACCGCTGCTGTGGTTAAGTTAGAAAGAGCGGAGTCTTAGTGACTTCATGCTATATATCATATACTTAATTGTGCAGTAACGTGAGAAGGAAATATAAATTGTGTGGGGTTTTAGGTCACATCAGTTTATAACCGGTACTTAAGCCTACATTAACATGAAATGGCTAAAACTTGTTCAGTTTATAAGACTTAGTGTTGTGTGGTTACATGCAATAGAAATTTTGATTGGGCAGCTAATGTATTTAAAACCGTATTTCAACGGCAAATAATTGCATTAAAATTTTTAATGAATTTATAATCTCCTTATTCCCAGGACCAGGTGTTGTGTGCTTGAGCAATATGCATTTATACATTTGTTAAGCTTAAAACTGGTTCTTTCTCAAGGAAATTGACTTGTTTTAAGTTATATATTTATATGTGGTTTTGCACCTTATTACCAATTATATAATGTGGTCCAGCGGTAGAGCATCTGACCCGTGATCGGAGGGTCATTGGTTCAATTCTTTTCAGGGCTATTTGTGGTGTTCTTGAGCAAAACACTTTTTCCACATATGCTTAGTACTAGTTCTTCCCTGAAAGACTTTGTGCGTGATTTGTATATTAAAGTTGTTTCACAATCGAAGTAGAATAAATAGTTGTTTAAACTAATATAATGTTGCTGAGGTCTGCTAGATGGTTAACCACTGCTAGAGACTACAAGACATTTTCAAGTGACTGACTACGTAACCCCATATGGATATGCCATGATCATATATAACCTGTCATGTGTTGAAAATGGTGTGAAACCCATTAAAAAAAAGTAACATAATTATAAAACAGTCAATCAAACCTGTGTAAATGGCCACCTCTATTAAACAGCCATCTGTCTTAAGCAACAATATTTTCTATTTCCCATTTCTATGCTATCAGAGTAAATTAACATATACTCAGGAAAACTAGAAACGTCCCTGTTTTATAGCCGGTGAAACTTTGTCTGTGTAGTTGCTACATGTTCAATGTACATGTATTTTAAACCCTGGCGATGTTCAGAATACCATCGTGTACAGTTTACCCGATACGCACGGTTTACGTATCGGCCAGTAACCGGAACGGTCATTTGCACGTTTTGCACGTGCACGCTATACATGTCATCCGTATGTTGATTCAGTTCATGTCGTACCATTCATGCGATAGGGGCTATTCTGAAAAATTTTTCTTTAATTTTTCACTGTTTTCGATATGCCACAGCTTTCCGAAAACAAGCGAAATCAGGCAAATGGGATGCTTGTGGGTGGGACGTCCGCCAGGGTAGTCGCGCGGTGGTTCGGGTGCTGTCGGAAGACGATTGATCGTCTTGCATCCCGGTACCAACAGACTGGGGCTGTTCACGACCGGCAGCGACCTGGTAGGCCTCGTGTAACGACGACTAGAGCCGATCGTTTCATTACATTGACGCACTTACGTCAATGTCAATTGGCAGCCACAGTCACTGCTAGGCAATATGGTGTCTCAGAGCAGACCATTCGCAACCGGTTGCGTCGTAACGCCCAACCAATCAGGACACGCCGCCCGTACACTGGTCAGATAATGACCCAACGTCACCGTGCTGCCAGGCTGTTATGGGCGCGACGTCATCTGATTTGGAGAAGGGCTGACTGGAACCGAGTTTTGTTCACCGATGAATCTCGGTTCACAGTTAGTCATGCTGACGGAAGATTACAGGTATACAGGCGTAAAAATGAAAGATTCACCGATTGTTGCATTGTTGAGAAGAACAGGAATGGAGGAATTTGCCCAACGCACTGGTATTGCGTTACGTTACGTCGATGCGGCGTAGGATCATTGCATGCATTCATGCAAATGGTGGCCACACTCGGTACTAATGAGATTTATTGGATTTGCCACATTTCTTATTGAAATTCCATCACTAAACATTCAATAACACCTTTCTGAGTTTTTGGGATTTTTGATTTTGACCCCTACCTCTCTTGACCGGTTATCTCTCGAAAAGTTAACAAGATAGCCAGATGTTATTAATTTGTTTTGATACAGAAATGAATGAACTTGTTTTTCTATTTTTATTCATAAAAGTAACCCTTTTGGTTTTCGATAAATCTTTCCTGAAATATAGAGGGACGTTTCTATTTTTGCTGAGTATATATTAAGTAACAACCTGTCTTAAAAGGCCAATTTTGCTCCTTCCCTTGACTGGCTGCTTAAGACAGAATTGACTGTATTATCAAAAACCAAATATTTCCATAATCTGCATTTTCAAAATGTTGTAAAAGCTGATTTTTAGAAGTGAGTAATATCTGTTTTTAGCACTGGATAAAAATCATTTATAATTAGTCAGATACAGCAATAGTTATTTCTGGAAAAGTATTCGTAAACAGTTCTATGTGCAAATTTGCAACATTCACGAAATATTATGGCTCAAAAACTTCACGTTGTCATAAGCATAAATCAAGTCTTGAAAGTTGGTATATTTCATATCACTAAAATAGAGTTTATAGAACCAACAAAAAACTTTTTTCGTTAAAGTTTGGATCGTAACATGAATACAGGAAATTAAAGTGGAATAACAATTTAAGAGATAAAATTTACGACACTCGAGACAATTCAATAATCATGTTGAAGCTGAAAGCTGTCCTTTTGGTACCTCAAGGGCATATCCGAAATATGTAAGGAAGAAATAACATGGGATGCAGCTGCACAAAATCATGTTACTGTGTGAATTCTGCGGGGTTTTCGATCAAACATTTTAGGTTTTTTAACCTCCCTGTCTCTTGCACACATAAATGTACTCCCCCTTATGCATATTGCCCAATACAGTATCTCAAGTACAAATTAACATAAAACTGACAGAATGTTCATGTCAGAGGAATTTAAAATTCAAATTTAATAAGGCTCCTAAATTGTGGTTTTCTCAATTGAGATGTTATAAACAGTATGGAGACTTTTATAACATAGCCGATGTTCGCTGCTTGTGTAAATCATTAAAGATGATTATACAGAAGTTTACTCCTGAAGAAATTAACTGCAATTGAGTCCTTACTTTGTCAGACAATATTTATATCCATTGTTTTTATTTCATCATTAATTTTCATACCAGTCCCAATCTCATTAAAATCACATAAACTTGAAGCTTCCATTCTCTCCCTGTTTATAATTTCATTATTATATAAATTGTACAGTATTTGCAAAATGTGCTCAGGACTCGTTGCTTTGTCCTGATCAAATTTTCACAATCATGTAAAACTATATAATAAACATAGACTGGAAAATATTACAATGGTTAAACAAGAATTAGAAATTCATGCATGCTCGATACCTTACAAACATAAAACTTAATCAGCCCTGACATTATCATCGTAAATAAACTAAAGGTAACATGATTTTATTGAAAAGATTCATAATTTTCACATTTCAAATTTGGTATATATATATAGTGCAAGTTGTTGCAGCTTACATGCACAATTTTTTTGAAATTTAAAAAAAATGTCATGGCCCAATTTAAAATTTATGTTAGCCCAAGACAATTTATGATAGCTCCAACCAAACAACCACCATCAAGTATTGTGCACACAAACTACAGTCAGCCAGTTAATGTTAAATACAAAAACACAACTACAAAGTAATGATTTATTGAAATATTAAATGACCGAATTTCATTTCATTTCATAGTTCATTGGCACCATTTCATTAGCTTTTTTGAGAGAGATTAAAAATATTGCAGAACATTTTAAACACACAAGGTCACTGAGATGAGTTTGTTCAATATATGTCTCTTGAAGGTGACCTTCAGTTAATCATTTTAATAACAACATTTGCAGACACTGCCTTGTGTAAAACATATCTCTCTTGGGCATTTTTGTTATTTCTCTACGAGTCACATGCACCCTAACAGCAAATGGTGCATCAACAGCTGCCATCAGTAGCAGACGACACCAGAATTCCTGTTTCCTAGAATGGCCCTAGGCGCTTGTCAGATAACAAAAGAAGACTGCAGGCATAAGGTGCAGCTTGTAGTTAAGTATTTGACTTCTTCCACTTCCCAGTTTTGAAATCTGTATCGGGTACCGGTATTTGCTTCTTCCTTCCTTCCTCCCATCTCATCCATCATTGACATTACTCTTCAACTAAGAAGGTATAGTTTGGTGGTTTCATAATTGAACCTGAGGATTTGAAGGTCTTGGGTTTGATACCTCGGCTGCTATGGTATCCTTGAGTGTAAATATTTTATCCACTTGCTTGTTATATAATTGATTCTATTGAGAGAGACTAATTCCAGCATGATTGCTAGATGTTGGTTGGTTGTATGGCGTTTAGCATCACTTTCAAAACCATTTCAGTTATATCGCAACAGTTTCTACTTGAAACAGCGCTGCCACACTGGAGTATCACGCATGATACTCCACCCAGTCACATAGTACTGACACCGGGCTGACCGGACCTAGATGTAAAATCTAAGATCCAACAAGAAGAATCTTTACACTTATTCAGTCATTGCAGTTTATAAAATACGCATAGAACATGTAAATAGACAGTACTTATGAAATTGTTGTGTGTGTGATGGGGAGGCAATTATGATACTCCAAGAATCATGATGGTATTAGGAATTGGGGTATCGGAAAACTTGGATGTGTGTCCGTCACTGTTCTATAAATAACTTTCTAAAAGGATTTGATGAGACTCAGAAAAACAACAGATAAAGTGAACAATTTGACAGAACCATTCTGCAGGCATTGTGTTTGATTCAATAAAGATTATAGCAGGTGTCAAGATAATGAAATCATATCGCAGAGTTTGACACATTTGTACAGACTACAAGACAGCTTAACCGGTTACAGATTTATCAATCTGATTTAGATCCTTGCAAAAAACTCAGAGAAGGCATTGAATGGAAGTCTCAGATTAAAGGCTGATAAAGGTTCATTTTACGTGTCTTTTAGAATTTGATAGCATAATTTCTATTGACAATTTATCTGATAGTTTTTTATACTGCCTTGATTTCTGATTTTGGTTGATGCTGATCACTTCTCAGTCACTAGATTTTCAAATGTCCATAAGGCTCTGGATGAAAAATTATGAAAGAATAATTTATGGGTTTCATATGATAATGGTGTACCAACATATATGACAATGGGAAAGAGGATTCCAGGTTAGCCTAGTCAGCAGCTGTCTGACTATCAATTCAGGGGTGATATGCTTCTCATCGTCAATCATTACTTGCAGAGATGGGTGTTCTCGAGTACTGGTTAACTTTCTATAATCCTAGGAAACAGTGGATAGGTTAACTTGTCATTTATTAGCCCTTAATGGCATAAAAATGATGCTAGATACTCAAACAATCAAACAAACAAACAAACAAACAAAGATTACTCTCATCAGACAGCCTCTACACTACAGGCCCCAGTTTCACTAAACATCTCAACTTGAGATTTTCCTTAACTATTTCTTTTTAAATGTCATAACTCCATTTACATTGACCATTTTGCATGTTACCCTTTACCAACAGGTTAAGATTCGTTCCTACTTCAATTCTGTGTGGACATTTGAAGCTTAATGAGTTCTAGCAATTGTTAAGAGAAGTTGCGAATTATGAGTTGAGGAAAATCTCAGCTTGAGATGTTTAGTGAAACTGACCCCTGACAGATCTGCTTTACCCTAATGTAGAAAAACCAGGAATTTCCTGCCCGCCTCACAGTTCATGTCACTAATGCATTTACCAAATTGTCATGTGGATTGGTTTCGGCTGAAACAACTGACAAATCAGTATGCTTGTATATCTCTGCCATGTAATGGCAATGGCTCTCAAGTTTATGTATTATATATAACTTTGAAAATGGTACTATTGGTGTAGTTACCGTATGTATTAATGATGCATTGCCTATAACACTTTGTTCAATAAATGATGGAAAGTTTATTGAATCACAAAGAGGAAGGTCCCATTTGGAAATAATGTTTGATTCCGTCCTTGTAGTTTATCTTTATTATGAGAAATTCATCAAAACACAGGGTGACATTTTCCTTTTTATTCGTCAATGTTTTAGCAGAACCCGATACTGACCGATGAGTGATTTTATCGTGGGATGAGATTTAATATTTGGTCATCAAAATTAAAGAATTTTACATCACAGAGACAAAATAGAATATAAGTTATTGAACAGAATCGTTATAACAAAAGATATTTGATATAAATTTGCAGTTATATTGCTATGATCCAAAATATATCGGCGATGTAGGCAAGGCCTCTTTAATAAACTGATTATTGATGTATTGATGTAACAGCAAGTTTCTGTTTGCTTGGTGTAAACTACAGGTAATGTATATTTAAAAAAAACATTTAGTAATAAATGTGTGATTAACTCACAACCTGATCAAGGTCAACAAGGTTTGGCTCTCAGTCTGTTAATTCTTACCACTTCACCACACCTGCTGTAGAAAAAAAAAATCTTGATTATATTTAAAAACCCAACATTTGCTGCTTCAGTTTACCTCACCTAGAGCCTGGGCACAGTCTCCATGATGATTGATATATGACACTGCTTCTCACTGCCATTCATGTCTCGCCACTAATTCAAGTGTAAAAGTTATCAGTTACTTGCAGAGATTGGTGTGCTCAAGTACTGGTTAATCTTCCAGGTTACCAGAAAAGAGTGATTATCTGTTAGCTCTTGATGGCATAAACATCTAAATATTAAAGCAAACAAGCAAAACCCCTGATGTCATTATCAATCTTTCTTTAATGTGTCATTTTATACAATATGTATCAATAGGAAGACTAAAACTACAAAAACAACGAAAAATCAAAATTTGTGTTATGAAAAACAATTCAAAAATGATATTGATAACTCAGGTAATACCGGTACATATAATTTCAATGTATTTTAAAATATCTGTTGCACTATTAAACTTGAATAATAATAATTTATATATAAAATTAGTGTTCCATCATTATATGCTTTTTTCAAAATATCTTGCCTGCAGGCAGTGTATGGCTGTCCATAACAAACTAATGTGTATTGTATGTACTACCAGAATCACTGTTTTCACAAAATAACCTTTAAATGATATTACATTTGTTTAATCACCTTTGTAAGTTTGCAATCTCTGCTCTTCTTCTCTCACCTGGAATATTCTTTATGGCATTTTACAGTTGCACTTGTGTTTTCTGGAGTTGATGTGTTCCTTCTTCTTGTCTCATCTGGAATCTTCCTTATGGCTTCTTTGAGTTCAATAGTGTTTTCTTGAATTGGTGTGCTCCCACTACTTTTCTCATCTGGAATCTTCCTCATGGCTTTCTTGAGTTACATTAGAGTTCTTTGGAGTGGTGGGTGTTTTCACTCTACTTTTCTCATCTGGAATCTTCCTCATGGCTTTCTTGAGTTACATTAGAGTTCTCTGGAGTGGTGGGTGTTTTCACTCTACTTTTCTCATCTGGAATCTTCCTCATGGCTTTCTTGAGTTACATTAGAGTTCTCTGGAGTGGTGGGTGTTTTCACTTTACTTTTCTCATCTGGAATCTTCCTCATGGCTTTCTTGAGTTACATTAGAGTTCTTTGGAGTGGTGGGTGTTTTCACTCTACTTTTCTCATATGGAATCTTCCTTATGGCTTTCTTGAGTTACATTAGAGTTCTTTGGAATGGTGGGTGTTTTCACTCTACTTTTCTCATATGGAATCTTCCTTATGGCTTTCTTGAGTAACATTAGAGTTCTCTGGAGTGGTGGGTGTTTTCACTCTACTTTTCTCATCTGGAATCTTCCTCATGGCTTTCTTGAGTTACATTAGAGTTCTTTGGAGTGGCTGGTGTTTTCACTCTACTTTTCTCATATGGAATCTTCCTTATGGCTTTCTTGAGTTACATTAGAGTTCTATGGAGTTGGTGTGTTGTACTCTACTTGTCTCATCAGGGATATTCCTTATGGCTTTCTTGAGTTCAATAGTTTTTTTATAGAATTGGTGTGCTCCCACTATTTTGAATTAGAGTTTTCTGGACTCTCCTTTTTACATTTGAAATCTTCCTCATGGCTTTCTTCAGTTGTATTAGAGTTCTCTGGAGTTGGTGTGTTGGCTCTACTTGTCTCATCTGGAATCTTCCTTATGGCTTTCTTGACTTCAGTAGTGTTTTCTGGACTCTCCTTGTCTCAACTGGAATCTTCCTCATGGCTTTCTTGAGTTGCATTAGATTTCTCTGGAGTTGTTGTGTTGACTCTACTGGTCTCATCTGTAATTTTCCTCATGGCTTTCTTGAGTTGTATTAGAGTTTTCTCGAGTTGTTGTGTTTCCTCTTCTTGCCTCATCTGGAATCTTCCTTATGGCTTTCATTAGATGCATTAGAGTTCTCTGGAGTTGGTGTGTTACCTCTTCTTGTCTTATCTGGAATCTTCCTCATGGCTTTTTTTAGTTGCCTTAGAGTTTTCTTGAATTTTCCTTATGGCTTTCTTGTGTTCATTAGAGTTTTCTGGAGTAACTGTTGGTGTTCTCGTTTCATCTTAATCTTCCTTAAGGCGATCTTGAGTCCATGAGGTATACTTATGAAAACAAGTTTGCATTTTTTTTGTTTATTATTTTGAAGTAACATATTTCTAAGAAATGCATGTTTAACAATTAAGCATCATCTTTACCAAATCCTTTTCAATTTCTCTTATATGTTCCAAACTACAATTATGTTCCATAATTTGTCTTCCATATAGTATAGGGCCTTTCTTCTGTCAATCGCTCAATCATCTGTCAGTTTTCCTTGTATAGTATTCCATTATAAAAGTAAATATGTTGAAAGCAAACTTTCTACAGACTCATATCTGTATTTCACGCAGCAATAAAAATGCAGCATAACTAAGTCTTTTGACAATTATTATATCAATAATTGTTGCAGTTTAAAGGGAATTGATCAGGATTTTCCAGCTTTTAAAATTGGCTAAAAACATATTTTCCAAATATACCATGCCTATATATACTTACTGACACTGCACAGTATTGCCAAAAATATATTTAATTAAACATGCCATAATAATATATTGAAAAGGGCTTTCCTGATTTGGGCTATGCGCCTAGGTTAGGCCAAAACAGATTTCCCGCTTAAATCGCAACATGTTTTGTGACGTATCAAATGAGTTGCGTGATTCTATTTTGATTTCAAACTGATTCGTTATACACAGGAGTGGATCCCCGATTTAAGTTAAGAGGCCTGAGGGGTACAACACAAAATCTGAATGGGTGCACATGTTTTTCAGTAGAAATATAGTGAATCTTAATAAAATATAGGAGTTTATTGGCAAGATGGGGGCATGCGTAATTTTTTTAAAGAATAGATCCACTATTGAAACAGGCTTTCACATAATAACAAGTTGGCTGCTTTTAAAAAGCATCCAATGGTTAGTTCTTAGAAAAGAGGTGGCAATTAGTAAATGAATGTGTAAGTTTGAGTTTGTACGAAACATGCTTGTTTATTGATGTAAAGATGTAAATTATAGTCAAACAGTATATATATATTTTTTTGAGCCATATTATGAGCCGTTTAATATTAATACGTACATACAAACATAACATGACAACATAAATGTTTGATTTGAATAAGCATATATTTTTCATTCAATAATCAATCATGAATTTTTCATTAATTAATTAAGTTCTATAATTCTTTGTTTGTTCATTCATTCATATATTTGGTAACATTTATTCACTCATATGTTCTGTTGTTCATTCGTCAGCTCATTCATTCGTTTTTCATTCTTTTATTCATTTTTTATTAATACATTATTATACAGGTGTAGTTATCGTCAGTTAACGCATTTGTCGTCTGCAAGTCTGATCAATACTTAATCGCGGTTTTATTTTCTCACCTTGGATTTAGCCATTTTATTTGGTCTGTTATTGAGCGAATAATAATTGATGAGAGTGTATCAGAGTTGAATGACTTTTTGTCAAATTTAAAGCTGTTCCTATATTTCCATATATGCCACTTGGCTGCAGATATTACAGTATTTAAGATATTGCATTTCATAGGAGGCTTGTAAAAGTCAAGTGCTATTTAATTGTAATTCAAATTGCGCGGTTAGATGTCGATTTTATCTATGAGATCATAAATTATGATTTCTAGATATTTTATGACGGGTTTTATATTATCGCATCTAAAGAATAGATGAATTAATGTTTCTCTTTCCTTTTTTGCATTTGTTACATAATCCATTTGATAATCACATTATATATTTGTGTTCCCTAAAAATTGCATTATGAAGAAATGTCCATTGGAACTCAGCAGCTTGGCTTTGCTGGAACTTTTAATATTCATCCATATATGCTTCCACTCGACATTATTTACTAAAAGTTGCTCTTCCCATTTTATTTCTGTATTTCTGTATTTCGTGACGGGTTTTTATTGCTATGAGAATTTGTAAAGACAAGTATTTGTTTCGTCTTGAGTTTATTTGGTGGAATAAGTTCTTTCTTAAAAATTAGAATGTTTGTGTCTTTCATAAGTAAATTAGAAGTTAAATTTTGTATTATTTGATAATCGTTTGTCTTTAAGTCATCAATAAATTTTTAACCTCGGTGATCCTGTTTTGGGCGAACTGTAGCTTGCCAAGGAACGTGTTTTCAGAAATAAAGGTTTTTGCGTTCGTGTCTCATATATCAGATAGTGTTTTAATGTTGCTTTTTGAAAATGATTTTAGAAAGAGAGGTTTATTTGAAAAAGAAATCTCATGATTTCCAAACACTCGGTTTTGATTTGGATATTGAAGACCTTCAATACAGGAGCATTGACATAAGAAGTAGTCTTGTGCAAATTGTGTGTCTACAGATTTCAGATTATATTTTCCAAAAGCATTCCAGTGGTCAAGTTCCATATTTAAAATCTTATATAAAATTGTAGTCTTAATTTGCATATATCGAATAACATTGTTAAGATTAATCATACCAAGTCTGCCATATTTAGTGTTTTGGTAAATTTTTGCCTTCAAAACTAAAAGTTTTTTATTTTTTCAAATGAAGTGTAGCATAATATTTTGTAAGTCAGATGCATATCTATCTGGAATTCTTCACATTTTTAATTCGAAATTTATTTTAGATAATGCAAATGTTTTCAAAATAAGAACATTTCCTTGATAGGTAAGATTGCACGACTTCCAAACTTGTAAACACATTTTTATTTTATTGATCTTATCGATCCATATTGCATCATTATCAATGTCATATCCATGGGATACACCTAGTGTTTTCACAGTAGATTTGGTCCATTTGATTTGTTTGAAAGTAGATGTTTTATCTTTAAGTCTGCCTATAAAGAGGCCTTGAGTTTTATCTTTATTTATTTTAGCACCCGATGTGTTTTCATATACTCTTAATTGTTTAAATATGAACAGCAATGATTTTTCATTTCTTGCGTGTTGTCAACATATTTGTTTAATTTGGTTTCAAGTTGTATATTGTTATGGGCTGGAAGCAGTATTCCGTTTATATTATTATCATTTCATATAGCACAGGCCATAGCTTCTGCTTGAAGAATATATAAAATCGGCGCTACCGGACAACCTTGCTTTATTATCTAAGATCTCGATATCTCGAAATATTCTGATATAAAGCTGTTGGTTTCTATAACAGTTTTTGATGATTTTAATGACATGAAAATCCAGTTTGTGAATTTTTCACCAAAACCAAAGCGATTTAAGCATTAGTAAATCCATTTCCATTCCGACCTATCGAAAGCCTATATTTTATCTAGAAAAACTATAATACCATTAATGTTTTCAGTGTCTGCATATTCTATAAAATCTTGAATTAACCGATTAGCTTCGTTGATATACTGTCCATTAATGTAACCTTTTGATTTGAGTGAATGAGTTCCGGTAATAGAGGTTTAATTCTTTCAGAGAAACATTTGGCTATTATTTTGTAGTCATTATTTAATAATGTTAAAGGGCGCCAGTTCTTGAGATTTTCACATTTGCCATTATTGTAAATAAGGGAGAGTATTCCTTTGCACTAGGAACTAGATAGAGTCAAACAGCATATTTAAGTTAAGAAAGGTAAAAACAACTGCGCACAAGGTAGTAAATTATTGTAACACGGGTGATACCAAATCCTGACCAGGTTCCGGCTAAAACGGCCAATTTTGGCTGCAGGGAAAAGGCAAATGTGGTGTGGTTAATGGAAACTTTTGATTTGCATATAATTTTAAAAAAAATGTATTGAAACTTACCTTATACATTTTGTAACATATTAACTGTTTTGTAATATAAAATTTACTACTGTTATGTGATCATATATATTTTAAAAAAATTGTATACATATTTTAAATTAATTTGTGGATATATTATTTTAAAAATACAATTAAACAACTACTGTTGTTTTTTCTTCAAAACTTGTTGGGCGATATGTCTGATTCTGGCAACGTGCTGAAAGTACACCACACCAGTCAACTCATCTTGTTTTTAAAGTTTTTTTGTTGTTTATTCTATAGTAAATAATAAAAGTTTAAAGGCTTGCCATTCACAAAGAAACCCATATAAAAGAAGTGAAACTTACAGTTTACTGTTTGTCAACCTCTGCACTACCAAAATATGATGAGAAAAATAGGGGTCATGTGTCATATAAGAGATTTTTTCTGCTCATTGTATACACTGTTGACAAAGTGAAAGTAAAAATCATATATTCATACCCCAATGTCCAAGCATTAATTTTTTTCTAAATTCACAATTTGAAATGTTCAAAATACATTAATAATGCCATTCAAACAAAAAAATGAGCATTAAAATAAGGAAAATGCATTTTTGAAGAAGAAGACAGTACAGTACGCATGAAAACATACCCGAGCAAACCCCAGTTTCTGTTCTAAACGGTGGGGTTTGCTCGGGTACAGTGTATGAAGAAATATGAAGAAAGAGTTTCTAAACCAAACCGGTTAAAAATAATGTTGTTATCAAATATTTATGCTTACTCTATACTTTTTGGTTAGTTGATTTAAATATGTTTATTATGGTAAATAACCATGAAAATTACTGCACCAACATGCAATCCTTAACACTGTGGCGTCACCACCCATCAAAATATAGTGCGATATTTATGTGATTAATTTAACTAAAATCAAAGTATTTTTGTTCTATAATTAAGAATATAAAATACTTTGCTTGGAATAATGAGTTCAGTTATTTGCAAAGTAATACATCGAGTCATAACGAAGCTACTGCTGTCTGTCCGCGCCATTTTAGAAGTTTCTGTCAATGGTGTCAGATGTATTTTAGATGATTTAATAACTAAGTAAGCCAGAAAATGCACTTTGTTGGGAAGCTTTTAAATTTAATAAAAAAATTGGTACACATATTTTCTATCGGATGTATAAATAACCCTTATCATGTTTTACTATAAGCTGTGAAATACACCTTGCGGCAATAACATTCGATTAACAATTGTCACCCGCTGTGCGAAAGGAGGTCAATTTTGATATACGTCTTGCCGCAATGTATTAACTTGTTTTTTTCTCCAAGTGGTCAAAGCTGGGACTTTCGGACCGAAAATTGCTTGCGTCATTAAACTATTTGATAAAAACCCGCAGTATTACTTGTTTGCTTGAGTTTTTTAACAATTACTTTGATTATAATATAAATAACATCAATTAAGGAAAGTTATCAAACCTGGACCGATTTATTTTGATGTCGGACCGGAATTGTTTGCGTTAGCCATAACGTTTGGAAAAATAGTTGTAGTTTAAACTTATTTATTTTACTTTGATTGTGAAACAAGTTCTTACAACTTAGACAAATCACGCTCATAGTCTTCCTGGGTAGAACCAGTACAAAGCATATGCGGAAAAAGTGTTTTGCTCAAGGACACCTCCCATAGTTGTGGCGGAGGATCAAACACACGACCCTCCGATCATGGGTTCGGTGCTCTACCACTAGACCATGTGCTCCACATTAATAGTTGTCAGAGTACTGATCTGTGCATCATCAACGTAACTTGAACTAAATAATTAATATAAAATGTCCATACCGTTTATATATCTTATCAATTAATTTGACATATTTCCTCCATATTACTAACTTGGCAATCCAAAAACATGCTTCAATTTTCAAAAAGAAATGACATAAACATGTCACTTTCAAGGACTTGAAATCATGTACGTTTCACCCTTACAATATCCTTTTGATGTTAGCTGAGGCATGGTGACATCACAGTCATCAAAGAGACAACAGCAAACGTGTTGTTTCATTCAATACATGCAATGAAATTGTGCAGTTCTTTTTCACATAAACTCTCTCCTTAGGTTGCCCTCATAATAATTGATTGATTGATTGAATATTTAGCGTCATTTTTATGCCATCGAAGGTTAATTAACAGATGATCAGTTAACCTAACTACTGTTTCCTGGGATTAACCAGTACTAGAGCACACCCCATCTCCACAAGTAACTGATAACTTTCCCACTTGAATCAGTGGTGAGAGACGAATGATAATGAGGCACAATGTCGTATATCAATCATCACGGAGACTGTTGCCCGGCGGGGGATTCGAACTCACGACCCTTGGATTGATAGTAAGACGCGTAACCGACTGAGCTAATCAGGCTCATAATAATTGAACGTACGCTCATGTGTATATGTCTGTTTTCGTAAGGTGACCGCGGCATGGTCTAGTGGTAGAGCGTCCGCCTCGCATGGGGAAGGTCATGGGTTCGATCCCAGGCCGGGTCATACCATAGACTTTAAAAATGGTACTAGAAGCTTCCTCGCTTGACGTTCAGCATTTAGAAGAGAGTTCTAGGTCTGGTCAGCCCGGTGTCAGTATAATGTGACTGGGTGGGGTATCATACCATGTGTCTGCGGCATGATAATACAGTGTGACAGCGCTCAGAATACTGTCGCAAGTAGACATCGTCGCGATATGACTGAAAAATTGTTGAAAGCGACGCTAAACACCATACAACAACAACAACTGTTTTGGTAAAGTTCAAATTGGTCCTGTTTAGCTTTCGAATAAATTCAATGATTTCTTAAACCACATGAATACTGAACATGCATTTAGTCCGTATATTTTATGTATGTACAGAAAAGGAATATAAATGCAGACATACAGATAGTCATACTACCGGGAGCTTAATTAATTTACGCTGAGTTTTTGTTTCATTTAAATGATATAAGTATTATGGATTTTGATAACTAAATATTTAATTAATTGAAAGTATTTACAATATGTTAAAATGAATTGTTATGTGTTTGACTTTTTTAATTATTTCTTTCCTATTTAATCACATGCCGCGGGTTCATTCATCTGGCACGTGTTACAATCAAATATACATATCAGCAGGGTTCTTTCGTGATCGGTGTACCAATAAGGCACCAGCTGACTTGCAATTTGACTGACACATGTGCGATACTATGACATAACACAACAAGGGGTCCATATTACTGAGTGCCATACAAGTAGCAGTATAGCACATTGTGCGTTTTTCAACCAAGTTGTAAATCTTTGTCATTATATATTATGGTATAAACATAAATAATAATTTCAGATTTTTTTTATAAGTTTCATTGGACTCCATTTTAAATTGAAATTTTCCAAAAGTACTTCCAGTGCACTTATTAATTTTTTGTACCCATGCGATATGCGTATAACATAATGATATCGCATCAGAAAGATTTATGAAGCCACATTCGAACCCCATTTGAGAAAAAAAAAACAGATTAAAATTTTAAAGCATTAGGTTAACTTCTAGTGCATTTCTCAAAATATGTTTTTGCATCTGTGTAAAACAAGTTAAATATAATAATAACGGGAAAAAAATAATGTCAGAAGTCAACTTCAAAGTTCCAGCGCACAGATCATAATATAACTGTATGAATCCATGCATTACGCATTGAATATAAAACCAATTTAATTTGAATATTTACAAAACAAATTTTTTTTTATTCATATAATTTTGCTACCGACGAGTAATGAATGGGGAAGGGTTGATTTCATCATTTATAAATATTTTTAAGAATCAGTATACAAAAGTACTCGTAATCAATCTTGTATACTGAGAAATATAGCAAAAAATATGTAAAAAGGTATATGTTAAATATGCATACAATGATTTTTTTTTAAATAAGTGTCTGTTTAGATTTTTGTTTCAAAATGATTGCTGAGAACAACGCTATAATTTAATTACGTAATTTATAAGATGAGGGTGGGATTATAAATAGCTACTATTAAAGTCCTCCAGACTTATAATTACTTGCCTAAACCAGTGACTTAATTAATTGTTTATATGTCTGCCTAAACCAAATAGGACAATGGGCTTTAACATTTCAATATCGAAATGTCAAAAGAACAAACATTTTAGTTTATAGGAACACACGAGAACACACACGGCAATGTTGTTCCTATCATTTTAGTCATGTATTAGTATCTCTAATTGAAGCTTTAACCTTTTTTATAATACAAACTAGTTTTCAAAATATCAGCAGACATATAAATTATTAAGTCGCTGATTTCAGTAAAAAAAAGTTTTAAGAAAATGTTATCCGATGATTTGTTTCTATCATAAATTGTTAAAAATGGAATAGTTGGTACATTTGTTGTCATGTATAGATAGACCCGTGTAAGTACTGTTATGTATGGTATGCGATAAGGTCATCAGACTACACATTGGATCTAAATATAGACCAAATGGGTTTGTAATAACGGTATTAATAAACAGGACAAACTGATGAACACATCGGCATCCGAGGTGATGTACATGTAGTTACATGTAATTACAGACCTGAGCCACATATATTTATTAAATATTACAGATGCTTGTCAGTATTTCCTTTACAATGCTGTTTCGAATCTAAAAAATCAACTGTTTTAAATTATTTTATTGTCGCGAAACATTTTCCGGTATTGCATAACGTATTGTGCATATTATTATGAACTAATTACATACGAAACCCTCAACAAGCACAAATGTTAAGGTAATTAATTATCATTACAGAATATGGGTATTTACCGTCTTTAATTGATGTGCACAAATGACTTTTTAGTCAAACAAAAATATATAAATTCCTTATTATGGTATCTTACATTGTACATAACACGGCCTTTACACCGGATCATATAAGTGTATGTAATTATGTAAATACAGAACTGATACCCATAAAACCCACTTTACCGAATCCTTATCAGTATACGAAACTCCTTACCAGCAGAAGCATGGCTACTGGCGGGAAATCCCCATCGGGTGGTAGTGGGGGGAGAGTACCGTGAAAGTTTTCCTGCCGAAAAAAAGTAGTACCGAGTTTCATGAAAGTGGTCACGTGACAGTTTACTTAAACGCTCATGGGTAGGAACATGTAATGATAACCGCCATTATGCGACTACTCCAGAAGCACATCCATTTCTAATGGTGGCTATGCCTATCATAAACCTAATAAAAATGTTTTTCTAATTACCTCTTTTTTACTAAGTACTATCAATATGCAGTAATCCTGCCAAGTTTTAGGCATGAAGTACTGAAACTTTTGTCAGAATACCACTTTCTTCATGGTCATTATATACAGGCGCGAGATGTTGACAGACATGCAATTTTGATGTGTTTGACTAATTTTACCGCCCCAAAAATTTCTGGACCAAGTTTAATTAAAAATTTTACACCAAAATAGTCTCATGACATATTGAAGACATTATCTTATCAAAATCCATTACTCAATACTACGCAAATGCAAAATATTGCACATTTCAACAATTGAAAATAAAAAATGTTTACAATTTTGTCATTTTTCATGAAATTTCATTGTAGATATGCACATGTATGCTTTATTTTAGGCATAAATATTACAAAATTTGTTTATTACGAAGAAAATGTCTCCAATTTGTCATTTAAGACCATGAGAGTGTAAAAATGAGGTTCATTTACCTACAATTAACATTTTGGGAAATCACCCCCATATCTCACTGAAGTCTGTTTTGTAAGAAACCTTAATTCTATTACTTTACTTATTACTTCTTTTTATACCCCCGACAAACGAAGTTTTGAGGGGGTATATTGGAGTCACCCTGTGGTCGGTCTGTCGGTCTGTCGGTCGGTCTGTCCATTGCAATTTTCCTTGTCCGGAGCATCACTTGAAAAGTACTGGATGGAATTTCATCAAACGTCATACAATGGTAGAATATAATGAGAGGAAGTGCAGTGTACAAGAAACATAACTCTATTCTTGCTAATTACAGAGTTATTGCCCTTTGATATTTTTTCTTGTGTGGAGCATAACTTGAAAAGTACCGGATGGAATTTCATCAAGCTTCATACAATGGTAGAATATAATGAGAGGAAGTGCAGTGTACAGGAAACATAACTCTATTCTTGCTAATTACAGAGTTAGTGCCCTTTGATATATTTCCCTTGTCCGGAGCATTACTTTTAAAGTACTGGATGGAATTTCATCAAACTTCATACTATAGTAGAATATAATGACAGGAAGTGCAGTGTACAAGAAACATAACTCTATTCTTGCTAATTACAGAGTTATTGCCCTTTGATATATTTCACTTGTCTGGAGCATTACCTTTAAAGTACTGGATGGAATTTCATCAAACTTCATACAATGGTAGAATATAATGAGAGGAAGTGCAGTGTACAGGAAACATAACTCTATTTTTGCTAATTACAGAGTTAGTGCCCTTTGATATATTTCCCTTGTCCGGAGCATTACTTTTGAAGTACTGGATGGAATTTCATCAAACTTCATACAATGGTAGAATATAATGACAGGAAGTGCAGTGTACAAGAAACATAACTCTATTCTTGCTAATTACAGAGTTATTGCCCTTTGATATATTTCACTTGTCTGGAGCATTACTTTTAAAGTACTGGATGGAATTTCATCAAACTTCATACAATGGTAGAATATAATGAGAGGAAGTGCAGTGTACAAGAAACATAACTCTATTCTTGCTAATTACAGAGTTATTGCCCTTTGATAAAAAAATTTGTTTCTTGTCAAACTGTTTCTTGTTTTTGTCTGGAGCATAACTTTAAAACTATTGGATATAATTTAATAAAACTTCATACAATGGTAAACCATTTTCTGTCATGGCGGCGTTCGGGGGTATTCATCACCTTCAGTGATAGCTCTAGTTTACTCAGTAATATTAACTTGCAGTAATATTGCCAAGTTTTAGGCACGAAGTACTGAAACTTTTGTCAGAATACCACTTTCTACATGGTCATTTTATATACAGGCGCGAGATGTTGACTTGACATATCATTTTAATGTGTTTGAATAATTTTTCCTAAAATAATTGTTTTGAACCTAATTCAACTAAACTTTTTACACTAAAATAGTCCCATGACATATTGAAAACATTATCTTACCGAAATACATTATTCAATACTATGCAAATGATGAAAAATTGCACATTTTAATTATTTAAAATAAAAAACCTTCAAAATTTTGTAATTTTTCATTACATTTCAATGTTAATATGCACGTATATGTTTATTTGAGGCATAAACGTTACAAAGTATTTTTTTGTGAAGGAAATGTCTCCAATTTGTCATTTAAGACCACGAGATTGTAAAAAGAGGCTATTTTACCTACAATTAACATTTTGGAAAACCATCCCCATCTCACTGTTCCAAAGTCAGTTTGTTCTTTATTCTATAGTATATAATACCAACATATGTGCACACTGTTTCCAATCATGGTTGTGCTATGCCTGAAGAAAATATATTTCTGTTGTATCAAGTAAAGTAAACAACTGTAGCTGCTTGAATTTGTTATTATTTCCGTTGTTATCGGTTCAGCATATAAATGATTGATTAAATACATGGTTACATCAACTCAGCAGGAATCTGTCATAAACTGTCATAAATCTTCAAAAAAGATAAGTTTCAAGACCTCAATTAAGGGTTTTTATTTTATTTTTCAATATTTTCGGTTAAATATGCAAAGGGCAATGCATGATGATAATTTAAATGCCACTATCAATTGTTACACACACTGCATTTACATTTTCCATATAGCGGAAAAATTGGTAGGCTCAGCCGGTAAATATAGCCAGGGTTTTAATAAAATAAAGTATCAATTGCTGCACACTCCCATAATGCAGTTTTGAAAAGCAATGGCAACCTCCTTGTATAGAATGCTGTGTTTTAACAAGTGATAATGATGTTCAATATGGCAGTGCCAAGAGTCAATTTCTTAACCGACCTCTATAAAGGTTTCGCTTGCTAATGCGACCTAACCAAAAATCGTTTCATCTTAGAAAGAGTCTGAATGACGTCATAGTATTAAAGTGCTGTCTTTTTTTAGAATGGGGATTTTGTTTCAAGTTTACCACTCCAATTTGAATATAGATATGTCACTTTTTGGTCGATTTGAAATACCAAACCATTCGTTTTTTATACATTAATGGTAATGAGATGCTTTTTATCCATTCTAATTTTTTTTTTATTTTTTAAAACATTTATAGGCTTTTTTCCTGATAAAGTCTCTTTAAGGGTAATTTTCTGTAGCTGAACTTTGATAATTAAAAAAAAATCGGAACACTGCTTCTGCAGTAATGACTACTTTTGTATTTTCTATAACAATATATCAAATATTACACTGATAGGGTATCATCCTGTAACAAACACAATGTTTATAAACATCATGTTATGGAAGCCGCCTCATACATTTTGTATTAATTGCTGTAATGGAATAATATCCGGTTGCAGCTTTGCTTTATTGTTGAGCTTTCTTCTGTCCATATAACTTCAATCATCTGTCAGCTTTCCAATACTCATTTGTTAACATAAAGATTTTGTAAACAAACACTCTGCAGATATCCATAATTCAAACAGCATGCGTTAATTCCATGGCACGATTCACATGTTCTAGGAAGCATGCTGCAAGTCATAAAATGCATCACAACACGGTCCTTTTGGCAGTTATACTGCTTATGAACATTAATAATTTAAAAATAAGTCATGTTTAGTGTTTCTGCTGTAATGATGGAAGTCTTTTGTTGTTTCACAGTTCATCAAAAATATTACACAGTGGCTGGATATTAACATATAAGGCACATTATCAGTTATTAAACATAATGTTCCTTTATTTCTTCTTTTCTTTAGCTCGCTAGGATGAAGTCCGAGGAGAGCTAGTGCCATGACCCCGTCACCCAGGTTAAACTTTCAAGTTTAAGTTTAAAATATCTATGCAACCACTCACTGGATGAGAATGAAACTTCGCATGTGTATTCACCATCATCACTGGAACACACAGGGACAAGAACCATAACTCTGGATTGCATTTTGGCACAGTTATGGCCTTTTTTGGACTTAGATACCCACGGGCGAATTTTGTTATCTTCTGGCAACACTTGTTCCAATGAGATTTAACATCATTTTCAGCACATAAGTGATCTTGAGATAGTGCCTTCAAAACATCATGTAGCTAAGGATACCCTTCATCTGTTTTACATTAATTGTTACAATGATAATATTATCTCTGTTATGTTCAGTTGAGTCCTTAAATTTGTCATTTTATTATATTTCTTGCCCTATTTATATTCTGTAGAAACGGTTCTAACTCTTTCTGTAATGAACCATTCGATATCTATATGATTATGGCGTTGTGTACTGATAGGCCAGCGAATTAACAATCTGCTAAACTTTTTAATTTTGATGATTAGGAAAGCACTGCAACCAAATATTTAATTTTTTTAAAGGTTCATAATTGTGCTAAAGTAGCGCGAAAGCAATATGAAATATTCATTGTTTTTTTTTTGCCTTTCCTTAAGATTAAAATTTGTGAAGAGTAAAGTTTGATAACAATATTCTTAAATTTTTTTTTTTTTCATTTTGCCTGAAATTGATGCGAAATGATAAATTATGCATGAAATGATGAAATGTGAAGACCAGCCTCCATTTCAGTTCTGGATAACTGTTTACTGAAGTGAAACTACGCCTCTGTTTTGGCGCTTGCATTTCCATGATGGAATCACAAATGACCTGATTGGCCGGTCATGCGTTGTTTGTCCAGAAATACAATGTCATACAGATGTAGTGTTTACTAAGAGAAAGTTTGCTTGTCTAAGGAAAATGGCAGAGTAGCACCCAATATTGATTGCTGATAATATTATCGACTTCTTTGATTGACAGCCCGGGTCAGGTCAATATGGCAAAGTGTCCAGTATTATATAATAATTCTGTGTGGCAACTAGAATTAGTTGTTCAGTTACCTAATGCCATATTTTAAAATTCATTAGGATTGTGCTATTTGGGTATTTATAGAATGATAGAATAGATCAAGCTTATTAAAAATGAAATGATGTAGTAGATAAAGATAAAAGATTAAGCATACCATTGGTTTTCATTCAAAATGGCTATTACATACTGGTTATTTTCCATATTTTTCATTAAAATTTGCCAATACTGCATCTGCATCCAAAACAATTAAGTTGATATCCAATCAGAACAGATTATTTGTTGACAATGTAGACATATGTGCAAATGTCAGACAGATGAAACTGCAACATTACAGTGCCGACCACACAACTCTTTAGGCTGAAATACCAGAGTAATATTATAATTTTTCATAAAAAAGTACCTGGAATTGCTGAGGCAACAGTTTATTCTACAAAATATTACTCTGTTGTAAAGAATACAATGTGATGCTGGAATTCTTTTATATATTTCTCTGAATATAAGTTTTCAGGTCTGTAAGTATCAAACTATTTGAGGGAATTATATTTTTGTTCCTTCTGAAAAGTTTGTATTTTGTTAGTTCTCCAATTTGAACGATGTAACTTTCACTTTCATTTTTTCAATATAGCATGCATGCATCCCTTACGAGCAATGGTCATCATTGAGAAAGTAAAATGAAATGTTGCATCTCAAATTATGCTCACCAAACTCAAAATTGGCCCAGGACTTGATCCTTTCATTTTAGGTGTAGATCAACAGAGGGCGGGGGATGAGTTGATGTGGTCACATATGAGGAGTTGAACAAAAACAAAATCTTGATATGCAGGAATTGGAGACAAAGACACCAGAGTAGAGTAATAGATATTGAAAGCCCAACTATGTGAATATTTGAGATTTTAATAAAGTCCCAGCCGGGTTAATTAGACTAAAATATCATTCCTTAGGATTGGAATTTAGATAATCAATTTCAAATTTGTCTGAATACCCTGGGAATGCCTGACCCCTCTCACAATCGAAAACAACTGATAATATGCATTAAACGCCTTTCTACTTTCAGGTATGGAGAAATCTGACATCATTCTGGTCACGATCGTGTCACTTTGTTCCGTTGTCTTCTTTATATTAATAATGATGCTGTGTGCTTGGTGTTCGAGATGTTTCGGCAGAAAGAAAAAAATCGATGAAGAAGAGGAGAACTTGTCCAGATCAAGGTCATATCGCTCTGTGGAGCTTGATAGTGACAACGGCAGTGACGTACGGCAACTTCATAAACGGTCTTGGGAAGAAAAATCTTCACGCGCGGATGCCAAGTCAACGCCAGTCCTGACAAGGAAGACCATCAGGTAAGTTTCAACAATCGAGTGTCAGAATCACATTACCATTTGTATTCACGTCACAGTTTGTATCACGTTATACCTTCAGATACAGGAGAGTATTAAGTTCTTATGGTTATCCCCCTTCTTCTGTCAAAGTTGATTTCATCCAGCTTTTGATATTTAGTTGTTACAGGTCAACAAATATCTGGGGTGTGTTTTTATCAAGAAATGTTTCGACAAAAGTTGTAAGTGCACAATTCACAATTTTCTATATATTCAATCAAATGAACCCAAAATTGACTCCAATCAAGCAGAAAATTATATATTTATTGAAAATGCAATAATTTAAAATGATTATCAAGATTTGAACACACAAAGCAGAAATTTTCAAATTGACTGATGACGGTTATTATCGTAAGTTATTTTGTGAATTGCAGCCCAGATGGCGTGAATATTAATTGCCATAGTTTGTCTATATTATTATCACATTTGAATTTCAGCACTATTTTAGTCAAATAAGTGATCACCTGCTGTGTTCACTTATTAATTTGTATAATATAAGGCATAACTGTTTTGATCATTAATTATTAAAACGTTGTTATCAGTAGACTAAACTCTTAATTAAACCAGCATATTATATCAGATTCAATTCATTACCTGAAGAATTTTATTACGCGTAGGAGTGAGTATGCTTTGCTGAAAAATGCTGAATTTCTGAAGCAAATATTTTACTAAATCTTGGTAATTGTTATGGACTCAAAATATCATTCGTCTCTCACCGCTGATTAAAGTGGGAACATTATCAGTTACTTGCAGAAATTGGATGTGTTGAGTACTGGTTAACCTTTCAGGATCCCAGGAAACAGTGGTTAGGTTAACTGATCGTCTATAAGCCCTCGATGGCATAAAGTGAAAAATTATCAATCAATCAATGAAAATATCACAATTTTAAAGACCGATGGTTTTGTTGCACCAATCTATGATTCAATAAATAGATAAATGTGCAAAGTAAAAAGGCTGACATGAGTGATAATGGCCATGATGTTTGACTAAGTTTCATGTAGTTTACGCTCAGCAGTGACGATTTAAATATTTACTTAAATATTGTGGAGTGTCCTCCATGGCCGAGTGGTCTAAGGCACCATCACAAGATCACTTACCTCTCGTGTCCCGCTCGCTCCAAAAACTTTTATGTGAGAAAGTTTGCCAGTTACTTGTGGAAGGACGATGGTTCTACTCAGACTGACTCTGTCTGAGGTCTTCGTCCACCAGTAATACTGGGTTTGCCATATAAAACCTGAAATGTGTTAAAAATGGCGTTAAACCCAATTAAAAAAAAAGAGTAATTGTGGTTAACTAGATTGTTGATGAAATTAAATTGGAAAAAAAAAAGATTTTCTGGCTTTTCCTATAATGTCATTGTAATTTGCATGCCTCTGTAACAAAACACAAATTAAGTGCGTGTTAAATTGATTTCAATGATTTTTTTAAATCCACTTAATTGGTAATCAAAAGGTATTAATTAAACCATGACATATTGTAGATGAATTTTTATAAGTACCTGTTTCGGTTATTTTAAAGTGATCAGTTATGGTTTGTCGGTTTTATACTAACTTGGACATTGTCTTTATTGTAACTCTTCTTTAACATCATACAGGCTGGTATGTAGTGTTGGATATATTGCATGTCTCTAAAGAGCTTTTTGACCATTTTTTTAATGGACAGCACGCTGGATATCCAAATATTCAAAAGCTGCCCATCCGGACCTTTTTTTATCAAGCTAAAATAACTGCGTAAGCTTACAGTGTTGGAATCCTCATTTACCATCATAATTGAGACTTGTAAAATATTTATTCTGTAATTAAACCATTGCGCATTGTTTGATTTTAATATTTCTGTGACTTGAAGCATGTGTGATAATTTACATTATATTTACCATTGCCAGACAGACATTTTACAGAAATATTGTAGGTTGTTGACTTGGTCATGGGCAGACTGTGAGATGATAATTAAGTCTGGTATCTGGATGTTACATCAGATAGCCAATAACTATTGACAGCTGGTACCAAATAAATGTGATACCCAGTCTGACATAAAACTTACAACACAAGAAACAATAGATATCTTATGGACATTGGATATCACAAACAAGCTACTAAAGACATTGTGCGATGAAGTGCCTTTTGCAGACTTTAAGTACCTTGTATGCAAGTACTTGACATACTTAGTTAAAGATGCTACTTGGTAGTCTTCTGCTACTTGGTAGACTTCCTGGAATGAGGCGGTTGTATTTAAATGGCTTCATTTCAATTAGGAGTTTATCTTGTACTTATAGTTTTAATCCTCTAAGACCATCAGACAAGAAGGTGAAGTCTACCACATGCACTGAGCGAAATTGTAGATATATATTTACAGTCAACTGTGGAACTTGACAGCGGAACATGACATACATAGTCCACAGTGAATTATAGTATGCCAACTGTGGAACTTGACAGTTGAACATGACATACATAGTCCACAGTGAATTATAGTATGCAACTGTGGAACTTGACAGTTGAACATGACATACATAGCCCACAGCGAAATATAGAAAGTCAATTTTGGAACTTGACAGTTGAACATGACATACATAGCCCACAGTGAAATATAGAAAGTCAATTTTGGAACTTGGCAGTCAACTGTGGAACATGATGTACAAAGTTCACAGTGGAACCTATTACGTGAACTGTGGAACTTGATATATATACACACAGTCAACTGTGGTTCATTTTATACACAAAACACAGAACTTAAACATAGTATATGTACAATGTGCCTGGTATATGACCATACACAATGGAACATGTGTATGTATTGTGTTCTGAAATAGACATTGTTTTAATGTACAAGAACTATACCTGTGGCAGTATCTGTCAGTATCTGATGGAGTGGAGACTGCTAAGTGGTCCAGTGGTAAAGTGGGGGACAAAGAATTTTTTAATTTAGGCCTAAATCATTTAGCAGGAGCAGGCTGTAAACGTGTTTTCATTTTCGCAAGAATTTCCTATCACATGGCAGATTGATTTCATAAAATGCACACAAAGCCAAGCGCTTCACCGATGCCCCAACCGGAAATGTAATTTGAGGATCAAATAGACGCGATGCATGACTTTGTAAATTAACAAGTGTTTCAAAATCTCGCCTGCAGAAAAAGTCAATTGTGATTCATAATAGGACCACCTGCTGTATTTTAATACCATTTTATACGTATTTAAGAATATTAATATGGCTACAATTAAAAATATTTAGGTATACGTTTTTATAAAATTTCAGATTCAAAACGTGATCAACTGAAAATAGCCGGGTGTGCTGGCCTTTATTGCCAGTGGAATTCTCCGGCCCCTGGCTCTTAAACCCCAGCTCTATGCAATAAAGCTCTTAAGAATGACTGAATCAGATCTTTTGAAATTTAAAAACAATGTTAATAATGACAAATCACAGGCTAAGATCGATTTTTATGGTTTTGGCATTTATCATACTATAGTTATGCCCCTTTAATTGTGAAAAATCGTGTTTTTTTTTGGTGTCTGTGCAATAACTTATGAAAGACTGAATCAAATCTTTTGAAAAAAGTAGAGGACATAGATTCACAGAATTTGCTTGTTGCTGATCAGTTTCTGTCTTCACTGCTATATTGGCTCGTCTTTGCAGTATTGTTGTATATTAGCACTATTTGCTGATCAGTTTGTGTCTCCGCTGCTATATTGGCTCATCTTTGCTCTATTGTTGTACAATATTAGCATTATTTGTTGATCAGTTTGTGTCTCCGCTGCTATATTGGCCTGTATTTACACTATTTTGGCTTGTCTTTGCACTATTGTTGTACAATATTAGCACTTTTTGCTGATCAGTTTGTGTCTCTGCTGCTATATTGACTCGTCTTAAATAATGCCCTATTGTTGTAAAATATTAGCACTATTTGCTGATCAGTTATTTTTTTGTTTTCTGATAGTTTGATTTATTTTTTTTTAAAAATGAACAATATTGGCATATAACTCCTGGTGGTAATGGTATAATAACATGATAAATTGTTTTTGTGTTGTTTAATGCATGTATCTGGTTGCATTTCAGTGATAAATCTATCTGACTGTAAAGACACATCTGAAAGCATTCTATGCCTTTATAATGCAGTTAATGCAGTGGATGAGTGAATGGATTTAAATTATAGTCTTGTTACTTTCGTTCATTAACCTGGTACAGACTTGTTCCTTTTTCCTATATAGAAGAAAACTTCTTCCCCTCAGTAGTTCCCTTTGACTGTTCCCTAAATAGTTCAAAAGTTTCCTTTATTGATATGCAAATACAAAAGAAACACACTAATTTTGTTTAATTTATTTTTTAAATATCTTTTAAATTTAGAATATAAAATATATTGGCCAAATATTTAATGCATGTACTGTGCTTCTCACTCATTTTGATGGAGAATTAAATAACTTGCATAATGCAGCATGTTCTATAGTAGAGATTTAAAGGTAGTAGCAACTGCGGAACAGCAAACGTAATCACTGGCTTCTATTTCTAAGCTTTTTTTATTGAATTTTCTCTTTTATCAATCACATATGCTGACGTTAATTGACTGCCTTTGTAAACGGGGGTTTACCGGTATTGCTGATGTGTAGGAGCTGTTTATCATGCCCATGCATCAACAGAACATTTGACAATGTGCACTTCTACAAGTTCACATGACTTCTACAGATGTTTTACTCAGTTTCTTGTCACAAGTTGTAAGCACTGAACAGAACCTGTTTCAACCAAACTTGGTAACAATGTTGTTTGGGTTACAACTTTTTTAAAGTTTAATGCTTTAGAAAAAAATCATAAGAAAGGCATAGAAATGACAGGGTGGGGGTTGTCTGGGTGTCTGTATTCACAGTGTGGGGTTGTTTGGTTGTCTTTATTGACAGTGTGGGGGTTGTCTGGGTGTCTGTATTCACAGTGTGGGGGTTGTTTTGTTGTCTTTATTCACAGTGTGGGGGTTGTCTGGGTGGTGTCTTTATTCACAGTGTTGGGGTTGTCTGGGTGTCTTTATTCACAGTGTGTGGGTTGTCTTGGTATCTTTATTCACAGTGTGTGGGTTGTCTGGGTGGTGTCTTTATTCACAGTGTGGGGGGTGTATGGGTGGTGTCTTTATTCACAGTGTGGGGGTTGTTTGGTTGTCTTTATTCACAGTGTGGGGGTTGTCTGGGTGTCTATTCACAGTGTGGGGGTTGTTTGGTTGTCTTTATTCACAGTGTGGGGGTTGTCTGGGTGTCTATTCACAGTGTGGGGGTTGTCTGAGTGTCTTTATTCACAGTGTGGGGGTTGTCTGGGTGTCTTTATTCACAGTGTGGGGGTTGTCTGAGTGTCTTTATTCACAGTGTGTGGGTTGTCTTGGTGTCTTTATTCACAGTGTGGGGTTGTTTGGGTGTCTTTACTCACAGTGTCTATCACATGGTTAGCCCTTTTTCCACTTTACAAAAAAAAATCTTTTTTTGTTTTGCGTGGGGCAGCCTTTTTATTTTTCCGAAAATGAAAAGTTGCATTGCATTTGTTGACTTTAAATGAGTCAGTCAACTTCCCATGCAGTGAGTAATGACATTTACTGCAGATGTGTTTTCATTTATTTTATGCTAACATTATGATTTGCCAATCCATATGTAACAATTCTCGCATCGAGATCTATTTATGTATTTTTTTGCAAGAATATCTCAACATTAAATGGCAGAAAGCTGTTGAAACATCTCGGTATTTATGTTACCACTCCACCCTGGATCACCCTGGATCACCTGTGCAATGAATGATCCAAGAATGATTAAATAAGGAGATGGTCATTAAACATGAATTCTTTATTTATTAACCTTATGAAGAAGATAGAGATTTTATAACAAACAACTTTTTAATTATTATCATCATGTGTTTTTTTCACAGTAGAGCTTTTCGTGTAATTTGCTTAAGACCATCAAAGAGCAAACATCCTTTGAGTTTGGAGTGTTTTGGGGAAGCTTTGGGAATACATCATACACAAATCAAATTTATTACAAGATTGATTCTCTAATAATAGTCCTAATATCACAGAAGGAAACTGTGAAAGACATCCACTGACAGGCCATTGACTGGCCATTGAATCAAATTTGTGTATAGATAATAATCAATTTCTGGTGTATTTATTAATCAGCAGATCCTATAAATTGTATCTTTTCTGCATTATTAGAGATTTAAGGAAGTTTGTTGGATTATATGGCAGGGCTGATTGTCAAACATACAAATGTTAGTGTCCATGCCAGTCAAGGAATGGTGAAGTAGCAGTAAGTGTTAGCCCTGTCCGTCTGTATATTCATTCAACCGCCATTTGTTTGTTCATACGTCTGCATATATGGATAGGTATTTAAGAAATTTTCTTGGATGGTTGAAAAACAGTTAAAAAAAATGATGTGGCTGTTGATTTCCGATCAACAACTTCTTAATAGTCTATGCTTTCAATCAATATTTCTTTAATAATTATAAAATACAGGCCCCAGTTTCACTAGACATCTCAATTTGAGATTTTCCTCAACTCAATTTTGTTAAATTCATTTACATTGATCATTTTTGCATATTATCTTTTACTGAAGAGTAATGATTTTTATCTGATTTCAATCCTCTGCCAACATATAATAGATTATGAGTTTAAATAATCATTTAGAAAATTTGAAATTTTTGAGTTGAGGAATATCTCAGCCCAGGTAAGTTTGATTTTTGTATATATCAATGAAATTTTACAGGAGTTATTGCCCCAATTTTACTTGATTATTGGTAAAATTTACTAACTTATGACCAGGGCATAAATGTTCCATGACACATTTCTAGTTTATGACAAGATTAGGAACCAGTTTCAGGCCGAGACTGGGAATCAGCTTCAGGCCTCTAAATATGCTTTGACAAGACTGGGAACCAGCGCTGTAGGCCACGATGCTTGTTGGTGTCTTTAACTCTTTACTCCATATGCACTCTTTACTCCATATGCACTCTTTACTCCATATGCATTTTAACTGGACTCTTCCAAACTCAAAAGCCACACATAGTCAATTTCCATGAATAGATACATTTTACCTATTTATTCTGATAGAGTAGAAAACAGTGCAGAACCTGTTCTGATTGCTCGTTACAAGCAATTAGAACTGGTTGTACACTGTTTTCAAAAGCCTTCTATATTAGAGGTGTTCAAAGGTGTCCATATGAAGTAAAGGGTTAAGTCAGTTTCTCGTTACTGTTGATGGAAATAAAATGAAACATCACAAATTGTTCACAAAGGTGCATGATGTACTTTGATTGCACAGGTTCCATAAAAATTCCCTGATTTTGGACATTATTATGCTTCTTGTTGGATTGTTACTCATTCAAACGTCTATATTAAATTTTTAATCCCCGAACATTTCAATTCTTACTTAGCAACCAATACCATATTTGCACCAATTGGTGCCTTTTTGTGACAATTAATTACATGTAAGTGCAATACACAGTGCTAGCCAATAAAGAATTACAAGATAGTGACCTTGCACACATTTTCTGAAAATTATCAAAGTTACACGAGACTAACTTTAACATAAATCATGGTTAGTGTAGGTAATCTAAAGATAGCCTTTAAAGAAGCATTCGCCAGGTACTGTTTCATAAGCAATCACATACGAGCACTCTGATTGGTCAGATTCTTCAGAAGAAGGTGAATGCAGGGCTGCCTTCAGCACGGTTATAAACATGATTACTTGTCCATAACTGCAAATGGTGATCAAACAAACAAAAAGTAAAGGAAATCCCTTCATTTCACGTCAAGTCACATTATTAAACACAAGCAAACCACTCTTGGAGCAAACATTTAAATTAAAAATGTCATTCATTTCACTTCTGTTATCAAGCATTTGCAAGCAAATTAAATGTTTAAATGAGTTGAACGCAGCCCCAGTTGGTTTACATATTGTGCGTGCTATGAATTGTGGGACTGTCAGGGAATGCCATGCTTTCACATTATTGTATATAATATCAGACCTATATCGCGATGGGATAGCGTTTTTATTTGTGTACAAAACAAGCTTCGTCGCTGCTGTTGGATACTTACATTAAAGAATAATTCAAATACTTGATTAAGCCAGCACAAGAGGTTATTATTGTAAATAATTTGGTTTCCAGAAATACACAGCAGTCTTATTCAATAATTTGGTTAGGAAAGCTGATTCTAGATTTAAATGTATTGTCTAGAATAAGTTGCCATGCTTTGTGATATACTTAATCCTATTCAAATATAATTTCGCTGAGAACGTCGGAATGAATAGGGGTTTTTATGGCGTACCTATACATTTGGGTTATATGATGCCAACAGGAAGAAAGAATCTGGGCTCATTCTCCATATACACAAGGGTCGTCTGTGGCTGAGTGGTCCATTTATTTATCAATGTTTAGGTTGTTGGTTCGAGCCTCACTCTCTAAAAAAAAACTTTATGTGAGAAAATTTGCCAGTTACTTGTTGAAAGATGGTGGTTCTATTCAGATTCATTTGGAGGTTTTCTCCATCAATAAAACAGGATATGCCATATATAACCTGAAACGTGTTGAAAATGACTTTCGAACCCCATTAAAAATATTAAAAAATCCAAAAAAAAATAATCTCCAAATACAACAGAAATTAACATACATAATGAGAAAACAATAAATGAATATTCAGAATGAACCTTGTGTAGAATTTCATTAAACTAATTATTAAATACTCAGTTTGTTGCTTCTTATGACATGCATGATTCTATTCTTGCCATCACTGTTTTCGCACCCTGGAAGCACCTTATAGGTTTGTAACTTTCCCACAATAGTGAACATGGTATAACAGACATGACACCCATTCAGAGGGTTCCTACCCCTCTGCAGTCTTTGGGATCGACAGTGATCCTTTTCTTACCAGAAACCACACAGGTTTTCAAATTCACTCAATAAATGGGTAAATAATGTTTATCAGGCACTTCTCCTTACTCATATAATCTATATTATGTTAAAAACTCTGCTAATACATGACAAAGTATGGTAAATTCCATCTGAAGATAAAAATAGGATTACATATGTTATGAATAGCGATATCGTATTTATTTCGTATTAAGCTGGCTTGACTGCCGGGGCTTCAGTGATTTCTGTTTTCCATTCCATTAGTGACCTGAGCTTCGGCCATAAACTGTTACCTTAAAGCAGTAAAGTACAACTGCCTCAAGTAGGCAAAGCAGGGCTATCTCAGTCCACTTGGTTCATTAGCTAAGTTAACAGAAAAAATGAAGTGGTAATTATGTTACCCCATATGTGCTCGTCTGTATCTACAATACATTAAGCCTCAGCAGGAACTGACAATTAGGGGCAACCAGAGTAAGTCAGCCTATCAGAGCCAGCTCATGACCACTGTCCATCACTTCATTAATTAAGATTGTGATATAGCCAGAAGTGTTGGCAGAGATTTTTTTAACTTACATTTCGTATTTGTCAATCTCGTTATGTTTCCTTAATTAATGGAGTGCAGTATTTTAGTAATGTTGCCGTTAGAGCAGTTCAATGAACTATCTTCAAATTTTAACTTTTTGTATCAGTTATATTACAGAATATTTATATAGTTTAAAAATAATCTGGGTTCACAGTCTTTTGTATTCAGACTGCTACTTCTGTTTCTTTTTAGATATCTACATTTTGCCATAGTATTTTCAACCTTAAGGTTTATATCAATGGTGTTTACTGCATTAACTGTTACAGTACAACTGAATTGCCTGTTTTGAGTGTTAGGGGAAAATGTCATATATCCTGTCTCATGTACTATACACCATCAGGATATGTTTTTGGAGGATGTGTCTCACAATTGTGAGACCTATTTGGCACACCATATTGTAGTAGTCGTTCATCTCTTCTTAAAGTTCACATTTTTATGCTCCCCTAAAGTGGGGAAGCCTATGGTCGCTGCTTCGTCCATGTGTGCATGCGTCCATTCGTCAGTCCGTGCATCCCCAAGTTCTTGTCTGGGCTATTTCTCTACAACCTCAGGTTAGAATTTTATGAAACATGGTAGAATGTGCAGATGTCCATATTGTCTTTGTGCTCTGGTTCAATGATTTTTCAAGGCGTAATGACCCTTTGATTCTGTCTGCGAAGAAATTCTTGTCCGCGCTATTTCTCTACAACCTAACTACCAAGTGGAGATGCGCATATTGTCTTTGTGTTCCGGTTTGATGATTTTTTTTATAGAGTTATGGCCCTTTAATTGAGTCTGTGACCAAATTATTGTCCGCCCTATTTCTCTACAACTTCAGGTTCAAATTTTATGAAACTTGCTAGGATGCATCATTACCAAGTGCAGATGCGCATATTGTCTTTGTGTTTTGGTTTAATGATTTTCACAGAGTTATGGCCCTTTGATTCTGTCTGTGACCAAATTCTTGTTCACGCTATTTCTTTACAACCCCATGTTGGAAGCCTACCCTGTATAATGTTGTATTTTCACCCTCACACCTAATTCCGGATGCATCATAATGTACTGATGTTTGTCAGAGGGGTTTATGTACAGATCTGTTTGTAGTGCATTGTTTTGAAGGGCTGTGAGCCTGTCAAGGATCCTGTGGGCATGTTGTTCTGTGAAATAACAAAGTTCAAGCTGAATGCAGGAATGTGCTATATTTTTGTTTGCAAAAGCATGAAATTCTTACAGTGATTCAAAGACCTGACATATCATCAGTGTAGCAACTATATGTGTTGGGATTGAAGACTCGATTGAAGGTTTGTCAATGAATAATCCATTTGAGGGTGTATTTATATAATTATGTTTTGTTTAAATTGGTTATTGTTGTTCCTACTTAAATGGACCATCCAAGTTTAAATATATGTCGGTGTCCCAAAAAATAGAGTGACTATGGTAACTTGTTATAAGGAAACATTTTAGTAGTAATTATGGACATTATTTATTTCACTAATCTCTAACTTAATGAGTGCTGCGCAGTATAATTAATTCGAGATGACAATATAAATTGAATTGTCATGTGACAACTTGCCTGATATTGTAAGCAAGTAACATGCAACAGATTCATTCCTAATTGATGGCAGATTTCACTGGTAATTGATGTAATTGATATCACAGCAGTAATAAGGAGATTGTGTTTTAATTATTCATGCATTACTCACAAATTTACAATGCCATTGTTAACTACACATAATTTATTATATATGGCTTTTCCTGTCAGAGCTATCTTCAGCTAATGTCTGCTTCCAATTTTGTCATAAAATTATATATACTATAATATTGTATGGTGGTCCCAAGGCTCCATTAATCTACACTTATACTGTATATCCATACCATACACTAATATGAATACTAAATAATTCATTAATATTTAAATTGCAGATTTCAATTACAGTGGTTATATTTATCTTGTCTAGAGGGTTCTCTGTGGCAGAGTGGTTTAAGGTGTCATCTCAAGACCACTTACCTCTCACCGCTAAGGTTGTAGGTTCGAGTCCCTCCCCCTCCAAAATCTGTAAGTGAGAAAGTTTCCAGTTACTTGTGGAAGGACAGTGGTTCTACTCAGTCTGACTCAGTCTGAGGTCTTCCTCCACCAGTAAAACTGGATATGCCATATATAACCTGAAATGTGCTGAAAAATGCGTTAAACCCCATTCAAAACAAAATTTATCTTTTCTTGTCTTCACTATCATGTTGTCGTTAGTAACATTTATGTTTCTGTTGAATAACTAAAATTAGTTTCATTTTTGATGAAGTTTTATTGTGTAACTTCACAAATGTTCTTCATATTCAGACAGTTCAGTGTAACTTCCAGTTATATCAGTTCAAGGTTCAAACAAGCATTATTTTGTGTCCATTCCAGGCCTTCTAAAATTCCAAAATGCAAATCGGTCCAGGTTTTTTACTACTGTAAGAATCACACTTTTTAAAAAAATCATTTAAATTGCCTTACATTATGCCTTTACATGTATGCATACCCCACCCACCATGTCAGCTGCATCATGTATTTTCTCCATTTATTTATTAATAAGGAACGATTTCAAGTTTATTTGTGTATTATTTATAACATACTTTACCACAATGTGTACATTTTAATGACTGACATTATGTTTCCGCTTTACTGAATAATTTTCATTATATTAAAAATGATCATCGAACCTGAAGTGTTGCAAGTTCCGGTAGCTGCGTGAAATAATCACCGTGGAAACCAATGTAACGGTTCAACCACCAAAATAAATCATTCAGAATCTGTCCCACATCAAAACAAAATCGGTCCGGGTTTTATCACATTCATTAATTAATGTCATCAAATTTATAATTAAATTATTTTCTAAAAAAAAAATGAAACAAACAAGTAAGGCTGTACGTTTTATCAAATATTTCAATGACGCAAACAATATTTGGTCCGACCATCCCAGCTTTGGTTAGCGGTATATCAAAGAAATTACTGACGCAAACACAGTCTTTTGATGAACAGACAGAACGCTATTGGTCGCTGATCACACATCGGAGGCGTGCTACATAGCGATAGACTATTCCAATAAACTCCCCTAATACCGTCAATGGTTTAGTTGAAATTGACATCATTTCGCACAGCAGGTGACAAAAGAAACGGATTATTGGATCAAATGATATTGCCGCAAGGCGTATTTCACAGGTCAGTATGGCATGGTAAGAGCAATTTATGAGATTATTATACAACCGATAGAAAATATCTGGACTGATTTTTTATTAAACTTTGAAAATATTTGGACCGATTTTTTTATTAAACTTTGAAACGAAAACCGGTTTTGAACTTCAGAAATCGGTCCAAAAACCGAAAAACCGGCAATTTTAGAAGGCCTGGTCCATTCTGTATATTTTTTCTGCTTGGCAGAGTCGGAGGGAATCATACATGTTTTTATAACAAAAACAAACATCTAGTGTATAATATTCTTACCTAAGAATGCTTGGTATAACTTTTGAGCCAAATTAGGTCACCATGACTACAAATAGTTTTCTTCCAATAACTTCAGTTTCCTTCGAAATATTTTCCCCTCATTCTAATGAAATGTTGTGGATACAGACTCCCAATGTGAAGAAAAAGCTAAAAGCATGTTCCACATAAAATGCTTCTTTCCATTTTTACAACATGGACAATAATGACATATAAGCATAACCCATGACTCGCAATGATTGTATTTTAAAAAGTAAAACTGAAGCAACATTCCTTTCTTCAGAATTTTCTCTCAAAAATTTGTAATAACTTTTGATAAATGACCAGTGATTTATATCTTGATTAGACAAATTAAGAGAGTGCCATCGAATATAACAAGCCTAGGGTCAGAGTAATAAAGTTGATTGCGCTAATACAAAAATGGCTGTTGTCAAATGTTCTCATATTTTGAACTAAGTCAATAGTCAATATTTGCAACAATCTCGGCTAATCCAATCTGGTCTGAAAATATATTAATAAATGTGATTGTAATAGATTTTGTGCTGCTACCAAAATGACTCCAGTCATATAATCACCAAACACGGGGTAATTCAATTGTTATCATAGTACCAGAAAAAAGTCTTTATTGGAAAACTGTTGTTAATTCTGTTTTGGTTGACAGCAACTGTTTTCTCTGATTAAATCCTGTGTAAATACGATACTTTTAAGGCCTCATTGTAGGACAAGGGAAATGGCACATTTGCACTTGAGTGGAGGAATTCTGATTCACAACATTTGCTTTGTAGTGGGAATAAAGAAAAAAATATGTAATCTTGAGATTGTTCAGACCAGGAAAAAAATGAGTGGAAATTCATTGACCAAGTTGACTTCTATGGATCAAATGACTTCTTTGGATCATGATTGTAGTTTTCTAATGACCAAGTTGACTTAGGTAACTTTTATGAACCAGGTTTGCTCCTATACACTGAGTTGACTTCTATTTACCAAGTTGACTGCAATATGGACCAAGTTGACTTCTATGGACCAATTTGACTTCCGTTGATCAAGTTGATTTCTATTTACCAAATTGACTTTTATGGATCAAGTTGACTTCTACTATTCACCAAGTTGACTGCTTTATGGACCAAGTTGATTTCTGAGGATCAAGTTGACTTCTATTTACCAAGTTGACTGCTATATGGACCAAGTTGACTTCTATGGACCAATTTGACTTCCTTTGATCAAGTTGATTTCTATTTACCAAATTGACTTTTATGGATCAAGTTGACTTCTACTATTTACCAAGTTGACTGCTTTATGGACCAAGTTGATTTCTGAGGATCAAGTTGACTTCTATGGATCAAGTTGATTTCTATTTACCAAATTGACTGCTATATAGACCAAGTTGACTTGTATGGACCAATTTGACTTCCGTTGATCAAGTTGACTTCTATTTACCAAGTTGACTGCTATATGGACCAAGTTGACTTCTATGGACCAATTTGACTTCGTTGATCAAGTTGATTTCTATTTACCAAATTGACTTTTATGGATCAAGTTGACTTCTACTATTCACCAAGTTGACTGCTTTATGGACCAAGTTGATTTCTGAGGATCAAGTTGACTTCTATTTACCAAGTTGACTGCTATATGGACCAAGTTGACTTCTATGGACCAATTTGACTTCCGTTGATCAAGTTGATTTCTATTTACCAAATTGACTTTTATGGATCAAATTGACTTCTACTATTTACCAAGTTGACTGCTTTATGGACCAAGTTGATTTCTGAGGATCAAGATGACTTCTATGGATCAAGTTGATTTCTATTTACCAAGTTGACTGCTATATAGACCAAGTTGACTTGTATGGACCAATTTGACTTCCGTTGATCAAGTTGATTTCTATTTACCAAGTTGACTGCTATATGGACCAAGTTGACTTCTATGGACCAATTTGACTTCCGTTGATCAAGTTGATTTCTATTTACCAAATTGACTTTTATGGATTAAGTTGACTTCTACTATTTACCAAGTTGACTGCTTTATGGACCAAGTTGGTTTCTGAGGATCAATGTGACTTCTATTTACCAAGTTGACTGCTATGGACCAAGTTGACTTGTATGGACCAATTTGACTTCTGTTGATCAGGTTGATTTCTATGGATCATGATTGTAGTTTTCTATGGACCAAGTTGACTTCTGTTGATCAAGTTGACTTCTATGGACCAAGTTGACTTCTATGGACCAAGTTGACTTCCATGGACCAAGTTGACTTTTGTTGATCAAGTTGACTTCTATGGACCAAGTTGACTTTTGTTGATCAAGTTGACTTCTATGGACCAAGTTGACTTCTGTTGATCAAGTTGACTTCTATAGACCAAGTTGACTTCTATGGACCAAGTTGACTTCTGTTGATCAAGTTGACTTCTATGGACCAAATTGACTTCTATGGACCAAGTTGACTTTTGTTGATCAAGTTGACTTCTATGATCCAAGTTGACTTATTTTGATAAAGTTGACTTCTCTGGATCATGATTGTAGTTTTCTATGGACCAAGTTGACTTCTATGGACCAAGTTGGCTTCTGTGGACCAAGTTGACTTCTATGGACCAAGTTGACTTCTGATGATCAAGTTGACTTGTATGGACCAAGTTGACTTCAATGGACCAAGTTGACTTCTGTTGATCAAGTTGACTTCTATGGACCAAGTTGACTTCTATGGACCAAGTTGATTTCTGATGATCAAGTTGACTTCTATGGACCAAATTGACTTCTATGGACCAAGTTGACTTCTGTTGATCAAATTGACTTCTATGGAACAAGTTGACTTCTGTTGATCAAGTTGACTTCTATGGACCGAGTTGACTTATATACCCTCTGTAAGTTAAGACTAATATTATTATGATTAAAGACAAAATGACTTCTATGGACCAAGTTGACTTCTTTAGATCATGATTGTAGTTTTCTAATGACCAAGTTGACTTAGGTAACTTTTATGAACCAGGTTTGCTTCTATACACTGAGTTGACTTCTATTTACCAAGCTGACTGCTATATGCACCAAGTTGACTTCTGTGGATCAAGTTGACTGCTTTTTACCAAGCTGACTGCTATATGGACCAAGTTGACTTCTGTTTACCAAATTGACTTCTATATATATTGACCAAGTTGACTTATATATTATACCCTCTGTAAATAAAGACTTACCGTATATTCAGTGTTTTCTCCAGCTTCTCCCTTTTTGGGGGTCATTGATGACCCACTGACTAAAAATCTAGGGATCATTTTCAAAATCTGGGGGTCATCAATTGACTAGTTTTAAACTTAATCAACATGAATAAATGGAGTTTTTTTTTTACTAAAACAGTTTTACTTCCTGTTTCACATGAATTTCTCCATCAAAACTGCAACTTAAGATAACAACTTCAAAACAATTTAACTCCAAACGAATGTTTCAATTCTGGCAATAAGTTACAACAACTTGAAACTTAGTAGTTGTTTTTATGATTTTGTCCCTTTGGTCGTGAACTTTTCAAATGTTATGGCCACAGCTCAATCACCAAGGCCCTAACTATTTTTAATGAAAAACACTAAAATTCTTTCAATATTTTATATTTGCTGAGCTACATGTATAGCATTATACTCTTTGGAAAACAAACTTTGTTTTTGTTTTCTTTTTTCCAAAAGCATTTCTCTTCAAAGCTAGACTCATTTTAGAGAAATTTTATCTTAAAAAAATAATATAAAATACATTTTAATGGAAACTTCACAAAAATTAATTAAATTTTTGAAATTAAGTAATCATTTTTCAAAATAAAATTAATTTCTTTTTTCAACAACCTTTTAATCGTCCGTTACAGAAATATAAATGGCGCCAGGAATACTGCTGTAAAACTGGACCGGCCGATGTTAAACTGGTATTAAAAAGTCGCGCATGCGCGTCTCGATACCTTAAAGAAAACAAAATAAAAAGTTTTTCAGATAGAGTATCGTTCGTCATTTAAACAACTTTTATGAAAAGTTTCACGCTTCCACATTTCATCTTCATATACAAACAACCTAAAACTGGGTATATGTCAGTACTATTGTTGCAGGGTACGTTTGTTTTCACAGATGTTGTCTTCAAACTACACTATTGCTTCGCGGAAAATTATGTATGTGATCATAATCGTCTATGCGATTGCATCAATAAAGCGTTCGTAACCAATTAAAGCGTTTATTTAACTTGTTACAATTGCATGACTGGGATTGCCCTGAATCAGACCACGTGATCTGTCAAATCGGCTGGCATTGTAAAAATAACTCTGAAACCAGCTTGCCGAAACAAATATGCGTAATTTGAATTTCTGTGTTTTCAAGGTTGCGTCATAGTGGACGCACTGAACAAAGTTGATTGCGTCAGATGAGAATTTATTGCGTCAAAAGCGCAAGAAACGCGCTCTGGAGAAAACACTGTATATTCCCTAATTAACGCCCCCGGGGGCGTTACATTTTACAAGGTGGGGGCGTTTATAATAGATAAAAAAAAAGCAAATTTAACAACAGTTAAAAATACAATAAAACCATGGAAAAAAAACTTAAATCTGGCTTAAATCCCCGAAAAAGTGGTTCAGAATTATTTTAGAGTGAATGAAATAATCGACATAGGATGAAAAAAAGCTGAAAATCTGTATGAAATTACTAGTCTGCGTACTGGAATATCCGAATTTATGGTCATTGTACTCTTCACTTTAAATCATTTGGACGCTTGCTCTTATCAACGTGGAACAATAAGCTTTCAGCGTACACAGACTAACTGCATTTTCCCATGTTTTGGAATGTTTTAATCGGCAGACGGCATTTTTACTAGTATTAAACAGCAAATATGGGGAAGTATTTGTTCAACCAAAAGTGATTAAGTGGTCACCCAAGATATAAACAGTGGGTTAAAGAGTCCAAAGGTAATAAACACTTCGCTTATTGTTGACTGTGTATCAAAATAATCGATCAGGGAAAGATGGGCGAATACGCACTCAAATCGCATATACGTTTTGTTTTTTAATTTTTCAGAAAAATAGGTGGGGGGCGTTTATTATAGTGGGGGCGTTTATAAGGGAATATACGGTATTTTATTATTATTATTATAAATATGTTGACTGCTGTGGACTAAGTTGACTCTATATATTATACCCTCAGTAATTAAAGACTATAATTATTTTTATTATTATTATTATTATTATTATTATTATTATTACAGACAAGTTGACTTCTATGGACCAAGTTGACTTATATACCCTCTGTAAATGAAGACTAATATCATTATTACTATTATAGTAAGGTCAAAATAGCCATAAAAACATCAAACTGTGGACTATTAGCAACAGAAAATGTTTTAATAGTATCTGAAAGTTCAAACCTTTTCCAAATACGTACTGAAAATAGGCAAATATCAGACATCTTTTCCGTTTTCATTTTTATTATACAAAAATATAACTATTTTTTAAATTGGATTTTGAAATTAAAGTGGTTTAATAAAATAATGGCCACCAATAAACTGTTAATGGACAAACTGGGCATGTTTCAACACAATATTAGCATTTTAATTTTCTATTAACTGCAGGTTTAAACAAAGTTCAGTTTCATTTGGGAAATATTACAATAAAGGATGTCCAATTACCCCACCCATTTAATTATAGTTTCAAATTTTTAATAAAATCTTCGCTTTCTGCATAATTTTTATTAGATTTATCACTACTTAACAACTGGAAACAGATCTTCGCAGCCTCGGAAGAGACGTTAAGCCTCTGGTCATGTGTACAGGGAGAATAACTCGGTGTACATTAAAGATCTCAATGCACTTCAGTTTTAAGCAGATGTTCAACTACCCATAAAATTTCCCTCGGAGACGTATATTTAACAATTTTGTCTTTAATTACATATCTTATAAGTAATAAAATAAATTTGATTTTTGATTTCTCTAAATCATTAATTTCATCTATTAAAATGTATATCGACGTGCCATAAAATACCATTCGTTCAGTCAGCCAATTATGCATTCATTGTTTCTCAGGGTTTCTTGCATGTGCAGTGAGCATTTCTGCATTCAGTTTTACATTTACTGACCACCTTCAAAAGTCTATCTGGTGCTGGTTGTCTGTCAGTCTGGATAGAAAGCATATGCCAATTTGATATTTTCCATCCCCATTCTTGAATGTTCAAATCATTTCCTGTCCATATTTGTACCTGGTAGTATACTTTGTAACTCTTTGTATTTGGCAGCATTTTGGGTTGGTGGCAACTATTCACCTTTAACAATCCTGCAACCTTTTGGAAGAATTTAGGCATGCATAAAGAATTTAAAGTATCTTCCTTTTTGCCATCAAAAAGAATAACTAATGCTCATGTCTTCATGAGATCGTTTCCTTGCTGAAACATCATTGAAGACTCTCGGAAATGTGCATCCATTTTAAATTTCTTGAGGGCCAATCCTTTTCTTAAGCTATAAATCCTCGATGTTGTGTTGCAGCGGAGTAGCGCATGTATGGAAAGTATATGAATGCATGTTTCGGGACCTAATTTGTTCTGGGTATTTTGGAAATGCCACATTTATTTCTTCTTTGTGTTTTGACTTTTTTCTATTTCAAGTGAACATCTTGGCAATTGTCATTAATGTGGTAGCAAAGCAGCACCAATAAGTCAGTGTCATCTCCAATCACTGTCACGGCTGAGTTTAAAGCATACTTGACCGCTGTTGTTACATCACCTTCTGATTTAATAGTCTCGATGTACATGTACTTAGATTGAAGATGGGTTCTTAACATCTCAATAAAGCTAGATTTGTTAAGATTTGCAAGCATTATCTCCTTTTTTTATATTAAATATGGTATTGCCATAAACTTAACGTCTGTGCTAACTCTTCCAGAATTTCTCCTTTAATGGGTACTATCTTTTGTAGATGGAGAATTTGAATATCCATCAAACACAACAACAACATTTTGGCCATAACATTTCAAACTATACCCTGATGCACCTCAGCAATGGTGTTAAATGTGGCACCAAGACTCCATAGAAGTTTTTGGATTAATGCCCCATCATCAAGTACATACTTTGCATTTTTGTTTACAGTACATTTATCCCAGCCAGTTATTTTAGACATTGCATCTTCAAGCTGTGGTTTGTCTGGAACTCGCATAAGACCATTAGTGTCAAACAATGATGGTGGATATGAACAAAACTCCTAAGTAAACAGAGATCAGATTTCATCTTGTGTGATAACTTGCTGTGCTGCAGATGTTAATCTTTGAAACAACAACTGAGGGTCAACTGTTACCTGTTCGTTGTCGATTTTGACATTTAATTTGGAATCCATTGTTACTGCTTAATTTGTTTTCGTTTAAATGAGTATTCAAATATCGTTTCATCAGCCATTGCAGGAATTATATTTTGACCCAGTTCTTCAGCTCTATAAACATTTACCTGTTCTTCTGAAGATGAACATTGATTGAATGGGTTTCTGATTTGTAAAAAGTCGAATAGCTTCAACATGTCACTGTTATCTCATGTCTGTTTAGCTTTAGATGTGTTGCAGTGTTGTTCATTTGGCGTGTACTAGTTGCAATACCTGATTCACGCTAGCACAGGACGGCATTGAAAGCAGCCATGTTGTCCTCAGAATTCTGTCATACCCCTTCCACTGGTCAGACCACTTGTTTTAATATTTCTCATCAGCATCTGTTCTATTACGAGATCAAAAATATGTGTTTCGTCATTACAAACAATTTCAACCGTAATTGATCCATCTAACACATCTTCAAGTATACATTTTACAACATTTAGATCCTCCGCTATTTCTACCCTTGAATTATCCTCTGTAAGTTGATGAAAATCTTGCAAATAAGAGCCTTGTGTCACCATACATGTAGCTGTTTATCTTGGTTGATATTGGCTGATAACGGGGTATCATATATATTGTCCAGGATAAGTGCTGTTAGAACATATTCTATCAGCAAATGTCCAACTATAGCTCTGGAAATGGCCTTACTGCTTAACATATGACTGTCAGCTGCCTAAGCATATATCACTTCCAATAACTCGCGCAAACCAGAACCAGCCATTAGAGAACCATACTACCAAGAAATCTCATCTCTACATGAAGGCCACCAATTCTGAGAATAATGTTCCGTAACACACTATCTTGAGCTTCAAGAAGTTCAGAGGCCTCTCACCATAAAGGTTGATAAAATGTAAGTATCAGTGTTGAGTTATACCGTCTAGCCTGTTCACTAACAAGCGTAAAGTTGAGTAAATACAATTCTCGTCGCTGGATTTCATATCGATAATTGGCATGAATAGGACAGTAGATTTGCTTGGATATGAACTTTGTTGCACTGTTTGCAAAAAAACATTCCAAGAAGGTTGTTCAGGTTTTAATAGCCATGATATTTCCCACAAAATGTCAACATTGTACGTTTTGTCATTTTGGTGATACACGAATTTCAATAGGATTTGAAAGTTTTCCTTTGGTTTAAAGTAAGCAATGTTAATCTTTCCTATAGCCATTACATCTTCAGACGAAACGGTAACCATAGGAATAGGTATGGTTGATTTATTTCCTCGTGCTACTGTTGTTATGATACTCATACCACGGAATGTACAGAGACCGTCAACTGTTCTTATGTTGTGGTCGACATTATCGGCTACGTGTTGTATAAACATTCCGGGTTGATGGCCAATTAGTTTAGTACCCCTATGTATAACAGAGATTCTTTAATATATGTATACTTCTGAATATGAAGAACAGAATCCATGCTGATGCAGAGAATCAATCAGAAATTGAGAAACTGCCTGTGCATTTGTACACCAAGACCGATTTGTAAAGGTGCAACTATACATCTTGGGCGCACGGATTGCATTATAGGCTGTCCAATGGATGCAACTTTACAGCTTGCATCTTTTCAGTAAATTGGTGATCCAGTAAACGTCTTATAAAGAACTAGATAGGTAAGCTAAAGTGTATATTTCTGATTCAATGGCTTCGCAATCAGGATAAATGTTTTTATCTGTATCAATTGATTCAATGTCATTCTTTAATAAGTTAGCAGCTGTCTCTATGATTCGCATTTTTTTCTGTTTCGGAATTGTCTTGCTTTAGTATTTTATAGAATTGTCCAAAATTGAAGAAGCAGTAGCCGTAAATGTCACTATAGTCTTTCCGTAACTATTTGTTATAATAATTTTGTCTCCAAAATGGCTAAGTAATTTTTTTTTCATGTGTTTGAAGCTGTATGACTCACACGTTGTTCCTTCTAGATACTGTTACATTTTCATAATAAGATCATTTATCAAAATTTGTTCATCATCATTTTCTTCAAGAACACAACACGCATAAATGCGGCATAAGTTTCATCTACAAATGGTCTTCCAGAATGCACTGGTTCAACTTCGTCAGATGTGAACTGCTTTGGAATACCCCTATTTGTTCTGAAGTTAACACTACAGATCTGATGATATATGGCATCTGCTGCGTGCAAATCTTGAATACACTGGATTCTAGCAAATACTATTTCACTCCAAGAGTCTTGTCTTTTAGCGCATACATCTCGCAGCTACCTTTTCTTGAAAGTCAAAGATGCAGACAGGAAATACATTTTCATAAGTTTGTCATCAATGTTATTGGATTTACCACAAAATAAATCATCTTTAAAATATACTTTCTGAACGAAGAACTCGCTTAACACTGCTTGTTGACTGACTTTCTGTTTCAAGTTTTCTTTTCTGACTACCAACAGATTTTGCATTAGTATATGACAGTCGGCAAGCCTTGTGCACATTTTAACCTGGTTGCAAAGTGACACTATCATTGCGCTCTTTGCTAGCTCTGTTGATACCCTTACAACCTTCGACTCAGTTTTACAATATCATGACCATTTTCAAGACTTTCCGTACGCAACGGGCATGCATCCATTCTTCTTTTATTGACTACTAACAACTATTAACAACTTACAGAAAGATACTATCATACAATTGAATACCTTTATAAAATATTATATCATTAATTGCTACCGCGTATTAAACATTATTGGAACAATGCTGCATGAACAATACTGGATAATGACAACTTTCAGAGAAACGTGTACCACTTGCGCCAGCAGTCGCCAGTGATAAGCTTGTTTCTGAATTGAACGCTGACATTTTAAGCTGCATTTTATATATAAACAAAAAACCTGAAATACTCAGATTGATAAATTTTCATCAATAAATTGATTGAATTTCTATTCGCGGAGCTATTCAATCCATACAAAAGTATACAATTCCATTAAATTACATAAAATAATGCAAAATTAAATGTTAGTTAAAACTGAAAGAACACAATATGTCATAGAATTCGGATAATACAACTCTCCAAATGATAACCAAGAATAAAAGTACTTAAATGAGATTTTGTCCTATTTTCATCTCTGTGATCAAATTAAATAATAGTTTCAGAAACTTCAAAAACAGTTTTTCTTGCAATTAATCCAAGGTAAAGTTTATTTTTATCCATCTATTATAGACAAAATGACTTCTATGGACCAAGTTGACTTTTATATACCCTCTGTAAATAAAGATAATATTATTATAGGATCTCACTATACAGTTCAATTTTATTCTTTGTTCTATGATAAATGGTCTAGGATTCCCACGGTAAAAAATTAATTCCACATAGAATTTTTTTTTTAAGTATTTTATTTTCATAGTAGGACTTTATTACCACATAAAAATGCACAATAACAAGCGTAGAAAATTCCATATAACTTCTTACCTATAAAAAGGGATATGTCAAAGTAATAGAATGTCAAAATATCCACTGTTGGGCCACCCTTAAAATGTTGTTTGTTTGCCACTTCCAGCCCAAAATTTAGTGGTGGGTAAGTAGGTAAATTAATCTAACCTTTCTACGTGATACAGATATGAAATAAAAGTTTTCTTGGTCCTCCCTGGCTGAGTCTGGATTAGGGGCAGTGTAGAAAACACAAATAGTAGGATAGATTCTGTCTCTAATTCTTTTTTTTTTTTTCTTTTCCTTTCTATCCTCCTTTCATTCTATATTTACACTCATCTCTATGATCAAAAACTTTTTTTGGGATGCATAAATGTATTATAAACATGTATTATATTATTCTGTCACTTAGATATCATTTGATCATTTATTGAATGTATGTATTATGTTTGTGTATTGTAAAAAAAAATAAACTTAATAAAAAAAAAAAAAAAAGAAAACACTTACCTCTCATCGCTAAGGTCATAGGTTCAAGTCTCATTCTATGTGAGAAAGTTTGCCAGTTACTTGCGGAAGAACAGTGGTTCTACTCAGATTCATTCTGAGGTCTTCGTCCACCAATAAAACTTGATATGCCTATTTGCATAACACAAAATGTGTTGAAAAGTGGCGTTAAACCTCCAGATGATAAAAAATATAAAAAAAATCAAAATATGTTAATTTCATTTCTATGTTGTGAAGGAGTATAACTGTAGTAAATGGTTGAAGGAACTTAATATGTGATCAAGAAATTGATTTTTTGATTTCACCTGTTTTACTTGAGTATGATAGGAAAAAATTCAATGGAAAATATCAGTTTATATTGATAAATAAATATTTCAAAATTATCAATTAAGTCACCTGAAGTTGATATACTAATACTTATCTATATTTGTCTCCAAGCAGGTATATAAAGATTGATTTGGAAACATCAGTAAAATGGATATTTGTAAGAAAATAGTGAACTGATGGAAAGTATTAAAGCACTTTGTGTGCATGTGTGTGCATTATAAAGGGAAGTAATGTAGTTAAGATTGAGAGTATTTGAATTCAAGAATGATTCCCCATCTAACATAAACCTGCGCAACAGTTTACCAAGGGAGATAATCCTACATGTCATACTTACAATGTTGCTGCAAGAGTTAATGCATCTATAGATAAAAAACTCAAATAAAGGGAAGAAATCACATTTTTTTCCTTTCTGCTTAATGAATGTGAGATTTCTTTACCTTGGAAGTTTTAAATTGAAGTAAAGCGTAATCAGTGACAATACTCCGCTATTGTTGTTGGAAATTTAAAGTGCTCTTGCATATAATATTATCTTTTTTCAACTGAGACCTACTCTAACTTTAAAAACCAAGTAACTATTAAATACAATCTCCCCAGTGAGAGCTAAGTGATTTTGAAACTGCACACCAGACCAAACTAAGGAGAACCCCTTGCTATGAAATATCAAATTTTATGACACATTTATACTCTTGGTTAGCTTACCTTTTGATTGCTCTCAGATTTATAATCTTGGTTGGTTAACCTTTTGATTTCTCTCAGATTTATACTCTTGGTTAGTTAACCTTTTTATTTCTCTCAGATTTATACTCTTGGTTAGTTAACCTTTTGATTGCTCTCAGATTTATAATCTTGGTTGGTTAACCTATTGATTGCTCTCAGATTTATACTCTTGGTTGGTTTACCTTTTTATTGCTCTCAGATTTATAATCTTGATTGGTTAACTTATTTATTGCTCTTAGATTTATACTCTTGGTTGGTTAACCTATTGATTGCTCTCAGATTTATACTCTTGGTTGGTTTACCTTTTTATTGTTCTCAGATTTATACTCTTGTTTAGCTAACATATAGATTATACCAAGATTTTTACTGTAGGTTGGCTTCTATATCAATTACACCCAGATTTATACTCTTGGATGGCTTACATATTGATTGCTCTCATACTTATACTCTTGGATGGCTTACATATTGATTAAACCCAGAATTAAACTCTTGGTTGGCTTACATACTGATTTCTTCCAGAGTTATACTCTTTGTTGGCTTGCCTATTGATTGCTCTCAGATTTATGCTCTTGGTTGGCTTACATATTGATTACTCCCAGATTTATACTCTTGGTTGGCTAACATATTGATTATATCCAGATTTATACTCTTTGTTGGCTATATAACATATTGGTTATACCCAGATTTATACTCTTGGTTGGCTTACATATTGGTTTCTCCGAGATTTATACCCTTGGTTGGCTTACCTATTGATTTCTCCAGGATTTATACTTTTGGTTGGCTTACCTATTGATTTCTCCCAGATGTATACTCCTGGTTGGCTTACCTATTGATTTCTCCCAGATTTATACTCTTAGTTTAATTACCTATTGATTTCTCCCAGATTTATACTCTTGATTGGCTTACATATTGATTGTTATCAGATATATACTTTTGGTTGGCTCACCTTTTGAATGCCCTCAGATTTATAACTTTGGTTGGCTTACACATTGATTACTCCCAGCTTTGTACTCTTGGTTGGCCTACATATTGATTACTCCCAGATTTATACTCTTGGTTGGCTTACCTTTTGATTACTCCCAGATTTATAATCTTGGTTTGTTAACATATTGATTACTCCCAGATTTATACTCTTGGTTGGCTAATGTATTGATTATACCAAGATTTATACTCTTTGTTGGCTATATAACATATTGGTTATACCCAGATTTATATTCTTGGTTGGCTTACATATTGGTTCCTCTGAGATTTATACTCTTGGTTGGCTTACCTATTGATATTTCCCAGATTTATACTCCTGGTTGGCTTACCTATTAATTTCTCCAAGATTTATACTCTTGGTTGGATGACTTATTGATTTTTCCAAGATTTATACTCTTGGTTGGATGACTTATTGATTTCTCTCAGATTTATACTCTTTTTTGACTTACCTATTGATTGCTCTCAGATTTAAAACTTTGGTTGGCTTACATATTGATTACTTCCAGATTTATATTCTTGGCTAGCTTACATATTGATTACACCCAGATTTATACTCTTGGTTGGCTTACCTATTGATTTCTGCCAGATTTATACTCTTGGTTGGCTTGAATATTGATTATTCCCAGATTTATTCTCTTGGTTGGCTTACATATTGACTTCACCAAGATTTATACTCTTGGTTGGCTTACATGTTGACTACACCCAGATTTATACTTTTGCTTGGCTTACATATTGATTATTCCCATATTTATACTTTTGGTTGGCTAACATATTGATTACTACCAGATTTATGCTCTTGGTTGGCTAACATATTGATTTCTCCGAGATTTATGCTCTTGGTTGGCTTACATACTGATTACACCAAGATTTTTACTCTTGGTTGGCTAACATACAGATTTCTCCCAGATGTATACTCTTGGTAAGCTAACATATTGATTATATCCAGATTTATACTCTTGGTTGGCTTACATATTGATTTAACCCAGATTTATACTCTTTGTTGGCTTACATACTGATTACACCCATATTTATACTCTTGGTTGGCTTACATACAGATCACACCCAGATTTATACTCTTGGTTGGCTTACATACAGATTACACCCAGATTTATACTCTTGGTTGGCTTACATATTGATTACTCCCAGACTTATACTCTTGGTTGGCTAACATATTGATTTTACCCAGATTTATACTCTTTGTTGGCTTACATACTGATTACACCCAGATTTATACTCTTGGTTGGCTTACATATTGATTTTACCCAGATTTATACTCTTGGTTGGCTTACATATTGATTTTACCCAAATTTATACTCTTTGTTGGCTAACATATTAATTACACCCAAATTTATACTCTTGGTTGGCTTACATACAGATTACACCCAGATTAATACTCTTGGTTGGCTTACATACAGATTACACCCAGATTTATACTCTTGGTTGGCTTACCTATTGATTTTACCCAGATTTATACTCTTGGTTGGCTTACATACAGATTACACCCAGATTTATACTCTTGGTTGGCTTACCTATTGATTTTACCCAGATTTATACTCTTGGTTGGCTTACATACAGATTACACCCAGATTTATACTCTTGGTTGGGTTACATACAGACTACACCCAGATTTATACTCTTGGTTGGCTTACATATTGATTACTCCCAGATTTATACTCATGGTTAGCTTACATATTGATTACACCCAGATTTATACTCTTGGTTGGCTAACATACAGATTACACCCAGATTTATACTCGTGGTTGGGTTACATACAGATTACACCCAGATTTATACTCTTGGTTGGCTTACATACAGATTACACCCAGATTAATACTCTTGGTTGGCTTACATATTGACTACACCCAGATTTATACTCTTGGCTGGCTTACATACAGATTACACCCAGATTTATACTCTTGGTTGGCTTACCTATTGATTTTACCCAGATTTATACTCTTGGTTGGCTTACATACAGATTACACCCAGATTTATACTCTTGGTTGGGTTACATACAGACTACACCCAGATTTATACTCTTGGTTGGGTTACATACAGACTACACCCAGATTTATACTCTTGGTTGGCTTACATATTGCTTACTCCCAGATTTATACTCTTGGTTGGCTTACATACAGATTACACCCAGATTTATACTCTTGGTTGGCTTACATATTGATTACTCCCAGATTTATACTCATGGTTAGCTTACATATTGATTACACCCAGATTTATACTCTTGGTTGGGTTACATACTGATTACACCCAGATTTATACTCTTGGTTGGCTTACATATTGATTACTCCCAGATTTATACTCATGGTAAGCTTACATATTGATTACACCCAGATTTGTACTCTTGGTTGGCTTACATACAGATTACACCCATATTTATACTCTTGGTTGGCTTACCTATTGACTACACCCAGATTTATACTCTTGGTTGGCTTACATATTGATTATTCCCAGATTTATACTCTTGGTTGGCTTTCATACAGATTACACCCAGATTTATACTCTTGGTTGGCTTACATACAGATTACTCCCAGATTTATACTCATGGTTAGCTTACATACTGATTACACTCAGATTTATACTCTTGGTTAACTTACATATTGATTACACCCAGATTTATACTCTTGGTTGTAAAATATTCAATTTCACTGTTGGAAAAAGCATAACTTCATGATTAAGTTTATATACACTGCGGTCCCGTTATAACGCGGTCCGATATAACGCGAATTCCGTTATAACGCGGTTTTTGCTTGGCTCCCAATTTTTCGGCGAGGGGGGGAAAGGTCGTGATACAAAACTTGAAAATATGCGCGAATGACCAAATGACAACCAAACAATAGATCGTCGCCATGTTTTGATTTGAAAATCGCTCATCTTCTATTCACCAATTAGCCTTGATTATAACAAACTGTTATAACCATTACCTCATGGTGGTTTAAAGGATTGTTTAAGTGATTGATTCATGCCAGCATTGACAATTAACAGTTTGTAATAATCCCGAGTGCTTCAATAAATACTGACACGCGCCAAACACGAAAGCCATATGCAAACTTTGTTATTATTGAGTGATCACGTGATCAAGCAACGAAGCGGTTGACAGGTATTAATATATCGCGGGTATCTTATCGGATCGTAAACACAAACTTATTTTTATTATTTAATTGTTGTTAATACTTCAGATTTATATTTTCAATATTTTTATACCAACAGCGTTGAGTTTAAATTGAAGCGCGATTTTTTTATATAGACACCGTTTTTTCTCCTTCCGGGTTAAACGGAAATGGCTGCCAATTTTAGTATAATCAAAACACGAAAACGTTTTTCTTTCTTTTCTTTTTTTGTATTAATTTCATACATATCTAAGTGTATCTGTTGTAACTAAATACGCGTTGTATCATATTACAATGCAAACAATACCATTCACAGTAGGACAGCACGATAGGTGTGAAAAACCGACATCGATTTTTTTCGAGGTAATTATCGCTATAACGCGGTTTTGTTTTGTGGACCCCAAGATCCGCGTTATAACGGGACCCGAGTGTATTTCAGTCAGATGTTATAATGTGATTTTTTTATGAATCTGGTTGAAAATATTAATTTTAAATTTGGTAACCATAGCAAAAACGTGGAGTTTCTCCCTGTATCGGATCTTGCCGTATGTGGACCGGAGTGTACTTATATGATTGTACTTATATGAGTGTTTGTGAGTAGCTCTCTGAATAATATTTTTTTTATGTGTAATTATATACTCTGCAATAGGGTAACACTTTGGTTATGTCTGCTGTGCACCAAGAAATTGATTGCTGGTTGTTATGTTCTGGTCTAACTACTTACTACACAATAATTTGTGTATTGAATGTATTAAAGACTACAGATTGAGATGTGAGACATGGTGTAGGCTTTAATTAATGTCACAGGTTTCTCGGTTAATCCTATCTGTTTTGAGTAGACTTTCATATTGAGCAGTTCATTTTTTTCTATGGGTTTCCCAGCTAACAATGTTCTCCGGAGATGAGATGGCTTCCATTTAGTAAATAAATTATCCTTTATTAAATATTCTGATGAAATTTTACAATATATGTTCCTAACATAAAAAAGAAGCTTGGGATTGGTTTCAGAGTAAACTGGGTCAAGGTCTGAATATCATTAAAACTAGAAATTTTGTTGTTTATAGCTTCCTTAGAAGAATAAGACATTCATGATTAGTTTGTAGGTAAATACAGCTGTATGTCATGATGTTCAAGATCACTAATGCAAAAAAATAGAAAAATGATTTATGCTCAATAACTTTAAGCTTGTAATTAGTTCTGAAGTTCATCATGTCAAGGTCACTGTTGTTAAAAGTAAAAAAAATGGTTTACACTCAATTACTTTAAGCTTGTGATTAGTTTTGAAGTAAATCATGTCAATGTCACTGTTGCTAAAAATAGAAAAATGGTTTACGCTCAATTACTTTAAGCTTGTTATTAGTTTTGAAGTAAATCATGTCAATGTCACTGTTGCTAAAAATAGAAAAATGGTTTACGCTCAATTACTTTAAGCTTGTAATTAGTTTTGAAGTAAATCATGTCAATGTCACTGTTGCTAAAAATAGAAAAAATGGTTTACCCTCAAAAGTTTTAAGCTTGTGATTAGTTATTAAGTAAATCAGGTCAAGGTTACTGTTGCTAAAAAAAGTGGTTTATGCTCAATAACTTTTATTTTGTGGTTAGTTTTGAAGTAAATCAGGTCAGGGTCACTTAAGTAGAAAAAATGTTTTCTGCTGAATAACTTCAGTTTTTTTTTAAAACTTTTTAAACTCAGAAACTGTTTATTCCAATTATGAACATTTATAATGCTTCTGGCCTGTTAAAATATAGGCATATATTGATTATTTTATACTCCTCATTGACAGATAATAAGTTGTCATGGAATTTTTTTAAAGCCTAAGCAATTATCTGAGGCAGTGGCATCCATGTCCCATGGACACGTTTCTAGTTAGTTCAATGCTTGTGTTGAATTCACTCTCGAATAAAGAAACTTTGGTCTGTTTTCTAGATACTTAACCGAAAGTCATTTGTATTGTTCGAGATAATCAGTTTTTTTCTCCTGTCAGGTGTGAGAGAGATATTGTCTGCTGGTACTGTAAGATACAGTCATTCTCACACAGAGGGAAGATGGGATAGAATTTGCTAAATACTTTATCCACTGTGACCATTGGTAATTTTTATTGGTGATACAAAACCTTAAGGTGATGTGTTCTCATCGCCAGGGAATTAGGGAAGTAGCCGAGACATGCAATATTTATGGAAATTGTCGCACTGACGCATTAAGAATGAAAAAATTGCATACAAAAGCAAGCTTTTAAATCCTCCATTCTTGATGGCTTTCATAATGTTTCATAAAGTCTGTGTCATCACAACCCATTGTGTTGGTATTTGTAGTTTTGGATTGTTTGGGGGAAAATGTGTTGTTTTTTTGTTTGTGGATATTGTTTCCTATTCATTGGTAATCAAAATATTGTTTTTCATTGTAACTGAAATTTCAGTTTATGATAACTATGGTAATTAAATATGACTTCCTTTGATGTTTATCATTTATGTGGTTAGGGGGATATAGAGTTGACCTTGTCTGCCCGTACAACTATCTGTCTGTCTGTCGATCCGTATGCACCTCACATTTCTTGTCGGCTCTACTCCTAAAATTTGCAGCATGAAGTCTTATTTGTGCATGTTCTCATTGCGATCTGATTCAGAGCTATGGCACTGTATTTATTTTTAATGGTAAATCTGTTACATTTTCTTGTCTGAAATCTTCTCTTCCTAACTTTTTAACATATTTCTGCAAAATTTGAAAAGAAGTATGCATACAAAATCCAGTTACGCATAATTTATGTTCAATGCTCTTTGCCAATCAACTTTGACCATCTTTATTTTTAATGTTAAATCTGTCACATTTTGTTAGTCCTACATCTCCTATACTTGTCAACTGATTTTGGCTGCCAAATTTGCTAGAGAGTATCAGTTGTGAAGTCTAATTGTGTATAATGGTCATCTTATACCAGCTCATTGACTTTTCACTTTTAGTTATGGCCTTTTAATAATTATTTTTAATGATAAATTTATGTACATATGTGACATTTTCTTGTCACCTTTACTCCTGTTAATTTCTGAACTGATTTTAACCAAACTTCTTAAGGCATACAAGTATGAAGTTTTGTTGAGCATTTTGTTGTTGCATTCCGGCCATTGTCTTTTGGTGGAGTTATAACCCTTTCATTGTTTTTAATGATAAATCTTCTCATCACTTCACCTGCTAAACTTTTAAACTATTTTTGATAAACTTGCTAGGCATCAAACTGTGCATATTGTCATTGTATTCGGGTTGATTTTTTAAGTTACGACCCTTCATTAATTTTAATTGTAAATCTTGTACTTTTCTTAAACTTCTCAGCTGATTTTGACCAAACTTGTCAGGGACTATCATACTCCATTAACTGTTGCTCCTATCATTATCACAGTCTACTCCACTGACCTTTGTTGGAGTTACTGCCTTTTAATGATTTTTTAATTGTAATTCTTGTCAGCAGTTCTCCTCATAAACTTCTCAACTGATTATGGTATTTAAACTTGCTACCAAGTACCAGTACAAAGTTCAGTTGTGCATATTTTCCTAGTACTGCTATAATATATTGTCACTAGAAACTCACTAGTCAACTGGCATTTCTACAACATGGCTTAGAGCAGCACACTCACTGCAGGGGTATTAGGGTTGATAGGCACATTTCTGGTAATTGCTTATTAGGTATTATTTTCTATTTGTTAATTATGAAGTCAGTTGTGTTCCATTTATTGGTTAAAGTTTACTATTTATTAGAAATTCGATATTGTTTCTCATTTATTAGAAATTGGGTATTGTTTCCTATTTATTGTTAATTACTTATTAGTTATGGTTTCTTATTTTTGGTTTTATAAGTGTTCTACTGATTTGTAATAAGGGGTAGTGTTTCCTTTTTATTGCTAGTTAAGTATGGTTTCTATTTTTATGTCCTCCACCATTTTCAGTTGGGTGGCATATATTATCACCGCTGTCCTTACGTACGTCCCATACGTCTGAAAATGGTTTCCGACTTATATCTTTAGTTATTATGAACAGATTTAAACCAAATTTGGTGTGTGACTTCATAATCAGGTAATACAGGTCAAGTTTGTATTTCGTTCTGGTCTGATGATTTTTAATGGAGTTGATTGAGTTATGTCCCTTTTTGGACTTAGATTATTGACAAGTGTCAAGAAATTGGTTTCCGCTCAAGATCTCTGAAAGGATTAGATGGATTTGATTAACTAAAGTTGATAAACTACAGCTCAAGTTTGATTTCCGTCAAAATCTCTGCATATAAATTAGGTGTTCTGGGCTCTGATTGGCTGATAGTTTTCAACCTCTAAAGTCTTTATTTATGGACTGACTTTGACGAAAATTTACATTTGGCATTATATCAACAAGACACAGGTCAAGTTTGACAATAGATGGAATTGGCGCATATAAATTAGATGATCTGGACTCTGATTGGCTGTCGGTTTCCGACCTCTTAAATCTTTATTGATGGACTGATTTTGATGAAACTTGATATTTGGCTTTATTGATATCTACAATGTAGTTACAAAGCGAGGGCATCTGTGACCCATGGACGCATTTCTAGTTTTGTTAATTAGGATTTGTTTCCCATTTTATTGGTAGTAATGCGTATTGTTTCTTATTTAGGTATGTTTTTCTGTTCAATGGTAATTAGATATAATTCCCTATTAACATGTATTTGTGAACAGGGATGGTTAACTATTAATTGGGTTTTGTATATTTTCCTGTACATTGGGCCGGGCTCAGTCAGTAGTGGTTTTGACTATTAATCAAGGGGTTGTGAGTTTGAATATCTGCCTGTCACAGTCTTTGTGATGATACACAACATTACATCTCATTTGTCTCTCGCAGCTGATTCAATGGGAAAATTATCAATTACTTGTGGAGAAAGCAATGCTTGAGTTACACTTAATCTTCAAGGTTAGAGTAAGGTTTCCTATAGTTTAACAGTTACAGGCATGGTTTCCTATGGTTTTACAGTAAGGTATGGTTTCTTATGGTTTTACAGTAAGGTATGGTTTCCTATGGTTTTACAGAAAGGTATGGTTTCCTATTGTTTTACAGTAAGGTATGGTTTCGTTTGGTTTTACAGTAAGGTATGGTTTCCTATGGTTTTACAGTAAGATATGGTTTCCTATGGTTTTACAGAAAGGTATGGTTTCCTATTGTTTTACAGTAAGGTATGGTTTCCTATGGTTTTACAGTAAGATATGGTTTCCTATTGTTTTACAGTAAGGTATGGTTTACTATGGTTTTACAGAAAGGTATGGTTTCGTATGGTTTTACAGTAAGGTATGGTTTCCTATGGTTTTACAGAAAGGTATGGTTTCCTATTGTTTTACAGTAAGGTATGGTTTCCTATTGTTTTACAGTAAGGTATGGTTTCCTATTGTTTTACAGTAAGGTATGGTTTCGTATGGTTTTACAGTAGGGTATGGTTTCCTATTGTTTTACAGTAAGGTATGGATTATTATTGTTTTACAGTAAGGTATTGTTTCGTATGGTTTTACAGTATGGTATGGTTTCCTATTGTTTTACAGTAAGGTATGGTTTCATATGGTTTTACAGTAAGGTATGGTTTCCTATTGTTTTACAGTAAGGTATGGTTTTCTATTGTTTTACAGTAAGGTATGGTTTTCTATTGTTTTACAGTAAGATATGGTTTCCCATTGTTTTACAGTAAGGTATGGTTTTCTATTGTTTTACAGTAAGGTATGGTTTCCTAATTGCTGGTTTCTAATATACTTTCGCAGTTATTGAAAATCAATATGATTTGACTGCCTTTTATTTATAATTAATTGGTCTCTGATAAATTGGTATTTTAGATAGTGGGTCATTCCTTAATTGTTTTCTATTCATTGCATACATGATCAACATTAAGTGTGAATGTGCGTGATACAAATTTTGTGAAGCTGACTTAATTCCATGCAGAGTAATTGCCCTTACCCTAAGTGAAATTGCTGTATCTAATTCCATGCAGAGTAATTGCCCTTATCCTTAGTGAAATTGCTGTATTTAATTCCATGCAGAGTAATTGCCTTTACCCTTAGTGAAATTGCAGTATTTTATTTTATGCAGAGTAATTGCCCTTACCCTTAGTGAAATTGCTGTATTTAATTTTATGCAGAGTAATTTCCCTTACCTTTAGTGAAATTGCTGTATTTAATTCCATACAGCGTAATTGCGCTTACTGTTAGTGAAATTGTTGTATTTAATTCCATGCAGACTTATTGCCCTTTACCCTTAGTGAAATTGCTGTATTTAATTCCATGCAGAGTAATTGCCCTTTACCCTTAGTGAAATTGCTGTATTTAATTCCATACAGCGTAATTGCGCTTACTGTTAGTGAAATTGTTGTATTTAATTCCATGCAGACTTATTGCCCTTTACCCTTAGTGAAATTGCTGTATTTAATTCCATGCAGAGTAATTGCCCTTTACCCTTAGTGAAATTGCTGTATTTAATTCCATACAGCGTAATTGCGCTTACTGTTAGTGAAATTGTTGTATTTAATTCCATGCAGACTTATTGCCCTTTACCCTTAGTAAAATTGCAGTATTTATTTCCATGCAGACTTATTGCCCTTTACTCTTAGTGAAATTGCTGTATTTAATTCCATGCAGAATAATTGCCCTTAACCTTAGTGAAATTGCTGTATTTAATACTATATTGCAATTCTTGTGGCAGGAACCTCTATTACAATTTTCAAAAGATTGACATGAAACTTTGCATACATGATCAACATCAAGTGATTCTGACTTAAGTTATGTGGAGGGGGTTGGATTATTAATCACCTTCAGTGATAGGTCTAGTTTGTTAGTGAATAGACTTGTTTTTGGAAGTATCTCCAGGATGTTGTTTCATTTAAGGTAATATTCAAGCCTTATAAATACCCTTCCTAGATGGATAAAGAGCTTGCCTGAAATTTATGATGGTGTTCACTAAACAGGAAATAGCATTTTCTTACGGAATAAAATGCTGCACTACTGGTAACACTTGCTTCATCGCTGCCCCATTTCTAAAAAGTTAGAGTGCAATTGACCTAACACTAGTTGTCAATCAAACAAGTCAGTCATCCAATCAATGATTGATATTGTTTCCATTTCACCAATTTCCTTTGACAATTAAGTCACCGGCCTCTTAGTAAACAGTACATTGTATTACATTGTATTTACTTGGACAAACAATGCCCTTTGGCCAGTGGGTGGAACAATAGTCACTCTTGCATCAGATCTATTAAACCTAGTCTGTGCAGTGCTGGTTGGTTGATCAGATAGTGGTTGAGTCTGTATTATGTGTAACCCTGTTACAGTATTAAGATGGAGTGAACTTTTTAAAAAAATAAATAATATTAACTCCTTTTGTTTTTGTTTTCAGAGCAGAAGGTTTCTTTTTGTTCTTACTATTTCTTTTACATATGAGAAGTTTCAAACATTGAAAGGATCTTGCATTTTAATAATTTGTATTATTTCTATATTAAAATGTTGAGTCGGCCCTCAGACTGCTTTGTCCAAAATGTGATCGCTTAAACCTTAGAGTATCCACAGTAACTGTTGTAGATAAACTGCTGTTGCACCTTTGGATCCAAATCTGAACTTTTGTGGAGACACATCTTCTACTAGTCGTATAAGAGTTTTTGATCAACAGACTTACTGAAAAATGAATTAAGTTATGCAAAAAATGTGTTTTGCTTTCTTACAGTTTATTTTTAACAGCTCTGTAAATAGCCTTGATACATGGGGAACTCAATTTTGATGTTGTTTTTTGCACAATTTTGATAATCCTTGAGATCTCACTAAAGAATTACCTCCCTTACATGACAATAACAAGATTCTTGTGCCCAAGAAATTAGAGCTGTGTAAATTGGTTGAGCATTATTTTTGTTGAAAATGAATATTGTCCTATCTTTTGTACATAATTATGAGAACATTGGATACTTTACATGAGTTTTGCCAAGCTTGGATGACATTGGCTAGTACTGTAACAGTTTAAAGATGTGTAGTGATACACTGCAACAAATGGGCAGACCCTAACAATTGTGAAAAAGCAACCTGGTCAATCATGTTTTTTCTGCATATATTTATCAACAGAGGACTCTGTATGGAAACAAGCACTTTTAGAACCGTTGGTAATGTGTTCAGTTTTCCAGAAATGCATTTCTCTATATGTTATAAGAACAGTGCAAAATTAATTGTTCAGTGATCACTTTTGAATTACAATTGCGTTGAATCCAATATAAAAAAAAAGGAGTTATCATCAAAATGTGGAAAAATGTCTAAAGTACTGCAGAGTTGACCCGCGTTTTTGTTAAAGGATTATTACAACCGGATAAAATGACTGCGTGTAATTGCTCTTTATAGTCCGTGTGTGTGTGTGTGTACCGTCTGCTGCTTTATTGATGGAAAAATCAATGCTCATTGAAATGTGTATGGAATATGGTTCTGATTTGCAATTGACATGATGCAGGTATTTTACTTTCAATTATGAAAATCGGTCTGTTGCCCATAGGCTAGAAAATATCAACACGTTCCATTAATGTCAATCATTAAAATTTATTGAGTTTCAGTCTTGTTTCAGTTATTGACAAAATTCTCGGTTGTTGGAATCCCACAAGGGTTCATTACATGGTTTTAAAGTACACCATGACAGTGTATTCAATGATTTCGTTTTTATTTTCAACACATAACAGTTAATATCATATTATGGCATTGACTTTTATTGATATGGGATGTTCTCAGATGCATGTACATCAAAATACAATAAAGTAATGAACAAAAAGGCAAATTTGAAACTGTCTTTTAGACTAAACTGGGCTGGAACCTGCAGCATCAGTGGAGAGATGTAGGTAGTAATCTTGAGAATGTGCCTTAGATCACTCGGCTGTGGAGCTACCCCCATTGAATTATATATATAAGTCGCAGAGTCTGCAGCTCGGCTGTGGAGCTACCCCCATTGAATTATATATATAAGTCGCAGAGTCTGCAGCTCTACTGTGGAGCAACCCCCATTGAATTCTATATATAAGTCACAGAGTCTGCAGCTCGGCTGTGGAGCTACCCCCATTGAATTCTATATATAAGTCACAGAGTCTGCAGCTCGGCTGTGGAGCAACCCCCATTGAATTATATATATAAGTCACAGAGTCTGCAGCTCTGCTGTGGAGCAACCCCCATTGAATTCTATATATAAGTCGCAGAGTCTGCAGCTCTGCTGTGGAGCTACCCCCATTGAATTCTATATATAAGTCACAGAGTCTGCAGCTCGGCTGTGGAGCTACCCCCATTGAATTCTATATATAAGTCACAGAGTCTGCAGCTCGGCTGTGGAGCAACCCCCATTGAATTATATATATAAGTCACAGAGTCTGCAGCTCTGCTGTGGAGCAACCCCCATTGAATTCTATATATAAGTCGCAGAGTCTGCAGCTCTGCTGTGGAGCAACCCCCATTGAATTCTATATATAAGTCACAGAGTCTGCAGCTCGGCTGTGGAGCTACCCCCATTGAATTCTATATATAAGTCGCAGAGTCTGCAGCTCGGCTGTGGAGCTACCTCCATTGAATTATATATATAAGTCGCAGAGTCTGCAGCTCGGCTGTGGAGCTACCCCCATTGAATTATATATATAAGTCGCAGAGTCTGCAGCTCGGCTGTGGAACAACCCCCATTGAATTCTATATATAAGTTGCAGAGTCTGCAGCTCGGCTGTGGAGCTACCCCCATTGAATTCTATATATAAGTTGCAGATTCTGCAGCTCTGCTGTGGAGCAAACCCCATTTAATTATATATATAAGTCGCAGAGTCTGCAGCTCTGCTGTGGAGCAACCCCCATTGAATTCTATATATAAGTTGCAGAGTCTGCAGCTCGGCTGTGGAGCAACCCCCATTGAATTCTATATATAAGTTGCAGAGTCTGCAGCTCTGCTGTGGAGCAACCCCCATTGAATTCTATATATAAGTCACAGAGTCTGCAGCTGTGCTGTGGAGCAACCCCCATTGAATTCTATATATAAGTCACAGAGTCTGCAGCTCGGCTTTGGAGCAACCCCATTGAATTCTATATATAAGTCACAGAGTCTGCAGCTCTGCTGTGGAGCAACCCCCATTGAATTCTATATATAAGTCACAGAGTCTGCAGCTCGGCTTTGGAGCAACCCCCATTGAATTCTATATATAAGTCACAGAGTCTGCAGCTCTGCTGTGGAGCAACCCCCATTGAATTCTATATATAAGTCACAGAGTCTGCAGCTCGGCTGTGGAGCAACCCCCATTGAATTCTATATATAAGTCACAGAGTCTGCAGCTTGTCATGCCTTGAGGTGTAAGTTGTGAGTTTCATTTTTCTCAGACTGGAGCATACCAAAAATTCAAAAACAAATTCTGATAGCTGCCATGCATAATTAGTAGATGATTTTACATAAGTAAATCTTCAGGCAGAAGTTTCCTTTTGTGGCTTTTTTTCCCAATTGATTGTTTCTTAATCTGTAAATCCTGTAAGGCAACAGTTACTGCTGAACATTTACAAAAGTGAAAGTGTGATGCATCAAACCACATACAATACAAAAATTAATAAAACATACCGATTCTGCCTTAACAGAAATACATCAATAATGATTTCCGTAAATTGTAGGAATTTATTTCACAATCAATGTTAAAGCAAAAAACCACAACAGCTTTCTGAGACCATTATCAGGGCCAATTCCATGGAAGTAAATGAGATATAAAATGTATTTTACTTGACGGATGACATGTTCCTGGTTTACAGTGAATTAATGGTAATTTCCAGCAGATAATAGATGGCTCCACTTAAAGTTTTAGCCTGTGATGCTGTAATAATGCTTAAATATTAACATTGAAAACTGTTTTATTTAATCAATAATGAAATTTGCATGCAATACTTGCATATTTTTAAGTTGTGCTCAGTACTTTAGCAATTGTTTAATATGTTGTTGACTTGCATTATATTCCTTGGGTGTAAAGCTTGTGTCACTTCAGTTGAGAGACGTTGAAAATGTCGGAAGCTAAAGTTGTTTATTTCACTGTAGTAATATGGCTAAGTTCTGTTGATTACATAGCTAGCTGCATAGTTGTCTGTGGATGTTCATCTGACATTAGAACATTCATCACTGTTGACCACAGTTTCTATATCAGAAGTCCTCCATGTTTGTCAACTTGTATATATATACGTCTGAGACAGGTTCCTCCGTGGCCGAGTGGTCTAAGGCGCCTTCTCAAGATCACTTACCTCTCACTGCTGAGGTTGTAGGTTCAAGTCCTGCTTGCTCCTAAAACTTTATGTGATAAAATTTCCTTTAACATGTATTTCAGGAAGGATGGTGGTTCTACTCAGTCTGACCTAGTCTGAGGTCTTCTTCCACCATTAAAACTGGATATGCCATATATTACCTGAAATGTGTTGAAAATGGCGTTAAACCCCATTAAAAAGCAACAACAAAAAAAACAACAAACAACATCAATACAAGTGGTTGCCATACATGTAACATGACATAGTAATGTTTTGAAAATGAGTGTAAAGTCCATTTTACCATACACACAAAAAAACACATGGCTGTTTTCAGCTTACTACAGCCAGACCCGATAATCTCAGTCAGTTACACATCTGACAATTAATCCAGGGATCGTGAGTTTGAATCCCCGTCTGGCAACAGTCTGTGATAATTGATACATGACATTGTGTCTCATTATCATTCTTCTGTCTCTGCTGATTCAAGTGGGAAAGTTACCAGTTGCTTGCAGAGATGGGGTGTGCTTGAGTACTTGTAAACCCTTCAGGATCCCAGGAGACAGTGGTTAGGTAAACTGATCATCTGTTAGCCCTCAATGGCATAAAAATGATGCTAAATATTCAATCAATCAATCCACTTACTGCCTGTAATCCAACTGACAGTGATTTTAGATAGATCAACCTTGGTTGTTTCCCATTTACTGCCTTTAATCCAGCTGACAGTGATTTCAAATAGATCAACCTTGGTTGTTTTCCATTTACTGCCTTTAATCCAGCTGACAGTGATTTCAAATAGATCAACCTTGGTTGTTTCCCATTTACTGCCTTTAATCCAGCTGACAGTGATTTCGAATAGATCAACCTTGGTTGTTTTCCATTTACTGCCTTTAATCCAGCTGACAGTGATTTCAAATAGATCAACCTTGGTTGTTTTCCATTTACTGCCTGTTTTCCATTTATAACTACCTGTGATCCAATTGGCTGTGATTTTAAATAGATCAACCTTGGTTGTTGTTGTTTGTTTTTTTTACAAAAAATATATTTGGCTGGGTATAAAAATGTGGTCAGGCAGGGAATAAATTTATTTTGGCCTAATAGCTAGAAAAGGTAGGTAGGAATTTCTTTCTTTTTTTTCATTCTCCATGGTTCATGGAGCCTAATGGAGCAAAAGTAAAAATCAAAACATTGTTGACTCAGAGGTTAAAATATTGACTTCAGGTTGGTTTGCAATAAACAAAACTTTTTTCTTTTTTTTTCGCCAATATTTTCCAATAAAGAAACAAGTTGGCTGCTTTTAAAAAGCATCAAATGGTTAGGTCTTATAAAAGAGGTGGTAAATAGATTAAATGAATGTATATGTTTGAGTTTTGTATGAAATAGTCATGTTTATTGATGTAAAGATGCAAAATTTGAGTGAAACAACATTATCCATTTTAAAAAAATAAAAACAACCGTGTACAGGATACTAAATACACTGATGATACCAAATCCCGCCAGGTTCAGGCTGAGGCTGACATGGCCTAATTCTGGATGCAGGGAAGAGACAAACGTGTATATTTTCTCACGTACTTAATGTAATGTTATTTACTACTGAGATCATATATAATTTAAAAAAACAAGAATTCAAAACAAAACTTGTGCATGTTCGGAGATAATGTCTGATTCTTGCAACGTGCTAAAAATACGCCACACTGGTAACCTCACCTTGTTTTTCAATCGTGTTTTTAAAGAAAATATATTTCTGTTGTATCAAGTAAAATAAACAACTGTAGCTGCTTGATTTTGTTATTATTTCCATTGTAATGGGTTCAGCATATCATAATAGATTAAAAAGGTGGTTGTTTGAAAAGGATTTACATTAACTCAGGAGGAATCGTTCAAAAAAGGCGATAAATCTTCAAAAAAAGATCAATTTCAAGACCTCAATTTAGGCTTTTTTATTTTATTATTCAATATTTTCTTATGGATGTTCAATGGGCAATGCATAATGATTCCAATTAGTGCATTAAAATGCCAAAATCAATTAATACACACACCACAGTTGCAATTTTCTTGCAGCCATAAAGTGGGCAAGTCAGCCAGTACATATGGCCGGGTTTTAGTATCAATTACGGTTTGTACATTCCCATAATGCACTGTTTTGAAAAACAATGGCTACCTCCTTGTATGGAATGCTGTGTTTTTAACACGTGGTCCTGACGTTTCAATATGGCAGCCCCCAGAGTCAATTTCTTAACTGGCCCTTATATAGGGTTCGGTTGCTCATGCGATCTAACCAAAAAACACCATTGCCAGAATAGCCTAAATGCTTTGATTAGCATTTATTACAGTACTCACTATAGCTAAGTGCTCTTTCTTAATGATTTGTGTCCATGATTCACTTGATATTTCATCTCTGGAAATCCAAGGTCCATTAAATCAGGACCATATTGTGTACAAAACATCTTGTTTACAGTAAATCGTTACTGACAATATAATCACTATTTGTTCAGTATTTGTTCAATTAATAATGTTCCATACCATATTTATAAAATCATTTTTCGATAAATGTGCTAATTGATTACAAAATGACTTAATCAAGAAATTTATGGACAGGTGCCAGAAGCTGAATGTCCCTGATTACAGAGGAGATGTGTAATTTTGAATTGTTTGTTGGCTGATGATAATGGTAATGAAACCTAACTTGGTTTTACAGGAGTGGCGATAACTGCATAATCAGTTCTGTTAATCAGCAAATATATTTTGCTGCCTCATGTGGTTCCCTAAATTTGTTATGTAATGTGTTCACCAGCAATACATTTTGCAAGACTGAGGCATTATTTGGGCCTAGAAATCATATTTTAAAATTCGTATGAAATATAAAGTGGCACCTAGAATTTAACTTTGAAATATATTTCCATGATCCAAAGCCTAATATACCCAAATCTGTTTGATGAAACTTGGTCTATTTAATATGTTGTGCAGATAGACAATGCTACTTGCACAATCAATGTGTTCATTTTTAGCTCTACTGACCAAAGGCCAGAAGTGCTTATGTGATGGCGCATTGTCTGTAGTCTGTTGGGAATTACTCAAATCGTTTTCTTAAGAACCGGTATGTCAGATTTGTTCATATTTGGCATAAATTATCCCTATGTGTAGGGGTTTGATTGTAGATAAGAATTAAGGGACTAAAATTTATAGGGGCCCTGTAAGGGGACTTAGAATTTTACATAGGGATACTATGGGAAAACAGAAAATTCTCTTTTTCTTTCATCTATTCTGAAACCACTAGGCAAATTAAATTGAAACTTCACATGCATGTTTCTGTTGAATAGATGACTATACAGAAGATTTTTTTTTATCTGAAATTCAGGATTGCCGCCATTACTAAAAATAGTCCAAAACTTAAAAAAACTTCTTCTCATGAACGGCCCAGCATATTTTCAAAATGTTAATGTAGTAATGATGACCAACTATAGTTTTGTTAGATTTGTTCAAATCATGTCACTAGGGTTAAAAATGACCCCGCCCCGATATTTCTATTGCATAGGATAATTTTAAAAGTTGGTATGGCCACTATGAGTCAGTAGAGCATCCTCCTCTTGTTTTATGTTGGCTTCTTTAAATTCTTTCTATATAACATTAAGTTTATCTCTGTTTTAAAGTGAATATATCAGGATTTTTTCGAAATTTCAAAATTGGTTAAAACATTTTTTTCTCCAATACATCATGACCCAAATATTGCCAATATGATATCTTTTTAAACATACTAAAATAATATATTGATAAAGGGATTTCCTAACTTTGGCTACACGCCTAGCTAGGCTAGATTAAAATAGCTTTAAAATTCCCATTTAAAATTGCAACATATTTTGTGACAATTTTTATTATATGAATCACTTGATTCTACTTGATTCCACTTCATTTCATTTTGATTTCAGTGTGATCTGTTTTATAGATTAATACACATAATAAAAATTATTTCATTTTAGAAAGAGTCTGAATGATGATTTGAAAGTTGGCAAGCAGCATTTAAATGCTGTCAAGTTTTAGAATTAAGATTTTGTTTCAAGTACCGTATATCCTCATGAATATCGCGCATCCGCGTATATCGCGCATCCATGTTTTAAGATCAAGAACTAAAAAAAAAATACAATTCTCCTATATATGTGTATATCGTGCATCATAATTTTGAAATCTCATTTAGATTATGCTGTGGCGACATGTTGGAAAGAATACCTGAAGAATATACTTGGGATATGATAATTCCCAAGATTTTATACACACTCAAAATACTTGACACTTCTCATCACTGTCTTAATACATACTCAGAGTTGTCAACACCTGCCCAGGCGTGCAATTAAGATGTCAACTAATATGCAGAAGCCACATGGCAGCACCTGCTTTCAATACTCCGAAATGACCTGTGACTCTCGTACACAGTCATGTTTTTTTTTTAATAAAAAAAATCTTTTTTTTAATCATAACAATACCGCATATTATATTGATTTAATTTATAAACATAAACTACTACAAACCGCACAAACAAAAGATACTGGGTGTCGTTTAAAAATGATTGATTTTCAACCAAAGAACAGTCGTCTTTTTGACGTTCACTCTATCACGCTTCATCATCACTAACATATTTTCGTTAAAAAATCAATAAATTATATACCGGTATATATCCCATACTAAAAGATTCATCAATTTGCGAAAACACAATTGCTTTGCATCCTTTGAAATTAAATACACACTTACCGGTAAGCATGTCATGTCAATTCCATCAGATAACACGTTACGGTCACGTAATCATGAAATGTCCACTCAAAGCCAGACTGGTTTACACTTAAGTAAACAATACGGAATCGAGAACAAATGTAACAAATAAATGTGAACCTGTCTGTGTTTTTTATTTTGCGATTGAATATGTCTATAACGCCGACACAATTTACTTTTGACTTTGTGCCAATGTGGGATGTCGTCACTCTGGCAGTTTCTTGCATCATTTTACGTAGCGTTCTATTTCACTATGTGGAAAAGTATCGATGTAACGAACATGATTTTCTAAAAATAGCGTGAACACTTTTTTAATTGTCAGTCGTTTAACAGTACAGCGACTTGAAATCGGTGTTTTCGGATAAATAGATCAGTAAAGGTTAGGCAGGCCATGCGTCACCTGATTGTTTTATCACACATTTACAAGCAAGAGAACGATGCCCTAGGCAATGTTTTTCACCGATAACTTGGGATTAAAACTTATAACAAAGAAATAAATTAAAGCTACAGGTATGGCAATTTATAGACTCTAAATAACAGAGAGCAATCATTATTTTACTTAATCTTTTAAAATATACATGGGAAATTATCAGAAATAAAAAATTTACATAAAAAAAAAAAAAATGAAATCTTCTGTACCGTAATGTATATCGCGCATCCCTTCTCGAAGATCTTAAAAGTTGGAGAAAAAAAACGCGCTTAATATGTGAGTAGAGACGGTAATGACAACTTGAAATATCTATTTTGTCATTTTTTTTGTCGATTTGGCATACTAAAGCATTCGGATTTTATTTATTAATGATAATGAGTTTCCTTTCATCCATTTTAAAAATAATTTTTATTTTAAACACATTTAGTGTTTTTTTCCTGATGTACTCCCCGTTTATGTTGGTCACTAACTGTTTTATTATGAATAATTCACACACTATCTGTAAATAGTGTTGCTTGTAAATGTTATGTAAAATTATTCAGAAAATTCTTGATGTGGTTAGGGACTTTAAAGTTATTTAAACTTAAATAAATGATACAAATAACTGACATGTTTATTAATGACTCACCTTTACATACATATTTAGTCTAAAACTGTAAATATCCCTTACAATAGTTTGTTAATAAAGAGGTTTTGATTTGATACTTGTATGTGTACTGGTACGTGTGGCTACAAGTTCACGTACAGATTTATAAACGTATTCAGATTGTTTTGGTTTCGAAATATATCTAGGCCTACTTGTTCTGGTAAAAGTCAACGTCATGACTTATGTATAACGTGCAAGGATTCTAACCTGGGACCTTCAGGTCAGTAGTCCAGCATTGTACCACTGCACCACAAATCCGCCCCTGGATAGCTGGATGGTGCGGGGTTTGAACCTGAGACCATTGGGTCCGCATTCCGGTGTTCTACTCTTGTATCACGAGTCTTCCATTATGGTATATGGCTATGATCAGTTACGATGCAACTTTCGACTTCATTACAGTACTTAACTGCCTATTATATATTTAGCAGGCGCTATTTCTTCTGTTTTCTAGGATGAAAATTCAAGGTGAGTCACTGATTTTCGTCGTGTAGTAAATGTGTTATATCTTATATTTGAATTAGTCAAAGCGCCATTGAAACGGTGTCTCAGAGTCATAAATGATTTAACCTCCTTATACATATATTAGAATCTCCATGCAAAGATGTGTTTGAGTAATAAAATATGTTTAAAGTTACGAGTTTTCTACTTACGTGTAAATCACTCGCTACAAGTTCTATACTGGTAGATAAGAGCGCGAGAAGGTAAAAACTGCTGACATCGTCAATGACGTTAACACAATTTATGTGTCTACACGTACCAGTACACGTGCAAGTATCAAATCGAAACCTCTATGACGTAGCTCTGAAATTCACCCCATGTTTCTTTGTAACCTTTCATTATATATATAAAGCTTTTGGCTTCTTACAGGCATAAAGAGACTGCAACCTAGAACTCCCTTGTTTGTTGATATTTGATATCATGCAACACTCAAAACTTACTTATGTTTTCAAAGTCTAAGCAAATCAAAATTATGTAAAAATAAACAAATGTAAAAAAATCTTTGTTTAGGTTAAAACTTCTTTTTTTAATGATAAAAGGAGAACCACTTATAGAAGTTTATTGTAAGGTTATCCCTTGGCTGAAAGGGAGTATATCAGAAAAGAAGCACTATAAATGTCTCCAAAAAAAAATAATTTAAAAATAGATAAAGTGCATCTAATTATCATTAATAAATATCATCCAAATGGTTTGTCAAATTCACCAAAACGTGACAGTCATATTCAGTATTTAAATTGGAGTGCAAAACTTGAAATGAAATCCCCTTTCTGAAAATAGACAGTACTTAATTACCTATATCATCATTCGGACACTTTTTAAGATGAAATAAATTGTATTACGTGTAAACCTGTTTAACGGATCATATTCAGATCAAAGTGTTATTGTGTAGCTCATTTTATACGTAACAAAATATGTTGCAGTTTTAAGAGGGAAATCTATTTAAGTCTAACCTGGGCTTATGTAGCCGAAGTTAGGAAATCCCTTTTCAATATAATATTTTGGCATGTTTAAATACTATCCTTCTAATTGAGTATATATAGGGATGCTTTATTGGATATAAATGTTTATAGCCAATTTAACATTTTTGAAAAAATCCTGATATATTTCCTTTAAGACAGAGGTTAAAATAGAGTAAATAGTAAAATATCCCAATGAGTTAGTGCTTCCGGTAAAAAACGTTGTCAAGAGAAGCCAGTTTAATTTAGTTATTATCCTGCAGAGTTTTTTCTAACCAGGTTAGCACTCCATTATAGGTCTGTTTTACTTTGAAGACTTATCTCTCTGCTTTATTTCACCTCTCAATCAAATGGCGAAATTATGGAAAATCAAATTACGGAAATCCAGTATTGGGTCATATAGATCCTAAAGTTTGATCGCATTGTCGTACCGTATTGTCATATACGATGGCAATCCAGTGTTCGCTGAAAGCTTTACACTTGGGAATTACCGCTGATGCAGGCAGGGATTAAGATTTCATATTTACTGGATGGATAATTATGTGGTGTTGACTTGTAAGATCTGTCATTGTCAGGTTCTGCTTTTATTCGAAAATAAGATCAAAATATTGTTCCAACATAAAACAAAAATTTCTTCCCTAGAATGTTAATGTAATGTTGATTTGTTTGATGTGTCATCATCCCCAGGTTGGATTTATGTATCTTTGACAAAGTTGTGAATCGGATTTTAGCTGCATTTTGATTGTAATGAAAAAAATTGTACTGAATCTTAAATTTTGTAGGACACACGTTTTGAGTAGTTTGCGAAAGGATTGGAGTAGTTTGCGAAAGGATTGGTTGTTTTATAATTGTTGGAGTCAATGTTTTGTGTTTTGGTTTACTTTACTGATAATGACGGTTTCTTTGTGTGTTAATAAAACCATAGTACCATAGGATTAAGATTTGTGCAATGACGACTACTAGTATAAAAAATGTTAGACCATTATAAATTAAATGCTAGATTATCACCCAAATTTTTCTTAAAAACAGGGAGGGCTGGAGGATTTTATTTTTTGTTTTTATTTTTATTTTTAAAAATTTTTGATGTTTTTTTAATACAATTTTTTTTTTATTTATTTTTATTTTTTATGAAAATAAAAAGGGTCAGGGCGCGTGAAAATTAGGGGGCGGGTGGGGATGATAATCTAGCAATTAATTTATTATGGCCTTAATGACATTTTTATGTTTGTTGTCATATTTTCAATTATTTGTAGATTTTATCTTTAATTGTAATTTTGTTTTGAACAAAAGCAGAAGTAGAATGAAATTGTGTATTGAAATATTACGGAATCAATTCTTTATTGGTATTTCCAGCTTGCGATATTGTATGAATGGTATTTGTATTTATTGCTGGGAAAAGAATTGTTCAAAATTGGATATGCATGTTTTTCAAAGATTTTATGATTTTATGATTTCTACCGACAAAATAATTATTGTGTTTGATATTGTTCCATGACATGAAGCTATCAAAAAACAAATTAAAACATGAATTGGTAAATGTTTAAAATCTATTTTATGTTTAAAGCAAAACCATTTTGTTTATTCTTCATTATTTTAAAGATCGGGCATAAGGCCATGATAAATTAATCACTATATTACCATCCATCATGGTTCAATCTAACTTGGCCTACTCACCAAAGTTCAATCTAACTTGGCCTACACAACCAGGTTCAATCTAACTTGGCCTATACACCAAGGTCTAATCGAACTTGGCCTACACACCCAGGTTCAATCTAACTTGGCCTACACACCCGAGTCTAATCTAACTTGGCCTACACACCCGGGTTCAATTTAACTTGGCCTACACACCCAGGTTCAATCTAACTTGGCCTATACACCCAGGTTCAACCTAACTTGGCCTACAAACCCAGGTTCAACCTAACTTAGCCTACACACCCAGGTCTAACCTAACTTGGCCTACACACCCAGGTTCAATCTAACATGGCCAACACACCCAGGTTCAATCTAACTTGGCCTACACACCCAGGTCTATCAAACTTGGCCTACACACCCAGGTTCAATCTAACTTGGCCTATATACCCAGGTTCAATCTAACTTGGCCTATACACCCAGGTCTATTATAACTTGGCCTACACACCCAGGTTCAATTTAACTTGGCCTACACAACCAGGTTCAATCTTTCTTGGCCTACACACCCAGGTTCAATCTAACTTGGCCTACACACCCAGGTTCAATCTAACTTGGCCTACACACCCAGGTTCAATCTAACTTGGCCTACACACCCAGGTCTAATCTAACTTGGCCTACTCACCCAAGTTCAATCTAACTTGGCCTTCACACCCAGATTCAATCTAACTTGGCCTACACACCCAGGTTCAATCTAACTTAGCCTACACACCCAGGTTAAATCTTACTTGGCCTACACACCCAGGTTAAATCTAACTTGGCCTACAAACCCAGGTTCAATCTAATTTGGCTTACACAACCAGGTTCCATCTAACTTTGCCTGCACATCCTGGTTTAATCTAACTTGGCCTACATGCCCAGGTTCAGTCTTACTTGGCATGCACACCCAGGTTCAATCTAACTTGGCCTACACACCCAGGTTAAATCTAACTTGGCCTACACACCCAGGTTCAATCTAACTTGGCCTACACACCCAGGTTCAATCTAACTTGGCCAACACAACCAGGTTCAATCTAACTTTGCCTGCACATCCTGGTTCAATCTAACTTGGCCTGCACGCCCAGGTTCAATCTTACTTGGCATGCACGCCCAGGTTCAATCTAACTTGGCCTACACGCCCAGGTTTAATCTAACTTGGCCTACACGCCCAGGTTAAATCTAACTTGGCCTACACGCCCAGGTTAAATCTAACTTGGCCTACACGCCCAGGTTTAATCTAACTTGGCCTACATGCCCGGGTTTAATCGAATTTGGCCTACATGCCCGGGTTTAATCTTACTTGGCCTACATGCCCAGGTTAAATCTAACTTGGCCTACACACCCAGGTTAAATCTAACTTGGCCTACACACCCAGGTTCAATCTAACTTGGCCAACACAACCAGGTTCAATCTAACTTTGCCTGCACATCCTGGTTCAATCTAACTTGGCCTGCACGCCCAGGTTCAATCTTACTTGGCCTACACGCCCAGGTTAAATCTAACTTGGCCTACACGCCCAGGTTAAATCTAACTTGGCCTACACGCCCAGGTTAAATCTAACTTGGCCTACACGCCCGGGTTTAATCTAACTTGGCCTACATGCCCGGGTTTAATCTAATTTGGCCTACATGCCCGGGTTTAATCTTACTTGGCCTACATGCCCGGGTTTAATCTAACTTTGTCAGTTACATGCTCTTGTTTAATCTAACTTGGCCTACATGCCTGAGTTTAATCTAACTTGGCCTACATGCCCAGGTTTAATCTAACTTGGCCTACATGCCAGGTTCAATCTAACTTTGTCAGTTACATGCTTTTGTTGAATCTAATTTGGCCTACATGCCCGGGTTTAATCTTACTTGGCCTACATGCCCGGGTTTAATCTAACTTTGTCAGTTACATGCTCTTGTTTAATCTAACTTGGCCTACATGCCTGAGTTTAATCTAACTTGGCCTACACACCCAGGTTTAATCCAACTTGGCCTACAAGCCTGTGTTCAATCTAACTTGGTCTCCACTCCCGGGTTCAATCATACTTGGCCTACATGCCCGGGTTCAATCTAAACTTGGCTTACACACCCAGGTTCAATCTAACTTGGCCTATACACCCAGATTTAATCATACTTGGCCTTAACACCCAGGTTCAGTCTAACTTGGCCTACATGCCCAGGTTTAATCATACTTGGCCTACACACCCAGGTTTAATCCAACTTGGCGTACAAGCCTCTGTTCAATTTAATTTGGCCTTTACACCCAGATTTAATCATACTTGGCCTATACACGCAGATTCAATCTAACTTGGCCTATACACCCAGATTTAATCATATTTGGCCTACACACCCAGGTTTAATCCAACTTGGCCTACAAGCCTGTGTTCAATCTAACTTGGTCTCCACACCCGGGTTCAATCATACTTGGCCTTCACACCCAGGTTCAATCTAACTTGGCCTACACACCCAGGTTCAATCTAAGTTGGCTTATACACTCAAGTTTAATCATACTTGGCCTTCACATCCTGGTTCAATTTAACTTGGCCTACATGCCCAGGTTTAATCCAACTTGGCCTACAAGCCTGTGTTCAATCTAACTTGGTCTCCACGCCCGGGTTCAGTCATACTTGGCCTACACACCCAGGTTCAATCTAACTTGGCCTTCACACTCGGATTCAATCTTACTTGGCCTACATGCTCTGATTCAATCTAACTTGGCCTGCACGCCCAGTTCAATGCATGGGTTTAATCTAACTTGGCCTACATGTCTTGGTTTAATCTAACTTGGCCTACATGCCCTGGTTTAATCTAACTTGGCCTACATGCCCTTGTTCAATCTAACTTGGTCAGTTACATGCCCTGGTTCAATCCAATTTGGCCTACATGCCCAGGTTTAATCTAACTTGGCCTACATGCCTAGGTTCAATCTAACTTGGTCAGTTACATGCCCTGGTTCAATCTAACTTGGTCAGTTACATGCCCTTGTTAAATCCAACTTGGCTTACATGCCCAGGTTTAATCTAACTTGGCCTACATGCGCAGGTTCAATCTAACTTGGTCAGTTACATGCCCTGGTTCAATCTAACTTGGTCAGTTACATGCCCTTGTTCAATCTAACTTGGCCTACATGCCCGGGTTTAATCTAACTTGGCCTACATGCCCGGGTTTAATCTAACTTGGCCTACATGCCCGGGTTTAATCTAACTTGGCCTACATGCCTGGGTTTAATCTAACTTGGCCTACATGCCTGGGTTTAATCTAACTTTGCCTTCATGCCCAGGTTTAATCTAACTTGGCCTGCACGCCCAGTTCAATGCATGGGTTTAATCTAACTTGGCCTACATGTCTTGGTTTAATCTAACTTGGCCTACATGTCTTGGTTTAATCTAACTTGGCCTACATGCCCTTGTTCAATCTAACTTGGTCAGTTACATGCCCTGGTTCAATCCAATTTGGCCTACATGCCCAGGTTTAATCTAACTTGGCCTACATGCCTAGGTTCAATCTAACTTGGTCAGTTACATGCCCTGGTTCAATCTAACTTGGTCAGTTACATGCCCTTGTTAAATCCAACTTGGCTTACATGCCCAGGTTTAATCTAACTTGGCCTACATGCGCAGGTTCAATCTAACTTGGTCAGTTACATGCCCTGGTTCAATCTAACTTGGTCAGTTACATGCCCTTGTTCAATCTAACTTGGCCTACATGCCCGGGTTTAATCTAACTTTGCCTTCATGCCCGGGTTTAATCTAACTTGGCCTACATGCCCGGGTTTAATCTAACTTGGCCTACATGCCCGGGTTTAATCTAACTTGGCCTACATGCCTGGGTTTAATCTAACTTTGCCTTCATGCCCAGGTTTAATCTAACTTGGCCTGCACGCCCAGTTCAATGCATGGGTTTAATCTAACTTGGCCTACATGTCTTGGTTTAATCTAACTTGGCCTACATGTCTTGGTTTAATCTAACTTGGCCTACATGCCCTGGTTTGATCTTACTTGGCCTACATGTCTTGGTTTAATCTAACTTTGCCTTCATGCCCAGGTTTAATCTAACTTGGCCTGCACGCCCAGTTCAATGCATGGGTTTGATCTAACTTGGCCTACATGTCTTGGTTTAATCTAACTTGGCCTACATGCCCTTGTTCAATCTAACTTGGTCAGTTACATGCCCTGGTTCAATCCAATTTGGCCTACATGCCCAGGTTTAATCTAACTTGGCCTACATGCCTAGGTTCAATCTAACTTGGTCAGTTACATGCCCTGGTTCAATTTAACTTGGTCAGTTACATGCCCTTGTTAAATCCAACTTGGCTTACATGCCCAGGTTTAATCTAACTTGGCCTACATGCGCAGGTTCAATCTAACTTGGTCAGTTACATGCCCTGGTTCAATCTAACTTGGTCAGTTACATGCCCTTGTTCAATCTAACTTGGCCTACATGCCCGGGTTTAATCTAACTTTGCCTTCATGCCCGGGTTTAATCTAACTTGGCCTACATGCCTGGGTTTAATCTAACTTGGCCTACATGCCTGGGTTTAATCTAACTTTGCCTACATGCCCAGGTTTAATCTAACTTGGCCTACATGCCCTGGTTTAACTATAATAGATTACCGACTTACTAATAATATAAAGTATTTGGTGACATTTTCAAATTTTCCAATTTTCTTTACCAAATTCTTGTGTAATTCTTGAGTTATTTCTCCATAACCTTTCTTTGGAATTTGGTGAAACCTGCTAACGTGCATCACTTAACCAAGTGGAGATTTTTATATTGGCTTTTTGTTACAGTTTGATGTCCATTATAAATTCCTTGTTTGCACTATTTCTCAAAAACTTTGAGTTGGAAATGTATGAAAATTTCTAGGCTGTATCACTACCAAGTGGAGATGCACATATTTTCTTTGTGGTTTGTTTAGATGATTTTTCAAAGAGTTTTGGCCCTTTGATTCTGTCAATTACCAAATCTTCAAGACTATGGTAGGGAAGCCATTGAGACTTGAAACATGGATAGATGATAATGTGTGGAAGCAACAAACAGTTATTTAAAATATTATCTTACCTTCACACCCTCTTTCCTTTTACAAACAATGCAGCTATTAATCAAATAAGCACTTGTTCAGAGAGCATTCATCAGTTCCACCGATATCTTGTCTTAGAGAGGTTCCAAATGACAAGCGAAAGGTAATCAAGCAGGGTGTATGTGTAATTTTTTTTTTTTCATTTACTACTCCAATTATAAATAATGTGTTAAAATGGGTGTTCATTAAAGCATATCTTATTGGCAGAATATTTTAAGTGATTGTATCTCAATTTCTCCATTAACCCTTTACTCAAAAGATACGTGTTTTCCCGCACCAATAACAGAAGGCCTTTGAAAACAACGTAACGAGCAATCTGAACACTTCCTGCACTGTTTTCCACTCTTTCAGTTAATATAAACATAATTCACCCAATAATTCAAAAGCCTTCTATATTAGGTGTCCAAAGGCGTCTATATTAGAGGTGTCCAAAGGCGTCTATATTAGAGTTGTCCAAAGGCGTCTATATTAGAGGTGTCCAAAGGCGTCTATATTAGAGGTGTCCAAAGGCGTCTATATAAAGTAAAGGGTTAATATAATTATTTATATAGTAGATAATAATTATAAGTAATAGTTTGAAAGAAAATATGACAAGCTACTTCAAGATTTTGTATTATTTAATCAGATGCTCCATTATTATATTGTAATTCCATTTAGATGACATTAGATGAAATGGAATTCTCATTAGTATAAAAAATTTATAGGAATTTTCATTTTAATGTAACAATCCTTGTCTTTTCTCCCCATGGAGTTCTTGACTTACATTATGCCACAGTTTTAGATTTTAATTTCTGCTGAATCTGCGTATATGCTGGGATGGTTTTATAAGTGTCCCTTAGCAACCAAAATTTAATGTGATTTTCATTTTTTTACCATTTAAATCAAATACAGTTTTGAGGTGGTACTTAACAATTTATCTTGGTCATTAAATTTAATGTTTCATCTGCATGGCGACACATAAATATTATTTTATTATTTTGCAATAGAGAATCATATATTCCGATGAATATTTTGTTTTTAGTCTTATTTATGCTCTATTATGTTTGGTAGGTGCAAACTTTTATTTTATATTGATTGTGAAACAAGTTCTTACAACTTAAACAAATCACATTTGGGTAGAGCCAATAATAAGCATAAAATTATGTATGTAAAGTGTCTTTCTCAAGGTGACCACACAAAGTCGTTGTGGAGAATCAAACTGATGACCCCTGATATTGGATCCGATACTCTACCACTAAATCCCGCGATCCACACTTTTGTATCTATTTCTATAATGTTGGGGAATGTACAAATCAGGCATGTCTCATATTGCATTAAACCAATCATGTTAGGAGAGATAGGACTCAAAAATGTTGAAATGCTCTCTTAGAAGAATATGGTCCTTGGTGGCAGAGTGGTGCTTGGGCCCTGTCTTTAGATGTCTTACCTCTCACTGCTGAGGGTGTGGGTTTGAGCCTCGCAGCTGGATCTAAAGACTTTCTGTGAGAAAATTTTTCATTTACTTGCAGAATGGTTTTGGTTTCACTTAGATTCATTCTGAGTTCTTCCTCCACCAATGAAACTCAAATCCAAGATTTTGCTTTCATATCGCTGTGGTAGTTCCCATAAAAAGGGGCTTAAATTATATAGAAATAGTTAAAGTCTTTAAAACTTGCCTCTAAGATCCAGTGTCACATTACAGGCTTTCACAGGCCTCTTGTTCAGCATGCTTGTTACTGAATGAAGGTTTTATAATTAGGAAAATGCTTAATTGGTAGAAGGAATATGGCATCACAGTGTGCAACACCCACATGTGATGGATATCAATTGGCAACACTGACGATGATCCTGGGAAATTCTTGTTTTTAAACTTTAATGCTTTAAATATTTTTATCAAGATCTAATACCTCTTTGGTCCTATTATCCCCACAGAATGGTTCCATTTCTTAATTTGAGAACTTCAATTAGAACAGGATTGCTCTGTATGATTTGATCAGCGAGAACGTATTACCAATCATCTCATCTGAACTGTCAGTATATTAGTTGTAACCAGATTCTCTGTATTGTAAATAAATTACCGAATCCGGTGTGGTTACATTTTCCCATTAATGATTTATATTTTACCAATTTATTGTATCTCCATTGCAAAGTAACAACACTTTTTGTAGATTGCTCTCTGGCGTGGTTTTTTGGTGGTAATTAAGACCAGTTAAATATGGGTATTGTTGTTTGAGAGGTTATGGGGTTGTACCTGGGATCATGTCTGGTACTTTTGAATGGCGAACATCTTGTAATGTTGTTGTTTTGGTGTTTAACATCGCTGCCAACAATTTTTCTGTCATATCTCATTAGTGTCTATTTGAGACAGTATTCTGAGCACTGCCACACTAAAGTATCGTGCAGCAGAAACATGGTATAATACCCAAACCAGTCGCATTATACTGACATTTACTGTCTTAGGTGCCATCTCAAGATCACTTACCTCTCACCGCTAAGTCATAGGTTCGAGTCCCAATTGCTCCAAAAACTTTTATGTGAGAAAGTTTGCCTGTTAATTGTGGAAGGATGTAGGGTTTACTCAGTAATATTCTGAGGTATTCCTCCACCAATAAAAGTGGATATGCCATATCAAAAAAGATTAATCTGAAATGTGTTGAAAATGGAAAAAAAAAGTTAATTATTGAATAGTCACTGATAATAATGCAGAGTTTACCAAAATGCCTTTCAAGTTATTAACATTCTAGTAGCAGTCAGCACAACCTCCAGTGCTTGTTCAAAAAATTATTGGTCAAGGTAAATATTTTTAGATTCCCATCAATTGAGGACATTTAATATATATCTATGGAAATGTCAATATTCTCATCAATCAGGGACATTTATAATTATATATCTATGGAAATGGACATTTATATATCTATGGAAATGTTAATATTCTCACCAGTCAGGGACATTTATTGATCTATGGATATGTTAATATTCTCACCAATCAAGGACATTTATATATCTATGGAAATGTAAATATTCTCATCAACCAGGGACATTTATATATCTGTGGAAATGTTAATATTCTCACCAGTCAGGGACATTTATATATCTATGGATATGTTAATATTCTCACCAATCAAGGACATTTATATATCTATGGAAATGTAAATATTCTCATCAACCAGGGACATTTATATATCTGTGGAAATTTAATATTCTCACCAGTCAGGGACATTCATATATTTATGGATATGTAGCTTATTCACGTTTTGTGAAAGTTTGCATATTCATGCAAACTCTGGGAAATCTCGTTTTCAATTATCTTAACATCCTTCCCTCTGAGGGATATAAATCAAAGTTCATTATTTTGCAGAATGACATTTCCAACAAAGTGAGACTATTTCCAGCAATTTATGTTCACAAAGTTTGTATACTGCACCTACAAATGAACAAAATTGCCTCCAACTGAAATGTTTTAAATACAGGATAATTTTGCGTGATCTATTAAAGATCATAAAACATTTGATATAAAATACAACTTACATTTCATATGCCTGTGAATTTTGAAATGATTGATTTGTCAACTAATTAATCATTCAAACCCAATTTTATCAGCGTTGAGAGTCGGTTAAACATAACCATTATTGTATCCAGAGATTCATTGAGTTCTAATTGTTGTGCATATAGACGTCGAATGTTTTCATGTCTGGTGTGTTTGTTAATTATTAGCCAGGTTTTGTCTTAAATGGCCTTCCAAGGGAATCCGTTCAAAAGGTCATTGGGGGTCATTGATTTCTTTCTCATTAATAGATGTGTTTTAACATAAAGAGTAAGCCCATGTGGTTACGGCTAAGAATAGAATCACTGTCGATCTCTGGAGAGGGGTAGGAATTCTCCAAATGGGTGTCATGATCGTTTTATCATTTTTTGTCATGTTCATTATTGTGGTTAAATAATCAACCCCTGTGTGGTTCCAGGGAGCCATATGAGTGATGGCAAGAATAGGATCACTGTGACTCATGCATGTCGTAAGATGCGACAAATTGAGTAATACGATAAAATTTGCTGAAACTCTGTAGTTCTTCAATCATTCATTCATTTATTCATTTGTAAACAGTATTACTATGACATTTTTTCACACAAACATACTGTATAAGTCAATTACCATAACCATGCATTTAACAGTGATACTGTAGATGCCAATTTCTTTCTACTCCAGACCCCATTAGCTCAGTCGGTTATCCGTCTGACTATCAATCCTGGGGTCATGAGTTTGATTCTTGCCCAGCAACAATCTTCGTGATGATAGATATACAACATTGTGTCTCATTATCATTAGTCTCTCACCGCTGATTCAAGTGGGAAAGTTATCAGTTACTTGCGGAAATGGGATGTGCTTAAGTACTGGTTAACCTTTCAGGATTCCAGGAAACAGTGGTTAGGTTAACTGATCTTCTGTTAACCATCAATGGCATTAAAATGAAGCTAAATATTAAATCATTTCTACTCCATCAGTGACATGTTGTAACCTTTCTGTGTATTTCTAGCATTTTATTGTGTAACATTGATGTGATATAACTGCTTACTTTCCTTTATTTACATTCTGATATTATTTTTTTATATATTGTATGCTTCAAAATTAGGAGAATGCTTTTGTTTGGATTGTGAATTTCTATTTTTAAAGCTTAGTAACTTCTGCCAGTTTGTAACTTCAGCTAATTTGGTTATCAGGCATTTTGGTTACTTCAGTCAGTTTGGTTACTTCTGCTGGTTTGGTTACTTCTGCCAGTTTTGTTACTTCAGTCAGTTTGGTTACTTCTGCCAGTTTGGTTACTTCTGCCAGTTTTGTTACTTCAGTCAGTTTGGTTACTTCTGCCAGTTTGGTTACTTCTGCCAGTTTGGTTACTTCTGCCAGTTTTGTTACTTCAGTCAGTTTGGTTACTTCTGCCAGTTTGGTTACTTCTGCCAGTTTGATTACTTCTGCCAGTTTGGTTACTTCTGTCAGTTTGGTAACTTCATATCCAGTTTGGTTACTTCAGCCAGTTTGGTTACTTCTGCCAGTTTTGTTACTTCTGTCAGTTTGGTTATTTCTGCTAATTTGATGCACACTTTGCTGTCACTGTTGTGATTAACATGTGATTAATAATTTCTAAGAAAATCTTTTTTATTATTAACATTCTTGAGTCAGCTTCCATGGTAGAACCAGTACTGAGTGAATGGTTTACCCCTAAATAAAGATGAATAAAAGCCATATCATCCGCTGTGTATTTTACACAGTCAGTCTATTCAACTTAAACATTTTAGAAATAAACACTGTATGCTAATGGTGGTGATGTTTTATCGGTTGTTTTGTTTGTATTTACGATTCATTGTTAATGCCTCTGCCATATTTTATGGGGGTCTTGGTTCAATCTATGCTCATATATTTGTCATAGTTTGAATGGTTTGTAAAACTTAATGGAATTGATTTACATGGATGGAAATCTACAGTTGCAGATGGGCTATATGATTCTCAATCAGATTTAAATCAGATTTGCTTCAAACTTTAAGAAAGATTATAAAGAAATGTGGATATATTCATCTGCTATCAGCTCGAAATGAAAGAAGTATCAGATTATCACAAGAATGTAGGGTGGACTTTTTTTTTTAAGTGTAGTATTTTTCCCTCCATAAAAAAGTAGGGAAAATTTTGTACTTAGCTGCTGTTGTTCCACTATAACCGTACCTGTTCAACTCACTCAAAAGCGCATCTGACTGTTTGAATACCTGCCCAGCCATAATCTCTTTGATGATTAATATTGAGTCTCATTTTCATTCATTTCTCACTGCTGATTCGGGTGAGAAAGTTACCAATTACTTGCAAAGATGGGTGACACACATGTGCTTGAGTACTAGTTAACCATCCAGGATTCCAGGAACGAGTCATTAGGTTAACTACAGATTGTCTGTTACCCGTGACAGCAGCATAGAAATGACACAAAATATACAAATAATCTTTCTGCTGCATTATCATATCCTTGCTTATAATTTGATCACTAGGTGCATTAAAGTGTTATCCTTGTCTGTCTGTTCATAGATTGTCTGATCAGAAATGGTTTCCACTTCTGTTCTATGTAATAAAATAGTTGGTAGATTCCATTTATTTTTTTGGTCATTCAGCTCAAGTTCAAGGTCACTGTTACTAAAATAGGTAAAAAAGTGTTCAATAACTTGTTTCCTATTATACATGTACATTAAAATTAAATTTTATTGTCTCCAATCACTTGACTTGATGCGATAAAGACTATCACTGTCGAAGTAAATACAATGTCACTCCACCCACTGGCCACGTGGCATTGTTTGTCAAAGTAAATACAATGTCACTCCACCCACTGGCCACATAGCATTGTTTGTCAAAGTAATTACAATGTCAATCCACCCACTGGCCATGTTGCATTGTTTGTCAAAGTAAGTACAATGTCACTCCACCCACTGGCCATGTGGCATTGTTTGTCAAAGTAAATACAATGTCACTCCACCCGCTGGCCATGTGGCACTGTTTGTCAAAGTAAATACAATGTCACTCCACCCGCTGGCCACGTGGCGTTGTTAGTCAAAGTAAATACAATGTCACTCCACCCACTGGCCATGTTGCATTGTTTGTCAAAGTAAATACAATGTCACTCCACCCACTGGCCATGTTGCATTGTTTGTCAAAGTAAATACAATGTCACTCCACCCACTGGCCATGTGGCATTGTTTGTCAAAGTAAATACAATGTCACTCTACCCACTGGCCACGTGGCATTGTTTGTCAAAGAAAATACAATGTCACTCCACCCACTGGCCACGTGGCATTGTTTGTCAAAGTAAGTACAATGTCACTCCACCCGCTGGCCATGTGGCATTGTTTGTCAAAGTAAATACAATGTCACTCCACCCACTGGCCACGTGGTATTGTTTGTCAAAGTAAATACAATGTCACCCACTGGCCACGTGGCATTGTTTGTCAAAGTAAATACAATGTCACTCCACCCACTGGCCACGTGGCATTGTTTGTCAAAGTAAATACAATGTCACTCCACCCACTGGCCACGTGGCATTGTTTGTCAAAGTAAATACAATGTCACTCCATCCGCTGGCCACGTGGCATTGTTTGTCAAAGTAAGTACAATGTCACTCCACCCACTGGCCACGTGGCATTGTTTGTCAAAATAAGTACAATGTCACTCCACCCGCTGGCCACGTGGCATTGTTTGTCAAAGTAAGTACAATGTCACTCCACCCGCTGGCCATGTGGCACTGTTTGTCAAAGTAAATACAATGTCACTCCACCCACTGGCCACGTGGCATTGTTTGTCAAAGTAAATACAATGTCACTCCACCCACTGGCCACGTGGCTTTGTCAAAGTAAATACAATGTCACTCCACCCACTGGCCATGTGGCATTGTTTGTCAAAGTAAATACAATGTCACTCCACCCACTGGCCACGTGGCATTGTTTGTCAAAGTAAATACAATGTTACTCCACCCGCTGGCCACGTGGCATTGTTTGTCAAAGTAAATACAATGTCACTCCATCCGCTGGCCACGTGGCATTGTTTGTCAAAGTAAGTACAATGTCACTCCACCCACTGGCCACGTGGCATTGTTTGTCAAAATAAGTATAATGTCACTCCACCCGCTGGCCACGTGGCATTGTTTGTCAAAGTAAGTACAATGTCACTCCACCCACTGGCCACGTGGCATTGTTTGTCAAAGTAAATACAATGTCACTCCACCCACTGGCCACGTGGCATTGTTTGTCAAAGTAAATACAATGTCACTCCATCCGCTGGCCACGTGGCATTGTTTGTCAAAGTAAGTACAATGTCACTCCACCCACTGGCCACGTGGCATTGTTTGTCAAAATAAGTATAATGTCACTCCACCCGCTGGCCACGTGGCATTGTTTGTCAAAGTAAGTACAATGTCACTCCACCCGCTGGCCATGTGGCACTGTTTGTCAAAGTAAATACAATGTCACTCCACCCACTGGCCACGTGGCATTGTTTGTCAAAGTAAATACAATGTCACTCCACCCACTGGCCACGTGGCTTTGTCAAAGTAAGTACAATGTCACTCCACCCACTGGCCATGTGGCATTGTTTGTCAAAGTAAATTCAATGTCACTCCACCCACTGGCCATGTGGCATTGTTTGTCAAAGTAAATACAATGTCACTCCACCCACTGGCCACGTGGCATTGTTTGTCAAAGAAAATACAATGTCACTCCACCCACTGGCCATGTGGCATTGTTTGTCAAAGTAAATACAATGTCACTCCACCCACTGGCCACGTGGCATTGTCAAAGTAAATACAATGTCACTCCACCCACTGGCCATGTGGCATTGTTTGTCAAAGTAAGTACAATGTCACTCCACCCGCTGGCCACGTGGCATTGTTTGTCAAAGTAAATACAATGTCACTCCACCCACTGGCCACGTGGCATTGTTTGTCAAAGTAAATACAATGTCACTCCACCCACTGGCCATGTGGCATTGTTTGTCAAAGTAAATACAATGTCACTCCACCCACTGGCCACGTGGCATTGTTTGTCAAAGTAAGTACAATGTCACTCCACCCACTGGCCATGTGGCATTGTTTGTCAAAGTAAGTACAATGTCACTCCACCCGCTGGCCACGTGGCATTGTTTGTCAAAGTAAATACAATGTCACTCCACCCGCTGGCCACGTGGCATTGTTTGTCAAAGTAAATACAATGAAGTGTCAACATAGACATCATCAGCTTGTCTGAGGTAAAATTGAGAAGGATCAATGATTGGATTATTGACTGCGTCAAGTCTACTTATTAAAGGAAGACAGTTTGGTATTGTTGTTTAATTGACATCCTGCGTCAGGTCAACTAATTGAAGGAAGACAAGTTGGTATTGTTGTTTAATTGACATCCTGCGTCAGGTCAACTAATTGAAGGAAGACAGTTTGGGAAGACAGTTTGGTATTGTTGTTTAATTGACATCCTGCGTCAGGTCAACTAATTGAAGGAAGACAAGTTGGTATTGTTGTTTAATTGACATCCTGCGTCAGGTCAACTAATTGAAGGAAGACAAGTTGGTATTGTTGTTTAATTGACATCCTGCGTCGTCAGGTCAACTTATTGAAGGGAGAGAGTTTGGTATTGTTGTTTAATTGACATCCTGCGTCAGGTCAACTAATTGAAGGAAGACAGTTTCGTATTGTTGTTTGCTTGACATCCTGCATCAGGTCAACTAATTGAAAGAAGACAGTATGGTATTGTTGTTTATTTGACAACTTACATCAATCCAACTAATTGAAGGAAGACAGTTTGGTATTGTTGTGTAATTGACATCCTGTGTCAGGTCAACTAATTGAAGAAAGACAGTTTGGTATTGTTGTTTAATTGACATCCTGCGTCGTCAGGTCAACTAATTGAAGGGAGAGAGTTTGGTATTGTTGTTTAATTGACATCCTGCATCAGGTCAACTAATTGAAGGAAGACAGTTTGGTATTGTTGTTTGCTTGACATCCTGCGTCAGGTCAACTAATTGAAAGAAGACAGTATGGTATTGATGTTTATTTGACAACTTACATCAGTCCAACTAATTGAAGGAAGACAGTTTGGTATTGTTTAATTGACATCCTGCGTCAGGTCAACTAATTGAAGGAAGACAGTTTCATATTGTTGTTTAATTGACATCCTGCGTCAGGTCAACTAATTGAAGGAAGACAGTTTTGTATTGTTGTTTAATTGACAGCCTGCATCAGGTCAACTACTTAAAGGAAGAAAGTTTGGTATTGTTTTTTTGCTTGACATCCTGCGTCAGGTCAACTTATTGAAGGAAGACAGTTTGGTATTGTTGTTTGCTTGACATCCTGCGTCAGGTCAACTAATTGAAAGAAGATAGTATGGTATTGTTGTTTATTTTACATCTTACATCAGTTCAACTAATTGAAGGAAGACAGTTTGGTATTGTTGTTTAATTGACATCCTGCGTCAGGTCAACTAATTGAAGGAAGACAGTTTGGGAAGACAGTTTGGTATTGTTGTTTAATTGACATCCTGCGTCAGGTCAACTAATTGAAGGAAGACAGTTTGGTATCGATGTTTACTTGACATCCTGTGTCAGGTCAGCTAATTGAAGGAAGACAGTTTGGTATTGTTGTTTACTTGACATCTTGCATCAGGTCACATTATTGAAGGAAGACAGTTTGTTTTTTTGTTTAATTGACATCCTGCGTCAGGTCAACTAATTGAAAGAAGACAGTATGGTATTGATGTTTATTTGACAACTTACATCAGTCCAACTAACTGAAGGAAGACAGTTTGGTATTGTTGTTTACTTGACATCATGCATTGGGTAAACTAATTGATGGAAGACAATTTGGTATTGTTGTTTAATTGACATTATGTGTCAGTTCAACTAATTGAAGGAAGACAGTTTGGTATTGTTGTTTAATTGACATCCTGCGTCAGGTCAACTAATTGAAGGAAGACAGTTTGGGAAGACAGTTTGGTATTGTTGTTTAATTGACATTCTGCGTCAGGTCAACTAATTGAAGGAAGACAGTTTCGTATTGTTGTTTACTTGACATCCTGGGTCAGGTCAACTAATTGAAGGAAGACAGTTTGGTATTGTTGTTTAATTGACATCCTGCGTCAGGTCAACTAATTGAAGGAAGACAGTTTGGTATTGTTGTTTAATTGACATCCTGCGTCAGGTCAACTAATTGAAGGAAGACAGTTTGGTATTGTTGTTTAATTGATATCCTGCATCAGGTCAACTAACTGAAGGAAGACAGTTTGGTATTGTTGTTTACTTGACATCATGCATTGGGTAAACTAATTGATGGAAGACAATTTGGTATTGTTGTTTAATTGACATTATGTGTCAGGTCAACTAATTGAAGGAAGACAGTTTGGTATTGTTGTTTAATTGATATCCTGGGTCAGGTCAACTAATTGAAGGAAGACAGTTTGGTATTTTTGTTTACTTGACATCCTTCGTCAGGTCAACGAATACAAATACAAATACATGACATTTATATAGCGGAAAAATAATAAAATATACTATTGCGCTTCACAATTACATAACACAGATTTAAAACATATACTTTCAATATATTAACAGGATTCAAGATCTTAGATTTACACATGTATATATATATATATATATATATATTTATATATATATATATATATCAATACTGTTTTAAATTGCTACATGTATTTTGTATTTAACCGGAGCACACTCGTTGTTCATTAAACTGACTTTACAAATGTGTTTTCAGTTTTGATCTAAAAAAGGATTCAGATTGAATGTTTTTAAGATAACTCAGTAGATTATACCACCATTTGGGACCAACAACGGCCGTTGATCTGTCTGCTAGTTTTCTTCGCCTTCTAGGTATGTTAAAGTTAATGTCACCTTGTGATCGTAGTTTGTGCCATAGTCGAGTAAGTACAAACATTTCCCTCAGGTATACAGGAGCTGTACCATTGATGACACGGAAAACCATTACTAAGATTTTGAACATGACTTTAGCTTTAACTGGAAGCCATTGTAATTATTTTAGTAATTCCACACTTGGTTGAAGGAAGACAGTTTGGTATTGTTGTTTAATTGACATCCTGCGTCAGGTCAACTAATTGAAGGAAGACAGTTTCGTATTGTTGTTTAATTGACATCCTGCGTCAGTTCAACTAATTGAAGGAAGACAGTTTGGTATTTTTGTTTAATTGTCATCTGCGTCAGGTCAACTTATTGAAGGAAGACAGTTTCGTATTGTTGTTTAATTGACATCCTGCGTCAGGTCACATTATTGAAGGAAGACAGTTTGGTATTGTTGTTTAATTGACATCCTGCGTCAGGTCAACTAATTGAAGGAAGACAGTTTGGTATTGTTGTTTAATTGACATCCTGGGTCAGGTCAACTAATTGAAAGAAGCAATTTCATATTGTTGTTTAATTGACATCCTGTGTCAGGTCAACTAATTGAAGGGAGACAGTTTGGTATTGTTGTTTAATTGACATCCTGGGTCAGGTCAACTAATTGAAGGAAGACAGTTTCATATTGTTGTTTAATTAACATTCTGGGTCAGGTCAACTGATTGAAGGAAGACAGTTTCATATTGTTGTTTAATTGACATCCTGCGTCAAGTCAACTATTGAAAGAAGACAGTTTGGTATTGTTGTTTAATTGACATCCTGCATCAAGTCAACTAATTGAAGGGAGACAGTTTGGTATTGTTGTTTAATTGACATCCTGGGTCAGGTCAACTAATTGAAGGAAGACAGTTTCATATTGTTGTTTAATTGACATCCTGGGTCAGGTCAACTGATTGAAGGAAGACAGTTTCATATTGTTGTTTAATTGACATCCTGCGTCAAGTCAACTATTGAAGGAAGACAGTTTGGTATTGTTGTTTAATTGACATCCTGCATCAAGTCAACTAATTGAAGGAGGACAGTTTGGTATTGTTGTTTAATTGACATCCTGCATCAAGTCAACTAATTGAAGGAGGACAGTTTGGTATTGTTGTTTAATTGACATCCTGCATCAAGTCAACTAATTGAAGGAGGACAGTTTGGTATTGTTGTTTAATTGACATCCTGCATCAAGTCAACTAATTGAAGGAGGACAGTTTGGTATTGTTGTTTAATTGACATCCTGCATCAAGTCAACTAATTGAAGGAAGACAGTTTCATATTGTTGTTTAATTGACATCCTGCATCAAGTCAACTAATTGAAGGAGGACAGTTTGGTATTGTTGTTTAATTGACATCCTGCATCAAGTCAACTAATTGAAGGAGGACAGTTTGGTATTGTTGTTTAATTGACATCCTGCATCAAGTCAACTAATTGAAGGAGGACAGTTTGGTATTGTTGTTTAATTGACATCCTGCATCAAGTCAACTAATTGAAGGAAGACAGTTTCATATTGTTGTTTAATTGACATCCTGCATCAAGTCAACTAATTGAAGGAGGACAGTTTGGTATTGTTGTTTAATTGACATCCTGCATCAAGTCAACTAATTGAAGGAGGACAGTTTGGTATTGTTTTTAAGCTTGATTGAGTAAAGGTCAAGGTTGTGTTTCTAAAATAAACAAAAAAATAATTTCCACTCTTTTGTTTCCAGTTGAACATATTGCATTGAAACATTATAAAACGACAGGACAATTTAAGTATAAGTAGAGACCATGTTCATCCGTTCATTAAATTAACCTTTGCAAAAATATTTTAAACAAATTAAATACATATTTTTTAATTTTTTAATCTGGTGGGTTTTTTGTTCTCTGTAGCTGAGTGGTCTGCGATGTTGTTTCAAAATAACTAACAACTCACTGCTCAAGTTCGAGTCTAGGTCGGTCATAGAACCTTATCTGAGACAGTTATTACTTGCTGTAAAGATGTTGATTCAGCTGTTGTTATTGCATTTTGATATCTCCTCCATCAATAGCCCTTGATACCATGTATAATATAACTATGTAAAACCCATGTAGTCATTTTACATTATATTATACAGTAATTCCACTGAATCTTTCACTCAGGATAATATACATTATAACTATTTGTCATAGTTTTCGATTTGCTAACAACAAAAATGAGGAGTTTGTGTGCAGGATCTTGTAACTGTATTCCACTACTTATTGCAAATGAAATAAGAGAAAGCTTGCAGGCTTTTCAGTTCTTCTCTAGAGACAAGATTCTGAGATTGTCACATGATTATTATCATCTTCACCTAGTGTATGGTTTTATGTTTCTAAGATTATACATGATGGTAGAAGATCTGGTCTGCCCATTTGTCTTAGTTATTCAGCTGGCTCTATGTGGAATATATTGATTGTTCCATTTTAGAAAATCATAGTTTACTTGATGGTAATATTTCTATTTTGATAAACAAAGAATTTAACAGATTTGCCGCTATTGAATTCTGTATCTGATTATCTTTTATTGCCCCTGCCTTTTCTAATAAAACACCTCACTTTTATGAAGATAAAAGCAAAGGTATTGTATAGCATTATGGCTCTAAAGCCTTCATCCATCTGTATGTTATTCATCTAGTTCATTCATCTATTTCAACTTAATCTTCCGTTTCTTCTCAAGCTAAGGTTTTCCTCATCTAAAACAAATCAATTTCTCTACATTATTTCTTCAACTCGTTACACATAAAATGACCACTCAGATTTGAAGTCGAAACAAATCTTTGCTTAAAATGCAAAATGGCCGATGTGAATAAAGTTATTTCTCAAGTTGAGATGTTTGGTGAAACTGGAGCCAGTAAAGCAAATTCCCACAGTTTTGATGCCATTCAATTCAGCATTGAATAGAGAATTATGATATTCCTGTTTATGGTGGTCCATTGTGGGGTTACAGGTACCATATCATGTATTCATATTGTGATACAATTGACCTGAAGCCCACTGCCAATCAAACACATCAATAATTCAATCAGTGATTGACATTCGTTGCTAACTGATATTTTCCTTAGGCAAGCTTACTATATATGTCTAACGTAACACTACATTGTATTTACTTGGACAATCTATGCCATGTGGTCAGTGGGTGGAGAAATAGTCTGCATGGTTCTTGCAACAGTTTAGTTGTAGCAATCCATTGATTCAAGATGTAAATTCTGTGTTGGATTTGTTTCGTATCACTTATTTAACTGTCATCACTGAGGTATAATCGGACTAATACCTTATTCAATTATTTTGTGTTGGCTTAACAATTTTTTTTTGCAGTTTTTATCCTGCCAATCTATGCTGCATTCACTAGCATATCATTTAGTTGAATTTTGTTGACTTAAACATTGGCTAACATAATATTCAGTTGATTTTTGTTGACTTAAACATTGATAACAAACCATTCATTAATTTTTGCCGACTTAAACATAAGGTAACAAACCATTCAGTTAATTTTTGCTGACTCAAACATTAGGTAAAAAACCATTCATTAATTTTTGCTAACTTAAACATAAGGTAACATACCATTCAGTTAATTTTTGCTGACTCAAACATTAGGTAACAAACCATTTATTAATTTTTGCTGACTTAAACATTAGGTAACAAACCATTCATTAATTTTTGCTAACTTAAACATTAGGTAACAAACCATTCATTAATTTTTGCTAACTTAAACATAAGGTAACATACCATTCAGTTAATTTTTGCTGACTCAAACATTAGGTAACAAACCATTTATTAATTTTTGCTGACTTAAACATTAGGTTACAAACCATTTATTAATTTTTGCTAACTTAAACATTAGGTAACAAACCATTCATTAATTTTTGCTAACTTAAACATTAGGTAAAAAACCATTCAGTTAATTTTTGCTGACTTAAACATTAGGTAACAAACCATTCAGTTAATTTTTGCTGACTCAAACATTAGGTAAAAAACCATTCATTAATTTTTGCTAACTTAAACATTAGGTTACAAACCATTCAGTTAATTTTTGCTGACTTTAACATTAGGTAACAAACTATTCAGTTAATTTTTGCTGACTCAAACATTAGGTAACAAACCATTCAGTTAAGTTTTGCTGACTTAAACATTAAGTAACAAACCATTCAGTTATTTTTTGTTGTTCATTAATATTATCTTTAATGTCATTTAACATCAATTGAATGTTTGCCAATAATTGAAAGCTCAGTATTCTGTTTTAAGGCATAATACTGTGTTTTATATCATTCAGACAAATTGACCAGTCTAAGAAAATTCATATCAATACAACCATAATGTGTCTATCCATTTTATATAACTAATATAATGACCTATTGCTCTATCGTCGTAACGATTACTTAAATGAAGCATGTTTCTAAACGATGTTGTTTGATAATGATAGATCTCATTTCCCTCAACTGTTACACAGCCTAGTCTACAAGCTAACTGCATGTTTACATTTTACAAGGCTTGAATGGAGTATCAGTTTCTCTGCTGTCTCTCTATTTTCCAATGATGCATTAATAATGGAACCACATCATGTCATTCCACCTATTGTTGGACGTAATACAAGCTCAGTACTTGCCACCTCCCTCAGTGATAATGCTCCCAATACATAGATGGGAAATGATGATTCATTTTCATATATATTTTTTCTACATATAATACATTATATATACAGACTTTTTCTTGTTTTCTACAATTGGCGGTTATTGAATTTTTGTAAATATTGAATTAGTTCAAAGCTTGTGGAGTCTCTTATATATACTATGTATGTTGTACGAATGTGACAGCTCATGTGATATTTTATCCATCTGATGATTCCTGGCTAATGGGTTGTAGGTTCAATTATATACTTAACGATGACAAGAAGACTGTTGCACAATGGATCATGTTTCATGACATTGGTTTAAGCTTTAAGCTGATTTTGTTTATTCTCCATAGTGTGCGCCAGCAGTTGGTGATTGTATAGACAATGGAATTATATGGATTGCACTCGGATTACATACAACATACGTTTTCATTTGGATAACCTCTTGTTTCTGCAAAAAATCTATTTAAACTGAAAAATAGATTATAATTGCTGGATGATTTGAAAAGAGATAAGTTAACTTAAAATTTATTCGATCGTTTAGATTGAAATCAATTGTGAATGCAGTTCAGGAATGAGGTAGTTAAGCAGCTGGAAAAATGAGTTTTGGGTAATCCAAAGCATCTACCCATATTACCATGGCAACCTGCAAGTTTTTTTTCGGGTCAAGGTCAGTAGTAGCTACTTTTTTATTTGTCATTTCACTTGAAGTAGTTTTTATACGGGTAATAAGTGAAAGAGAGAGAGAGAGAGAGAGTGTGTAAGAGGAAAAATACAAGTTCATCAAATTAAAGATAGAATTTTAACAATTGAATACACAACAGGAACTTTATCAAAGCTTGAGTACTGAAAGATGAAAGATGTTTTGTCATTTATAATGCAATACATGACTGTGGTCTGGTCTGTTTAGCACCAAACCAAACATTTTAGTCTAATTGTGGGGGAACATTTTTTATGTGTAATAGATAAGTTTGGGTACACTAATACACATAATGTGACTTCTGTTCATCTATTTTGTTCTCTGTATACTTTTATTTTATGCAGTCTGTGACTTTGTATTCTTTTGATTTCCTACAGTGGTCATCAATAGCATTCTTTTTGGTTAGGTCGCATGAGCGGCCGAACTCTATATAAGGGCCAGTTAAGAAATTGACTCTGGGTGCTGCCATATTAAAACGTCACGATTACACGTTAAAACACAGCATTCACCACATGGAGGTCACCATTGTTTTTCTAAACAGTGCATTATGGGAATGTACAAACCGGTATTGATATTAAAACCTGGTCATGTTCTGGCTGTTCCGACCACTTTCCGGCTAAAAGGAAAGTTTAAATGGGGTTTGTGTAATAACTGTGACATTTAATGTACTAATTGGGATCTCTATGAATTGTCGGGATTTGGTATCACCAATATATTTAGTACCCTGTACAAGGAAACAAACTTACACATGCATTCGCTTTAATTGCCACATTTTTTTATAAGACCTAATCATTGGATGCTTTTTAAAAGCAGCCAACTTGTTTCTCTAGCATTTATACTTACTCATACTTAGCGACCACAGTGCTGGTCTATTGGTAGAGTGTCCAGCTCACATGTCAAGGGTCATGGGTCTGATCCCAGGCCAGATCATACCAAAGACTTTTTAAAAAAATAGTATTTGATAAGAATCTGCCTTGCTTGGCATTCAGCATTTAGAGTACCATAAATCTCCTATTATTAACCGCACTCAAGTATAATTTGCAGGTGATTTTGAAGCCGAAACTGGTCGAAAAAGCTGTTATACCTCTATATTCTGCAGGCATGAATCAGTTGTTTACTACATCTGCCATTTTGAAATCCGGACCAAAGTGAAAGATGAATTTTGATTGACTAATTATGGAGTAACAAAATCTAGACTGGTGTATTGCATAACTTTGTAAAAATGTAGGTTAAACATTTTGATGTGATGTATAGTGTGTTAGAGACAAAAAAAACTTGCGAGTATAAAATGGTGTTACCGAAATTATTTTTATGTTTGTGTATTTGGGTAAACTTTTGATTAATCAAATACCACCATGCACAAAATTTTAATTGATAAATTACCACCATGCACTTAATAAAAAAAACAGGTTAAAATCCCCTTTCTACTTTTCTCTTATTGTAACACTTTGCAGAATTACTAGTCAGGGTGTTTGCCTACTTTCTTTGAATTAGCCGACATAACACTTTTGATGTATTGCTGATGAGTAAGTGATTATATCACAGTTTTCCAAAGGTTTATTTTTTTCAAAGAATTATATAAAACAATAAACGAAAAGAAAATTAAAAAGTTATAAAAGGTCAGTGTTTGTTTGAAACTGGTTGTCTTCTAAAATGTTTATTTGTTAAAAATAGAATTACTATGAAACTGATAAAATCCATAAATAGAGTTATATTTATAACTACACATCAGGGCTTCTAAAATTCCAAAATGCAAATCGGTAGAAGGTTTTTATTGCCGTAAGAATCGCTGCCGTAAGAATCACACTTTTTCCTTTTAACACCAGTTTACTTTATGCCCTACATGTATATATATCCCAATACCCCACCCACCGCGCAGATTTTTATCAGTTCGTTTATTTTTCATGCTATCTGTGTTTAATTTGACTGAACGTTTCTAAATCTGTACATTATTATTACTGACATCATGTATTCTTATTTTAATATGGACCAGTTTCAATCAATTTCACGCAAAAAATAGTTTCAGGATGTAAACCGGAAGTATCGTGTATACCGGATATAGCCTCAGTTTGTCTTGAGTCAATTGCACATTCAATGCTTTGAACATTGTCAGAAGCACTTTTTTTTTGAATGTGACAGATTAACCAATAGCAGTATTATTCTCACTAAACTATATATGAATATATGTAAATTTGTGTACAACCACTTTCAACTCTGTCACCTATTATATTATTATCAATTCATTAAAAAAATGTCGCATCTAATGGAAGATTTTTAAAATGGAATATAATACTTATTGACGAAATCCTATTTAAGTGAACACAAACAAACTGCACTGAATGAAACAACACGTTGGCAGTTGTCTCTTTGATGACTGTGACATCACTGTCTGTCAGCTAACATCAAAGGGATATTGCGAAGGTGAAATGTACAATCATGATTTCAAGTCCTTGAAAGTGACATGTTTACCTCGTTTCTTTTTGAAAATTGAAGCATATTTTTGGATTGCAAAGTTAGTAAAATATGGAGGAAATATATCAAATTAATGGATAAGATATATAAATGTTATGGAAATTTTGTATTAATTATTTAGTTGAAGTACATTGATGATGCCCAGATCTGTACTATGTGGACAACTATTTTACCAAACGTAATGGCTAACACAAACAATTCCGGTTGGACATCAAAATAAAATCAGTCCAGATTAGATCACTTCCCTTAATGAATGTCATTAATATTATAATTAAAGCAATTGTTAAAAAATTCAAACAAACAAGTAATACTGCGCGTTTTTATAAAAATATTTTAAAGACGCAAGCAATTTTTGGTCTGAAAGTCCCAGCTTTGACCATCTGAACAAAAAACGACACAAGCAAACAAGTTAACACATTATAGCAAGTGGAATATCAAAGAAATTACCGAAGCAAAACCGTTTTGATGAACTGATATGGGTTGCTGATCACACATTGAAGGCATGTTACGCAACAATAGACTCTTCTGATAAACTCTCCTATTATCGTAATGGCTTAGTCCAAATTGACCTCCTTTCGCAGAGCGGATGACAAAACAATCGAATGTTATAGCCGCAAGGCATATTTCACAGCTTAGTACGGTAAGGCTCTAAGTAATGTCTGCATGGTGTCAGTATAATGGAACTGGCTAGGGTATCATACCAATTGTGTTTGCTGCATGACTGTGACTCCAGTGTGACGGCGCTCAGAATACTGTCTTTGATAGAGACCGTTACGATGTAACTAAAAAATTGTTGAAAGTGACTCTAAACACCAAACATCAATCACAACACATACTCTAACTCCTAAAACTGACTACTAGAGATGGGGCCACAATATGTAAGTTTACTTTTTGTGGAACTATTTTTGAAATTATGGTGGAGAAGTGTGTATATCATGTTTTTCAATGTAGTTTTTAAAAAAAAGCATTGAATTATTCTTACAAAACCACAAGTTAAAATAAGTGTTAAAGGGAATATATCCAGATTTTTCAAAATTTTAATACTGGCTAAAACATTTTAATTTATCATGCCTTATATATACTCTCTGACCGTGTATTGCCAAAGTGATATCTGTTTAATAAAAACATGACAAAATAATATATTGAAAAGGGATTTCCTAACTTGGGCTTTGCACCTTAGTGTAGACTAGAATAGATTTCCTGCTTAAAATTGCAACATATCATATGATTCAATTTATTTTTTTAATGATTTTAATGTTTTTACCCGAGACTCCCATTAAGACAATGGTACAGATTTAACCTTAGTATTTGCCGGGCCCGATTAGCTCAGTTGGTTACACTTCTGACTATCAATCCTGGGGTTGTGAGTTTGAATCTCGCCCAGCAACAGTCGCCTTAATGATTGATATGCGACATCAAGTTTCATTATCAATCATCTCTCACTGCTGATTCAGGTGGGAAAGTTATCAGTCACTAGCGGAGACGAGGTGTGCTTGAGTACTGGTTAACCTTTCAGGATCCCAGGAAACAGTGGTTAGGTTAAGTGATTGTCTTTTAGCCCTTGATGGCATAAAAATGACACTAAATATTCAATAAATCAATCAATAAACTTATTATTTATACTTTTGTTAACATGTCCCGATCTCCTACAAGTTTCTGAAAGTTTTTTAAATGCTGATCCATGTTCAATGGTCCATGCATAATAAATTATTTTAAAGAATGAAATCTCCAACCAAGTACCATATTTTAATTAATAAGTGTTTACATGGTGGGATCAAACATCAACTATATATTTAGTTTTATGTTTTATTTGATAATTAAATCATTTCACTGCTATGAAAACACACAACGATATTGGTACAAGACTTATAACATTACTAATTGATTTCTCTGATACAATTTCTATGAAAATTAATAGGAAAATACCTTGATTTTCAACAACGTAATTGTCTACTTATTTCTTCCACTTATCTTTTGTTGATAAATGTTTCTATTAATTACTTTTTTTCATTGATTATAGCTACATTCTCATTTTCACTTGAAACACTGCATAATCACCTTCCCCCTGTTCATTTAATGTCCTGTTAACCCTTTACTTCATATAGACGCCTTTGGACACCTTTAATATATTAGACGCCTTTGGACACCTCTAATATTTTGAATTATTTGGTGAATTATGTTTATATTAGCTGACAGAGTGGAAAACAGTGCAGGAAGTGTTCAGATTGCTTGTCACGAACCAAACATGACAGAGTTATGGCCCTTGAATGGTTATGTTCATTTTACTCTGACCATTGATTAAACTTGGTTATGGTATTTTAAAATATGAAATCTCAAGCAAAGTATTGAACTGTGAGCGAGGCTGCCTGCTCATACCCGAATGAACAGTTATGGTTATAATGGCATATAAATTGATTTATATAAAATGCTGATTTTTGCCATATTAGTATTGCAATATCTTGAGGTTTTACGGGTCTGTGAAACAACTCATACAGAATGTTATTGACAGCTGAGAAGAGTTGTTGAACCTGCCTTGTAAACAACACAGCAGTATTACTTTTCATTCGATTCTGATCAAACTTAGACCAAAATTAAAGCTTGAAAGAATTTTTGAACCTTCTACAGTCATGGCCCTTGGTTTATAAAAAGATGTGGATTTTAACCTTGTTGACATTGTAGTCCTGCAGTTTTCATTGGACTATGACCAAATTTTGTCAAAATGTTATCCACTGAATTTGAAAGTGCCAAGAAATTGTTGAACGATAAGATATTGTAGACCAGGGTAGACAGAGTTATAGCCCTTGATTTAATCAAAATGATGATTTTTGCATAAACACTGTAAGTTATTACCTCAACTCTTCAAAACTAAACTTTATCAAATAGTTAATAAACATTAAAGATCAAGAGTTCTAATTCTGTCTGATCGGAAGGTAAAGTACAGCATTTATTGAATAATGCATTGCGCACACAAAATGACCTATTTTATATGTGTCGACATGCCGTAAAACACCATTCATTCATTCATTCATTCATTCATTCATTGAATAATGCTGCTACATGCATTGTGAACACTACAGGGCTTCAGTTTTCATCCACTTCTAACCAAACTTAATGTCATTGATGCTGATGACCATGAAATTTAATGAATTCTTAATCCGGCACAGTTGGGTCAGAGGGAACAGTAAAGCAACACAGACCATTGTTGGGTCTCCTGTTAGTGTTTTCGAGCCCGTTTCACTAATGTTTGTCAGTTTACGAACTTCTAAAGGTAAAAGTTGAAGTTATGAACACAAATATGTGAAATGTTTTCTCTTCTCTTACCATCATCAAGTTTTGCAAGCCTTGTAAATAATATTCCTTTCAAATTTGTAGAAAAAAATCTATGCCAATGACATGTTTGTAGGTGTCATAAAAATTATTTTGTTTGTATGAAAATCTGAAACGGGCCCCAGTTATACCCCTTGCTTGTACTTACTGTCTTCCATGCAAGCAGACATGATTAAAACATCTCTACTCAACTAGCATCATTTAGCACCATTACATTGTAATATGGATGAACTACTAATTAATCTCATTTCATAATTAATAGTCATTCACTTAATATTTTGTTTAACAAAACAAAACAAAACAGCTAGCAAGTTGTTAAGAGTCTAGTATTTGATTTTTTATTGCCTTAATTTAATGCACAGACTACAAAATAACTTGTGGTTTTCCTTATAAAAATAAACAGAAGGCAGATAAAATAAAACTGATACATAATTTAGTGGAGGACTAGTCTGATGTGGCTTAATTTGATAGAAATCAGCTTCAAATCTGCCAGTAATTATTCCGTTTCCATGGTTTTTTATAATTAATAATCATTTTTTACTTGATTATGATAGATAGGGAAACCTCATGACGTGACAACACAAAAAGTATGTAGTGCTCTTGATTATATGTTGCTGTTGTCCTTTGTTTTGTTAAATGCAGTCAAACCTGTCTTAAGTAACCAGTCAAGGGACAGAGCAAAAGTGGCCTTTTAAGATGGGTTGTTGCTTAATACAGCTTAATTTGGTCTGAACGAAAGCATATAAATGAGAAATAGCAAATGTGGCTGCTTAAGACATTAGTGGCTGCTTACAAGAGGTGATCACTTACACAGGAGTCCCTGTACAAGGGAGACCGCGGCGTGGTCTAGTGGTAGAGCGTCCGCCTTGCATGCGGAAGGTCGTGGGTTCAATCCTCACCCGGGTCATACCAAAGACTTTAAAAATGGTACTAGAAGCTTCCTCGCTTGACACTCAGATTTAGAGGAGAGTTCTAGGTCTGGTTGGCTCGGTGTCAGTATAATGTGACTGGGTGGGGTATCATACCATGTGTCTGCGGCATGATACTCCAATGTGACAGCGCGCAGAATACTGTCTTAAGTAGACACCGTCACGATATGACTGAAAAATTGTTGAAAGCGACGCTAAACACCATACAACAACAACAACTGTACAAGGGTAAATATTAGAAAGGTTTTATAAGGCATTTATTTGTTTTGTTTGCTTGAATGTTTAGCATTATTTTTATACCATTAAGGGATAACAGATTGTTAGTTAACCTAACCGCTCTTTCCTTGGATCCTTGAAGGTTAACCATGCAGTACCCAGGCACACTTGTATGTGCAAGTAACTACTAATTTCCCCACTTGAATCAGTGGTGAGAGAAAATGACAAGATGCAATTGCTATATCAGAAATCATGGAGACTGTTACTGGGCAGGGATTCAAACTCACAATCCCTGGATTGATAGTCTGACGTGTTACTGACTGAGCTATCTAAGCATGGCTCATTCACTATAGAGACGCCTCGTCAATAACAATGGTTTCTTAATTCTAGTTTTGATATTTGTGAAGTTATTGAATTCAACATTTATTGTCCTTGAATTGCCAAAATATGCATGGTTTGGCCTTTGTGAAATGTTTGCTTATAATATTGTCAAATCTTGGTCGCATTTTTTAAACTGCCAAATATCTGGTGTCACGTTACCATTTGGAAATATGAGTAAAAAATCATTAAATGTTCAAATTCATCTTTTCTTGAAGTTGTTTTTATCATACAGATATAAAGATATATACTTTTAGTACTTTTTGGTCACAAATAATTGAAATTAAGCTAGGCTGCCTTTACCAAAGTTATTATACCTTATCCCAAAATAGAAATGATAGGATGAATACGTATTTTATATTTGCATCATGTAGATTTATATATCGCTTGAGTCACTAATCCGGAAGAGTCTATATTTTTTGCACTTTTCCTCTTCTTAGTGTATGTTAATATATTTCTATTTACTGGATATATTGTCTGTGTCGATATTTCGGATATCTCGATCCAAGTTTTAGTTCCTGATTGATCATTTCACACCTTTAATTGAATGTTTGTCTCAATATAATTATTGTTGACATAATATTGTGTGTTTTCCAACGTCATGTGAAAATCTATGCTGCTATTTTGCACAGTTTGTTCAAGACGCAACACTAATTACCGGTCAACGGAAAAGGTGTCATTGAATTGGGCGATTGCATGTAAATTGTTGTAATATCATTTGATTCAATGAACCAGCCTCAACTTACATCTCACACTGCCGAGAAATTCAAAGAAGGACCCGGATATTAGCATTTATCATGACAGTGTAATTCTACTGCACGGACAGAAAGGGACAATTATAAGGTGATGAAAATAAATATTGATCTTGGGACAAAATCTATATCGATATTTGGAAATCTCTAGTTATTTTGGCAGCCCCTCCAATATCGAGATAATGAGTTTTGACTGTAATTTTTAAAAATATAATTAAGCAAAAAAATGGGAAAATTGCTTTGTGTAGTCCTTTGAAAGGTGGTCTTGTATCCAAATATAAACATATTGATTTATGCCTCATTACCAGCAATGTGTTTGATGGTGTTTTACACAAACTTCATAAATATTTAAAAAAAATTCTCTGGGGCTAAAATAAATGCTTGAACTCTTTTGCAGGATTCATCACTCCCAGGAGCATTTATTCTAGGTTATACGGTATATATATATCTATGTAATTAGCTGCAGAAATAATACTCTACCTAAATCAGGCACGTTCAGTTATTAGCTGATATTTCTTTTTAATCTAACTATCTTCTTTAAGTTATAATAATTGAAAACTTAATTACTGGTAATCTTATTAAGTTAATTAAAGCTTTATGACTTCTCATCTCACCTTGGGAATGTGTAAGCAGTCATTATAGATTGTGAGTTTTACACTAAATCTCCAATATATATTACAGGTATTGTGATATTTGGTTTTAATGAAGAAATGGCACGAGTTTTAGATTTAATTACCTGTTACTAATAAATTAAGGTTTTTCATTGGAAGGCCAAATGAAAATTGAGTTTTAACATTTTTGCTGTTGACTCAATTAAAAAGCAGCCAAAAGTTGAAATCAAGGAATATGAATATTAATAAAAAGAATGAATAGCAACTGAATGAGATTTTTTGAATGCTCGCTTATTCACGCAACTTATTGTTTTTCAATTACCTTGACTTTCATTTATCCCAAGAATACAAAACATTATTGTTACTTTCTCTACAAAATGAGACAATTCTCAGCAAATTGTATTTAATTACAATTGTTGGAGCTCTTACAATAACAATGTTTATATACTCACTTGCAGCAAATAAAAAAACAACAAAATTACATGAAATTTTACTTCAAACTGCAATTTTTTAAATTCAAGATTATTTTGCATGATTAAAATATTGTAAAACATCTAACCTTACATTCAACTTACATTTTATGTATAAGAGATCGTTTACTTGTGAATTCGGAATGATTAATTTGCCAAAGTATAATCCTTTGCGTGCTATTTTATCAATATTTAATCAGGAGATGCAATTTTCCTATCCTTCTATATAAGTCCTTGGTTAAATGTTTAAATATTTTTAATGTGAATACACAGCAATCATGGTTAAGTTTAAAAACACACACACACAAAAATGCTGCCTGTCCGAGTCACCTTTAAGTTTCATATCTGGTTTAGGAAGGGACACAACTCATGTTGGTGGCTTCGTGTAATCTCATTTCACTAATATTTTTTTTATCTGTAACAAAATGTGTACTACTGTTATGTTTTTTTGTTGTCTCCAGTGTTTGTTGTCAATTTGAAAGAAAATCTTTAAAGGTTAGAAAATTTCAATGTTATTTACGTAACAGTGTAAAACAATGAAAGTTCATACATTATTGATTTGCTAGAAATTCAAAAGGTAAGCCATAATAAATTAATTGCTAGATATTATCCCCACCCGCCCCCTAATTTTCATACCGCCCCAACCCTTTTTATTTTCATAAGAAAAAAAATAAATAAAAATAAAATAAAATTAAAAATAGAAATAAAAATAAAAAATTCCCGCCCTCCCCGTTTTTAAGAAAAATTTGGATGATATTCCAGCAATTAATTTATAATTGCCTTACAATTTTGAAGATTGATTTAATGCATGAAACTGTCTCCAGGGTCCATTGGCGCTCAGTAAAAGTAAAAGGGATTTAGATTTTTATATTGGAATCGTATCTGATCTGGGAAACAGATCATTGCCATTTTTCTCATCTAACAGTTCTGCTTGGTTATAGTTCATTCAAAATTTGAAAAAGCTGCGTGCCACGTGAAATCAGGTGATTGACTTATGTCCTCTTGTTTTTCTAAACATATCGGAAGAGGTTTGTTTTTATGTTAGCAAATGATTTGTCTCCTTATTTCAATAAGACCTTTAAGTCTTAACAAACATAACAGCTGAAATTTTTTTTAAAAAAATCAAAATGTCCGCCTCACATGCAGAAGGATGTGGGATTAGATCCCCGACCTGGTGATAACAAAGACTTTAAAAATGGTACTAGAAGCTTCCTAGCTTGTTGCTCAGCAGGAAAGTTCTAGGTCTGGTCGGCCTGGTGTCAGTATAATGTAACTGGGTGGGGTATCATACTATGTGTCTGCGGCATGATACTCAAGTGTGACAGAATACTGTCTCAAGTAGACACCGTCGCGATATGGTTAAAAAATTGTTGAAAGCAACGCTAAACACCATACAACAACAAAATAATTAATGAAAAGAAAACTTAAAGGTATCTTTGTATGAATATCTTAAAATGATCTTCAATGAATATTACTTATTGTTCCTTCTCAAGAGAAGGAACACTTATGATGGACAAGTTACACTTGACTGAGCAGGTAATGGATACAAGGGTACTGTCAAAGGCATGCCTAACAGTAGGGCGCCGCCATCTTAATCTGGTTCCCTGTCCTATTATGGTACCCACTCAAAATTTCGTAGTACGCAGAGGACCAGTCTACTGCTTTCTTGGACTCATGCATATTCATTACAAATAGCCTCTATGCCAATGTATATTCATGAGCCTTAAAGTCAATCTATTGTAAAAATGCAAGTTTTTAACAGCAGACCGACATGGAACAATTATTCGTATGGAGTATTAATCCCTGCATTGAATATTTGATAATATACAATAGAGATTAATATAATGAATATGCATAGACTCCTGACAAATAATCATGTGATGAAATAGTCGCTTGTCACGTGATAATTTAGCTTCAACTATATATGTGCAATGTTGCAAATGCTGAAGTTCATGTTTGCAAATGCTTCCTTTCATATATTTTGACCTGTCTAGATCTTTTTTCTTGTGTTCCGTAAATGCATGTGTAAAATATGTGTGTGTATATATATATGCAGGTGCTCGTATGTGTTAATCACGTGACGAAAACATCCGAGGAGGGCCTGGCTCGCTTCTTTCAGAGTACTCACTTTTTATGGATTTTAAGAAAAAACATATTTGCCCAAAATGTAGGGCCAGTTTCTTTGTAAACAAAAAGCATTTTTCGTGACATCTTTCCCTGTAACTGACCATGCACAGTGTAAAAGTCCAATTTATTATACATCACGTTCCTTTGCAACGGGCACAACCCTATGCTACATAAGCACCAGGATAACTTTGATACAGTTATAAATATTAACTGGTTGAGTTATTTAAATGCACGTGTAAAATATCTATTAACATATTTTTAAAAAAAAAAATGCACATAAGTTACTACACAGATTTTTCATAACTGTTATATTGGACATCTGTAACATGATTGTTCTAAAATCAGATTTTCTTAAAATACAGAATATTGTATATGCTCTAAATTTAAGGAACCTTTTGCTAAGCAAAATGTTGTACAACATAGACATTGAAAAATGTAAAATGCCACCAATTGTTAGGATTATAAATATATAGAATGATCCCCTTTCATGGGATGTCAATGTTGATAAATAATGTAAACCCCCTTCATACATGTGATACCTCACATTGGGAGACAAAAACTCACAGTTTATTACCAATTCACGGTCTCAAGGGTCGTGACCAGAATCTCGCGTTAAAATTGTATTTCGAAAGAAGAAGAAAAATTAACCGCTATTTTCTAAGTTTTACAGCAATGGCCGCCTTTTAGTTGGTTTATGCTTATATTGGCCCTTATAAATTAAACATCATAAGAAACAAGAAAACTGCATGTATATTATTATAATGTATACAAGCAACCAGTTTCACATTAGACATATCTTTTTATTCATTTTGATTTGATCAGCATGATTTTAAAAAATATCCGAAAGAGAGCCTCTAGAATCATCCTTGATTTCCCGTAAACCATTATCTCTGGTGCTTAATGGTTAAATTTTGCAGAACAAATAAATTTCCATAAAGTGGTACAAATTTATAAAAGTGTCATGCAGCAAGTTGCTCCAGATGACTTAACATCTTTTTTCCCCAGGAGGTTGAATCATCTAATAAATCAAAAACCTGTGGCAATGGGATATAGTTGTACTGAAAAACAAAGCTTGAAACAAATTATTCCCTTTTACGGGGCTCTATCATGAAACTCTATAAATCAAAGTGTACAACAACAAAAATATTACACATTGCTACTAACTGAGCTAAGCAGGCCCGGCTGTAATATCCCCTGATTGATGGTCAGGAGTGCTACCAACTGAGCTAAGCAGGCCCGGCTGTAATATCCCCTGATTGATGGTCAGAAGTGCTACTGACTGAGCTAACCAGGCCCGGCTGTAATATCCCTGATTGATGGTCAGGAGTGCTACTGACTGAGCTAACCAGGCCCGACTGTAATATCCCCTGATTGATGGTCAGAAGTGCTACTGACGGAAATAACCAGGCCCGACTGTAATATTCCCTGATTGATGGTCAGACGCGCTACTGACTGACCTAACCAGGCCCAGCTGTAATATCCCCTGATTGATGGTCAGGAGTGCTACTGACTGAGCTAACCAGGCCCAGCTGTAATATTCCCTGATTGATGGTCAGAAGTGCTACTGACTGAGCTAACCAGGCCCGGCTGTAATATTCCTGATTGATGGTCAGGAGTGCTACTGACTGAGCTAACCAGGTCCGGCTGTAATATTCCCTGATTGATGGTCAGAAGTGCTACTGGCTGAGCTAACCAGGCCCAGCTGTAATATCCCCTGATTGATGGTCAGAAGTGCTACTGACTGAGCTAACCAGGTTCGGCTGTAATATTCCCTGATTGATGGTCAGAAGTGCTACTGACTGAGCTAACCAGGCCTGGTTGTAATATTCCCTGATTGATGGTCAGAAGTGCTACTGACTGAGCTAACCAGGCCCGGTTGTAATATTCCCTGATTGATGGTCAGAAGTGCTTCTGGCTGAGCTAACCAGGCCCGGCTGTAATTTTCCCTGATTGATGGTCAGAAGTGCTACTGACTGAGCTAACCAGGTCCGGCTGTTATATTCCCTGATTGATGGTCAGGAGTGCTGCTGACTGAGCTAACCAGGCACGACTAATATTCCCTGATTGATGGTCAGAAGTGCTACTGGCTGAGCTAACCAGGCCCAGCTGTAATATTCCCTGATTGATGGTCAGAAGTGCTACTGGCTGAGCTAACCAGGCCCAGCTGTAATATTCCCTGATTGATGGTCAGAAGTGCTACTGGCTGAGCTAACCAGGCCCGGCTGTAATATCCCCTGATTGATGGTCAGAAGTGCTACTGGCTGAGCTAACCAGGTCCGGCTGTAATATTCCCTGATTGATGGTCAGGAGTGCTACTGACTGAGCTAACCAGGCACGGCTGTAATATTCCCTGATTGATGGTCAAAAGTGCTACTGGCTGAGCTAACCAGGCCCGGCTGTAATATCCCCTGATTGATGGTCAGATATGCTACTGACTGAGCTAACCAGGCCCGGATGTAATTTTCCCTGATTGATGGTCAGAGTGCTACTGACTGAGCTAACCAGGCCCGGCTGTAATATCCCCTGATTGACGGTCAGAAGTGCTACTGGCTGAGCTAACCAGGCCCGGCTGTAATATTCCCTGATTGATGGTCAGGAGTGCTACTGGCTGAGCTAACCAGGCCAAGCTGTAATATTCCCTGATTGATGGTCAGAAGTGCTACTGACTGAGGTAACCAGGTCCGGCTGTAATATCCCTGATTGATGGTCAGATATGCTACTGGCTGAGCTAACCAGGTCCGGCTGTAATATCCCTGATTGATGGTCAGAAGTGCTACTGGCTGAGCTAACCAGGCCCGGCTGTAATATCCCTGATTGATGGTCAGAAGTGCTACTGGCTGAGCTAACCAGGTCCGGCTGTAATATCCCTGATTGATGGTCAGAAGTGCTACTGGCTGAGCTAACCAGGCCCGGCTGTAATATCCCTGATTGATGGTCAGAAGTGCTACTGGCTGAGCTAACCAGGTCCGGCTGTAATATCCCTGATTGATGGTCAGGAGTGCTACTGGCTGAGCTAACCAGGCCCGGCTGTAATATCCCTGATTGATGGTCAGATATGCTACTGGCTGAGCTAACCAGGCCCGGCTGTAATATCCCTGATTGATGGTCAGAAGTGCTACTGGCTGAGCTAACCAGGTCCGGCTGTAATATCCCTGATTGATGGTTAGAAGTGCTACTGGCTGAGCTAACCAGGTCCGGCTGTAATATCCCTGATTGATGGTCAGAAGTGCTACTGGCTGAGCTAACCAGGTCCGGCTGTAATATTCCCTGATTGATGGTCAGATATGCTACTGGCTGAGCTAACCAGGCCCGGCTGTAATATCCCTGATTGATGGTTAGAAGTGCTACTGGCTGAGCTAACCCGGTCCGGCTGTAATATCCCTGATTGATGGTCAGAAGTGCTACTGGCTGAGCTAACCAGGCCCGGCTGTAATATTCCCTGATTGATGGTTAGAAGTGCTACTGGCTGAGCTAACCCGGTCCGGCTGTAATATCCCTGATTGATGGTCAGAAGTGCTACTGGCTGAGCTAACCAGGTCCGGCTGTAATATTCCCTGATTGATGGTCAGATATGCTACTGGCTGAGCTAACCAGGCCCGGATGTAATATCTCCTGATTGATGGTCAGATATGCTACTGGCTGAGCTAACCAGGCCCGGCTGTAATATCCCCTGATTGATGGTCAGATATGCTACTGGCTGAGCTAACCAGGCCCAGCTGTAATATTCCCTTATTGATGGTTAGATGTGCTACTGACTGAGCTAACCAGGCCCGGCTGTAATATCCCTGATTGATGGTCAGATATGCTACTGGCTGAGCTAACCAGGCCCGGCTGTAATATCCCTGATTGATGGTCAGAAGTGCTACTGGCTGAGCTAACCAGGTCCGGCTGTAATATCCCTGATTGATGGTTAGAAGTGCTACTGGCTGAGCTAACCCGGTCCGGCTGTAATATCCCTGATTGATGGTCAGAAGTGCTACTGGCTGAGCTAACCAGGTCCGGCTGTAATATTCCCTGATTGATGGTCAGATATGCTACTGGCTGAGCTAACCAGGCCCGGCTGTAATATCCCCTGATTGATGGTTAGATATGCTACTGGCTGAGCTAACCAGGCCCGGCTGTAATATCCCCTGATTGATGGTTAGATATGCTACTGGCTGAGCTAACCAGGCCCGGATGTAATATCTCCTGATTGATGGTCAGATATGCTACTGGCTGAGCTAACCAGGCCCGGCTGTAATATCCCCTGATTGATGGTTAGATATGCTACTGGCTGAGCTAACCAGGCCCGGCTGTAATATCCCCTGATTGATGGTTAGATATGCTACTGGCTGAGCTAACCAGGCCCGGATGTAATATCTCCTGATTGATGGTCAGATATGCTACTGGCTGAGCTAACCAGGCCCGGCTGTAATATCCCCTGATTGATGGTTAGATATGCTACTGGCTGAGCTAACCAGGCCCGGCTGTAATATCCCCTGATTGATGGTTAGATATGCTACTGGCTGAGCTAACCAGGCCCGGCTGTAATATCCCCTGATTGATGGTCAGATGCACTACCAACTGAGCTAACCAGGCCATGTGTCTGTGGCATGATATTCAGTGTGGCAGCATTCAGAATAATGTCTCAAGTTGACACCTTCCAGTAATAACTGTTGTGGAAAGTGACATTCAACACCACAACAACAACATTGTTACCAAGAGACTCCGTTGATGGCCTTATGAGAGAACAGTTATTGTAAAATATTGAGTTACGATTATTGTATATACAATTTATCATTATCATCATCATTAGCAGTAGCAGCAGCAGCATCAAATATCTCCATTTCTTATAAACATTAAATTTGATTTCAACATTATAATCATGTGTCTCTTAACAATGTGGAGCTGGCGTATAGCACATTACTTTTGTTTCATAGAATAAAGAAATCAATGAATGGGGTTTAACCGCGGACCATCAGTATAGGGTATTCATCACCCAACAGGAAGTAAGATTCCAGGCTCACTCTACATGTAAAAAAACAACAAATCAACATACAGATGAAAAAACACACCAACAAATGAATAAATAGAATGAACCCAAAACAATGATACCTGCAGAACTGCAGAGTTTATCATATTTCTCAAATTGTCGCTTATTACCACATGCATGAGAAAAGGTGATCCTATTCTTGGCATCACTTATATGGCTCCCCGGAACCACACAGAGGTTGGTGATTTAACCACAATAATGGACATAACAAAATATAATAAAATGAACATGACACTCATTCGGAAGATTTTTACCCCTTTGCAAAGATCGACAGATTCTATTTTTAGCCGGAACCACACAGGCTTGATTTCACAGAAAATATTTTATATTCATCCATTTAATCTGTTGATAGCAAAAAAATAAAATAAAAATTTAAAACATTAAAAAAAAGAAACAAATTGATATCAAATTGAATGTCATGTTTTCATTGAAAGTGTGATATATATACAAAATATACGGCAATGAAGCCTTTATAATACATGTAGTTTGATATCTATTCCAGCAGACAAAACAGGACTGAAAAATCATGTTTAAAAAAACTGGATTCACTGTATAATTATATAGCTCTATAGAAAAAAACTAATCAATTTTCATCCCTTTGGATAACACAAGGCTTTAACATTTCCAGAATTGTAAGCACGAACCCAATTATAAAGATTGTGTATTTTATCCTCATGTGCACAATAAGATAAGCCTGAGGGCAGCATACTGTAAGTATGTCATATTGCTTATGCATTGTTTATTTCTCAGTCAGCAAATTCGTCAACACTCTTTCAGAATGACAATGACAGAATAAAATAAGACATTATTACAAATTCATCAAGTTCACGGACACCATTTCTATGATGATAACTCATGAGCTTTGTTCTACGGCAATGAGTCTTCCATCTCTGAATATGTGGGGAAGTAGTCTGTGACATAAAGTGTGTCTAGTGCTTGCTAACCTTCTAGTGGATCTCAGGGACAATGATACGGTTCACTGACTGCTGTTGAATAATTGGAAATATTTTTGAGAAAAAGGCATAAACTCAATGCAAACAATCTACCAAGCTCAAGAATAGATTCAACATAATGGGTGTATAAGATGGTTAACTGGTGCATAGAATGTAAACTTGAGTATAAGATGGTTAACTGGTGTAAAGGATGGTTAACTGGTTCATAGAATGTAAACTTGAGTATAAGATGGAAAACTGGTGCATAGAATGTAAACTGGTGTATAGGATGGTTAACTGGTTCATAGAATGTAAACTGGTGTATAGGATGGTTAACTGGTTCATAGAATGTAAACTTGAGTATAAGATGGTTAACTGGTGTATAGAATGTAAACTGGTGTATAGGATGGTTAACTGGTTCATAGAATGTAAACTGATGTATAGGATGGTTAACTGGTGTATAGAATGTAAACTGGTGTATAGGATGGTTAACTGGTTCATAGAATGTAAACTGGTGTATAGGATGGTTAACTGGTTCATAGAATGTAAACTGGTGTATAGGATGGTTAACTGGTGTATAGAATTTAAACTGGTGTATAGGATGGTTAACTGGTTCATAGAATGTAAACTGGTGTATAGGATGGTTAACTGGTGTATAGAATGTAAACTGGTGTATAGGATGGTTAACTGGTTCATAGAATTTAAACTTGTGTATAAGATGGTTAACTGGTGCATATAATGTAAACTTGTGTATAAGATGGTTAACTGGTTCATATAATGTAAACTTGTGTATATGATGGTTAACTGGTGCTGATAATGTAAACTGGTGTATAGGATGGTCAACTGGTGCATATAATGTTAACTTGAGTATAAGATGGTTAACTGGTGCATAGAATGTAAACTTGTGTATAAGATGGTTAACTGGTACATAGAATGTAAACTTGTGTATAAGATGGTTAACTGATGCAAAGAATGTAAACTGGTGTACAAGATGGTTAACAGGTGCATAGAATGTAAACTTGCGTATAAGAGGGTTAACTGGCGCATATAATGCAAACTTGTGTATAAGATGGTTAATTGGTGCATAGAATGTAAACTTGTGTATAAGATGGTTAACTTGTGCATAAAATGTCAACTGGTGTATAAGATAGTTAACTGGTGCATAGAATGCAAACTGGTGTATAAGATGGTACACTGGTGCATAGAATGCAAACTGGTGTATAAGATGGTTAACTGGTGCATAATTATAATGCAAACTGGTGTATAAGATGGTTAACTGGTGCATAGAATGTAAACTGGTGTAAACTATGATTAACTGGTACATATTGTGCAAACTGGTGCATAGAATGGTAAACTGGTGCACATAGAATGATAAACTGGTGTATATTATGTATAATACTGGTACCTAGAATGGTAAACTTGTGCATAGAACGATAAACTGGTGCATATTATGTATACTGGTACCAGGCCTTCTAAAATTGCCGGTTTTTCGGTTTTTGGACCGATTTCTGAAGTTCAAAACTGGTTTTCGTTTCAAAGTTTAATAAAAAATCGGTCCAAATATTTTCAAAGTTCAATAAAAAATCGGTCCAGATATTTTCTATCGGTCGTATAAAATCTCATAAATTGCTCTTACCATGCCATACTGACCTGTGAAATACTCCTTGCGGCAATATCATTTGACCCAATAATCCGTTTCTTTTGTCACCTGCTGTGCGAAATGATGTCAATTTCGACTAAACCATTGACGGTATTAGGGGAGTTTATCAGAAGAGTCTATCGCTATGTAGGACGCCTCCGATGTGTGATCAGCGACCCATAGCGTTCTGTCGGTTCATCAAAAGACTGTGTTTGCGTCCGTAATTTCTTTGATATACCGCTAACCAAAGCTGGGACGGTCGGATCGAATATTGTTTGCGTCATATTAAAATATTTGATAAAACGTGCAGCGTTACTTGTTTGTTTCATTTTTTTTTTTTTAAATAATTTAATTATAAAATTGATGACATTTATTCATGAAAGTGATAAAACCTGGACCATTTTGTTTTGATGTGGGACAGGTTCTGAATGATTTATTTTGGTGGTTGAACCATTACATTGGTTTCCATGGTGATTATTTCACGCAGCTTCTGGAACTTGCAACACTTCCGATTCGATCGATCATTTTTAATATAATGAAAATTATTCAGTAACGCGGAAACATAATGTCAGTCATTAAAATGTACACATTGTGGTAAAGTATGTTATAAATAATACACAAATAAACTTGAAATCGTTCCTTATAAATAAATAAACGGAGAAAATACATGATGCAGCTGACATGGTGGGTGGGGTATGCATACATGTAACGGCATAATGTAAGGCAATTTTAGTGATTTTTTTAAATAAGTGCGATTCTTACGGTAGTAAAAAACCTGGACCGATTTGCATTTTGGAATTTTAGAAGGCCTGACTGGTACTTAGAATGGTAAACTGGTGCATAGAATGGTAAACATGTGTATATAATGTAAATGGTTCCTAGAATGATAAACTGGTGCATTTTATGTAAACTGGTGCATAGAATGGTAAACCTGTGCACATAGAATGGCAAAACTGGTGCATATTATTATAACTTGTGCATAGAATGTTAAACATGACTGTGCATATAATGGTAAGCTTATGTATAGAATGTTAAACAAGTGCATATAATGGTAAGCTTATGTATAGAATGTTAAACAAGTGCATATAATGGTAAGCTTATGTATAGAATGTTAAACAAGTGCATATAATGGTAAACTTATTTATAGAATGGTAAACTGGTGCATATAATGGGTAGCTTATTTATAGAATGATAAACTGGTGCATGTAATGGTAAGCTTATTTATAGAATGGTAAACATGTGCATAAAATGGTAAGTTTATTTATAGAATGGTAAACTGTTGCAAAGATTGATAAACTGGTGCATAGAATGTAAACTGCTTTATATCAGGGTAAACTTTGATGCCAATAATGGAAGTGCATTATGTTGTCATCACAATAAGAAATTGATTTTTTTTCTCTCTGTGACATGTTCCAGACATTTACTCACATTATTAATAAACAGTAGCAACATAATAAAATGTTTCTTTTTATGCTTCTGATTTGAAACATTCTGATATAGCGATAGCATTTCTGTCTGTCTAAATAAATATATTTCCACGAGTATTTAAAATCAGATTTCCATTAAACTTGGTCATAATGTTTATTTGAGAAATTTCAAGGTCAAGTTTGATAGTCTGAGCTCAATAGGCCCAAAAAAATCTGGAGTTATGGCCCTTGGGTTGTTTAAAATTTGCCAAATTATCAATGTCCTCTCCCTTATTCTAGAAATATTAATCCTTAGTCACAATAATGTTTTTGCTAAATGTCTGAATCTCCAAATGGCAGGTAGGTCTTATAAATGATATTGTCTCTGGAAGATGTCAGCATGATTTCAATTCATTTTTGGAATATGACACTAAAACACTATACGCTGCAATACAATATAACACATATGATCAATGTGACATAACATAGTCATATTGACAGTACAATCATATAAAACACTCTAGTACTGTTATAGGCCGATCAATGTGATGTAACATAGTCATATTGACAGTACAATCATATAAAACATTCTAGTACTGTTATAGGCTGATCAATGTGATGTAACATAGTCATATTGACACTACAATAATATAAAGCACTTTAGTACTGTTATAGGCCGATCAATGTAATGTAACATAGACATATTGACATTACAATCATATAAAACATTCTAGTACAGTTTTAGGCTGATCAATGTGATGTAACATAGTCATATTGACAGTAAAATCATATAAAACATTTAGTACTGTTATAGGCTGATCAATGTGATGTAACAGTCATATTGACAGTACAATCATATAAAACATTCTAGTACAGTTATAGGCTGATCAATGTGACATAACATAGTCATATTGACAGTACAATCGTATAAAACACTCTAGTACTGTTATAGGTTGATCAATGTGATGTAACATAGTCATATTGACAGTAAAATAATGTAAAACACTCTAGTACTGTTATAGGCTGCTCAGTGTGATGTAACATAGACATATTGACAGTAAATCATATAAAACATTCTAGTACTGGTATAGCCCAGTCATTTTGACTTAACATAGTCATATTGACAGTTCAGTCATCTAAAACACTCTAATACTGTTATAGGCCGATCAACGTGATGTAACATAGCAATATTGACAGTACAATCATATAAACACTCTAGTACTGTTATAGGCAGACCATTGTTATGTAACATAGCCATATTGACAGTACAATCATATAAAACACTAGTACTGTTATAGGCTGATCAATGTGATGTAACATAGTCATATTGACAGTACAATCATGTAAAACAGTCTAGTACTGTTATAGGCCGGTCAATGTGATGTTACATGGTCATATTGACAGAACAGTCATATAAAACACTCTAGTACTGTTATAGGCGGACCATTGCTATGTTTCATGGTCATATTGACAGAACAATCATATAAAACACCCCAGTACTGTTATAATCCAATCAATGTGACATAACATAGTCACATTGACAGTACAGTCATACTATTAAAATCATCTGGTACTGTTATAGGCTGATCAGTGAATGAACTGTGTGATATATCATGCCTGTAAATTCAGGAGAAAAAAACAAACATATTGACATTAGCATGAATGTAGTGTGGTGCTTTATCATGGCTTGATCTGTTAATCTGGATAATGGGGTAATAACATACCAGGGTGATTTGCCACTAATGTTAATGTATTTGTCCAAGGGGAAAATGGGCTTCTGGAAATAAGGTTGAAAGGAGGAGAATTATTGATTGAACGAAATCAGTGGGAATGGATGTATTGAATTGAAATGAAGGATTAAATAGCTCTCTCTCTCTCTCTCTCTCTCTCTCTCTCTCTCAGTAATATTTTTCCCATTTGTGTATAGATAATCTATCTAACTTGATCCTTAAAACTCACACGTGAATATAATTTTTTTTTTTTCTCACATCTCAGCATAGATAAATCTAAGTAATAAGAAAAACAGTATGAGAGGTCTATTTAGCCATTTTGTCCAGACCCAATGTTAAAGGGGAACCACTGTGAAAATACTGCTGAATAATCAAGTTATTGTGCACAAGTTATCTTTCTTGGAATGTTAAAAAATAATTCTAATGCTCCCTAAACTTATTGAATTCCTTTAACCATTTATTTTTCTTAACAACAGACTTGATAAGAGAACTGATAGAGAACCAAACAACGAAGACCTTAGTCAGGATGTCGTACCTTTAAGTTGATATAAGGGGACTTCATTGTTTGCAAATGGTTACAATGCCAATAATAACCATAATGTTTGTGCTAAGGCAATCATAAATTAATTCCTTGGTTTTTCTTCCAACCATCGCCCCTTTTTTAGCTTGCTTGGAAGAAGTCCAAGGAGAGCTATTGCCATGACTCTAGCATCGTTGTCAGCGCCCAGGTTAAACTTCTGCATTTAAGTTTAAGATATCTATGCAACCACTCATTGGATATGAATGAAACTTCGCATGTGTGTTCACCATCATCAACGGAACACACACAGACAAGAACCATAACTCTGGATTTTGGTACAGTTATGGCCCTTTTTGGACACCCAGGCCCCGGTTTCTCTTATTTTACTGAAACTCGATAGTGTGCTCAATATTATAATTAAATTGAGCACACTATTTGAGTTTAAGTAAATTAGCAGACTTAAGTATTTTCGAGAAACCGGGCCCAGGGGCAGCTTTGTTGTCTTCTGACAACTCTTGTTGTACCTACCCTTCATATTTTATTGTGTTTGGCCAGTGGAAACCATTATTTGGCAAAATGGCGCCACGTTTTAAACCTTTATCTTTAAATGATTGAGGTCATGAATTAAGCAAACATTTCTGCTCTTACAGTATGGCCTTTTGAATTTTCCGAATGAAAAAAAATCTTGCCCATGCTGTTTCCCCATAGGCCATAATAAATTAATTGCTATAGTATCATCCCCGCCTGCCCCCTAATTTTCATAGCGCCCCAAACCCTTTTTATTAGCTCAGCTGAGCCAAAGACTCACAGGTGAGCTATTTTGATCACCTTGTGTCCATCGTCTGTCGTCCACCAGCCATCATCCGTCGTCTGTCATCCGTCGTTAACTTTTAGCTTCTAACAACTTCTCTTCTTAAACCACTTGGCCAATTTTGATATTACTTCACAGAAATGTTCCTTGGGTGACCCACTATTAAATTTGGTCAAGCCATCTTGGCCTCCAGGGGTCGGGACAAGTTTAATTAAAAAAATCTTCTTGTCAGAAACTACTGGCTCGATTTTAAAATAATTTCACAGATATGTTCCTTGGAGGTCCCCTTCACCAAGTTTGTTCAAACTGTAGTGATTCATCAAAAAACATGGCGGCAAGGGAGTGGGGTTAGTTTACTATAATATTATAATTGCTATAGTGAAAATTTAAAAAATCTTCTTGTCAAAAACATTTTGGCCAATTTTGATATGACTTCACAGAAATGTTCCTTGGGTGACCCTCTACCAAGTTTGTTCAAGCCATCTTGATTCATCAAAAAACATGGCCGCCAGGGGGCGGGGCAAATTTTATAAGTAAAAACAAAAAATCTTCTTGTCAGAAACTACGGGCTCAATTTTAAAATAATTTCACAGAAATGTTCCTTTGAGGACCCTTCTCAAAGTTTTTTCAGACCGTAATGATTTGTCAAAAAACATGGCGGCCAGGGGGTGGGGTTAGTTAACTATATAAACTATAGTGAAAACTTAAAAAATCTGCTTGTCAGAAACCACCAGATCGATTTTAAAACAATTTTGCAGAAATGTTCCTTGGGTGACCCTTTATCAAGTTTGTTCAAGCCGTTGTTATTTGTTAAAAAATATGACCGCCACAGTGGGATGGTAATTTACTATATATAGGCAGCTATAGTAAAAACTTCAAAAGCCTTCTTGTCAGAATCTACTGACCTGATTTCAATGTCATTTCACTGACATTTACCATGGGTGAACCTCTACCAAGTTTGTTCCAGCTATTGCGATTCATAAAAAAACATAGTCCCCAGGAGGGGAGACTGGTTTTCCTTATATGGATATATAGTGAAAACTTTCTTTCGATATCTAATATCCAGATATCCGCACATGGGAACTATTGTTATCGCACAACTCTTCTACGCATCTGTTACATAATCAAAACAAATCAAAATTCTAACTACTCGCCCATCTCATTTTTTTTTATTTTGAGTGTACATGACATTGTATTATATAAACTACTTATGTTGGGTGAATCAAGGTCACTTAGGTGAGAGATATAGGGCCATCTTGGCCCTCTTGTTTTCATAAAGAAATAATTAAACAATTTTTTTATTATAAGAAAAGAAAAAAGAAAATCCTACCCCTACTCATTTTTGAGAAAAATTTGGATGAAAATCTAGCAATTAATTCAAAATGGCCATAATAAGTGATGTTTAACAAATCTTGGTGCAAATGATTGACATGATCGAAGCTACGAAATTCATGTCCACTTTGCTTTTCCGTACTATTGCAGTTGAATATGAACTATAACATTTAAAAATTTCTCACAATTATTATTGTACAAGGTGGTGGAGACATAGTTTTCCTTTTTTTCCTTTTTTAAATTGCTGAAAGTCTTATGAACTCTCTACCAACCTCGGTGCATGTCTTGGCTGAATAACCTGCATTGTCCAATGGCAAAATTTGCTTCCCAAATTGGATAAGCGTGCCATTTCTATGTCTGCAAGTATGCTCACTTCTGATAGATCCAAATGAGAATAAAACCTCATCACATGGCTTTATTGTAAATAGATTCTTTTGGCTGCAGGGGAAAGCTCATGTCAGCCTTGAATATATCATGAAGCAAATAATCCAAACATGCCAAAGTGGTGTCAATCTTTAACAATAGAGATGACAGAGATGACACAGTTGTCTATCCCTCATCTGTGTGAGATAGGGAATGTGCATGTTTAAGGGTTCCTGCAGACTTTCAATCTGTATAACCAATGGAACATACTTGTATTAAATTAAAATTAAACTTGTTTGCCAATTATTTACTCAACCCATGAATCTGGATACCATATTTAAACTTCATGTTTATGTTATGTGTCAAAAATGGTGTTGAGGTCCTGAATGGTTGAGTGATCTTTGAAGATGCCTTCTCAAGGTCACTTACCTCTTGGCGCTGTGGTTGTGGGTTTGAGCCCAGTCAGTTCAAAAACTTTTATGTGAGAAAGTTTGTCAGTACCTTACTGAAGAATGATGATTCATTAAATAAATAAATTGTAGTGAAAGTACATTGTAGGTCACTTACAACAGCCCTGCTGTTGGTCAGCTAGGTCACTTACGACAGCCTCACTGTTGGCCAGTTAGGTCACTTACGACAGCCTCACTGCTGGCAAGCTAGGTCACTTATGACAGCTTCACTGTTGGCCAGCTAGGTCACTTACGACAGCCTCACTGCTGGCAAGCTAGGTCACTTACAACAGCCTTGCTGTTGGTCATCAAAGTCACTTATGACAGTCTCACTGTTGGCCAGCTAGGTCACTTACAACAGACTTGCTGTTGGCCAGCTAGGTCACTTACAACAGCCTTGCTGTTGGTCATCAAAGTCACTTATGACAGCCTCACTGTTGGCCAGCTAGGTCACTTACAACAGACTTGCTGTTGGTCAGCTAGGTCACTTACAACAGCCTCACTGTTGGTCAGCTAGGTCACTTACGACAGCCTCACTGTTGGTCAGCTAGGTCACTTACAACAGCCTCACTGTTGGCCAGCTAGGTCACTTACAACTTTCTTGCTGTCGGACATCTAGGTCACTTACTACAGCATTGCTGTTGGCCAGCTAGGTCACTAACGACAGCCTCACTGTTGGCCAGCTAGGTCACTTACAACAGCCTTGCTGTTGGTCAGCTAGGTCACTTACAACAGCCTTGCTGTTGGTCAGCTAGGTCACTTACGACAGCCTCACTGCTGGCAAGCTAGGTCACTTACAACAGCCTTGCTGTTGGTCATCAAAGTCACTTATGACAGCCTCACTGTTGGCCAGCTAGGTCACTTACCACAGCCTTTCTGTTGGTCATCAAAGTCACTTACAACAGCCTTGCTGTTGGTCAGCTAGGTCACTTACCACAGCCTTTCTGTTGGTCATCAAAGTCACTTATGACAGCCTCACTGTTGGCCAGCTAGGTAACTTACCACAGCCTTTTTGCTGGTCAGCTAGGTCACTTACAACAGCCTCACTGTTGGCCAGCTAGGTCACTTATGACTTTCTTGCTGTCGGACCGCTAGGTCGCTTATGACAGCCTTGCTGTCAGTCAGCAAGGCCGCTAAGACAGCCTTGCTGTCAGACAGCTTTGTTGTTTACGACAGCTTTGCTGTGGGTCAGCTAGGTCACTTATGACAGCTTCGAAGTTGGTCAGCTAGGTCGCTTATGACAGCCTCTCTGTTGGTCAGCTAGGTTGCTTGCGACAGCCCTGCTGTCAGTCAGCTAGGTCACTTACAACAGCCTCGTTGTCAGTCTGCTAGATATATTACGACAGCCTCACTGTCAGTCAGCTATGTCACTTATGACTGCCACACTGTCAGTCAGCTATGTCACTTACAACTGCCACGCTGTCAGTCAGCTAGGTCACTTACGACAATCTCGCTGTTGATCTAAATTTTATAGTAACAGGGTTGAAGTGCACCAACTGTACTGGAAGTTTAACAATGTTGTACTGAGTAGGTACATGGGTGGGTGACCAAAATCGCTATAAATTAAGAATAAAATATATTAAATTAAATAAATAGAATAAATAGATAATATCATACATAATTAATTGAAGAGCCATCTATTATAATCATGGGGGAGTAACACTGACTACACTTAATAGTCTTGGTGGAGGAGAAATTCCAGATAAATCTGTGTGAGACTGCAGGCTTTATTTATTGCTTTATTGCTTCTCTCTGATAATGATCTGGTGGGAGGAAATGAGTGGAGTAATATATAAATTTACTGCTGCTGCATTTGTCTGCATTGAACAGTAATATTTATGATACTGTTTTTTTTCTGTACAGTCACAAATACAGGGAGTTGCAATGGTCTGGTTGTTAGCTTGCTTGTTTCAAGGCCCAGATGCGCCTGGGCTGTGGTCAGTACCGTTACACATCAAACAGGTTTGCTGTCCGGCTACTTACACATCAAACACGTTTGCTGTCTGGCCACAGTTCCTGCCTGACCCCGATGTTTCACTGATGAACAACTTGATTTTCCTCAGCTTTAACTTTTGAATATTTACATTTACATATTATTATCCTTACTTATGAGAAGAGATTTAAAAGTGTCGGTTTAGTGAAACTGGCCCCTGGTTCCCTAAAATTATCTGTTTAGTAAAACTGGCCCCTGGTTCCCTACAAATATTTTGTATAATGAAACCATGCACCCAAAAATCAGTGTGCATTGTGTCCAGGAAAATAAGTTAAGTAAGCAAACACATGAGCAAAAGAAACTGAATGCAGCCTTGTTTATACATTGTTATACATGTATGTAAACTATTTAGATAAAAAGTGTTTCTTGCTATCTTATTAGTTATATATTATATATTACTTATTAGTATTGTCCTAAACATTGCATCTGTTTAGTCAAATAGGTCTTGACCGGAGTTTTTAAAAAGCATCCCCACATGCAATACCTTATTTGGCATGGTACGGCGAAAGCATGGCATCCTCTGGAGAGGATGTAACACCATTGGTTCTATGTGCAGGTAAAGCAATAACACTTCCTATTCAATCAATGTGCTCAAATATCATTGCTATTTTACATACCCAAAGGAAGATGGAGCTGGGACCCTCCTACAGACTAAAATATATTTGACTTATTTATCCTGTTTCACCAACATATTCTTAAATACTTAAAAACTTAAATCTAAGAAAAGCAGCCAGGTGATCATGATTTTAAACTGGTTCTAGTAACACTGCATATGGTTTCGTTGAAGTATTTAAGTAGAATGTTGATGAAACAGAGTCCAGGTCAGAAGTGCCGAGTCTTTTGTAAGGTTCAGGGTTAAAGCCGTTATATGTCTGGATGAAATCTCTCAATCTGCCAAAAATATACCTCAGTATTTATCTATAAATCATTGATACATTTTTCTTATTTTGGCAGACGGAAAAATTGATTTGTATCTGCTGGATAGTAGTGTTATGTCATATTAATCTGTGTGGTTAAGGAACATGTGAATAAATCTGGACCCTTGGGTATGATTAAAAAGTTGACATCAAATATACAATATTAACAAAATTATGCTAACTCCATGTTTCGAGAACCTCCCCCCCAAAAAATCGTCATTGTTTCAATTCTAAGTTATTGAAAATATAAACTGAACTCCAAAATTATAGTGCAATATAGTGCAATATGCTACTTCTATATTGCTTTATATATTGCAATATAGTGCAATATGCTACTACTATATTGTTTTATGTATTGCAATACATCAATAAATAGAAAAAAAAAAAAATATATATATATATATATATATCGAGAAAGTTTTTTTTTAATTTGATAGCCTGTCAATATGACTCTTAATACTTAAAATATACAAGAAAATAAACCAATAATTAACTCAGAGTTACGAAAGTGATGGTGAATGTGGCGATATTGTGTTATTTTGTTGAATATTTAGCGTCATTTTTATGCTATCTAACTTTGACAGGGGATCACTTAACCTAACCACTTCTTCATTATTTTACAGCCATTAATCTTCAACCTCTAAATATATAGGGAAGTAGTCAGTGCCTTTTGTCTTGTACCAGTCAACAGTCTAGCGAATCCTCCATACATTCACCCAGTCACATGGAGCTGCTTTGATATGTATCACCAACCATTTCCATAATTATTATAACCATAACAACCCTCCATAAATTCACCTAGTCACATGGAGCTACTTTAATCTGTATCAAAAACAATTTCCATATTATATCCATAACACACCTCCATACATTCACCCAGTGACACAGAGCTACTTTGACCTTCATTACAGACCTCCATACATTCATCCAGTACAAGGAGTTACTTTGATCTGTATCACCAACCATCTCCATATTATAACCATTACAGACCTCCATACATTAACCTAGTCACAAGGAGCTACATTGATCTGTATCACCAACCATCTCCATATTATAACCATTACAGACCTCCATATATTCACCCTGTCACACGGAGCTTTTTTGATCTGTATCACCAACCATCTCCATATTATAACCATTACAAGCCTCCATACATTCACCCAGTCACAAGGAACTACATTGATCTGTATCCCCAACCATCTCCATATCATAACCATTACAGACCTCCATACATTCACCCATCCACACGGAGCTACTTTGACCTGTATCCCCAACCATCTCCATATTACTTCCTCGACATCCTGAGTTACAAATAAATCATGAAATTGTCCAGTCAAACAAATTTTATACAAAGCAATTGTTATAAATTGTATTTTATAGTTCAAAAAATGAAACAGAGCATCGGAATGTATCGATTGAAAACAAACATTCAGTGAAACTGAATACAATGCCAGACAAAAAGATTGACGTTAAAAATGGACACATGACATTTTTTGGTAAATTTTCATTTAACCCTGGTTTCTCTGCGGCTCAGTGGTCCATAAAGGCGCCATCTCAAGACCACGGTTGATGTCATAGGTTCGAGTCCTGCTCCATAAACTGTGTGAGAATGTTTGCTAGTTTCTTGTGGCAGGCCAGTGGTTCCATTCAGATTTATTAGGTCTTCCACCACCAGCAGCCCTGCACCAGTAAAACTGGATATAACCTGAAATGATAGAATGTTGAAGGTGGTGCTTAACCCCATACTGTTGTTTGTTTGTTTTTTTACTTAACACTATTTTTTGAAAATTGTTATTTTAGTTTATACTAACTTATTTTAGGTTAATTACGAAAAAGACCACTTCCTGGGTAGAATCAGTACTGAGTGTTGTACTTTAAGAGGCATTGGATTGAACTGGGTATCAAACCAGCAACCTCTGTCGTAAATAACCAATGTTCTTTCCACAACATGATCGCTCTGCTTTATTCTTTTTTTAATAATTTCAGATGATAGTACTTAAAGATTGATATAAGCGGGGCGGTAGTGTAATGGATAGAATGTTGGCCACTCAATCCAGAGGTTGTGGGTTCAATTCGATGCCTCTCATAAAACAACACTGGTACTGGTTTTACCCAGGAAATGGACTTGAGAGCGGTTCATATAAGCTGTGAGCTTTCATGGCAATCACTGAGCTAGAATAAATGAATATAAACTAAAGATTAATATTTTCTATAATTTATGAGTATCATGTTTTAAGTTTTGATAATTGATTTGATTCATCAACACAAGTAAGATGTATTTTTAACATTGCAGCACATCCCTTTTATCCAGAATCTTCTCCTTCTTTGGGTATAAAGTCGGGAGATTGATGGTATGAAAATATCAGTCTTGTGTAAGTGGAATAAATAACTACAAAAATATATCATATCATAATATGAAATGTATAAATAAAGTTACTTATGACATATAGCAACAGATAGCGTGTTCTCAAGTATTCTAGATATTCAACCACTGTAATCGCAGTCTTGTTTCCGTAGTCCATTACAGATTTTAGCATAGTAATTTCTAGCATTTAATATGTCTTGTAATAAATTATGAAGTACGATATTTTATGTGAAACCTTTTTAAAGGTAAATGACAGGTGAATCCAAATTACTGCAGTAGTTATTCAAACATAGCGGTTATCGGAAATCCAGTAATGGCTTCAGGTAAAGGAATCCAATGTTGTTCAAAGTTTTATGGCAAGCTATTTTTTTTGTAAAAAAGAAACTATTTCATCAGTCATCAAAATTTTTATATAATCCCTTGAAGTGTTTGGCACTCAAATGTCAAAGTCATTTGAACTGATGTTGAAAACAAAGTTTTTATGGCAAGTTAAGACTACTTGCCATAAAAACTTTGTTTTCAACATCAGTTCAAATGACATTGACACACCAGGCAGTATTGGTTATTGACTGGTTCTTCAATAGCACCAGGAAGTACTTGTTATTGTCTGGTTCTTCAGTAGCACCAGACAGTACTGGTTATTGTCTGGTTTTTCAATAGCACCAGGCAGTACTGGTTATTGTCTTGTTCTTCAGTAGCACCAGACAGTACTGGTTATTGTCTGGTTCTTCAGTAAGTACTGGTTATTGTCTGGTTCTTCAGTAACACCAAACAGTACTGGTTATTGTCTGGTTCTTCAGTAAGTACTGGTTATTGTCTGGTTCTTCAGTAACACCAGACAGTACTGGTTATTGTCTGGTTCTTCAGTAGTAGCGGGCAGTACTGGTTATTGTCTTGTTCTTCAGTAGCACCAGACAGTACTGGTTATTGTCTGGTTCTTCAGTAAGAACTGGTTAGTGTCTGGTTCTCAGTAACACCAGACCGTACTGGTTATTGTCTGGTTCTTCAGTAGAAGCGTACAGTACCGGTTATTGTCTGATTCTTCAGTAGCACCAGGCAGTACTGGTTATTGTTTTGAAAATCCTATCCCCTACACGACCACTATTCTTTACAGTAAGGTAATGCAATTTATTGCACAAACTCGTACATTCAGCGTACCCTGACAATAAAATTTAAGTTCGCAGACTATATAAATCTACTACGAAATCTCTGGTGGTTAAGTAATCCATTTTTATTTCCAATCTACATTTACTTGTATAAAACAATAAAGTGTGAAGAACTTCATACATTGTCTGAGGATTTATTGCTTGGAAATCAAATTATCTGATGTCAAGTTATGTTTGACATAGTAATCATTCAGGAAGTTGACATTGCAGACCAATATGCAGCTCCGCAGTAGATCAGCCAGATAGAACCAAATAAACTGTTCAGGCATAGCGCCTAGCTAAGTCATGCATTGATTGAATGATAACTTGATTATAAGCGTGACCTCTGACATTTCTTGATGTTGTGTCTGAGACTAAAAACATCATTGTGTTCCATGTGTGTGATTACCATTTTTTTTCAAGCTTATTTCTAACCTTGAATCTGAAAAATTCTGTTAAAAAGTACAAACAATTTCACAAAAACATGCGGTATTGTCCGATTAATTAGAAGAAGTAAAAATGACTGAAATTGTAAGGCATTTAAAAAACGGGTATTGCCATGACCAAGACCAAAAAATCAATATCTTAACACAAGCTGTGTTACATAATGTAATGTTATATATAAATGTTCCGTGTAATGAATGAATGAATGAATTACTTAATTGGGGTTTTACAGCATATCAACCCTAAAGATTTATGACGCTTGCTGAGGAAGGAAGATTCCAGACTCGCCCTCTCTGTACAAAAACAAATTAACAGACAGGCAGAAAAAAAAAAATCAGCAAATGAATATACAGAACGAACATACAACTTTGATACCTGCAGAACTGAAGTCTCACCTAACCCTATCAAACACTCAGTTTGCAGGCGTGTAGCTAAAGTTTAAACTTATTTATTTTGCTTTGATTGTGAAACAAGTTCTTACAACTTAGGCAAATCACGCTCAAAGTCTTCCTGGTTAGAACCAGTACTAAGCATATGCGGAAAAGTGTCTTGCTCAAGGACACCACACATAGCCATGGCAGAGGATTGAACTCACGACCCTCTGATCATAGGTTCAGTGCTCTACCACTGGACAACACGCTAAAGACTAAAGAAATAAAGATAGGAGCAGTAAAAAATTAACAGGAGATGGACCCGAGGTCGGGGCAATACCACCACAAATGTGTTTTAACCCAAATGAAGCATAAAAATAAGACATGTCATTAGAAGCCACCATTAATTTTAACTTCTATTTATAAAAAAATTTCATGTGGAGGCTCCACACCCTCACCAGGGGAGGTGTATGAAGCGGAATCCCACTAACACTGGTGAGGGTGCAGAGCCTCCACATGAAATGTTTTTTATAAATAGAAGTTTAGTAGGATTCCGCCTTGTCCACCTCCCCTGAGTAACTTCCAAATTTGCACGCTACGCCCCTGGTTTGTCTGATATGACATGTATCAGCAACAGTATTCTTATCCTTGCCATCACTCATGTGGCACCCTGTAACCACACAGAGGTTGATAGTTTAGCCACATTTATGAACATGGCAAAAACTGATAAAATGGGCATGAACTGTTGATACCCTTTAGAAGGATTTCTACCACTCTGTGGAGACTTGACAGTGGTACTATCTAACCACATGAGTTAAATAACTATGTTTTATTTAACCTGATATTTACGGAAACCATTTATTCTAGTTATTGTAGTTCATGTTCAAAGTCTTCAATATGAAAAATAAGTGCAATCGAATCCCCCTGGTATTGTGCAACTTGCAAAGCATTGTGTTGCTGAAATGCAGAATCTGTGGTGACTATTGGTACTTGTTTTAACTATAAGATTGTGTACCGTAATAATACTATTTAAGTAGCTTTAGTCAAATACATATTCTTCATTTTTTGACCAAAAATGAGTTGTTGTTTTTCTTTTAAATAAATTTGCTGAACTCCTTTAAGTAACCAGTGCTGACTTTTTTTTTTTGTAATGAAGACATATTTATTATTATTCATTCAGACCTTTTCAAACAGCGAGTTTTCTAATTTTACTATATAAATATAAAACTGTTAGCAATGTCTAAGCAATAATAAATTTCTTTATTTACCTCAATCATAACAGAAGCAGGTGTGTAAAAAATGCATGTGCTAATTGTTCTGCAAGCCTGTGTTTTATAATAACCAGGATTGAAATAGTGTCCCAAGTAGGATCATCATTATGACAGACTATGGCATATCTTTACTGAAAATGTCTTATTTACTGATTAATAATATAAATGTATGGCTTTTGATGTTGTTATTTTAATAAATGCACGGGCATCTACAAGAGGGTATAATAATTATGGCTGAGTATAATATCGAACACTCTGTAAGCATACGGGAATTTATCAACATTTTTCAAAATTTCAAACATTTTCTCCCCAATGTATCATATATATGCCTATATATACTTACTGATTCCATTTTGCCAAAAGAATATATATTTAAACATGCCCAAAATATTATATCGAAAAAGGATTTCCTAAATTGGGCCACGCACCTTGGTTAGAATAAAATAGATTTCCCGCTTAAAATTACAACATATTACATGATTCCATTTATTTTTTTACAGTTTTTAGTGTTTTTACCCGAGACTTCCATTAAGACAGATTTAACCTTAGTATTTGCCGGGCCCGATTAGCTCAGTTGGTTACACTTCTGACTATCAATCCTGGGGTTGTGAGTTCCAATCTCGCCTGGCAACAGTCTTCTTGATGATTGATATACGACATCAAGTTTCATTATCAATCATCTCTCACTGCTGATTCAGGTGGGAAAGTTATCAGTCACTAGAGGAGACGAGGTGTGCTTGAGAACATATTTAGTTACATTTTAAAAGACTCATTTGATTTTATTTTGATTTCAATTTGATCCGTTTTACAGGTTCACATGTAGTAAAATTGTTTCATCTTAGAAAGAGTCCTAATGACTATTGGAAGGTAGTGAAGCAGTATTTAAGAGCTGTCTCTTTTAAGAATTGGGATTTCGTATAATTTAAAAATCAATTTGGTCACGTTTTGGTGGATTTACATCCCAAATCATGTGGATTTTATTCATCAATGATAATGATGTTCATTTTAAACATAATTTTATTTTCTAAGACATTGATAGTATTTTTACCTGATGTACCCGCCTAACATCTGTTAGGGTAAAATCTTGTATTTACAATATCTATAAAAGTTTAAAACTTACATTTCAATTACATTTGGTAATAGAAGTTGAATGACATTTTGTTAGGATTGCAATTCATTTGCTTCCTTAATGGTACTTTATTTCAAAATACCATTATTTGAAAATTCAATTTCGGTGGTGTTAACCTAATAGTGCTTTGAACAACAATATTGTTAAACTTGTTATTTCTGAGTGTGTTAACCCTTTACTCCATAGATACGCATTTTCCCACACCAATCACAGAAGGCCTTTGAAAACAGTGCAGGAAGAGTTTAAATTCTCATAACAAGCAATCTGAACACTTCCTGCACTGTTTTCCACTCTGTCAGTAAATATAAACATAATTCACCCAATAATTCAAAAGCCTTCTATATTAGGTGTCCAAAGGCGTCTATATGAAGTTCCTCTTCTCTGATCACCATTGTAAGACATGATACCATTATCTATGTAACACTTTGTGTTTGTGGATTCCAATTTCAGAAAACCAAAAATGCCATTTATCAGCTGCAAATTAATGTAAAAGTAAGAAGTGTCTCTGGTAGCAATTGCAGTTCCCAGACATTTTTTTGATTTGTGGTTAGGAGGGCATTAAAATGTGTGAAGCTAGTTGTTCTGATATGTGGTTTTGTGTGAGTTCATGACAGAACAAAGATATCAGCTTTGTCACCTAATGTTTTTCTTATATAATCTCAAGGGAGGACACAGATATCAGCTTTGTCACCTGATGTTTTTCTTATATGATCTCAAGGGAGGACACAGATGTCAGCTTTGTCACCTGATGTTTTTCTGACATGATCTCAAGGGAGGACACAGATGTCAGCTTTGTCACCTGATGTTTTTCTGACATGATCTCAAGGGAGGACACAGATGTCAGCTTTGTCACCTGATGTTTTTCTGACATGATCTCAAGGGAGGACACAGATGTCAGCTTTGTCACCTGATGTTTTGAGGGTCCTCTGTGGCAGAGTAGTCTTAGGCCCCATCTAAAGATCATGTATACCTCTCATCGCTTAGGCCATAGGTTCAAGTCCCGCTCTCTCCAAAAACTTTATGTGAGAAAGTTTCCAATTATTTGTGAAAGGACAGTGGTTCTACTCAGTCTGACACAGTCTGAGGTCTTCCTCCACCAGTAAAACTGGATATGCTTCTCCTGATTCGATCTCAAGGGAGGACAAATATATCACAGCTTTTGTCACCTTAACCCTATCGATATGATCTTAAAGGGGATCAAATATGTCACAGCTTTGTCACCCAATATTCTCCAGATATGATCTCAAGGGAGAACACATATATCACAGCTTTGACACCTAATATTCTCCTTATATGATCTCAAGGGAGAACAAAGATATCAGCTTTGTCACCCAATATTCTCCTGATATGATCTCAAGTTCTCCTGACCTGGTCTCAAGGGAGAACAGATATATCACAGCTCTGTCACCTAATATTCTCCTGATTTGAATTCAGGGAGGACAAAGATGTCAGCTTTGTCATTTGATATTCTCCTGATATGATCTCAAGGGAGAACAAAGATGTCAGCTTTGTGACCTAATGTTCTCCTGATATGATCTCAAGGGAGGACAAAGATACTAGTTTTGTCACCCAATATTCTCCTGATATGATCTTAAGGGAGAACAAAGATGTCAGCTTTGTGACCTAATGTTCTCCTGATATGATCTCAAGGGAGGACAAAGATGTCAGCTTTGTGACCTAATCTTCTCCTGATATGATCTCAAGGGAGGACAAGCATATCAGATTTGGCACTTATGTTCTCCTTATATGATCTTTAGGGAAGACTTCGACAAAGATATCAGATTTGACACCTATTGTCCTCCTGATATATTCTCAAGGGAGAACACAGATATCAGCTTTGTCACCTAATATTCTCCTGATATGACGATCTCAAGGGAGAACAATGATATTAGATTTAGCACCTATTGTCCTCCTGGTATATTCTCAAGGGAGGACAAAGATATCAGATTTGGCACCTATAGTTCTCCTGATATGATGATCTCAAGGGAGAACACAGATATCAGCTTTGTCACCTAATATATCAACTAATGCTGATATACTAGAATGTATATGTAACCGGCCCAATGACTTATTGGTTTCAGTCTTTATATTTCTCTAGTCCTTATCAACCACACTTTAATGCTGCTCAACAAATTTTGAAGAAGTTTTGTTAGAAATGATCCAAAATGGCTCTCATACAACTTCAAATATTGAACATATTTCAAAACAAGAAATCAGTATTTGTCAATACATTTCACAAAAAAGGAACAATTAAAAAACAAGAAAATGTTAAACACATTTCAAAAGCAAGAGAACAGTGAACTCATTAATTTTCAAAAGCAAGGGATCATTTTAACCCATTTTAAAAAATTAGAACACTTAAAAACAAGAAAACATTGATTTAATACATTTCAAAAACAAGAGAATTTTTAACATATTTCAAAACAAATCTCCTTTGAATCTGATAACAAAACTGTCAGTGATTCCTAATGTACCTTCTGGTCTCAGATTACCAGACTGAGGAACCAGTTTGGTATGTCTGTAAATTGCATTAATGAAGCATGGATTTTGAGTGAGTTTGATGCATTATTAAGTTTGTCATATTGTTCTGACTGTAAATGATGCCCAGGATAAGCTTCTGCCACATTGCATGGGTTGCAATATTTAGTTTAAGCAAGATTTTAGTCATTAACTAATAATGAGGTTATGAAGAGAGATTTGCCCTCAAGTAAAACACTCCTGTGTTTACTTTCTGAGATCTGTATAAGCCTGTTATCAAATGAATATATATTCATAAATATTTTATTTCCTCTTTTTTTTTAAAACCTAGACCTACACCTAGAATTTTTACTATATAATCTATCAATGTATTTGTGTCTCTGGAAAGGCATCTTCAGTTTGTGAGAAAATGTTTTTCTGAGCTGCTACAAAAAATTTTTTTTAATCGAAATAACTGAATAACAATATCAAAAGACAATGATGGTGATAAGTTGAAACTACTGTGGTAAAAATATGAAACTGTGATGGCGAAAACTCAAAATTATGATGGTGAAAAGTTGAAACAATGATGGTGAAAAGTAGAAACAGCGATGACGAAAAAGTAAAAACTATGATGGCAAAAAGTTGAAATTATGATGGTAAAAATTTTAGACATTATGATGGTGAAAAGTAGAAACAACGATGTTGAGAAGAAGTAGAAACAACAATGGTGAGAAGTAGAAACACGATGGTGAAAAGTAGAAATAATGATGGTAAAAATTCAAAACTATGATTGTGAAATGTCAAAACAACGAAAAAAACAAAACTACACTGTTTCAACTTTTCACCATCATAGTTTTTTATTTTTCACCATGGTAGTTTCGACTTTTCACCATTGCATTTAATAAATATGCCATGATGGCTCCAACAGGACACTGCAGATTTTAGCTAAATAATAGTAATGATAGATGTGATGAAATTTAGTTTGTAGACTTCTTGCTGTCATTCAAGAAAATTTTGGATTGCTTTTCAATGCTAGCTACAAGGTGCCTTGCTTAAAATATAAACACATTAACATTTAATTGTCCTTTTTTAATTTCAGATGTAATTTTGTGGGAGATTCTTTAAAAAGAAATTCTGGAATTGTTTGTAAAGGTCACTTGGGTCAAGGTCACATTTACTACAAATAGAGAAATGCATTTACCTCAATTTATAATGTTTGTTGTGAAGACTCCATACAATAAAAATATTCTTATCAGGCCGGTAGTCATCAGGTCAAGGTTAAGCTGTCTCCTAGAAATTGCCAAATTCTTTGAAATACTTAAAGATGCATCACCTTATATACGAGAAATTCATTAATACAGTCAATTTGGAATTTTCTGGTTTTATTTGTCAATGTTTTAGCATAACCCGATACTGACCACTTTATCCCGGGATGAGATTTAGTATTTGGTCAACAAAATTTAAAAATTTTACACTACAGAGACAAAATTTGACATAAGTTATTGTGCAGAATATCCATAATATATGATGTTTGATATTAATGTTCAGTTGTACTTCTAAGATTGAAAAACCATCGGTGATATTATACTATATGTGTATCTTTCTGACCCAAGCATTATAAGTGAACTTAAAATTTGAAAAAAAGAACTTAATGTTGTCTTAATATAATGCTTTCAAAGCGGTATCTGTAACAATGTTGAATAGACACATTTCAAATCAAAATTTTAATTTATTTTTCTCCTGCGATTGTATGTAAGGTACTTCTAGAATTTGTAGTTTCAATCCTGTCAACCCACATTGCCATTTATAGACTTAAGCCACCAGCAATTTTCCTCCATCATTTGTACTGATACAGGTATGTACTACATTCGGACATTCGACCAATCAACTTGTAACTTGATCAAGATGACGCATGAAGTGCCATTGATTTAAGCTTTTCTTAGAGAATAAATGAAGCTGATATCCCATTGCAGCAATTATCCCTTCATAAAAAATCCTTACCATCTGTTCACAGTATTAGAGAACCACTATCTTGGATATTTTTTCAGAGACGTCTGCAGCTGTGAGGTTTTTAAGCCTTTTTACAAAAAAATGTGTTATTACACTACAAACTATTGTGCAGAAATAAAAAAGAATATTGCAGTGTTATTTTTGCAAGCAAATTTTCAATATTAAACAAAAATGCATTTCTCAACTGAAGATTAAGCCGGCTTGTAGAATTATGTTTAAAAAAATAAACTCGCAAAATAAATGGTTATAAATTGATTAGAGTAAATTGCAATGTGAATTGTGGGTTGATTAGTCGGAGAAAGCACCAGGAGTCGTCTAAACAATTACTCTTAATGTTGTTTAATGCGCTAAATTTCTCACGTGATTTTCGCTTAGCCTACGCAACCATGTAATATTTGAGACGAAATAAATTGGGAGGTGATTGTCTTGATATTTATGTACGAATCAATCGTTCTCCCAACAAAAAAATGCAGAAGATGCGATATTGATTTATAATGAGGATTTGTCAGGATGTAGCACTGGAAACGTTGTAAATAATTACCACTTTCATATTTTATTGATAACGTTGTGGTATACGAGTCGACAGTGGAGAACCTGTTATAAATATTATTGCGAAAGAGTAAGAAGTTGCAATAGTGTTTGGTGCTAACGGAAATGGAAAAGTTCTTTAAAAGGAGGTATGTAGGAGGTTTTTAATCACGTCAATGTTTTTATTTTGTACAGGTAATAGATTTCAGATATTTTTGTTTGAATACCTGCCAAGTTTAATGTATTATCTATAAATTTGTTTAATACTACAGTTTTTTAATTTTTTTATCAAATGCCAAAAATTTGTAATAAATATTATTAAGATATATTTTGATATGCAAAACTTTACTATATAAATATATGGTTACAGTTGATCAGGTGTTAGAAACAGTGCATGTTCGAGGTCCAGTTGGGGGCCTAATTGCTTTTTGCTGTAAAACCCTTGTAACTTGAAAATAAAGTGAAAATTATATTAGTGCCTATCAGGTTGTACTATTGATGTCATTTCAAAGGCTTTTTGGCCGATGGAAGTTTTTTATAGATAAATTTTGAACCTTTCTATAATTCTTGCAGTCCTTTAAAAAGTTTGGTTGCATACTAAGGTTCTGGACAGGCTAGTAAATCCACTTTTTTTTTAATCCTCTGCTTATTTAAAAGGAATACTTTTTATAAAAGTACATGTAGTTTGCGAAATGATACCATCTTGATTGTATAATTATGTTCTTTGCTTATATTCATTGTTTATATTGATGTTTCATTATTTGCAGTTAGCAATAACTGAAATTAAGATAACTTGCATCATTTGTCAGTATCTGAAATAAGCACTTTTAAAGGATATTTATCAGGATTTTTTAAAATTGGCTAAAACCATTTTTTTTCCATAATACTATTGTTGCCTTATGATATATACTTACCCCATATTATCAAAACGAAATCTATTAAAACGTGCCAAAACAATATTTTGAAAAAGAATTTCCTAACTTGGGCTACATACCTAGGTTAGACTTAAACACATTTCTTGCTTAAAATTACAACATATTTTGTGACGTGTTAAATCAGTCACATGATTTCATTTTGATTTTAATTTAATTTGCTATATAGGTTTAAACGTAGTAAAATTAAAAAGGATGATCATGCAAAGGTTGTCAAGCAGTATATAAGTGCTGTCTATTTATAGAATTGGAATTTCAGTTTTAAGTTTACCACTCCAATTTAATATTTATTTTGTCACTTTTTGGCAAAATCTTTTGACATACGAGATGTTTTGGATTTTATTTACCGGGTATTAACAGCTAACAGCCTGCATCCGAAGTGTATACCGAACTGCGTCTTTCTGCAAATGCCCTGCTCTGGCTCTTAGCAGATGCATGCTTGAGTAACTTCGTCTTGTTTGCTGCAGATTCTGTTGAATGTAAGCGACTGATCTCCGCCTCCTTCAGGAACATAATAGGCTGCACAGATAACAGTATGTGCTCAAAGTGTTTGCCAAACTGTGTCCTTAGCAGCGGTAGAGGCCGAGAAGGCGCGTAGTTTAATCTCTGCAAGCGCCTAGCAGACGCTTGTTTGAGCAACTTTGTCTTGCTCACTGCAGTTTCTGTCGAATGAATATGTAGAAAATATGTGACTGCTCTCCGCCTCCTGTGGGAACATTATAGGCCACACAGCTAACCACCTGTGCCCAAAGTGTATGCCAAACTGTGTCCTTAGCAGCGGTAGCGGCTGAGATTAGGCGCTATTATATAGGTGTCTGCAAGCATCCCATTCGGGCCCTGATGCGGGTTTAAGCAACTTTCCCTTGTTAACTGTAGTTTCTGTTGACTGAATATGTAGAAAATATGCGACTGCTCTCTGCTTCCTGCAGGAACATTATGGATTAAACAGAGTTGGATTGAATTATGTTGGTAACTTTTAATTTTGATTTTGTTAAAAAAATCATGGAGTCCAAGTCTTTAAGTTCTATGGTAATTATTATTTTCTTCTTAAAAAAAAAAAAGAGTAAAATGATGTTGCATGACTGCAGAGAACATTTGCCAGGAAATGAAAAGGCTGTCAAGAGTGTTTCTGTATAATACATTACAGTTTATGAATTAGGCATCAAAATGTTGTAATTTTTAGTAAATTACCTTCCTTTTAATCAAAATACGAACATATTTTGAAGTTGAATAATTTCAAAATCAGACTGCTTTTTATAGATTTTTTTGATAACTTCTGTCTGTTGCCAACTCGAATTTAATTTGAAGTTAAGACATTACAACGTACATACTTTAGATGACTTGCCTTGCATCCACAGGGAGTTATTGTTCTATGTGTATTTTATATTTATTTTCTTTGATAAATTTATTTCTTTCCAGCAGTATATATTATGCGAGCAGTCAATCACATGACGGTACGCTTGAAACAAACATCATTTTATAAGGCACGCTAGACAGCATGCAAACTGGTTCTATCTGCAGATTTCAGACTAGTTAAACACTTTAGTGCCACAATCTGGAAAATTATCTGGAAAATTTGCATGCTTATGGAATTTCACAAGTTCCTTGGAGAAAAGGTTTATCTCAAATTACCCTCTTGCCTACCATGCACAAATGTTTCTAAAATTTCATGTTTGTGTTTATTTGTAAATTATATGCATATGCGTGTGTTTATGTTCTTGGTTAGTTGTGTTTTTTTTAAAGGAACACAAAGAATTGGCAGTCTTAGACCTATAACCATTTTGTTGGAGAATTTGAGGCTCCATAACTGTATCAGCATCTAAAATGTTATATTTTTGAAAATACAATAATTTTAAAAAATCTTTCACTCTTTCGCTGCCAAATTTCTCAGAGCATATACTTCTTTATGCCAATACTCTGTAAATGGACTAATGCTTCATTACTATAATTTACTAATACTAATATTGTCATAAAACTTTCAGGACATTGTATTTTTTTTAATTCTGTCTTCATTTCATTTACATATTGTACAAATAACCTTGACCTTGATCTTGTAGCCAATCAGCAACATTGGCAACAAAAGAGTTGAACATATACATTTATATTTCTTTTCATTTGATAAATCTATCCAGTTGAAGGAGATTTTGTTAAAGATAACCAGAGTTGTGTGAAATACGGTGGTTTGGTGTGACAACTGGATGTGTTTCTCACATAGAGACAATGCATTTATCTTGAAATGGACCTGTCTTGATATATATATATATATATAGAGAGAGAGAGAGTCCTGACTTCGTGTATCAGGGACCTTTCTTCTCTAACCATGGGCCTATCTTGGTGTTAATACATGTCTTGGTGGACATGGACCTATCTAATGTTCTACTAGTGTCCTGTGTTGAACCACATTGGACCTGTCTTGGTGCAACATGGACCTATCTAAGTTTTACTAGTGTCCTGTGTTGAACCACATTACCACATTGGACCTGTTTTGGTGAAACTTGGACCTATCTAATGTTTTACTAGTGTCCTGTGTTGAACCACATTGGACCTGTCTTGGTGCAACATGGACCTATCTAATGTTTTACTAGTGTCCTGTGTTGAACCACATTGGACCTGTCTTGGTGCAACATGGACCTATCTAATGTTTTACTAGTGTCCTGTGTTGAACCACATTGGACCTGTCTTGGTGCAACATGGACCTATCTTATGTTTTACTAGTGTCCTGTGTTGAACCACATTGGACATGTCTTGGTGCAACATGGACCTATCTAATGTTTTACTAGTGTCCTGTGTTGAACCACATTATACCAGGACTTGTCTTGGTGAAACATGGACCTATCTAATGATTTTCTAGTGTCCTGTGTTGAACTGCATTGGACCAGTCTTGGTGCAACATGGACCTATCTAATGTTTTACTAGTGTCCTGTGTTGAACCACATTGGACCTGTCTTGGTGCAACATGGACCTATCTATTGTTTTACTAGTGTCCTGTGTTGAACCACATTGGACCTGTCTTGGTGCAACATGGACCTATCTATTGTTTTACTAGTGTCCTGTGTTGAACCACATTGGACCTGTCTTGGTGCAACATGGACCTATCTAATGTTTTACTAGTGTTCTGTTATGAACCACATTGGACATGTCTTGGTGCAACATGGACCTATCTATTGTTTTACTAGTGTCCTGTATTGAACCACATTGGACCTGTCTTGTTGCAACATGGACCTATCTAATGTTTAAGTAGTGTCCTGTGTTGAACCACATTGGACTTGTCTTGGTGTAAAATGGACCTATCAAATGTTTTACTAGTGTTCTGTGTTGAACCACATTGGACCTGTCTTTGTGTAACATGGACCTATCTAATGTTTTACTAGTGTCGTGTGTTGAACCACATTGGATCTGTCTTGGTGCAACATGGACCTATCTAATGTTTTACTAGTGTCCTGTGTTGAACCACATTGGACTTGTCTTGGTGTAAAATGGACCTATCAAATGTTTTACTAGTGTTCTGTGTTGAACCACATTGGACCTGTCTTTGTGTAACATGGACCTATCTAATGTTTTATTAGTGTCGTGTGTTGAACCACATTGGATCTGTCTTGGTGCAACATGGACCTATCTAATGTTTTACTAGTGTCCTGTGTTGAACCACATTGGACCTGTCTTGGTGCAACATGGACCAATCTAATGTTTTTTTAGTGTTCTGTTATGAACCATGAAACACATTGGACCTGTCTTGGTGCAACATGGACCTATCTATTGTTTTACTAGTGTCCTGTATTGAACCACATTGGACCTGTCTTTGTGTAACATGGACCTATCTAATGTTTTACTAGTGTCGTGTGTTGAACCACATTGGATCTGTCTTGGTGCAACATGGACCTATCTAATGTTTTACTAGTGTCCTGTGTTGAACCACATTGGACTTGTCTTGGTGTAAAATGGACCTATCAAATGTTTTACTATTGTTCTGTGTTGAACCACATTGGACCTGTCTTTGTGTAACATGGACCTATCTAATGTTTTACTAGTGTCGTGTGTTGAACCACATTGGATCTGTCTTGGTGCAACATGGACCTATCTAATGTTTTACTAGTGTCCTGTGTTGAACCACATTGGACCTGTCTTGGTGCAACATGGACCAATCTAATGTTTTTTTAGTGTTCTGTTATGAACCATGAAACACATTGGACCTGTCTTGGTGCAACATGGACCTATCTATTGTTTTACTAGTGTCCTGTATTGAACCACATTGGACCTGTCTTGGTGCAACATGGACCTATCTAATGTTTTAGTAGTGTCCTGTGTTGAACCACATTGGACCTGTCTTGGTGCAACATGGACCTATCTATTGTTTTACTAGTGTCCTGTATTGAACCACATTGGACCTGTCTTGGTGCAACATGGACCTATCTAATGTTTTAGTAGTGTCCTGTATTGAACCACATTGGACCTGTCTTGGTGCAACATGGACCAATCTAATGTTTTTTTAGTGTTCTGTTATGAACCACATTGGACCTGTCTTGGTGCAACATGGACCTATCTATTGTTTTACTAGTGTCCTGTATTGAACCACATTGGACCTGTCTTGGTGCAACATGGACCTATCTAATGTTTTAGTAGTGTCCTGTGTTGAACCACATTGGACCTGTCTTGGTGCAACATGGACCTATCTATTGTTTTACTAGTGTCCTGTATTGAACTACATTGGACCTGTCTTGGTGCAACATGGACCTATCTAATGTTTTAGTAGTGTCCTGTATTGAACCACATTGGACCTGTCTTGGTGCAACATGAACCTATCTATTGTTTTACTAGTGTCCTGTATTGAACCACATTGGACCTGTCTTGGTGCAACATGGACCTATCTAATGTTTTACTAGTGTCCTGTATTGAACCACATTGGACCTGTCTTGGTGCAACATGGACCTATCTAATGTTCTACTAGTGTCCTGTGTTGAACCACATTGGACCTGTCTTGGTGCAACATGGACCTATCTAATGTTTTACTAGTGTCCTGTGTTGAACCACATTGGACCTGTCATGGTGCAACATGGACCTATCTAATGTTTTAGTAGTGTCCTGTATTGAACCACATTGGACCTGTCTTGGTGCAACATGGACCTATCTATTGTTTTACTAGTGTCCTGTATTGAACCACATTGGACCTGTCTTGGTGCAACATGGACCTATCTAATGTTTTACTAGTGTCCTGTATTGAACCACATTGGACCTGTCTTGGTGCAACATGGACCTATCTAATGTTTTACTAGTGTCCTGTATTGAACCACATTGACCTGTCTTGGTGCAACATGGAACTTTCTAAATACATATCCTGAACCTTTTTGTCTCATGGGCCATATTGTTTCACCATTTCTCTTTTATCTTATCTAAAAAGTTACAGGTCTATCATTCTGGCCTGAAAGTCTGTATTGCTCCCAGGGGTACATGATAAGGCATATTCTGCAGAAATAATGCACATCTTTTTGAAATTAATGGGGGAAAAATTAACTGCAGATGCATGTATTGATTTTTCAATTGGATTAACAGCATTGTTTTGGAATGATTGTCTAGCATGATAGCAAGAAGAATTATTCACATGCTTTCGATGATTGATTGATTGAATGTTTAGCATCATTTTTTTGCAGATAACTTTACTACTGTTTCCTGGGATCCTTGAAGGTTAACCAGAGTGATTATTCAGTATTAGTAATGATTTGATTTAGTATGTGCAATTAAAATTTAAAGTTACTAAGTCTGAAGGGAAAATTTAAAAATATGACAAAAAAAAAAAAAAGTGTTTTTTGCACCCCAAGCATTCTTGTGTATTGTGCATTAAATCACAGAAATGTGTAGAATTAGTGCACCCCCAGCATTCTTGCATAATCAGCATTAAATCACAGAAATGGGTAGAATTTGTGCACCCCAGCATTCTTGTGCAATGTGCATCAAATCACAGAAATATGTAGAATTAGTGCACCCCAGCATTCTTGTGTTGTGCAATGTTCATTAAACCACAGAAATGGGTAGAATAAGTGCACCATCAACATTCTTATGCATTGTGCATCTAACAACAGAAATGTTTAGAATGAGTGCACTACTAGCATTTATGTGGATTGTGCATTATATCACAGAAATGTGAAGAATTAGTGCACCCTCAGCATTCATTTTACTGCAGCAGCGTGTAACAACCCTAGATTGGATGACATTGATGCATGATTTAATCAAGGTGTGTTGACTAGACATTCATCTTTATAAAAAAACATCTTAGAAAATTGTCCTAATTGTGTAATCTCATACATAAACAGATTTATAAGGAGGCCTGTAATGAGACCATACAACAGGAGACTTGGTTTTACTTATCAAACATTCATTCAACTTCAGATAAGCAATTTAAATCAGGATACAACCACAATTTTGACAAACAAGCAAATTTTTTTTTTTCAGGAAGTAAATTAAGTAAAGAAATCTTGTGTTGTCATGGATTTTTTTGGTATTATAAAGGCTTTGTGTACTATTGAGTATAGGGTATAATATTGCCATACTGAGATTCTCACTGTAGTCAACATGCTGTAGAATCAATGTTTTTATCTGCCTAGTCACATGTCTCACCAACATAAGGGTTTAAAATGACTATTTTGGTAACAAAAAAACTGTACATGTTATTAAATTAGTCTGGCTGATACTAACAGAGATTGCGTGTTTGTCATCACAAGATGTCATTATCATTAGTCACACTTCCTTTTCATAACTTTAATAAAATCATTTGGACTGATTTCTAACTTGAAAAAGACACTTAAGGGCCATATTTGGTCATGGTCATTGATACTAAAAATAGAAAAAATTGTTTCCAAGTAATAACGTTTCTTTTGATAAAATTTGGGGATTGGATATTTTCATGTGTGAAAAATGTTATATAGTTTTTTTTTTACCCTTGCACTTTTTGTCATACATTCATACATCTAGTATATAAAAGTATCAGTTTGTTATCAAAACTAGGTCAATGTGAATGACCTATTAAGTCCATGTTACTTTCAATATTTTGAAAGTGTCTTCATCCCAAACAAGGGTCCTCTGTGGCTGAGTGGTCTAAGGTGCCATCTCACAGCTAAGGTCATAGGTTTGAGTTCTGTTCACTCCAAAACTTTATGTGATAAAGTTTCAAGTTACTTGATCTACTCAGTCTAACTCAGTCTGAAATCTTCCTCCACCAGTAAAACTAGATATGCTATATATAACCTGAAATGTGTTGAAAATGGCGTTTAACCCCATTCATCCCGAACAAAATAAGCCATATATCAATAAAGCTTCATACACTCACACATGTTTGTCACACAACATTTGTTCTCAAAGCAGTTCAGTGTGAATGACCTTGACCTATTCAGTCATCACCCCCAGCATAACCAGCCATCTTCATGCACTCAAAGCAAAACTGATGTCTGATGAGACCATGTCTGTTCTACACTAAATGCTGTAACCAAACTTCTGATCTATCAGGTTACAGGCAGACTAGAATGACAACTGTGCTACTCCCCTATGAATACAATTTCAAGTTTGCCTTGAGTTGTGTTCGATCTTGTGGTATTATTGTGACAAATTTTAAAATAATGTAATATCACATTGATTGTCTCTGACATATCATTCATTGACTACTTTCTGGTTTTGATAATTGTTTGATGTTTCAAAATTTAGCAGATTTTTATTTAATGTTAACCTACCCACTCTTTCTTTGAATTCTGGTAGGTTAACCAGCACTCAAACACACCTAACTAATAACTTTCCTGCTCAGCAGTGAAAGACAAATGACAATGAGAGGAAATGTCATATCAATTATCATGTACACTTGCTAGGCTGGTATTCAAACTCATGATCCCTAGCTCGATAATCATGTGTGCTATTGACAGAGCTAACCGAGCTAACTTCTGTTTCTGCGTGGGCTTTGTTGATTAAGTTATAGACTGAACCAGTGACAATCCATATGTGAGCAGTAGAGGATCACACTTGCAACCTAGATCTACATTGTTTGTCTTTCAGTCCGATTCTATCATTTATTGCATCTCTTTAAGATCTTAATTATTTTGGAGAATTCAAAATAAAAGATAGACGAGTTAATTTTATTAACGAAAATTCAGAACATTAAAGGATTACATATTTGATAATAAATAATAGATCATTTCCTCCTGCCTTTGTCTCATCAGAATCAATAAACGTGGCATTAAGGTACAGATCTGTTGAAAGATTTTGTTCTTGAACCTGTCTCCCTTGGTACTTGTTGCTTCTCTGATAGCTAGATTTGCAGTCACTTTGTTCATACACAAATCCATACCATATAATACTCCCATACTTTTATCTAATGGCAATGCAATATTTACATGCAGTTAATCCAGGGAGACTTTCAACGTGATTTGTTTTATTAAGAATTGTTTAAGTTGCTTTTGGTCAGCACAAGTAGGTTTTAGAAATACTTGTCCAACTTGACAACTGAATTTAAAAGTTAATAGCCTGCCTTTCCCCTACTCATACTCCAACTGAACTGTGCTTTACTGTCCTGCTCAAGTGTGCTCTACTCCTACCCAACTGTGCTTTACTCCTTCTCAACTGTGGTCTACTCCTGCTAAACTGTGCTCTACTCCTTCTCAACTGTGCTCTACTCCTAACAAACTGTGCTCTACTCCTACCCAACTGTGCTCTACTTCTGCTCTACTCTTGTATGTTATATTTGATAAACCATGCTGAGGATTAAACTTAAAACCTCCAAGTGGTGGAGCAGAATGCCTACCATCAAACTATCACAGTTACTGTGCTCACTGTGTCATTCATCACCCATGATAAAGGTCATCGGGGAGAATGACATATTTTAAACAATTATATATTTATATTTTCTTCCAGCTTTTACATCTGAATATTCTTATTTGATACTTAGCTGAAGTTAGTAATTCATATCAGTAAATGGAATTGCGGTGGTAGCTTAGTGGATAGAGTGTTGGCTGCTCATGCCAGAGGTTGTGAGTTTGATTCCATGGAGCTCTCAAAAAACACCACTCTGTACTGATTCTATCCAAGATGCAGATACCAAAGTGGTTCAATTTAAAAGCTTTGAGTTGAAATAAATTAGTATTAACTGAGTTGTGAACAGAGTATGGCAATAGTTATATAGTTATTTAATACACAGACTGGAAAGATTTAGTTTTTTTATATAAAAAAGTAAAAATGTTGTTTTTTTTATATTTAATTTACCTGTGAAAATTGATATAATGATAGTTAATGTTTCAAACCACTATTACATTTGCCATAGGGCTCCATTGAGACATATTATATGTCCAAAATACAGTGAAAAACCAAAATCTGCATCATTCGTCTTGGCTCAAATTCTTAACTGGTTCAAGATATGCCATTGTAAAGAAAATGATTATGTTTTATTATTATCAACTTTTATTCCTCCATTTCTGGAGATTTAACAAACATCAAATAATATTACAATATAAAAACTATGAACACATTGTGAATTACAAAATAATAATTAATTTATTTTACAAAGTCAATGGTTTTATCATCGGTGTAGATATAAATAACTGTCTTTATTTAGAAATTAAAGAAAATTATTTAAATCTGTTGTCTTGTTGTAGGACTCTAGTTTGAATGATTTAAATGCACATTTAGGTTATTTCACTGAGACGAAACATAAAAAATTTAAATTCAATAGTTTTGTGATACCTATCATTTTCCAGAGTAATAGTAATATGTCAACTATTTGCCCATGATGCAGTTCGGTAAAAAGAGAACTATTGTTTTAATTCCTGCACCTCCATCATCATTCTGTAGGTTTCGAGTATTCAAGGGAAATAATCAATAGAGGTGTGAGTCCTGAATGACTTTCGTGAAAAATTATAGACGGCTGTCAACATGGATGTTGTATTTTTAATTCATATTAAAGTTGATGAACAACAGCACAAAATTTATTCATATTAGATGTAACAATTCTGTTCATCAAGTTTGATTGTACTGCCAATGTACTTAATCCTATTTGATATTTGATTGTGATTCTAATAACTGCCTTCGCAGCAATTACTCTGTTTATTGCAGCATCACTAATGAGCATGTTCAAAGAAATACTGTCACCTTGAGGTGCTGGTTTAGACTATAATTAGGCAACTATTTCAGATTCCCATATATCAATTAGGTGGATGACAATCAATATAAATTTATTTCACCCCCTTACACAATAAAACATTTATTTTTAAATACAATAAAAAAAAATTCAGAATAATTTAGGTATATTAAGAAACCAGGATTGCTCCCCTGGTCGTATTCAATGAGAAAATATCAAGAGACAAGTTAAGTTGTATTTTTTTTATACGATCAGTTTTTGTTTTCCCACTGGGATATGTCACTTTTATTGGTTCCTTCTCCCACTGAAAATGTGTTAATTCTTTCGATATTGAAAGAATACAAGTAAAGCAGAAAAATAATGATAGGGTTTTTGGCCAATCGTGTTGGAGAAATCTATATTTCTGCCTACTAGAGCCGCGTCAATTTCTAAATATGTATCGGGAGCACTTAAGTTAAACGTTGTAACTCCACGCAATCTCTTTATGGGTATAAAATATTTATATTAAAGAGAAGCATATAATATGCAATCTTGACACAGTGCAAACTACTCTGTTATGTAATTAGGTCCGTGGAAATAACATGCTAAAATCGGTGATCTTTTTATTTTATATATGGTAGTGACTGACTATTCCTAGAACATGAATTAATTGTGTTTTTAATTATAAATTATACATTCTGGTATAAAGAGAACACTGTTTAATGCAAATATAATTGATGTCATGTAAACGGACTACAATCTTTTTATACTAGTTGTTTCTATTCATAGAATGGTGAGATGCCTGTCTGTTTGACCTTAAAATCGGTTGCCCGATCAATTACTCCTTGAATTACTTTTTGAGGCGGCAGCTTTCGTGCAATGATTGAGTTAGTAATGATGACGACCCGGTTATAAATGTGATCGCACAACTTCTTCCATGAGAGCCATGTTTGCCGATTCTCTGAAGCTACCTGTACTTTTATTGCAGTATCACCTTTAGTGCAATGCTTGTTTACATTGACTTTGTCTCTGTGTGAATGGGAATCGATATATGAATGAACTATACAAGGTCACGCTATATTTTTTAAATAGTATACTGTTCAAAAAAGATATAGTCCCCTTCAGATAATGAGTGACTCGTCTACGCCGAACAAACCCAACGAGAAAAAGAGAGAACTCTCCTCCCCCGAATTCGATACTGAACTTAAGAAAAACAGAGTATCATCAGCCTCGTTCGACGCATCCGAAGTTTCTGAAATCTCTGCGATGGAAACAGAAACAAAAATATCATTGAGTGAGGGCGACATTAAAGGTATTGCAGATGTCCTAAGAAATACCTTCCAACACCAGATCACTGAAATGATCACCTTTATCGTCGACGGTGTGGTAAAGGGCCTCAACGAAAAGCTGTCTGCGCTTCAGGACGAAAACACAGAGCTCAAACTAACTAATAAGGAGCTCGTGTCCAAAATAACTAAGCTTGAGTCCGCTGCAGATGCAGCAGAACAATACAGTCGCAGAAACTGTATTCGAGTTTCAGGCATCAAGGAATCCCCAAGCGAATCTACCGACTCTATTGTTCTTGAACTGGCAAAGGCTGTAAATGCCAACATATCTCTTGATGAGATTGACAGGAGTCACAGGGTCGGAAGCACAAAAGCATCAAGACCACGTGACATTATCGTTAAGATGGCCACATATCGAGCGCGACAAAAGCTCTTCAATCAAAGGAAGCTCGCTAAAGACCATGGCTATGCAAAAGTCTATATCAACGAGGACTTAACCCGTTATCGAGGATCGTTACTTTATCAGGCCCGCTGTCTGGTGAAGTCCAAAGTTATACAGGGCTGCTGGTCATCAGATGGTACAGTTCTTATAAAGGATCTACACAATAATGTGCATCGGATTATGACTGAAACTGACCTATTGCCTTTCTCAGTCAAAATGATGTACTCAGTGATATGTATATTTCTAATATCTATGAATTTAGCATAGACAAAGTCATCTGTGTACTACTGACATTTTACATTGCTAATCTTTTTAAAGCATTATACATAAACGTTTGACCAACCAAGTCCAGTATGCTTAAGAAAACACTACCATATATGGATAGACAATTAAACCGCGACTGGATGTACATACAGCGCACTGAAGACCGGCATGTGATACGTGCTTGTTATACTGGCAGTGTTATATTAACTCTTTCCCAACGCATTGATTTACCGACTATAAAATTAATTGTAATTAGCAAATTGATGTCAACAAGATGATTATGAATATAACATTGAACTGATGGAATTGTTCTATAAATTACTTGTTTATGGTGTTTATACAGAGTATACAATGCTTATTATTATGAACATTGTCGGCTCGGCTGCAGTAACAAAGATGAATGTTGACATTAATTATTACTATTTTCATGATGTGTATAATTTTGGAACGATGATTTTGGTAATGATTATTATGGCGGTGGGAAATGACTTACAAGAATGATACATAATTATGAGTCAATGTGTGTGATTTTTATTATAGCAATGTGATGACAATATCGTGTCAATGTAGTGTATTGGGTCGATGATACTACATGATTATTATGATGATAAAGGTGATTATGTAAACTGTTTGAAATGACGATGATGATGATGATGATGATGGCGATATGTGTTAGTATTATGATGATGTAGGTGATAATGTATAATGTTTGAATTGATGATGATGATGATGATGATGTTGTTGTTGTTGATGATGATGTTAATAATGATGATATAAATGAGTATTATGTTGATATAGGGATAATGTAAAATATTGGAATACGATGATCATGATATTGTGTTGATGTATGTGGTAATGTGAACTGTTTGGGATGATGATGGTGTTGATGCTGTTGACAATGAAAATGATGATGATTATGATGCTGACGATGAGATATGTATTGATGAGTATTATTTTGATGTAGGTGATATAAAATACTTGGGATGATGATGATGATGATGATGATGATGATTATTGCTAATGGTGAAGTAGATGAGGACGATGATGAGATATATACTTATGAGTATAATGTTGATATAGGCGATAATGTATATTGTTTGGGATGATGATGATGATAATGTTGATATAGGCGATAATGTATATTGTTTGGGATGATGATGATGATGATGATGATGATATTGATGATTCATATGGGTATTGTGTTGATAAAGGGATAATATGTAAAATGACGACAATAAGATGATAATGATGGTGATATATACGAGTATTATGTCGATGTAGGTGACACTGTACAATGTTTCGGATGACGATGATACATATGTGTATTATAGTGATGTAGATGCTAAAGTATTATGTTTTGACGATGGTGATGATAATGGTTATGATGATGATGATGATGATGATGATGATGATGATGATGATGATACACATAAATAATATATTGATATAGACGACGGTGTATACTGTCGGGATGATGGTGATACACTATGAGTATCTTTTCTGATAAAGATGAACATGTCCAACGTTGGAATGGTGATGAAGCTCATGAGCAATACGTTGATGAAAATAAGTATGTAATATTTTGGGATAAAAGTGAACATAGATACGTTTATGAAGCTGCTTACTTATATTACTGGGTGAAGTATAACGTTGGGATGATGATGTTTCTTATCAGTATTATAATGAAGAGTATGAATTTAAGCGGAATGTTTTGATGATGTTTACCATTATTTTGTTGATGAAGCTTGGTGTGTTTAATTATACAGTACTAACGTTGCTTATAAGTATTGTAATGATGAAGTCTTTGTGCATAATGTAGGGATACTGCTTTTGATTAGTATGTTAAATCAGGTACTCACACAATACTTTCAGATGATAATGATACTATTGTTATTATGTTGATGTAGGTGATTATGTATATCGGTGGAAGGAAGATATAAATTGTTGAGTACTATGTTAATTACAATAATTATGCGTATTGTTGGGATGATAATGATACTATTGGTTATTATGTTGATGTATGTAGGAGATTATGTATATCGATCGAAGGAAGATATAAACTGTTGAGCACTATATTAACTACAATAATTATGCATATTGTTGGGATGATAATGATACTTCTTATAGTGATGATGGGAATCAAGATTACAGTTGATTATCCTTCATTCAAGTTACATAATTAGTTATTTCTCACTCGTGATCAGTAATTATGAGTTAATATAAAATATTTATTGCCTCTTTTTTACCAAAACATGCTTCTTAAAGCGCTTTTTATTTTTTTCTTAAATACACTTCGATTAGGACGTTCTGGACTACCGCGAGAGAGATGGGGGGAACAAATGGAGCAATATAAATGTCATGCAATTTTGTGCTTGAAGATCGCATTTGTGTTGGTGTCGGATTTGTTTTTAATTTATCTTTCAACAATCTCATGACCAGTTTGAAAACGTACTCTTACGCCAACACTCTGTCGATCTGCATTAAATATAAGTTTGCAGCGTTGTTGCAACTATTAATGCTAATGTCACTGTACCAATGTCCATTGTGTCTTTTATCGTTGCTCATTAATATACACTGGAATTCACAATGTCATTCTGCGATTGTACACCCATACAGACACTTAATCAAAGGTAAAACATACACAGAAAATATAGACTTGACTAAATGCATTGCATCTATGATATTTGCGATCACTTTCCTAACTTGGCTATCGGTCATATTGTTGTTATCAGGAGATGTACACCCAAACCCAGGCCCCATTGAACTACTTACATCTGATACAAGCTCTGTCAGTAGTACTCAATCCACCTCATCTCATTGTAATTTCGAAGCTCTAGATTTTTCGAATAATTTGTCGTTAGTACACTACAACGTTCAGAGTATAAAGCACAAATTAGATATCATCTACTCCGAATTATATGGTTTTGATATACTTACTTTTACTGAAACATGGCTCGATGATTCTGTTTCAACTGATGATATGATGCTTCCTTCTTTTAACAAACCAGAAAGAAAAGATCGCATTGGAGACAACCACGGAGGGGTCATGTTATTCATTAAAGACACAATACACTACAAACGTAGACACGATCTTGAAATCAACCCACTTGAATGTATATGGGTCGATATATTACTCAATAACAAACGTTTACTATTAGGATTATTCTACAGACCTCCTAGCTCTAGCTCTGTTTACACCAATATAATAGAAGATTCTATTAACCTTGCAGTCGATACTGGTATTAAGGATATTATAATCACTGGTGACTTAAACTATAATATGCTAAGTAATACTTCATCTACAAAAATAGATAATTTATGTCAACAGCTAGGTCTATACCAGACTATTACTGAACCAACTCATTATACTGAGAACTCCAAATCTTTGATTGATATTTTACTTTTAAGCAACAAAAACAGTCTGATAACATGTGGGGTGGCAGAACCTTTTTTAAACCAAGATATTAGATTTCACTGTCCAATATTTGGTGTTTTTAAATTTAATAAGTCGAAACAATTTACTTTTAAAAGACAAGTCTGGAAATATGAACGTGGCGATTATGCTTCATTCAAGAATGAAATTAACGAAACAAACTGGAATAAAGTTATCACTGACGACATAAATGTGTATGCTAGCAACTTATCTGCAAAATTAAAGGAAATTTCTTACAAATATATTCCAAATAAAACTGTTGTAATTAAACCACATGAGCCGAAATGGATTACCAGTGAAATAAAGCGCAATATTAGGGTTAGAAAAAGATTATACAAAAAAGCCAAGAGATTCGATTCAATTTATAGCTGGAACAGGTTTAAAAAATATAGAAATGACGTTGTCAAGCTCATACGCAAAACTAAAAAGTTATACTACGAAAATTTAGCTTCTAAATTAAATTCACCGTCTATTTTGCCAAAGGACTGGTGGAAAACATTAAAATCATTTATCAATTCAAATGATAAACCAGCTGTCCCACCACTAAACGATAATGGAAACATTGTCTCTGATAACAATACCAAAGCAAACATATTAAATAATTTTTTCCAGGAACAGACAATTCTTAATGATGACAATATTTTACCACCAATCATATTACCAAGTGATAACAATGATATCATTTCATTTATTAGACTATCGCCTAACGATGTAAGTAGTATCTTAAAAACACTGCCAACAGGCAAAGCCTCAGGTCCCGATGATATCAACAGTTACGTCTTGCGTGAAATAGCTAATGAATTATCGACGCCTTTATGCAACTTATTTAACGTTTGTCTGACCAAAAGTGTTTTCCCAAAAGTCTGGAAAGAAGCATTTGTATGTGCTGTTTATAAAAAAGGAGACCCTTCTTTGGTTAATAACTATAGACCTATATCACTGTTAAGCGTAATTGGCAAAGTATTTGAAAGACTTATTTTTAAACACATGTATAATTTCTTTCGTGATACTAATTTTATTTCGTCATTTCAATCAGGTTTTGTTCCTGGTGATTCAACAATTAACCAGTTAACTTATCTGTACAATATGTTCAGTAAAGCTATTGATGACGGTAAAGAAGTTCGCGTTATATTTTTTGACATAAGCAAAGCTTTTGACAGAGTTTGGCACAAAGGTCTAATAGTCAAGTTAAAAGCAGCAGGAATGTCAAATCAACTTATAAATTTGCTAAATGACTACCTACAAGATAGGCAACAATGTGTTGTTTTGCCTGGTACCAAATCTGATTGGACACTAATCAAGGCCGGAGTGCCTCAGGGGTCCATTTTAGGTCCGCTTCTATTTTTAGTCTATATTAATGACATAGTATCTGATATCGCATCTAACATTCGTCTTTTTGCAGACGATACAAGCCTGTACTTTATAATCGATCATAATAACAATATAAACAATGCTGCACAAATTTTGAATTCCGACATCAACAAAATCACTGAATGGTCAAAACAATGGCTTGTAACTTTTAATCCATCGAAGACTGAATCGCTTCTTATATCTAGGAAACGTAATCAACCCGTCCATCCACCACTATATATGCATAACCAACAAATATCAGAAGTACAATCACACAAACACTTAGGTATACTTTTATCAAACAACTGTACCTGGCACTCTCATATTCAATACATTATGGATAAGGCATGGTCAAGAATAAAAGTCATGAGAAAACTGAAATATCAGCTTGACAGAAGATCCCTGGAGACAATATATACATCTTTTATCCGACCACTGTTAGAATATGGTAACACAATCTGGGATAACTGCACTAATTATGAAAAACACGAGTTAGAAAAAATTCAACACGAAGCAGCACGCATTGCAACTGGAACAACAAAACTTGTATCAATTAATAACTTAAACACAGAAGTTGGGTGGGAAAGTCTAGAAACTCGAAGGACGAAACACAAATTAATTATTTTCTATAAAATGGTAAACCATATGACTCCTCCCTACTTATCTACACTAGTACCATCCCAAATAGGTGAAAATTCCCCGTATAATCTCAGAAATAGTTATGACCTACAAATTCCAAGTTCGAGAACAGCGCTCTACTATAATTCTTTCATGCCATCTGTTGTCCGTGATTGGAACAATCTACCTATTGAAACAAGACAAGCCGTTTCTATCAATGCCTTTAAACACCAGCTAAATAAAAATCTTACCAAAACATCAAAACACTTTTACACAGGCACAAGAAAATGTCAGGTCTTGCATACTCGTCTTCGTACAAATTGTAGCACGCTGAAACAACACTTATTCCAAAAAAATATTGAAAATTCTCCACTATGTACATGTGGAGCAATTGAAAGTACAAATCATTACCTCCTCGTCTGTCCTATTTATCATGTCGAACGCGCTACACTTCTTGCATCAATCTCTCATATATGCACTGTTACCCTCAACACACTTCTCTTTGGAGAACCTCATCTCCCCCACAATACAAACGTCGAAATTTTTAAAGCTGTCCACAAATATATACTCTCGAGTAAGCGTTTTAATAACGAAAATTAAAAACTTATCTAACAACGCTGTAAAGCTGTTGACTTGTAAATAACAATAATAATAATAATAATAACAATAATAATTATAATAACAATTATTATAATTATAATAATAATAATTTATATGTTGCTGTCTGTTTCCCTTGGCTCGCTCGCCTTAGTCCTGAACTCGTCCACCTTTTTTTTCTGTTTATTTTGTTTTTAATTCTAATTTATATGATTAATTATAAAATTTTGTTTTCTTTCAAAACTTAACAAGACATACAACTATCGATGTAAAAATCATATATCTTTTATAGAACTCTATTTTGTTAATATATCAAAACTAATCTAATGAATCTTCGCCACCTTACACAAATGTTTGTATAAGTTACTGAGGAGAGAAACTATATAAGAAATATTTTCTTTCGTTTCAATCCTTTTACTA